>OY728163.1:1438486964-1439736964 GCA_963277665.1 Viscum album
CCTTTGGAATTTATTTTATACTATAATTTTCTTTTAATGAATTTCTATACATAAAATAATTTTTTTGAAAAAATAGTATTCATCCAATTTATTAATTAATATTAATTATAATTATTGAAATTATTTTTTTTGAATCATTATAAATTGATTAAATGTGTTGAATTAAGAATATAATTTTTTTAAAATATATATATTTTATTTTTTGATATTATTAGTAGTAAACTTTAGAATCATTTAGGTTACTATAATCTAGGGTATATCAGATAACTAAGGAAAAAAATAAAATGATAAGTGGTACAAATGACCTTAACCAAAGAAGTTATTTTATTTTATTATTATATATCATCAACAATCATACAAGAGTCAAATATATGGCCTTTTCACAAATTAATAAGTGATTCTAACCATTGTAAATTTCATTTGAATATAAAGTCAGAAATGTCACACTTTTGCTTTTAATAACTACAATATTACATAATATTCAAATAAACAGTTGTTAAGTTCAGTTATAAATATTAATTTGAAACATAATTTAATTTTTTTCATTGTATTCTTTTGTGAAAAACATTTACCTTTAAATCTTACACAACCCTGAAGAAGTATTTATTTCGGTTAAGAGAAAAATTAAATGAATGACATTAAAATTATTAAATTTAATATAATTTGGAATAATTATAATACACCTGAATTTTTTGGACAGGTATAAAATTTTAAATATGTTTTAACTGGTTATATATTAATTATTATTTTATCTTATTGAATCCATATTAAATGAATAGTTCCAAAATTGATATTAATGTTATTCTATATTAAATAAATGTTAATTAAATGATTTAAAAATCAGGAAAAATTATATTTTTATAAATTTTATTTGTATATGGTTTCTAATATAACGCATGTTCCATTTAAAGACAATATTAATTTTATAATAACTATATTGACACCTAATGCGTAAATACTTCATAATTTTGATATTTTTCAAAACATGTTATCATTAGATAAAATAAATAGATAAGTTTAAAAACACATCTAAACATAACCAAATTATAATTTATAAAGTTATTTACACAAATACTTATATTACATTCAAATTTATTGATTTCGATATATTTTAACATGAAATTTTATTTATTTTAATATAATGTTTTATAAAATTCGAAATGTTCCCCACCCATCACTTATAAAAGATATCGTTATATCCTATTCTCTTCACACATAAAAATCATTATGGCTAAGACAAGGCCTGCCTAAATCCATTAACAAAATCCCTCAACACATTATTCAAGTATTATTTTTTATCATAAAAACAAAAGAAGATAACTGAAGAACTGGTAATGTTCTTAACAGAGTGTTTTCTTATTATTTTGTATTCTACCACCATAAAAAATTTTCCAACTATAATGACATAATAAAATAAATATATTACATATAATCGTATGTTTTTTTATTTTAATAACCTATCAGTTTCCATTAATTGAGAATGTAATTCATCATTCTTGTGTACTGGAATATACCGCCTCGCAGACTGATATAATTTTTTTTCCATCACTACCTCTCATAGATGGTTATAAAAATAAATTTAATAAATATATAAGATATAAATTACATAATTATAAATATGGATAATTAATATATCATATATTTTCTTAAATTATCATAACCTGCAAAATGATAACGTCATACGTGCATACATGTGGACTACCACCTCCACGAAGAAATGCGGTTCATTTTATATCACAAAATCACATATATAATAATTATAAGGGTATTTAAAGAAACAAAATGGTATTTATAATATTATTATCATTATAAAATTGTAAACTAATATTTATCTTCATTACATTTATATATTTTCAATATTAAAATGTTACTGATGAGTATGTATACACAATCATCTTTATGATTGTAACATAGTTCATTTTTCTTAAATAAATTTTACTATTGGATTTGAAATTATAATTGATGTAAAATAATTTAAATTATTTAATTATATTAATTCTCTATATGATGAAACAATTACCCATTTTACCATGGTCATCACACCGAAGTTGTTATAAAATTACGGACCAATTGTTCCCAATGGACCTGACATGGAATTAATAAAATATATAATTATCTATTTGATTAATATAAATTAATTTTTTTAATGATATAATATTAAAATGATAAAATGTTCTTGTGGAATATGTTAATTTATATGAGTTTATTATATAGGAGTTAAAGTACATATATAGAATCCTAAACTCAATGTAAGAGATATCATCTCAATTTTCCTCTATTGAGGCATATTTTATTATTATGATCCTTATTTATTTAATATGGTATATAAAATAGTTATATTTAATTTTATATAATAAATATTTCATTATTAATGATATTTTATTTTTTTATTTGGAATTATTTCATCCAAATTGTTAATGGTTTTTAAAACTCTACTTACTATTATTGTGTTATAGATCTTTAAATAAGAATTTGTTATTCCATTATTATTTATTAATTATTCCATAATTTTTTTATATTATATTTAATTATGTTTTGAGTGGATTCACATTTATTACAAATAATCACAATATTAATTAACTCTCAATTAGTTTATATGATCTTTATAAGGGTTATTTTTCTCAGATTATCTTTCATTGGAAAATTTTTTACGATGTACACCTTCATTCATTTAGGAGATGAATATACTTACCCTTTGTCATTTTATATAATTAATATTCATATTCTAATGATATTAAAATATTCATTTCATGTTACTTTTCCATGGATAATACAATTGAAATATTACCAATGTTTTAAATTATTTTTATTACAATCTCTTTTTATTTTGACATTGTTTATATTCAAGTTTCCCTAAAGAGAAACCATATTCCCTAGAACCACATGTATTTTATTATTCTCTGATTATTAATTTGGTACGTGTATAAGTTCAGTTAAGTACCCTATTGACTAATGAAACTTCTAGAATATATCTTGTAAGTGATATCGATTTTTTATATTCATTTAATTCTGGGGTGTTTCTCTACCATATCAATTTTTTTCTAACTTTTCATTAAATTTTAATTTATTAAAATGAATTGTTTAATATTTATTGTTTTTCATTGATGTTTTATGTTCTACTAAATGGGTTTTAAATGAATTTTCATATATTTTTCAAAGTAAGTCACTTTTCACTCACTTTGAAAAATATTTCAAATGAATGATTATTTTTCACATTAACAATATCAAATAATTTTCCCACCATCATGAACATTATTTTTTTGGAAAAATTATTTATTTGACTCCATGGTTATTTATAATGAAAAAAAATTCATAATACATTTTGAATATTTATTTTTTAAAATCAATTTTCAAAATTAAATTTTTATTTTCCTAAAGAACAAACTCAATGGTCTTATAATGATATTTATATTAATAAATGTCAAAAATATAGATTTTACATATTATTCACATGGTATATTTGGGTTGAAACCATCATCATTATTTCTCTTTTTTGATTGCGATTGTTTAAAGGTATTTTAATGCAAGTGGTATCTTTTCCATGGTAAATTGATGATATGGAAATAATAATGGATGTTTCTAGGACTTTTATGGTGAAATGAAATATCTAGGTATATTAATTTGGATTTGGGTCTTTGAATTTGATTCTGATAATGGTTGGTTCAATTATACACTAAATGTATATGGTTCCATTATAAACCATGAGTTGGTGGTTTTGTTATAAAACAAATATGATTGGCTCTATGATAGACCTCCAATGCATTGAGTATGGATGTCAAAGGTATGTTTATTCCAAATGTAGGTGTTTTATAAGATTTATATAATGAAAATATTACATGGTGTGAATTTTTTTATTTTCATCTAATGTGTGTGATTCTTTTGTTCAATATTTACATCACATGGCTCGTGAATATTAATTATTTTCAATCATTCCTTTTTTAATGCCCAATTTTGTATTTGATGGTTTAGTATCCTAGAATTAATGGGCATGAATTCTATAATGTTATGATCATATACATTGATTATGTAGTCATACCCTTATTCTCAAATTATTCTCATTGTGGACTATTAATTTTTAGTACATATGATGACACTTACAGTGAATTTAAGATTACACTTCTTATGTGTATTTTTTACCCAGGTTATGAAAATTGATAATAAATGATTTTCTTCCAGAAAGGATTCATATGTTTATAATTTAATAGGATATAATAAAGTATTAATATCGAATATTACACGATGGGAATTGTCGAAAAAATAGTGACATTAATCCAGAAGTCTTGTTTATGGTGTATTTAGTCCTAATTATATAATAATCCATACCTAAATAGTTCATAGTTATATATGTGATCCTATATTTCTATATGATTTTGAAATATTTATATGGAAAAAATTCGGTCACATTTTCAAAATTAATGCAAAAAATTTAAAGTTTCAATTTTTATCATCAGTTCTAGGAGTGTGGTTTTTGGGCTATTAGTATAGTATATGATTTAGGTGATCATAACTCTATAGTAGAGCCTTCAACAACAAGATTTAATTATCAAAATAGCTGATCTTTATTTCAAAAAATTTAAAAAATGTTTTAATATTATTAAAACTATCTAGATTATTAATCATCTACATACCTTTCTTAATTCAATATAAGACATTCTCTTTTTCATGTACCAGTTATTTCTACTAATTTTGGCCTTATTTTTTTCTCTAAACACATTCATATCTACATCACATATGTCTATCACATTATAATGTATATCGGATTTTGTGCCAAAATAATTTCAAATCAGTCAACAATCATGGTGATCGAGTCTCCTCCAATCACTATAGATAGGTAAATGAGGTTTTTATCAAGTTTAATAAATTACAATTAAATATTAACCATAGGAAAAATTTATTATTTTTACAAGATAAATTTATTCATCTAATCACATTTCTCAATACATAACTTGGTGGAAAGCAACTAACTTCTATGCATTGTTGTATATGATATCCCAGTATGTCCTTCTAGATATGGCCCATATAGTGGTATGGATGGTAGAATACTAAAATATGTTTGAGGATTCATAGAAAAAATTGATGTTACCACCTAAAAGTGAAACACATGTTGTTAAAATTGAATTATCGAATAGAAATAAGATTTTAGTATAACTGTTTCAAGATGAATGAAAAGTAGTGTAAATGGGATGGGAAACAGTGATGATGAATGGTTTCAGTGGATTAGATAGAATCACGTTTTAACTATTTGCATGGGGACCAAAACATTAAATATTGTTTTTATTCCATCCATGATAGTAACATAAGATTTACTGCCAATTTTATGTGTTGAATCACACAATCGATTGAAATCATACTCTCCCAATCACACAAATAGAAACATCCATGTAAATAAAATAATATAGGAGAGTTATATACTTTGGTTAGATGGTTTATTTCTATGAGGATGTTATAAAATTTTTATACCCAAATGAATCACAAAAAATTATTGTCTGTACCAATGATTAGGATCCATATATATATATATATAATGGGAGAGCCGATATAATTAAATTAGAACTGAATTTTTTTTCGATGATGAAATAACATGATTACGGATATAAAGATATATATATATATATATATGGATTTCAAGACATTTAGTGTGTCCAAAAACCATGTTAGATGATTAATTTGGCCAATAGTCAATTAAATCCTAAAAAACATTCAATGGATGTTTTTGAAGAACACTTTGAAATAATAAATTGTTACCGTGATAGTAAGAAATAAAATATTTTAGATAGAGAGATATTATTAAATCTTCCTCACAATGATATAAAAATAATAGATATGTATTTGAACATGGACTAGGATTGTACCAAGATAAGTTATATTAAAATGACCTTATAAAACCATGACCACAATGATAATAAATTTGTATATATTGATCGTGCATGGTGAAAGTCATACAAAATTCTATTTTACGATATTTATTATTTTTCAACTATATCCTTAATAGGATAAAAGAAAATCATTCAAATCAATAATTCAATATTTATATCCATCAATATTGATATTAATTTCATTTGTGGAGCGGCGATATGACATTGATGGGAATCCAAAAAACAATTGTATTATAAAATATTGTATAGTGTAATGTGCTAATTCAGTCTACTACTAAAATAATCATGAGTGCTAAGGAAATGATTTAATTGTATGGGTATTAAGGTCTGATTCTATATATGTTTTTTAAAGGAAAATGGATCTACCCCTCAAAAATATTGAACACCAAGGGGAAGATAATTTCCATGATAAAATATCAAAAATAACATCAAGTAAAAAAAATAACCAAACGACATTGAGAACAAATACACACTCTATTTTTTCATATTCCCTATCCATTTTAACTATTATCAATTTATTTTTTCCCTCAATGTTGATATCGATGTTCAACACCATATTAGGGAAATCAACACTAAACCTATAATTATTCTCCTAGTGATGAAACCATGTTTTTCATCTTATATAAATTTAGGAAATTGTTGTAAGAATTGATCATTAAGGATCATAAAAAATATTTTTTATGAAATGTAATAGAGACTGATTTGTCATTTTCTGGAAAATATATGCCTGATTAATATATTATTATTTATTAATTATTCCCAAATTTTTTTATATTATATTTAATTATTTTTTGAGTGGATTCACATTTATTACAAATAATAACAATATTATTTAACTATCAATTAGTTTATATGATCTTTATAAGGGTTCTTTTTCTCAGATTATCTTTCATTGGAAAATTTGTTTATGATGTACACCTTCATTCATTTAGGAGATGAAAATAATTACCCTTTGACATGTTATATAATTAATATTCATATTCTCAGGATAGTAGAATATTCATTTCATGTTACTTTTCCATGGATAATACAACTGAAATGTTACCAATGTTGTAAATTATTTTTATTAAAATCTCTTTTTATTTTGAGATTGTTTATATTCAAGGTTCCCTAAAGAGAACCCATATTCCCTAGAACCACATGTATTTTATTATTCTCTGATTATTAATTTGGTACCTATATAATTTCAGATAACTACCCTATTGACTAATGAACTTCTAGAATATTGCTTATAAGTGATATCGATTTTTTATATTCAATTAATTCTAGGGTGTTTCTCTACCATATCATTTTTTTTCTAATTTTTCATTTATTTTTAATTTATGAAAATAAATTATTTAATATTTATAGTTTTTCATTGATGTTTTATGCTCTACTAAATGCGTTTTAAAAGAATTTTCATATCTTTTTCAAAGTAAGTCACTTTTCACACACTTTGAAAAATATTTTCAAAGAATTCTTATTTTTCAAATGTAAAATACCAAATAATTTTCCCACCATCATGAACATTATTTTCATTGAAAAATTATTTATTTGTCTCCATGGTCATTTACAATGAAAAAAAAATTCATAATACATTTTGAATATTTATTTTTTAAAAGTGATTTTCAAAATTAAATGATTATTGTCCTAAAGAATAAACTCAATGGTCTTCTAATGATATTTATATTAATAAATGTAAAAAATATAGATTTTACATATTATTCACATGTTATATTTGGTTTGAAACCATCATCATTATTTATTTTTTTTGGATTAAGATTGTTTAGAGGTATTTTAATGTAGGTGGTATCTTTTCCACGGTAAATTGATGATATGGAAAAAATAATGGATGTTTCTAGGACTTTTATGATGAAATGAAATATCTAGGTAAATTAATTTGGATTTGGGTCTTTGAAATTGATTCTGATAATGGTTGGTTCTATTATACACTAAACGTATATGGTTCCGTTATAAACCATGAGTTGGTGGTTTTGTTATAAAACTAATATGATTGGCTCTATGATAGACCTCTAATGCATTGAGTATGGATGTCAAAGGTATGGTTATTCAAAATGTAGGTGTTCTATAAGATTTATATAAAGAAAATATGAAATTGAATGAAATTTCATTATTTTCATCTAATATCTGTGATTCATTTGTTCAATATTTAAATCACATGGCTCATGAATATTTATTATTATCCATCTTTCCTTTTTTTAATGCCCCATTTTGTATTTGATGGTTTAGTATCCAAGAATTAATGGGTATGAATTCTATAATGTTATGATCATAAACATTGATTATGTATTCATACCCTTATTCTCAAATTATTCTCATTGTGGACTATTATTTTTTAGTACTTATGATGACACTTACATTGAATTTAAGATTACACTTATTATGTTTATTTTTTACCCTGGTTATTAAAATTGATAATAAATGATTTTATTCCAGAAAGGATTCATATGTTTATAATTTAATGGGTATAATAAAGTATTAATATCAAATATTACATGATGGGAATTGTGGAAAAAATAATCTCTTTAATTCAGCAGTCATTTTTATGGTGTATTTTGTCATAATTATATAATAATCCATACCTAAATAGTTCTTAGGTATATATATGAACCTATATTTCTATATAATGTTGAAATATTTATGTGGAAAAAATTGGGTCTCATTTTCAAAATTAATGCAAAACATTTAAAGTTTCAATTTTTATCATCAATTCTATGAGTGTGGTTTTTGGGCTATTAGTATAGTATATGATTTAGGTGATCATAACTATATAGTAGAGACTTCAACAACAAGAATGAATTATCATTATCTCTTATCTTTATTTCATAAAATTTAAAATATGTTTTGATATTATTAAACTATCTAGATTATTATTCATCTACATACCGTTCTTAATTCAATATAAGACATTCTCTTTTTCAGGTACAAGTTATTTCTACTACTTTTGGCCTTATTTTTTTCTCTAGACACTTTCATATCTACGTCATATATATCTATCACATTATAATGTATATCAAATTTTGTCCCAAAATAATTTCAAATCAGTCAATAATCATGGTGATTGAGTCTCCTCCAATCACTATAGATAGGTAAATGGGGTTTTTATCAAGTTTAATAAATTACTATTAAATAGTAACCATAGGAAAAATTTATTATTTTTACAAGATAAATTTATTCATCCAATCACATTTCTCAATATACAACTTGGTGGAAAGAAACTAACTTCTATGCATTGTTGTATATGATATCCTAGTATGTCCTTCTAGATATTTCCTATATAGTGGTATGGATGGTACAATACTAAATTATGTTTGAGGATTCATAGAAAAAATTGAGGTTACCTCCTAATAGTGAAACATATGTTGTTAATATTGAATTATCGAATAGAAATAAGATTTTAGTATAACTGTTTCAAGATGAATGAAAAATAGTGTAAATGGGATGGGAAACAATGATGAAGAAAGGTTTCAGGGGATTCAATTGAATCATGTTTTAACTATTTTCATGGGGACCAAAACATTAAATATTGTTTTTATTCCTTCCATGATAGTAACTTAAGATTTACTGCCAATTTTATGTATTGAATCACACAATCGATTGAAATCATACTCTCCCAATCACACAAATAGAAACATCCATGTAAATAAAATAACATAGGAGTGTTATAAAGTTTGGTTATATGGTTTATTTCTATGAGGATGTTATAAAATTTATATACCCAAATGAATCACAAAAAATTATAGTCTGTACCAATGATTAGGATCCATATATATATATATATAATGGGAGAGCTGATATAATTAAATTAGAACTGATTTTTTTCGATGATGAATTAACATGATTAAGGATTCAAAGATATATATATATATATATAGATTTCAAGACATTTATTATGGCCAAAAACCATGTTAGATGATTAATTTGGCTAATACTCAATTAAATCCTAGAAAACATACAATGGGTGTTTTTTCAAGAACACTTTGAATTAATAAATCGTTACCTTGATAGTAAGAAGTGAATTATTTTAGATAGAGATCTATTATTAAATTTTCCTCACAATGATATAAAAAAATAAATATGTATTTGAACATGGACTAGGATTGAACAAAGATAAGTTAAATTAAAATGTCCTTATAAAACCCTGACCACAATGATAATAAATTTTTATATATTGATCGTGCATGGGGAAAGTCATAAAAAATTCTATTTAATAATATTTATTATTTTTCAACTATATCCTTAATTGGATAAAAGACAATCATTCAAATCAATAATTCAATACTTATATCCATCAATATGGATATGAATTGCCTTGGTGGAGAGGAGATATGACATTTATGGGAACCCAAATAAAACAATTGAATTATAAAATATAGTATAGTGTAATTTGCTAATTCAGTCTACTACTAAAATAATCATGAGGGATAAGCAAATGATTTAATTGTATGGGTATTTAGGTCTGATGCTATATATGTTTTTTTAAAGGCCAATGGATCCACCCATCAAAAATATTGAACACCAAGGGGAAGATAATTTCCATGATAGGATATCAAAAATAGAATCAAGTAAACAAAACAACCAAACAACATTGAGAACAAACACCCACTCTATTTTTTCATATTCCCTATCCATTTTAACTATTATCAATTTAATTTTTCACAAAATGTTGATATCGATGTTCAACACCATATTAGGGAAATAAACACTAACCCTATAATTATTCTCCTAGTGATGAAAAAATGTTTCTCATCTTATATAAATTTAGGAAATGGTTGTAAGAATTGATCATTGAGGATCATAAAAAATATTTTTTATGAAATGTAATAGAGACTGATTTGTCATTTTCTGGAAAATATATGCCTGATTAGTCATCCATAATAAAACCAAGTAGTTTTTAATTTTTTTATCATAGAACGGGACATCCATTTTAAGTATATCAAATAATTTAAACAATTCAATGTATGATAATATTTAATGAACTATGAAATAATCATCCATGAAATTCATCTTTTCATAAAGTATTCAATAGATTTAGGACATTGAACACAGTATTTACCATGAAATCATCTTAAAATTATCTAATAGTGTAATTACAACATGACATGATGATAAATTTAATAACCCTCAAGAAATCCTAGGAATAATTATTGATTCGGAGATGAACCTAAAGAATAAGTGCATCTTCCATTTTATGAGAAGATATCAGTAATTTTTACAAGAAAATATTCCAACTTATTAAATATTAATTTTTATTGATCCATTTTAACACTTGGTATTATAGATATTTTAATAAATTTTTTATTTAATGAAACCATTGAACAATGTGATATTTTTTTCACCATAGCAGAGAAAAAGGACCATAAAAAGTTTACGATTTTGGGATTTTATCCTTTGAAATGAGATCAATGGGACTTATTGTTTTAGTTAAAAACCTCAAATTCATGATCATCTATGTAGGTATTTAATTAATTATAAATATCTTTATTATTATGATAATGGATTATGATATTTGAATACAGTGTCTTAATGTTCATAGGCGACCCATTTATTGTTTTCTTATGATGTTTAACCCCGGTTTTCATGATCACCCAATGGGACATAGTAGATAATATGTCCTACAAAGCGGAAAATGATTATAAAATCCATAAGACATACGAAGAGGCTTACAAATTAGAGAAAAAAATAATAGACTTTTTTGTTATAAATCATCCGAATAAGAGGAATTTGTTTAGATAATTATCATTAAAGGTGATCAAATTAAAATAATTGAATATTTAGATAAACAAGAGATTATTATAGAACCTATCCTTCATAATCCCCTATTTCAATCTATTTTTTTTTCATGTAATTTGATTTACCCATTATCAAGGGACATGGAGTATAGTGTCACTAAGAAACATTTAGATTCACTCATGGATTGTTTAGAGAATTCAATTCCATTTTTTATCTTTTTTAGGATCAATAATATTATTAACGTCACCTCCAAATATACAGAGTAGTGTACCAAAGTTATAAGTGATGAGGGAGTTCATAAATTTATACCTTATTATGTACTCACAGTTTTGGTATAAAAATGTGAGATATAATAGTGAATTAGAAATTTCAGCTTCAATGTGATTCCGTGGCCGGGATAATTAACTAACACAATGTCTACATTATTATGTTACATTCCCCAAATGTAATTATTAGAAGGAAAAGTATATAGTAAATTGGTAAACCCTGAAATATATATATAATATACCTAATATATATGAATGTATGTAATATTTAGTAATGATATATACCATAAAACACAATTTCAACACTTTATTTCATTATTTGATAACATTATAGTTTTTCATTAATTTATAATAGTCAATCAATAATATTATATTTTAAAATTAAACAAAAATAAAAATATCATGAATAGAATAATTTGGATCATCTCTCTCTCCTAGGATTATCGCACACATGAAAAGAATTGTAAAAAAGGAATCATAAAATTAGGAATATAATTATCCTTTATAAAATTATAAATATAGAACCATGTTATAAATTGATGTATTAGATTAATGAATAAAATAGGTGTTATTTATTCAATGTAGATAACCAATTTGACCATTAAAAATTATTCTTATTTTTAATGTAGATATTATTATGTGGCTATTAATATTTGTGTATATTATGGGTAATTAAGATATCTTATTGAGGAAAAAAGATAGAAAAGATAAAATCAACTGCAAGATCCAAGCATTAATAATCTCATTAATTAGAGATCGAGAGGGAGGTAGCATTATTGGGGTTTGTACATGACCATACATAGGAAGATAAATATAATGTGAGGGGAATTGTCGGGTGTAAATATTCATGTCAATAGAGGTCACCACTAGATCAATGTTAGCAAATAAACCCCATGAAGGTAGGATTATCCTATATATTACCCTTTAGGATTATTGTAATGTAATATGAGGTTATATGTCTAGGATATAGTATTATAGGATTAATATATTTTGGACACAAATCAAACATAATTTTATTTTTTAAAAGTATATAATTACAAATAAAATACAATTTTTTTAACAAAATAAATACAATTAAATAAATGATAACGTTAGGAACTAGTCTTATAAAACAGTAACAATTTAAAAATATGTTTTTTAATGTCCCGTGTAATTCTTGTAATAGTTATAAATTTTATTATTTCATAATTATTATAATATTTCATTAAAAAATAATTTTCTAGTATTTCAAACTATCATATTTAGGAAATTTTTGTGATATAATAAATATTATTCTTGAAATTTGATTTTCAAAATTATTCCATCTGTAATTTATCAATTGTTTTTTATAGAATCAAATTTCAATGTAAAGATATGATGTGATATGATGGTAGAGTAAGTAATATGAAATCATAATGATCTAAATGTGATATAATAAATCCTATAAATGGTTTTAATGACCAAAATAGATTTTTTAATTAAAATAATGTATTTCAATACTGTAATATAATTTTACCAAACCTATAATGAACCAAAAAAAAATTTAGTAATTATTTAATGATATTAAAATTTAACTTGGGCACATGAATCCTTCCACATCATTAATTGAATTATATTATGTTTTTCTGTTCATAATAAAATACAATATTAAAACCATTCCTTAAATAAATTAGTGGATAACCATCTATGAGAAAATTATTATTGGGTTTTATTAATTAGGTGTTCAATGTCTATTTATTAAAATTTATAATAACTATCCTTTAAATACATATTAATAGCGAAAAATTATCCCATTAACATTCACTCGAAATACCTTAATCAAGATATTCCTATAATATTTCTTAGTTTTAGTCTATATAAATAGTTTCTAATGCTCGAAGGATCTATTTTAAAGATTTATGAAAGAACATCTCAATATATGGGACCTTAATATCCTCTTTTCAAAACAATCCCTTACATTGTTGTAAGAATTCTATAGATGTGTATATGATTTCATGTGTTAATATTAATCCATTACTAACCAAATAATTCTCTAATAATGAGATACTAAATTTCTCTTATTAATATGTCGCATGAACTTTTATTCACACATTTTATAATTCCAAAATTATCCATTTAATTTTCATGTCATGCCCTTGTGTTCTAAATTCCAAAAATCATTCCATTTAATAGTATAAAACAAAATATAAATATACATAGATTATTGGGGTACAATATCTTTTAAACCCCCATTCAATTATCATGTGATTAAAATGATGAAAATGTTTATTCTCTTATATGATTTATGTGGCACATGTAATTTTAGAAATATAAAGGGTGTATCCTGATAGTAGTCTAATTACTTGGGTAATTTTTACATCTCATGGTGCACCTTTTATGAAAAACTTGTTGTTAGAATAATCACGATATTATATGACATATTAGTTTTTAGACTCGTCATAATCTTATAATTTTATTTTTTCTGTTGTTTCAACATTATGATGATATAATGATTATTTTATGTCATTTTCTTATGCCAATCCTCCATGTGAGTATGTATGTTACATACCTATAGATGTTATCATGATATGCCTCTAGGATCACATGTATTATTCTTCATCTTGTTATTTTTTTATAATACATTTACTCACCATTATAGTTCCCCACATCCTTTTTTATATCCCCATGTCATCCTATATATTATTAAGGGATAAAAAGAGAGTAGAATATTTTTTTGAGTTTTAATTAATTATGATGTATTATATTTTATTACAGTATTTTATGTAACTTATTTCTATAACATCATATGCCTCTTGATTTTCTGCAGTTGTGTTATAAATATAATTATGTTAAAAGTAAAATACACTAAATTACTAAATTGAGTTTTTAGAGTTGGAATTAGGTTAAGGTATAATAATTTTATGATGCGGATTAAGGAAACATTAAGAAAAACCCTTGTGAAATGTAAAAATATTATAAAACATCCCTAAATTATTCTAATTCATATAATATGGGGTTTCTAAAATTTGTATCATTGTGTGAATACTTGCATGTGGATGTGATTTTTGCACAGATACAGTTATGGGTATCCAAATCAATTGTTTTTTGAGAATTGAATTAATGTTCAGCTGGAGATTAATGGGGGGGAGACTACTGACTTTTCTAGAGAATGTTCGGGGACATTATAAATACCCATTTTAACCCACAAGGATATTACATCATGTTATATTAATATTCATCACAATAAAAATTTATTTTCCCAAAGAACATAATATTATCCCATCTTGGGAATCTTGTAAATGAAATATTAAATATTTGTGATTGGTCTTAAACATTATCCATATTGATATTACTATTTAGTACTCCCCCTAAAAAAATTTCATAACGTGGGGAAAGGAAACATCAAAATTGGGTTATCAAAAATTATCAGTAAGGGTAAAAAAGGATATACATAAGAATAAAATGAGAATAAGGGTACGATAACGTGAGAATGTTATTGGAATATCATACAATACAAATCAAAGACCATATATATGAGTCCTGTAATAATGATTTGTTGATTATATGACATGAATCATAACGTAATCGTGAGAATAATCCATATAAGAATAACATACCAATAAGATATGGAATTGGAGAATACATGTAACACTTAATAAAATATTTACCAAGTATTCAAATCTTACATTAAAGGAAACCATAATGGAATGTGTTCACTCCCCAAACCATATTAGTAGTCATTATTCACTACCAAGACTATATAAGTAGTCACAATTCACTCTTTTGACCATATTAGTAGTCAAGGGTCACTTTCAAGACAATATTATTAGTCATAGGTCACTTCCAAGACCATCTTAGTTGTCCATATTAACTCATATAACCATATTAACAGATAGAGACCATTATTTAACTAGGTTCCACATAATATTTTTTCACTAGAGGGATATAATTCCTCTAACTATATCATAATGAAATCATACATTTTTGTTCTATAAGATCATAAAAAATCAACAAATCATTACCAATGAAATGAAAAAATGGATATCATATCAATTTCATCATATCATTGCCTCTAAAAAGAGGCATTGTTCATAATCATTTCATCATAGAAAAACCTATGAAATGAAATTGGTTTCATGAGAGTTAATCATGGTATAACCTGGGGATGAGAAACATGATTCACAAACAACATTTCATCAAAAGAATAACTATTCATATAAATAATTAGAATGATATACTTTGATCATAACCCCAGTAAGATATAGCTAATATTAACGATTGTCATATTAGATGGAAATAAACATTACAAAATCTTTTAAAAATATTTCTTCATAAAAATGTCTTTTATTATATTAAAATTGATTATAAAATAAAACATTTTAAATATATTTTTCCTTGAAAATTACTTTTAAAACATCTAAAAGAATATTTGAAAAAATTTAAATCCTTTTCTATGAAAAAAACTTTTCTAAACATATAAATGAATAAATAAAAATTATTTAAAACACTTTTTAATGAAAAAACAATTTTGAAACCCATTTAATTTGGGGATAACCATTATAAACTATAATTAAATCTTTCATAATTTATTAAATCACTTCTTTATCATAAAATATTATTGAAAACATTTTTATTTTAAATATACATTTAAAACAAATAATTTATTGAGAATTAAGAAAAAATTGATTTCTTGAAAAAATGAAGTCATGTAAAATTTAATAGGAAGCATAAAATAAATAACGGTCATGATAGAGAATAAATTAGTACATGTCATAGATTCCTTTTCCACTGTAAACTATTTTGAAGGGTGACTTGAACAAAAAGTAATAAGAAGATTTCTATTTAAAAACTATTTTTATAAAAAGGTAGTACATGTGTAAAAATATTTTATTTAATATCATAGGATAATATTTCAAAAATGAAAACATTTTAGAAGACATGGTATTGAAAGAACACATTTTTTTGACTAAAGATACATCTAAAGTCATATTCCCAAAAAACAATTTCACAAATATCTTATGTAATAAATTCTGAAAAATAAACATACCATTACTTAGATATAAAATAAATAACTGTATGAGAAGAATCTCCATGAAAATTACTTAGATAAGGATATAAATATATCATCTATGAAATAATAATCCTAAATAATCTTGATAAATGATGAGATTATTGAAATAAACTCTTACTAATTTACTAAATTTTAAAATAAATAACCATGAAAGAATTAAATCTAATAAAGCTCACAATATCAAAAAAAATAATAATATTAAATATAATACATTAAAATTTATATTATATAGACCTTATTAAATAATCTAGGTGCAAATAAATAAAGTTGTCTCAAAGAATGAAAATTTAGAAAAAACAATTACCTTACTAATTTGTTAATTATTGAATCATAAAACCCATGAAATTGTAATCCTAAAATTGATATGTGAATACCCATAAATTTAATGATAATAATCATATAATAAATTCATGGGTATAATTTAATTCACAATAAATAAATATGTGTTGAATATAAGATAAGCCTCACAGAAATAAATGTGAGAATATAAATCTCTTTATTACGTGAGTAACTATTGATTCATGATAACCTTGAAAGAATAATATAAATTGAAACTTTTAATATAAATAAATATATTAAACCCATGATATAGCATTTAATTGGAAATAATATACAGCATATAAAATAATTGGGTGGTGAATATGTCATGTATCTCACATACAAAAAAGTGAGGTGAAATTCCAATACATTAAATCTTGACTATCGACATACATATAAAAACCTCATATGTAATAAAAATATTTTTGTTATAAATATTTCATTGATCCATATTTATATATATAACACAATATACTTTTAACATAATAATATATATTACACATTTAATAACAATTTCATGTTAGTGTTATTTTTGGGTAATAATTGATTTGTTTTCATACATGATTTGACATGTTATTGTTAGTCCCCTTACATTGATCATGATTTACTAATTTCCATAATCTAATAAATTATAAAAAATCATATATATATTCAGTTTATAGTTATTTATAATAGTCAATAATGTAACACCCCAGGATTTCATAGTGTGTTATTTCTTAAAAATAATTCAATAAATTGCACTACACGCAACACCGAGTTCAATCACACCATGACGTACACAAAAAAAAAGCCATTAAAAGAGGTCATGAATAGTATTAACAACATTTTGAACTTTTATAATCCTTATAATTTTAGAATCCCTATTATGAGTTTCTTAGTCATAATGCAAGAACAGATTCATTTTCAGTATTGCACTTTTATCAACTTTAATAGTGAAACCTTTTTAAATAAAATATTTTAAACTATCTGAATAAATTGGGACATCAAAAAAAAATTTAAAATGAAACATCCCAATCTTCCACGGTACGCTTTCCTTTGAATAAAATAGTAGCGTGTGTTGTACGCAACCTTGAATTTTAACACACGCCACAACCAATCAAACTAGCCGTTATGAATAGTAATACCTAAATTTTGAAATTATATATATTTTATATTTTAAAATGGACTTCATTTTTGGATTCGGAATATCAAATTTAGCCTAAGGTGAAATTTTGGTACTTTTCGGATAACTTTCATATTTTGATGAATAGTGAAAATTACTAAATTTTAATTAAAAACAACTTTTTTAATCAAAATAATTAATAGTGATAAATTATGAATTTTAGTAGTTTTAAAATATATTTAGAATATATTTTTACCATTTAATATAATGTTGGTCATTGGACATAATTTTACAATTAAACCGAACATAAACAAGTGTCAATCTTTTGATAGTTATTATCTCTTAAAAACACGGTTTTTGTTTTGACAGCGGGAATTAATTTTAAATTAATTTCTGCCACTTCTGTGTTTTGAATTTAGAAAAATGAATTCCATATTTGGAATCAGGATGTCTAAATTGTGTAAATAGGTAACTTTTATTTTTAGACATTTTGAATAATTACTGTGGTAAATATTTTATTTACCATGGTTAAGGGTAAATCCGGTAAATAAGGGTTAAAAAATAATATTATAATAATAATAAATTACCCTAAAACGTGTCCTAACCTTATTGGTGGACACATACCCGACCAGGAGCATCCTTGGGTCAATTTGGGGACCCCTTGGAGCCACTTTTATGTGGTAGGAAAACTTTATATTAATAAAGTTAAAATAAAAATAAAAATTGCATAAGCTTACAGCTTTTAGAAGAACAATTTTTACATTGGGTTATAAATGTTGTATTTTCGATTATAAATATTCATTAGAAATCTAAAAAGATTTCCTACATAATGATATTTTATTTATAATTTTTAGACATCAAATAATTTAAATTATTAATGACACAATAATGATGCAATGTTTACTTCATTAATAAATCATTTAAATAAATAAGATTATAATGATTAAAATATTATCTAAAACCTGTCCAATTCTTATTGGTTGATGTTATTTAGAATATGAGTCATCTTATCTTCGACCTCAATGATTTTTGGACCATTATAAACCGAATATAAGTATATAATAAAGTAATACTTTCAGTCTTTCCTAAAGAGCCCCTCTTCTCCCTTATAAAAGGAGACCACTTCTACTCATTCCTCACACCTCTCAAGCCACTTGGCTCGTCCAAACTCTGCCCAACTAAGCTCCCCACATCCCTCTCCTCCTCCTTGAAGCTTCCCCTTAGGCAGAAAGCATTTCAAAAAGTCCTTTGGTTCCAACCAAAGTGAGTTACCTAAATTAAAGGAGGTTAACCTACCCCAACAAAGGAAAAGTACAAGGTAAGGGTTATTCCACAATCACTTCATTATCCGAGGTTGTTTATACGTAATAATCTACTGGGATCTCGTTATCATCCACATCCATGTTTCTTCAAAATGTATTTCAAAACATTTTTAATATTTAAAAGAATATGGGTTAAAGTCATTTATACCCTTGTTTGACTTTTTATAAGAGGTTTATAAGGGAATCTTTCCGTCGTTTTCCAAACAAGGTGCTTTTTAACCTTTTTGACAGAATTAAGATAAGAATGTTTTTTTTAACTTATACGGCGGGTGCGGTTATTTTCCGCCGTTATAAAATCGTCAAAGCTTCCCTTACAAGCTTATAAGAATATTTTCAAAGAAAATCTTTTATTTTATATGGATCTTAAATGATTTCAAATTAAAAGGAGATATTTATTTAAAAAGAATATTGATTTCATCTATGTCAACATCCTTTGATGGATTTTAAGATTATTTGAAGTTGATTTATTATGATACAAAACTTCTATATTGTATTGAAGGTTTTGTGATATGTTTGACTGTGGATGTGCTATTTTTATACCATTCATAGTTTATGGTGAAATTATTTACATTTCATATGCTAGTTCCAATAAGAATGTTTATGTTATATTTCAACCTTTACTTCATATGAATGTGTTGGACAAGTATGTTCCAGGTTGGGGACTGGTTAAAGTAAGCCCTCCAGGTTGGGGACTGGTAAAAGTAAGCCCTCCAGGTTGGGAACTGGTAAAAGTAAGCCCTCCAGGTTAGGGACTGGTAAAAGTAAGCCCTCCGGTTTGGTCTCTGGTTATTAGAGGCACTCCGGGTTGGTGTCCGGTTATTAGAGGCACTCCGGGTTGGTGTCCGGTTATTAGAGGCACTCCGGGTTAGGTTCCGGTTATAGTTAGCCCCAAGGTTTTGGGACGAGGCCTTGAAAAGAAATTAAAGTTTAGCATTATGCATTCCAACATTATGAAAGTGGTTATTGATATTGCATGTGATTATTCGATTAGTAGAATATCCATGTGAACAAGTAAATGGCATTATTTCATTTTACTTTTGCCATAATATGTTGAAGTTCAAGTTTAAAAGGCTTTTGTTTTAGTAATTCATTGCCTTAAATGTTTATGATTATTTTTGAATGTTCCGCTATATTTTTATCCTTACTGGGCATTTGAGCTCACCCCTTTTCTATGCTTTATTTTTCCCAGGATGTGAAGATGTAAGTTATGAATGACCTGCAGGGATATTATGAGGGGTTAATAGTGTGGATATGAAGACTTTGTTGTTGTAGTAGTTTTTCACTTTGAAATGTAATGTAAAACTTTATGAATATATCTAGTGTTTCCAAGGCTACTAAACCAATCGGTCTTTCGAGATTTGATCTTTCTTGTGATCATGCCAATGTTACGAAGTAATTCACCGACTCTGGGTAGCTGGGGTCGGGGCGTTACAGTTGGTATCAGAGGAAGTTTAATACAAACCTTGGAAGCTAGATTTAGATAAACTCTGATTAGAGCACGTATACCTAAGATGAACTTTGAGGATAAGTATAGAAAAACTTCCTAGAATTTTGGTATTGTAGAGATTTTTTGAGTTTTCCGAGAAATAAATCCCTGTCTGGATACGAGCAGGTAGAGGAGGCTCTGGCACAGATGTACCTAGGGGTAAAACCCGAAAACACCGCTTTGAGCTAGACTCGAACGGGAACTGGTGCACGACAACGGGCCTTGCTGCACTCTTGGTTACGACACTCCCGGGGGATATGCTTAGGATAACTCTCATTTTCTTTACAAGTCATTATGAAGGGTTTATGAGTATATACATCCTCAAAGGAGACATTTTTATGATTATGGATTATATCCATAAATAGTTCAATTTATGTTAAGTGTTTTATAAGTATGGGATTATGTATTTTGATTCATAAACTGATCTAGTGTATGCCATTGTTTAGAAATGGCGCCCAGTAGAAGGAATGAGAACTCCAGAAATGCACATGATCCAAAGAGAAGGAAGGATCATATCTTTCATGGTCTTAAGCTAGAATTGATAAGAGAAATAGTCTCCCATGTATTACCATCATATGAAGAAATAATATCATGTGTTGATAAGATAAGTAAAGAGTTTACTGAGTCCTATGGCTTTGAAGGGAAGCAAGAGAAGAAAAGGATGGAAGAGAGAAAGGCGGATAAAGGGAAGAGGGAAAAGAAGAATTTTCCCATATGTGATAACTGTGGGAAGAAACACCCTGGAACTTGCCTAAAAGGAATGGGAGTTTGTTATAAGTGTGGAGGAAAAGGGCACAAAGTACGTGACTGCAAGGGTGAGAAAATGGTTTCAAATGTACAATGCTTCATTTGCAAGGAGTTTGGACACTACGCGAACCTATGACCCAGTCATCAGACTATGGCGCAAATGATGCTATTGGATAATAATCAAGTTATGATACTACCACAGATGAAGAGGAATGATTAGAGTTATTATGTTGATTATGTCAATTGAGTGTTGTATCAACAATGTACTTGTTATAATGATTATGGAGTATATAAGGATTGTACTGCAGTACTATTTCATTAAGGACTTGAGATTGTGTGGAACAAAGAAAAGTGACTCAATAGCAGGATAAATTTTTGGAAAATATATGGTTGAGAGAAAGATAAACCATAATATGGTTCTGATACCGAGTTAGTGATTTTAGAATAATACATGATTGATTTGGATAAATTATATTGGATATTCTTGACTACCTTGAAACTGATTAATGATTTGTATATTCCATCATTTTTTGGGGTTTAAAACATTTTTGGATTGATGAAGTATATACAACATTCTATATGGAATAGGGGAGCATGAATGTAATCAATAAGGAATATGGTAATTCAAGATGTTTCAGTTTATTAAAAGAATAAAAGATGAAGGTATTCATATGCTATTACAGGGTAAAAAGGATCTATATTATGTTTACCTTCCTTATAAATGTTGGACTGTGAGTTTGGACAGAAGTATTTTGGATAGTTCTAGTTTGGATTATTTTGGATTACCATAAAAGGACAACCCGGAGGTCGGGCGGCAACCCGTCGCGTCCGGCAAGGCTGCGAGACATGAACCCGCAACCGAAGGGCGACAAGGGTGTATCACCTACCACTGGCCCACGAGATGTCCTGGATTAAATAATGTTGTTTTTTTAAAGATCTGGTAGATGAATTATAAATTCATTTATTTTGGAACCCTGTACGAATAGTATAAATAAAAAAATTACATTCTATTATCTTTTAGAGTGAAAGATGAGTTTGTGGTAAAAATTTATTAATGGATAAAACTCTAATTATAAAGTAAGTATATCTCCTTATGATCTTATCCAATCTCATAAATATATTCATCAACATAAATAAAAGGAACTTAGAACAAAAATGTTGTCCTAGATGGTACCTTAAATCATCACTAATTTATGGCTTTGGGATTGTTGTCCTTTTTATAGCCATGTTCTCTACCTCTCTCCATCATATAATTGATGGTTATATTTCTCTTCCATATCCATATTTTCCTACATGCAACCCTAGTATGTGTTATTTTTGGTAATATTCATACTTTCCACTCTTTATTTTAATTAGAGGCCTCATTAATTCATTTTTTGATGTGGGATTTCAACTATGATATTTTGAAACGTCAAAAATGTGTTATCCTAATACCCTATGTTTTGTTGAACCGATGGTATTTCAAATCATCATAGATTGATGAATTTAAGGACCTCAATTATACACTTGTTTGTGATTGATGATCTCAATCACTACCTATAAATATTTACGTTTTTCCTCCAATTATATGTCTCTAATTTCCACCAATGTTCTCCTAATCGAGATCATAATTTGGTGGTGACTCTTTCATTTCTCTTTTCCTCATACTAAGACTAAATTTTAGAAACCTAATTTCCGATGTGGGTTTTCCCACAAAGATATTTTCTATTTTCAACCTTTTATTTTCGAAGAACAATTTCAAATTGCGAGGACGCAATTTATTGAAGGAGGGGAGAATGTAACACCCCAGGATTTCATAGTGTGTTATTTCTTAAAAATAATTCAATAACTTGCACTACACGCAACACCGAGTTCAATCACACCATGACGTACACACAAAAAAATCCATTAAAAGAGGTCATGAATAGTATTAACAACATTTTGAACTTTATATAATCCTTATAATTTTAGAATCCCTATTATGAGTTTCTTAGTCATAATGCAAAAACAGATTCATTTTCAGTATTGCACTTTTATCAACTTTAATAGTGAAAACTTTTTAAATAAAATATTTTAAACTATCTGAATAAATTGGGACATCAAAAAAAAATTTAAAATGAAACATCCCAAGCTTCCACGGTACGCTTTCCTTTGAATAAAATAGTCGCGTGTGTTGTACGCAACCTTGAGTTTTTACACACGCCACAACCAATCAAACTATCCGTTATGAATAGTAATACCTAAATTTTGAAATTATATATATTTTATATTTTAAAATGGACTTCATTTTTGGATTCGGAATATCGAATTTAGCCTAAGGTGAAATTTTGGTACTTTTCGGATAACTTTCATATTTTGATGAATAGTGAAAATTACTAAATTTTAATAAAAAACAACTTTTTTAATCAAAATAATTAATAGTGATAAATTATGAATTTTAGTAGTTTTAAAATATATTTAGAATATATTTTTACCATTTAATATAATGTTGGTCATTGGACATAATTTTACAATTAAACCGAACATAAACAAGTGTCAATCTTTTGATAGTTATTATCTCTTAAAAACACGCTTTTTGTTTTGACAGCGGGAATTAATTTTAAATTAATTTCTGCCACTTCTGTGTATTGAATTTAGAAAAATGGATTCCATATTTGGAATCAGGATGTCCAAATTGTGTAAATAGGTAACTTTTATTTTTAGACATTTTGAATAATTACTGTGGTAAATATTTTATTTACCATGGTTAAGGGTAAATCCGGTAAATAAGGGTTAAAAAATAATATTATAATAATACAAAATTACCCTAAAACGTGTCCTAACCTTATTGGTGGACACATACCCGACCATGAGCATCCTTGGGTAAATTTGGGGACCCCTTGGAGCCACTTGTATGTGGTAGGGACACTTTATATTAATAAAGTTAAAATACAAATAAAAATGGCATAAGCTTACATCTTTTAGAAGAACAATTTTTACATAGGGTTATACATGTTGGATTTTCGATTATAAATATTCATTAGAAAGCTAAAAAGATTTCCTACATAATGATATTTTATTTATAATTTTTAGACATCACATAATTTAAATTATTAATGACACAATAATGATGAAATGTTTACCTCATTAATAAATCATTTAAATAAATAAGATTATAATGATTAAAATATTATCTAAAACCTGTCCAATTCTTATTGGTTGATGTTATTTAGATTACGAGTCATCTTATCTTCGACCTCAATGATTTTTGGACCATTATAAACCGAATATAATTATATTATAAAGTAATACTTTCACTCTTTCCTAAAGAGCCCCTCTTCTCCCTTATAAAAGGAGACCACTTCTACTCATTCCTCACACCTCTCAAGCCACTTGGCTCGTCCAAACTCTGCCCAACTAAGCTCCCCACATCCCTCTCCTCCTCCTTGAAGCTTCCCCTTAGGCAGAAAGCATTTCTAGAAGTCCTTTGGTTCCAACCAAAGTGAGTTACCAAAATTAAAGGAGGTTAACCTACCCCAACAAAGGAAAAGTACAAGGTAAGGGTTATTTCACAATCTCTTCATTATCCGAGGTTGTTTATACGTAATAATCTACTGGGATCTCGTTATCATCCACATCCATGTTTCTTCAAAATGTATTTCAAAACATTTTTAATATTTAAAAGAATATGGGTTAAAGTCATTTATACCCTTGTTTGACTTTTTATAAGAGGTTTATAAGGGAATCTTTCCGTCGTTTTCCAAACAAGGTGCTTTTTAACCTTTTCGACAGAATTAAGATAAGAATGTTTTTTTAACTTATACGGCGTGTGCGGTTATTTTCCGCCGTTATAAAATCGTCAAAGCTTCCCTTACAAGCTTATAAGAATATTTTCAAAGAAAATCTTTTATTTTATATGGATCTTAAATAATTTCAAATTAAAAGGAGATATTTCTTTAAAAAGAATATTGATTTCATCTATGTCAACATCCTTTGATGGATTTTAAGATTATTTGAAGTTGATTTATTATGATACAAAACTTCTATATTGTATTGAAGGTTTTGTGATATGTTTGACTGTGGATGTGCTATTTTTATACCATTCATAGTTTATGGTGAAATTATTTACATTTCGTATGCTAGTTCCATTAAGAATGTTTATGTTATATTTCAACCTTTACTTCATATGAATGTGTTGGACAAGTATGTTCCAGGTTGGGGACTGGTTAAAGTAAGCCCTCCAGGTTGGGGACTGGTAAAAGTAAGCCCTCTAGGTTGGGGACTGGTAAATGTAAGCCCTCCAGGTTAGGGACTGGTAAAAGTAAGCCCTCCGGTTTGGTCTCCGGTTATTAGAGGCACTCCGGGTTGGTGTCCGGTTATTAGAGGCACTCCGGGTTGGTGTCCGGTTATTAGAGGCACTCCGGGTTGGGTTCCGGTTACAGTTAGCCCCAAGGTCTTGGGACGAGGCCTTGAAAAGAAATTAAAGTTTAGCATTATGCATTCCAACATTATGAAAGTGGTTATTGATATTGCATGTGATTATTCGATTAGTAGAATATCCATGTGAACAAGTAAATGGCATTATTTCATTTTACTTTTGCCATAATATGTTGAAGTTCAAGTTTAAAAGGCTTTTGTTTTAGTAATTCATTGCCTTAAATGTTTATGCTTATTTTTGAATGTTCCGCTATATTGTTATCCTTACTGGGCATTTGAGCTCACCCCTTTTCTATGTTTTATTTTTCCAAGGATGTGAAGATGTAAGTTATGAATGACCCGCAGGGATATTATGAGGGGTTAATAGTGTGGATATGAAGACTTTGTTGTTGTAGTAGTTTTTCACTTTGAAATGTAATGTAAAACTTTATGAATATATCTAGTGTTTCCAAGGCTACTAAACCAATCGGTCTTTCGAGATTTGATCTTTCTTGTGATCATGCCAATGTTACGAAGTAATGCACCGACTCTGGGTAGCTGGGGTTGGGGCGTTACAAATAAAATATTGAAATAGTGATTAAAATATACCATTTAGGGAGACAGTAGTCCATACGTTAGCCTGAACGATGTTTCCATTTTCTTTTCATGTTGAATGAAATTATAGTAATTTATGTATAAATATATTATTCATGTATAATTATTATTTCTTAAAAATCACATTTATAATAACTCATCCATAATATATTCCCTATAAATAGTAAATAAATCACATCACTTTGAGGATGTGGTAGTCCCCATATCTGCAAACGGTGTTATCGTGTTCCCAAAAATAAAACGAATGATGAAATATGTAATTTAACAATTTATGAATCATAAATTATTATTAAATATAATTTATATCATATAAAAATATAATTCCATCACTTTTTCCAACTTGAAGAGGTGGTATTGGAAGAACTAATGATATCTGTCCACGAGATGGTAGTCCACATTACACACGAATGATAATCATGTATCCCAATTGGCTTAAAGGTCTGTGATTTTAAGTCAAAACCACAACATGAAAACATGTCATTATATTTATGATTTATATATTTTTATATGATAATGGAATAACTATAATTGAAGGGGTGTATAAATCAATAAATCAAAATTCCTCATTGAAGAAAGTTATCTCTTATTTAGGTAACTGCTTTTATTTTCTATGAAAGGACATCGTTGTTTTTTGTTTTCAAAAAATTGAGGCTTCTAAGTTGATATGATTTAATTTTAGAGCTTATTTTTTGGGGTTTGGATGAGTTAATGTTCTATAGAGGTATGAATAAGTGATTTGGGTGAGTTCTTTTTTGTAGTGGAGGAGTGTAATTATTATAAATATAAAAAGGTAAACACTAATAGGAGGAATTCATTATATACTATGCATCCAATAATGATATATTTTATAGATAAGAGATTCAGTGGTCATAGTGTGGCCAAAAAATATATTTTTATGATCATTCTAGGTCATTTGGATGCATACGATTAAATTTCAACCACTTAGTAAAATCATTATTACCTTAATAATTGGAATTATTATTGGTGGGGATGTCAAGACAAAATAGGACATGATAACATTATTAAAATAAAATACTATTAAATGATGGAAATAATTAATTTTATTACAGTATTTCACAAGAATAGGTCTTAATTCAGTTGGATGATCTTCAAGCCATTATTACCCCTCACTGATTCAATTATTTGTGAGATTGCCTGCCATAGTGTTCTCTTCCAGGCATGCAAGTGTGATGATGTAGTTACCGTTTAAATGGAATATGAGATATTCCATCCATCCAGCCATGATATTTCTAGATAGATTAATCAGACCATTCTCTATATCTTGAACCATGATAGTGGAGTCACTTTCAAGAAAAATATTATCCTTTACATTTAGTCTGGAATAGTAGAAAAGATGAGTAATGCTAAGCATTTCATCCTATAGAGTGGATTATATATAATTAGTTCTAAAGAAAGATCCGCATAGATTAATGTAGTGATCACTAGAAATAGCACGTCATCCTGATGGACTTAGGATACCTTTGAGAATCCATTAACATTAATTTTAATCCATCCTTGTAGGGGTACCTTCCAAAAAATATCACTAATACCATACTATAATTTTTAATTTTTGGGAACTAAACTTTCTAGAGAACCATGAAACCTTGCACCTAAATATTGGAATGATAGGACTATATGTGATTGGACACCTCATATATTGAAATGAAGTAAGCCAGTACATGCTATATGTGAAAATGATTCTTCTCAATTGTGATTTTATTACGACCAGACAATAAGATGTGAATATTTTTTGAAATAGTGAATGATAAAAGAATATTTAATTGAGGTGCATCATGACTAGTTGTACAGTATATTTTTAAATAATTCTAATTTAATTCACTAATATTTTTTGTCAAAAACGATTTTGAAATTATGAGAAATTATAATTTTATTCTCAAAAAATATTTTTACTCCATTTTTCTGAATTTATTTCACATAAGTGTCTGAAATTAATTTAATATTAATCCCACATCTGGGTCTAAAAAGGGGGTTTTTAAATTGAAAATGTTGAAAATATTAAAAGATTTATGTGTCCAATTTTACTATGATGATTGATTTAAATGATCTAAATAGGATTAATATATTTTTAAGTTACCTAAATATACTTTATAAATCAATAAAAATATAATTTTACTATATAAATAAAATATATGAAATGTCCATTTTCAAATAACATTCAATAATTTTAACTATATAAAAAAAATGAAAATTCTTATGAATATAAAAAAATCACCCTAAGATAATTTTAACCTTCCAATTTTAAAAATAATGTCAATTGTCAAATATATTTTATAAAAGTGTCAAAATTTAGTTTGAAAATATGTTTCACCAATAAATGGTGGTAAAACTATCTTTTAGAAAAATCAATAATCTTATGTAAAAAATGGATTTATTTTTATCCTTTATCTAGAAAATACATAATATGAGTTATAAATTGTTTAATGAATATAGAATATATACAATTAATTTAAAAATTCAAGAAAAATTTCACTTAATTATATTAGGATAGGACAGTTCTTTGCATAGGTATTTTTTTTCATAGAATGAATTTATTTTTTTCATATGGTTCTTACTACCATTTATAATTAATCAGTAACCAAAAGTTTAATTTTCAATATGTGTGAAAACCATATTTTCCTTTATCCTATTCAAAAAAATCATTCCAATGGATATTTGATAAATATAATAATATTTAAATAATATTATTAATAGTATATTTTTCTTTGATAAAACCCGGTCTTACATACAACACTTTCTAATTAAGGAACTCATAATAGTGTGTAATACATGAAAAAAGAGAGTTTTGTGTACCAAAATATAATTTATGTATAGTTTGTAGTGTATGATTAACTGTAGAATACATATCATTCATAACATATCCTAGCATATAAACCACGCAATCAAACAATTTTAATTTATTCAGAAAAAATAATTCCTCAAAACTCTTGGGCTTACAATCAACCCCAATAAAATTAATTTAACCCTCAACATTTTTGTTGCAATGTTATCTAACTATCATGTTCAGAAGAATATTGATATATAATATAGTCATGGGAAAGATAAGAATCACAAAGACATAATCTAGAGAGTCTTGAAAATAATCAATGGTATAATAAAAAATGATGATAATAGGACAACAATTTATTCTAATACCCATTTCATGTGTTTGATGAATTTATAAAGGAGATATAATTACCTAATTTCACTTAATTTCATTTTTATTGTCTTATCCTTTGGTTGTGTCTTGACTAATTTCCTATTCATATTTTTATTACATAAATAAATTAAAATTTATAATGAATGATTCACTAATGGATCAAAATATCCTTATGTATAAGGATAAGTAATTCTATATATATTTATTTATCATCACATCCAATATTTTAGTACTAGATATCCAATATGTAAAGATCCTTATATTTCATCAAAATAAATTAATCTCAAAAACATTATCCTAATTTTAAATTAAACTAGTCACTAAATTCTCATCCTTTAACACCTATAAAAGGTGAAAATCCAAATCTATAGAAATAATTCCACTAAATAATTATAAAAACAATACAATATATGTCATAAATAAGATATTGGTTGTAACATTCCAAGCATTTGAATAACATAATCATGTATAATCATGAAACATAGAAATATACAAAACTATCATACATAATAATAGAAATCATTAATTCCTTATTATTCCAAATATCATTATATATATTCTTCAAATAAAAAAATGTCACAATCTTCATCCACGATAGAAAAAAATAGTTTATCATCAAATAATTTATCATTTCAGAGGACTTTAATATTATCCAATTTAATTTAATCATATCTATAATCTCATTATACATACAAAAAAAATTCTCATACTCAGGAACATATTATGTGTTTTCTTAACAAAATGTAACCATTCCATTAAATCACTTTTCTAGGTCATCAGTATCACATTACAAATTTTTCAAAATCGGCAGTGAAAATAATTGGAAAACATTCATTTTATACATCAAGATTCATATAACATATTAATTGAATTCAAATACATTAATACTTCAATCAACCCACATATTCATTATTCTATTATGTAAGATTTATTATATTATTCCATAATACTAATTTCCTAAAATATCAAATATGAATCATGTTTAATCATTTTAATGAAGCTTATAAATAACAAAATTAGAAAATAGTATAACTCTAATATGTATCTTGTACTCTTTTCATCATCAACATCATGTCCATTACTCATGAAATATTTTATATTCCCATCATTATATTTCCCTCAGAACATTGATATCCATAATTTCCGTACGTTCCATAGTTGAAGCATTCAATATTCCAAGATACCATATGATGGGAAATAATTACATCTATTGCATTAACTTAACTTTTCATTTTACCTTTGTAGTTTCTTACTTAGTATCATTTTATTCAAAAGTTCTTCATGTTCCCTTAATACTCCCATTTATAGTATCTACAATGTGATATAATTTCATGGAAACCACTCTACCAATATTTTACCAACATTATATGACATTTTTATAAATATTGACTCATCCTTAGACTTCTCCATAGATATATCCATAGAAATATTTTTATAAATATCGATAGGGATGTCAATAATGTTTTATCATTCTAGATTACAGTGGAAAACTAATACTTTCCACTCATATCAACAATAGTGACCCAGGATTAACATACATGGATATTTATTCCTTTTAAAATAATATTAAACAAATTTCAAAATAATATTCCCAAGAACTATAATAGTTTAGTATATTTGGATACATGGAAAACTAATATTGTATTGTGGTGAACAATCTTTAACATCTCCCTTAATAATATTCCCCTTTATCACTCCTACATAATTTTTTTTCTACAATCTAGTGAAAGGAAACATAAAAAATGGCTGATTTGATATTCCTAGTAATGGAAAATAATGAATATATGTATGAATTATATGATAACAGGTGTATGATAACATGTGAGAACATATTAAGATCATACTATTCATATCAAAAATCACATACATGATTAATGTAATTAATTTTGGTTGTTCATAAGACATAAATCATAAGTGAATCAAAATTTTAATTCAAAAAATTATAATATTTGAATAATACTTGGAATTGTGGAAAACACATAAAAATATAAAATTATTTATATAGTTTTCTAGACCATCTTATTTGAATGGTTTCACACCCCAAACCATCGTAGTAGTAATTGTTCACTCCCAATACCATCTTAGTATTTATGGATTACCCACAATACCATCTTAGTATTAAAGGATCAATTAAAATACAATATTAGTAGTAAAGGATCTTTTACAACACCATATTTATTGTAAAAGATCACTCCCATAACCATCTTAGTGGAAGAAAGTCATTTAGTAAACCAGGTTAACTCCCCATTTCATCCATGCCTATCATAAGAGACATAAATCATTACCCAATTCATTGGATTCAGATATAGGTCCCACCCATCTAATTATTAAATAATAAATATGTGTAACACATGATTATAAAAAATTATCATACCATAACCAATGAAACGAAAAAATTGTTATGATAATCATTTCATCAAATCTGAACATGTGAAAAAGAGAAGGTTTTTTAATCATTTAATCATAGAATATAATGTGAAAAGAAACGTGTTTTGTAATCATTTATCAAGGAATTACCCAATAAAGATAAAAATGATTCAAAAAAACATTTCTTCAAAATAATGACCATTTAGTAAAGGAATAAGAATGGAATCCATCGATTATAACACCTTTAAGAAACAAGTAACATCCATAATTGTCATCTTATAAGAAAAATATTTTTTTAAAATCTTTAAAAATCTTTTATTAATTAAAATAGAATTTATTCTTTTAAAATATCTTAAAATATAAAATATTTCGAAAATACATTTATATTAAAATAAATTTAAAACAGATAATAGTTTCTTTGGAATCACATAAATCAATTTAATTGAAATATTATTTAGAAAACATATAAATGATGATTAGAAAACAATTTAAAATACTTTAAAAAAAATATTTTATCCCTTTTTTAAAATAACATTGAAGAAAATTCTTTTTTTGCTGTAAATTTTTTCTAATTATATCTCACTATGATGCAACAATAATATTCCATTATGAATCTTATTTATAAAGAAGGTTGATACAAGGTTAAATCATTCTTTAAAATATCACAGGAGAATAGAAAAAAAATTGAATTTTTTTTCAGAAAACATGGTTTTGAATGAACATAGATTTCCAACTGAAGAGAGAGAGATACATTTGTATTCTCATAAAAAATCATAATTATGTTAAATACCAAATAGTAGAATATGGTAGAACTACTTTTATATATAATAAATATCTATAGTAGAATATAATTAATTATAATGTTCATGATATGTATTAGAGAATTTTATCAAGGAAATCATAATCATAAACAATTTTTATAAACAATGAGATTGTAAAAATAATATATTAACACTTTGGTAATTTGGAATAAAAATGAACATGAAATAATAATAATAAATGAATATTGAAAAATCAAGAAGATAGTTAATTTCATGATATAACAACTCAATATTATATACACCTCATAAAATAATATAGGTTTATAAAATAACATGTATCGTAATGAAAGAATGTTGAGACAAAGAATACCTTACCAATTTGGTAATGTTTGACCCATAAAACTCATGAAATAAGGATCATAAAATGAATATTTAAATACAAATAAATTTAAGTACAATAATGATATACTACATTCATGGTTTTTATGTACACAATAAAGAATGTTTCGTCAATGATAAATAAATATCACAAACCTAAAACTAGGACTATAAGTCCCTTTAAATATGAGTAACCTTTGAATTATAAATACCATAATATAATAACATCCAATGAAAAATTTAATATCATCATAAAAATTAAATTCATTATATAAAATTTTATAAAGAACTATATAAACCACATAATTGAATCAATTAGTAAATATGGAATGTATCTCATGAATATAAAAAGATAGAGGAAACTCTCTTACCTTAATTCTTGAGTCATATCATACTTGTCAAAAACTCATGTATAATAAATATATGATTACTATAAAACTATAAAAAACCCATTTTCATATATATAATACCATATATTATTGACTTATGACATTATTTTCCCCATTTATTAACTATTCTATGTTAATGTTATGTTTCAGGTAATAACTGCTTTGTTTTTTGTACTGATTTAGACATTTCATTATTTTTCTGTTACATAGATCATGAAATAATTTTAGCACAAATGAAAAACGTGATTATTAATACCACATATTTATATTAATTATATATACATATCTATAAAATATATAAATTAGAAATCAAATTCACCATTCATTGATATGGTAGGCTACACATACACATTAATGATTTGTTTCAATTTATTTATTTTATTGAAGGAAATGAATTTAAATAATGTATATATATATTTTCATTTAACTATATATATTGTGACATAAATTTCACATATTTTTAATAAAACCATCCTCTATATATTCCATGTAATTATGGAGTAAATCACATTACTTTGGGGAGGTGGTACTTCAAACTTCCATAAATGATGTAATTGTATTCCCAAAAAATAAAAAAACAAGAATGTATGTTTTATTTAATAATTAAATAAATATTTATAATTCATATGTATTATAAATATCATATAAATACAACAATTCTATCAATATTCCTTACCATAAGGGTTGGAAATACAAGAACAACGTTCATTGGTTTGCGAGGTAGTCGTTTGTCGTAAAGCAGAATGGTGATTGTGAATCCCATTTCATGGAAATGCGTTTGTGTGTAGGTAGAACACATAAAAATTAAAAAATATAACTATTTTTAATATACTAATGTTATATTATAATAATTTAATTGAAATTATTAATTGTTTTGAGAAATAAATAAAAGAAATTTTCTCATTGAAAAATGTTACCTCTTTTTCAGGGAAATCCTTTTGGTTTTCTCTAAAAAGAATCATTGTTTTGATTTATTATTAATTATAGGAATCTATATATATATTAGATAGTTTTGGGATTATATTTTCATGTTATTTATCATTCAAATGGATTTTAGTTTTGAATATGGGAGGGGTGAGTGGCCTTTTATAGTGTAGGAGGAGTGATATTTTTGTAAATATAAAAAGCTTCAAATTTTTGAGAGGTACCCCTTATATAATTTTCCACCAATAATTATCCATTTTATATAACAAATAAAATATGATATAAATAATTCCATTAAATTTTTTTTTGAGGTTTTTATAGGTCATGTGTCCCCTAATGAGTAATGATTAACCGCTAATTAAACTTGTTTTTACATTTGGTGTTGTAATAAATTTTAATTGATTCCAATTATATTTTTCATAAAAAAAATAATTTTACCATAATATACATTATAATATATTTTTATTCAGATTATGGAGTCTATTTCTCTATATTCTAATAATAATCCTCAAATTAAATAATTTAATATTAATCTCGCATATGTGTCGGGAAAGTAGGTTATTAAAATATAAAAGTTCACATGTTTGATATTATTTATATCAAATTTAATGTGTAGTTCGTTAAAACAACCTAAAATGGATATATATATATAATTTCTATAAATATACTTTAAAAATAAATTAAAATTAAAATTAACTATATAAATAAAGTATATTAAAGGTCAAATTTCAATTAAAATTCAGTATCTTTTTACTATTCATCAACAAATGATACTTCTCAAAAAATACACAATGTTCATCCTAATTTAATTATTGCATTAATATTTAAAAAATAACAATTATTTTTTAATAATTGTCTCAAATTTGCATTTTTATAATAGGTGGCCTAATAAATGGAGGTAAAAATGTCTTTTAGAACAATCTATCTTTTTATGCCTAAAATATGATTTATTTTGTATATTATATAGAAAACACATAATATGAATGTTAAAAAGTTGATTGAATATATAATATATAATTTTAATTAATTTAATTTATAAAAAGTGTTTTTCTTAATTTATTTAGATGAAATATTTTTCAGAAGGAAAAAATAGTTGTTTCATAATATGAATTTCTACATTTTCATATAGTCTATACTCTAATTTCTAATTAATTACAAACTAAATAATTAACTTTCCATACATTAATAACCATATTTATATAAATCTTATTCATTAATACCCTCCCAATTTACAGGTAATAAATATATTAATATTTTAATAATAATATTAATATTACATTTTAGTTTAGTAAAACACGACATTTTGTGCAATACAATTTATCGAAGGAACTCAGAATTGATTGTAATAAAGTCCAAAAATAGTGTTTCTTTTACCAAACTATAATATAATTGTTTCATGTAGTTTATGATTAATGGTAGTGTATTAATCATTCATGAAATTATATAGTGTGCAATGCAAGTCATCAAATAATATTAATTTATTCAAAATAATAATAATTCAGAAAAAAATATCTGTATTATAGATATGATTTAAATATGTCATATGATCTAAAAACACATTTTCAATTATTTTAAAAAAATAAGAGGATATTTATGTTAATAGATCATAGCTTACAAATATAAAAAAATAAATATTCATATGTTAGTGTATATATGCATAATTAATTGTATGATATTTAGATTTCCTTTTTGTATTTTTATTTGAATCATTTTTCTTAATCCCAAAAATTAAATTATTTTCGAAAATAGTTAAAATAGATGTAATCCTTTCAAAAAAAATATGTGATAGGATGTGTGAGGATTTATATAATTAAATTCCTAATATAATGGGAGATATATCTCAGAAATTAATGGTAGTACAATCATAACATACTCAAATTATTAATACTAACAAGAATTACGTCAAAATCATTCCTTATCTAAATCAAGATAATGTAAAATTTGTTTCCTTTTTATGATAATGGTCACTAAAATTTTGGGGATGTTTTGATCCCTTTACAAAATATTAATAGATTAACTACATTTATATTATATGATCATACCACATGTGCTTTGTGAAATAGAATGTTATGTTGGTTGTTTATTGATGAGAGGGATAATCTGGTCAGTGGTAGTATCTGATCAAGAATACAAAGCCTAGGGGGGAATTAATCCTTCGAATGGGATTAATTAAATAATACATTCTTCAAAACATATTTTAAATTAAATATATATCATGTAATGGATATGGAATTCATAAAACTAATTAAAAAGGTTTATGATTCTATTAGGTTATACAAAACAATATTTTTATGGATTTCACAGTACACATTTATATTTTTCATTTAGCCATGATATAAATATTACTACATATATGCTAGGAAACAATTTATTATATAAAACTCTTTATAAATTAGAGACATCAATAAATATAATAATTTTTCCAATTTTTCATATAGTCATAATATTAAAGGGATATTCTCTATTATCCCATCATACATGAGATTAGAAATAGATAATTTTATTTAGTCTAGAGGATCGTTGAGTAATTATAATGGAATATATTGATTTAAACTACAGGAATATTAAAATTTTGGGAAGAATTATCTATGAAACTTACACAATGGAATGAGGTGATTATTCATGTGTGGAAAAGAGGGTAATCAAGATAATTAATGATGAAGGATGACAAAAAATCAAACTAATGTTGTAAAAAAAATATTCTCATAAACCATAACCGGTGGTTTAATAATTCAAGTAAAAGGAATAATAAATTTACATAAACCATTTCCCCATTCCAAGGGTTGTCGAGGATAACTAACTACAATAAAATTTGTGGCCAACAGAGTAGGGATGATCTTATGCCATCACAAATGTTGAGTGGGATCTTGAAAACAATGTTGTAATAGGGAAATTTTATATTCATTCGATAATAGAGAGAATAATATATTATATTTTTTCTATCCATTATCTACTTTCATGAATGATAATAATAACTATTCAATCATCACCACATAATAATGAGGTTTATATATTACTGAAAATAAAAAATGGAAAAATTATTGCATCTCATGTCTACAACTCACCCTATCAATATTTATGGGTTAAATCACTAAAAAAATATTATCATACTCCCGTTATTGGAATATAATTTCATAATAGGAATCAATTTTATATCCTTATATAGATAATACATTATTTATAATGATAGGTAAATCCCCTTATGTATCCCAAATCATTTTCTAATTTTATATAGGAGTAAGGATGAGGATGAATCTCTAATGGAATCTGCTTCTCAACCATGGAAATTATTTCATGATAAGAAATTTATCTAGCGCAAATGATTTATAAAGGGAAAATTATAACTCTTGAATTAATTCCCATGTTAATGGGATTCACTAATGAACTTATTGATGATTTTATTTGGCTTCCGTATAATTGATATATTTGGTTCTCAATTTATCATATATCTAATTCTCTTATGATATCTTGGAATATTTCATGACCTGTCCCTAAATGGCTCGTGTTGTGACTACCCCAAGACTGCCTCTAATAAGACAAGGGTTGGTGACTAGAACCGAGTAGTCATATCCCACAAATGGGAAGAATTTACATAAACACACACACACACACAACTCATAGTACAAAAATGATGAAATTTAAAAAAACTATTTTGACAGTGCATGAATAAACTAAGATACCAACCAATAAGTACAAGTGTAGGAAACTAGAAAGAAAACAAGGATATAATATAATACAACCAAAGAAAGATTCTATAAATATAAATACACAAGTTATTGAAACTCATCTACAAAAACTAATACATGAAGGGTATGTGTAGGATTGTTTTATGAAGTCGTAGAAGAACAACACATTCGTATTACCTCTATAAGTATCAAATAGTCGCAGTCCACATAATCCCCCATCAAGCCATTGATCTTGTGCACCATACAAGAAATTTATGGGAAAATATCAAATAGGGGTGAGTATAATAGTACTATATAGGACACCTTGAAACCACAAATGAATACCAAAAATGAATTATATGATGTATACAATAATAAATAAATGAATTACAATCATCTCTACAAATTTATATGAATGTAACACATATAATAAGGATATCCAGATATCCTCATAAATAACCACAATGTAATGTGGTTTGTCACAAAAAAACATCATCCATAGGATTCTACTCAAGGAACACTCATTTTGGGTAACTCACTCATTAATCCATGATGTCATCAAAGTCACTTTGAATGCGGCCCCACAAATTTATCCCTCACCCAAATAGAATATACTGGTCAATAATCATGGTATATATAGAGGGGATCTTTATCGAAGAACACCGACAACCTAGTCTATATTATCCCTCAACATAGGGATCATTCTTAGAGAATACCAACAACCCTATTGGTGTGGCTTATAACGTAGGTAATCCTTTTTATAGAATATCGACAATCCTATATATATGGAACACTGGATGGAGGACTTCTTCCCTATGCTTGATGGTCATGTCAACTCCCACCAAACTCAGGTATGGGTTATAGAAAATATCTCTTATCCCATTAAGGGAAAATGTAAATCTATATGGGACATGACCTCTAGAGGGGACTACTATCATGTGATGTAGATATAATTTCATACAAAACCATCAAGTAAAAAACAACCCGATACACTAAACTAGAAATAGTACATAAGAAAAGTAAACTAATCCATTTCAAAAGGACCACCTCATCGTAAGGGTGTCAACATCATCAACTGGTCATCAAATAGACAATGAATTTTAATGTGATAACCATTCTAGTGAAAAAGGGTTCGACCTGGGCTCGATGCAGACCAAAGCACCCATTAGACCTAATATGGTCAACTGTCCCCGCCCGATACACTTGGCTTAGTCTATCCCAGACTGTTCATATGGTACGCCATTGGACCACTGGAGCCAGAACGTCAGGCTGCTAGGGAAGCATGTCTCATCATGCCCAGCCTGTTGCATGTCGGTCATCCCTCTTCTCCCACACAGGGCCAACCCAACCACATAAGAATAGTCAACGTGACACCAACATTGTCAACACATACAACCACTAATTCCTTAGCCTCCACCCCATCTTATGTTTTCATGATATCCACATCACCTATCTGCATAGGCGGCCACTCGTAGTCGTGTCCCTAATCGATGCTCATGGCCTATGCCACTGTAGGCTCCCATACAGTCCCACCTAGACCACCACCTCATCCTCCACTACCGTTTATCTCTCCAGAGGCTTGACTACATCGTGCAATTCCTAGTATCCCCTTGTAATGTTGTGTACCACCTCCGTTTTCCACATTATCAGTGACCCATAGTCTGCCTCACGCTCTACCTAAACAAGGCAAAAATCACTCCTCCATGTGCCATCTTACACCATCTTAAACTGCATCCCTGGGTGATTGGTTCTACACCTTCATCGTCTGACCTCCATGATGTCTTTGTTGTGTTAGATCCCCAATCTAGGATCATTAAACAATGAATATAATGGGAAATTATCATCTTTTAGTATTTCACAAAGAATGATGAAAGCATAAGATTGGGGGAAAGAGAAAAATGAATAGTAATTCCCAATGAAGTGATGTGGGCATAGTTTAGATCATCCTCGACTCCTTCATGTTAGAATGAATAATTGAGAGGAAAATGAAATGAATATCTAAATAAAATCATATCGGATAATCGACTAGCATAAATTATCCATCCCACAAGAATGACTGAACCACAGATCAACTTGTTCGTGGGTTGGATTGTGTGTGTGATTGAATTTATGATTGGTGAAATATTCACAAAGAAACAACATCCTACCCAGGGTTTGGATCGGTTGTTAATGAAGAGATATGTGTCATCATCATCAATCATCAATCTGTCAATCTTTGATCCACGTTTTGATCATTGATATATTATCATCGTCAAGATAACCTCCATATCTTTATCTTATGGAAACTCCAGGGTTAAAATGATAACCCTGGATCCATGGAATTCCCTAATAAAATTAAAAAGGTATTTTATGCATCAAAATGAAATAATGTTATTAATTATTTTATTACTAATACATCAATAATTTAATTTTCACATCCAACTACTGAAGGTTGATGTTAGGCCCCACCTAAGGTAAAGTAACTATTTCTAACATAAGGGTACCGTCATAATTTTGATATGGGAAACCATTTAGAAGTTATTCTCATTTTAAAGAAAAACTTCCCATACACTTTATTAAAATATTCACATTATTCAATGATTTTTTTGGCTCACTGGGACTCAAAATCATATGTTTTCTCCACGCCTAATATTGGAATTTTAGCAATTTATTTACAAAAATAAAACTAGATAAAATCATATTCATTACATTCCCCTAAAAATTTGGGATTTATATACCTAAAATCCAAAAAATGGATACTCAACAAAAATAAAGATAGTATTAAGCATGTCTCAATGACTTCCACTCTAATGTTCTCTTTTGGAGATTCCACTAATTCCACCAAATGTGCACAAAAGGAATCAACCACCCATGAAGGCTCTTTTCTTATCAATCTACAATCCCCGCCTGGTACTATGAAAAAGTCACCTCATCATCAATTTCCAGCTCACCCCAATCAATGATGTGTTATTTCTCATTCATTAACCTACTCATCTACAACACACTGAAGACATCGGGAACCTAGTTCAACTATGGGGGTAGATCTAAGTGGTATTACACATCATGAACTCTATGCAGAATCCAAAAGGGGCCGATGTATCTCAGAAATAACATTTAGCCTTAACAAAATCTCCAAAATTCTTGATGAGGAGAGATAAAAAGAAATAGATTCTCTCTATCCAAGATCTCTAGAGTTCTCTATCATCATCAACATATGATTTCTGGTGGCTTTGTGTAGTCCTCTTATACTCTTAGATGATATGGTCTTTCTCATTTGTATCTCGAACCAACTCTGGACCCATGAGTGTTGAATCACCTCGGTTATTCCAGTAATGTGGTGACATGCATGGTCAATCACACATGGCCTTGAATTGTTCTATACCAATGGTGTAGTGGTAGATGTTTCTACACACAAATTCTTCTAGTTGTCGGTGATCCTCCCTTCTACGACCAAAATCAAAGATGCAGGGCCACATCATATCCCCTAATATTTAAAAGGTCTTCTCTATCTTGGATTTCATCTAGGGATGAAATTTCATGCTCAAGTGTAACTAAGTACCATATGGACATTACAATCCCTTCCAAAATAGAGATGTGAAATAAACCCCATGATCTGAAATGATTGTTGATGGAACACTATGAATTCAAACTATCTCATACACTGAGCAGTGTCCCAGTATCTCCACTAAACTCTACTCTTAAATTGGTGGTATGTGGGCCAACATGGAGAGTCATTCAACGATCACCCAGATGGATTGTTGACCCCTTGACATGTGTGGTAAACCCATCATGAGTTCTATCGATACCCCATCCCAGTTCCACTATGGCACCTCAAGAGGTTAGTTCCAACCTGCTAGAACCTAGCTCTTAGCCTTCACATGTTGGAAGGTCAGGCATCGAGAAACAAACTATGACACTTGCTCCTTCTTCTCTAGCAAATATAACTAACATCAGAGGTGGTAGTGCATTTTCATCTCACCTATATGTACCATTAGATAGTTTTTTGGACATCCCTCATAACTGCCTCACACAATACCAAGGTTTCAACAGTGTTCACTGGGAAAAGAACAACATCCTCACCACCTATCATATATCCATTAGGTGCATGCCCTGAGGAAAATATAGAATGTCTTGTCCCATAGTAATTATCCCAATGTTGCACCGCCCTATCCCACTAAAAGTGTTGAGGGGTGAAAATCATCGAGTAAATTGACCAAAAGAATTGACACCTCACATAGTAGCTGCAATATGGATCTTCTTCTGAGAGTGTCCACCACCACATTCCCCTTCCCACGATATAGAAAATATCAATGTCATATTCCTCGAAGGAATATTTCCATTACCACTCTCTTATGTTCATATTATTTGGATAGAATATATACATGAAACTTTTATGGTTAGTTGAAGATAAACTTCACACCCATTTGGTAGTGACTCAACATCTTCATTGTGAAGACTACCACCACTAGCTCAAGATCATGGGTCGCATAGTTATGCTAAAGCTTTCATAACTAGAGGGAATGATATTAAATAAAAAAATTTAACTACATCAAGCAACAACCAAGATATTTCCCTTATTAATAATAGAACAGTATGTACCCGACACCCTCCTCATCCAGTTTCAAGATGGGAGTTCCCGTCAGTCTTTTCCACGTCTCCTAAAATAACAGTTTTCACTTCTTTAACCATACTAATGGATTCCACTTCTATTTCAGTTCCATAAAGTTGGATTCATATCTATAATTTTTTGGTACAAACCTCCGAAAGTACCCTGCAAAATCCAAGAAACTACATACCTCGATAATGCTATTCGGTGGCTCCGAAGTAGGCACTACCACAATCACCATTAGATCCACCAGAAATTGAGCCTAAGAAATGATGTGACCTAGAACGTAGACCTCTCAAATCCAAAACTAACATGTCATGAGATTCCCATAAATCTAGTTCTCTTTTAATATGTCCAATACCATCCCCTAATGTTTCGAGTGATCCTCCAAAAACTCTTAGTACATTAGGATGTCATCAATGAACAAAAAAATGAACCAGTCTATATAAACATGAATGATCATGTTCATGAGTCCAATGATCACTGATTGGGAATTCTTCATACCAAATAGAATCAGTATGTACTCAAAGTGGATGTTCCAACATCTGATGTATGTATTAGAGGAATCTGTATCCTATACATGAAGCTGATGATAATAATATCTAAGGACAATCATCAAGTACCACATTTATCCCTTCAGGTGATTGAAGAGGATATCAATTCTTGGTTGTGGATACTTGTTCTTCACAGCCACCTAATTTAGGTACTAGAAGTACACACATAACCACAAGATCCCATATTTCATCTTCTCAAGGATAACTTCAGCCTCCCAGTGTGAAACATCGGGTCTTATGAATCCCTAACACTGTAGGTCCTCATACTATACCCTTAACTCCGGAATCTCTGCCAGATACATATGATATGTAATGGTAGATATGGGTTCCTTCCTAGGATACAGATCAATGCATAATTCTACCTCCCTTTATGGAGGTTTTCCGGGGACATCATCATGAATGTGTCCTCATACTCTGTCACCACTACAGGAAACTGGGGACTCCAATCATCCACTACACTGAGGGTGAGGCTAGTCAATTGGTGAGTAATCAGTTATACCCTACTATGAGTAATCCCATATGGCACTACATTCATTTCCTTTTCACCAACAAATGAATATATGTTCTCATCACCATTTACACACCACACTCTTCACATAAAAAAGATAATATAAGCAATGATTGTAGATAACCAGTCCATACTATGAATGGAATCGGAAGGCCTAGACACCACTACAAAGAGATTCCAACTAAAACTATAGCCTCCAAGCGTAATCTCACACTATCGGCACCATTGTGTGATAACATAATACCATCCCGTAGTAGTCTCTAAATTTAGGGGTCGAGACTACAGTTCTACCGGAATATGCGACCCTTGAATAAGGTTTGTGGAATTAAAAGAATTACTCACACACCAATCAGTCAAAAATCCATCTTGGGGGAGAGATGTATATTTTACCTCTAATAATCTTTGAAACACTGGGTAATAATCCTACATCGCTTGTATCTATTCTTATCCTTATCCACTAGTTCCCTATGATAGTTGTGGATAACATGGGTGTGGTGGTGGTAACCCATCAAACCTCTTCCCACATACTACTACTCCATCTACTCTTATGATGTATCTACCACCTTGAAAAACCCCATATTCATGTTGTTTCCTATTCCACAATGGTCCCTCGACCATCCTATGATAATTTGTAATTCGGGTTTTCTAATATCGAGATAGATCCCATGATCGCCACATATGTAACACCACCTATATCTAGGATGACTTGGGTTAACCTAATATTGATGCTCCACTGTCCCAATTTCCTGGGTTTGTCTCTAGATGTGCCTTTCCCACTGATTCCCTATAACTACCATCGCTTACCTAAAACCAAAGACAGATAGACTTGATGCATGTTGGTTACTGCCCAAGTTGGTGTATGCTCCTCTAGAAAGCTATCCACTAGTAGAGATTTCTCTACTACCCCATAATATTTAGAAATTCTATGGGATATCATGGATTCCCTTATATCCTAGTGTAGATCCTTATCAATGATCTGTGCCCAGATGAATAGGTCTTGTAGAATATCTGTGGAGTAGAGATAATCATCATAAAACCACGCAGAGTACTCTACAATAGTCTAACTACCCTGTAATAGATGTAGTAGCTTCTGGATGCGCACTGATAAAAACTTAGTTGTAAATAAATACTCTCTAAAGATACACTCAAAGTATTCTCAAGAAGGAGTCTCCACATAATGTGTGTGGGTCACTAATATTTTCCATTTCCACATTGATCCCCGAAGAACACTCATTTATAGAAACTCTACCTAGTCAAGAGTCGTCCTCAAATGTTGGAAGACACATGTAACAATCTCCAACAAATCCTCAGCTTCCTAGGGGATTGTCTCACAACAAAAACATAGAGGTTACTGCCTCTTAAACTCATTCAATGCACTTAGCCTGTTTCCATCCTCAACCAATATAGCGGGTTGTAACTACTACTCGATGGGTGGAACTGCAATAAGAAAACCACCCAGACGTTCCAGCTATTGAACATGACCCTGTACAGATGCCTATTCACTAAGAATATCATCCTCATGATAAAGAAACATAATTCTAATATGCTTTATATGTTGATGAATCGAGATGTAAAAGAAGATAGACCATAGTCAATATAGTATATCTGGAGATATCACTCAAGAAGAAAATGGAAAACAGATCCCATTACTATATGATTCATTACTATAAATTACTTGCAACCTATTTTTTCATATACTGAGTCGAAAAAAAGGATTGCATATTTCTGGTGAATGGATTTGTAGGTTTCCACACTAGCATTGGATTCACAGACATGAAAAACAAACTTTAAACACTAAACATTATTTCCCTAAACCATCCTCATAAAATCCTAGTCTTTAAGTATAAAAAAACCTATTTAATACTACTATGACATGTAGAATACGATAGGGGCCGAAACCATGACTACCCCAAGCCATTCTTCAATTAGACAGAGCATATTAACTAGCACCGAGTAGGCATATACCACAAATGTGAGTGATTTTTTGGTAGTTTTGGGCGAAACAGTAGCATTGTTGTGCCAACACCCTGCCTATATTTTTTTTTAATTATCAATTATTATTATAAGATAAACACGACAATGAACTCTGGTCTCCATGGAGTGGAATAAAATAATTAGATAAATAAGGAAGAGGCCCTAAACCTTTAGAGAGGATCTTCAACGTCATATTTATAATTAATTTAATTAATTTCATAATGATAATTATGTTAGGATCTTTGGTATTTTCATCGTTGACAATGTTGATCATCTTGAATGAACCTTACATATTTTCATGTTCCAAACTCAATGATCCATAGTAGAATAACTCTAGCAGTTATCCACACGTGCCCCAATGGTCTCCGGTCGACAACACTCTTTTTACAGGTTCTAGCACGGAGAAGTAAGTTTCTTATGTCGGTTGTTCTTAATCGCATGTTCTAAGGCCATGAATAAGATATCTCATTCACAAGATGAGCGAGAAGTGGAATCAACAGAGATATTTTTTTGCTCAAAAATTATCAATTCATTGGTTGCGCGGTTCGGTGTATGGCATAATAGATGAATGTGTCTATTTATTGACATAGGGAATCATTTATAATATTTATTAACATAACAGTAATTAAATACATTAATAACCATGGAAAAGAAACCCATGATATTAATAATAATACAATGTCATTATTAATAGTGCAACAACTTTCACAAAACAAAATTATAAATAAAATTATGCATCACAAATTAATATCATCACTATTTTAATTTGGTCCAACTATTTAAATATTTATTTATCATCTTTCAAATAATTATTTTACTACTGGACCCACCTTTATCTTCTCAAACACCAATTCTATTTTTTGAAGACCCAAAAATATAAATAAATAATTTATTCTTTAAAATATATATTTTATTTAAAAACTAGGAAAATAGAATTTATTAAATGTTCAATAAAAGAAATAAATATATTTTCACCATGATCCGGTGAATAAATATTTATTTAATTTATGAAATCATTTCAATTTGGATAATGTTATTCAACTATCATGAGAATAATATTTATTAATAAAATTGAAATAGAATTTAACTGAGACCACCATGAACACTTAGCATGTGACCATCAAGGAATCTTACTCATTGTCATTATGCGGTCATGCATAATGTCCATGTGTACAATATAGAAATGGGTCACGGTAGCCATGAAAAAGAACATAATGTATCAACAATGAAATCCATATATGAATGCTCACTGTGTAATATAATCACATTGTCACAATATCTCATGAAGCAGGTTTTAAGATAATGTCATCAACTTTTATGCATAATAGGTCATTCTTGGACTACCTAAAATAAACTCATCGTTACACCATAGACATGGAATTACATGTGATGGTTCTATTTTAATCCAAGGGAAGAGATGTTATCATCCATAAATGGAAGAGACAAATCCTTCCTCAACATATCCATTAATAATATGCCACTTGTGACACACCCAATGTACATTACTTCCCACCAATTTCAAACGTGATGGTTTTCGTTAGTAATTCAAAGTGTGTGAGTTTTGATAGATATTAATTATAATATTAAAGTTTATGGATAATTACACATGCTCGCAGATAGAAATATTTGATGACACAAAAACATGCATAATTCTGATTTTCGGGTCTGTTCTCATAATCTTCTATCTTTGGGATTACCATGTGTGAATTTCATGAGATGAAGTCTCATCAGTTTACGAGTACTCGTACCTAACGGATTTCATGATATGTGTCCCATCATTGTATTTCATCCAACTATTGAACTGTATTTATTAATATTGTTATAGAATTACAAGAATCTCTACATTGAGGGGAACTTCTATAATCCTATTCATGAAAAAATTACATTAGGATATATTACATAATTATCTTGAAGAACAATGAAAAATATGTAATATGATGATTAATATTTAAATACATTAAATATATATGTAATCATAGTACAACTGGTGGGTTTTAGGACACCAACATTTAAAAACTCCCACTTGTCCTAGAGCCAACTGCCTACGAATTGCATTCTTCCAGAACTCACATGGTGATAATGTTTCTGCCAAGTAAAGGCTTTATTCAAGGGATCTTCCACATTTCCTTCCATATAAATAATTCTCACTACAACTTCACATATTTGAGAATTATCCCTCAAGAGATGATACTTCTAAAGTATGTTCTCCGTCTGCTGATGTGACCCTGGCTCTTTTTCATGAGCCACCGCTGTAGTATTATCATAGTACAACGTGATGGGATCTTTATAACTGGGTACCACATCCTGCTCCTAGATGATACTTCTCATCCAAACTACATCATTAGCTACCTCAGATGCTCTGATATACTCAGACTCTCCTATAGATTATGTGACCACACTATTCTTTGAGCTCTTCCAGCTCACTACACGTTCATTCCAAGTGAAGATGTATCCCATTTTCAACTTCATGTCATCTTGATCGGTCTGGAAACTGGAATCTACAAATACTATAATGACTATATCCTCATCACCTCCATAAACCAGGAACATATCCTTATTACACTCTATATAATTTATGATATCCTTGAATTCCATATAATGGTGGTCACCTGGGTCCGTTTGATATATTCCTACCACACTCAATGCGTAGGCGACATCCATCCCCTTACATAGCATGACCTACATGACTGACCCAATCACTAATGTGCATGGAGTTATTTCCATAATCATTATTTCCTCATGTTTCTGAGGACACATTTTCTTAGAAATATTAATTCCATGTGATGCTGGAAATAATCCCCCCTTAGATTATTTCATACTAAATATCTTCAGTATCATATCAATGAATGTACTATGACTTTGGGATAGAAATATCTTTGATCTGTCACTATGGATATTGATTCCAAGAATAAATTCTTCCTCTCCCAAGTCCTATATGGAGAATCATTGATTCAACCATGCCTTAACAGACTGTATGACTAGTATCTCGCTTCCAATAAGAAATATGTCATCAACATATACTCTTAGGAAAATGACTGCACTCTCACTAAACTATTTATAGACACAAGTTTTAGATTCATTTTTTATAAAACAAATTTTTTTATGGATTAATGAAAATGAATGATCCATTACCTAGATGTTTGATTTAATATATAAATGGATTCCTATAACATCCATGCCATAGGGGCTTCCTTTGGAGTCATAAACCCTTTAGGTTGTGTCATGTAGACATATTCCAAAAGGCTTATATTAAGGACGGTTGCATTGAAATCCATTTGAAAAATATAATCTTCATTGTAATCGGTAGTGGATAATATAATTATAATGGATTTAATCATTGCAAAAGGTTAAAAGGATTAGTTGTAGTAAATTTCTTGACGCTACTTGTACCCTTTTGCAACCAGTCGTGCCTTATAGGTAGTGAATATTCCTTCCATGTCTAATTTCTTCTGGAATACCCATTCGAAACCATGAGGCTTTAAATCAAGTGGAGGATCTACCATAATCCAGACATGGTTTTGGTGCATGTAATCAATAATAGAATAATGGTTTCTTGCCACATGGAAACATTTGTGCCACTTAATGCTTTCTTGTAGGCTAAAGGATTATTATTATTAGCCAATAATGAATTAACATCATTGGAAATGAGAAAACTATACCGTTCTTGTTCTCTAACATGTCTTGTACTCCAACGCAGTTCTTGTGTCTCTATAACTATTCATTCTTCCACTGGGCTTTATGGAATCTCTTCCTATACAAACTCTTATGTACCTTCAGCCTCAATGTCATCGAAGTCTATTTCTCTCCCACTATCTCTTTTCATGATGTACTCCCTCTCAAAGAATATGGAGTGTCTTTACACTATATTTTTTTCTGCGGGGTTGTATCAGTATTATCCCCTTGTTTCCTTTGGGTATCCTATAAAGGTACACTTTGGGCCTTGTGGTTCATGTTTGTTTTCGGAAGAGGCTTTAAAAAATGCATCGCTTCTTCACACATGTAAATTGGATAAAATTGATTTTTTCCAATCCAAAACATGTATGGAATACTATTTATTGATTTATTTGGTTCTTGGTTTAGTATGTGGACCACTGTCTGTAATTCATATCCCCAAAAGGATAATTGAAGACTCGCATGACTCATCATTGATCTCACCATATCTGAAATGGTGCTCTTAATTCATTTTCTCACACTATTACACTAGGCCATGTAAGGAGGAATGAGTTGGGATATGATCCCAAACGCCCATAAGTAACCAATGTTGTCTTGATTACAATTTTCTCCACCTCAGTCTGAGAGGCATTTCTTAATCTTCTTACGATACTGTTTCTCAATATCATTCTTTTATTCTTAGAACATATCAAAATAATTAGACATATACTTCATTAACTTGGTTATCTATCTATACTTAAATCACTAGTAAATGTTAGTATGTTTGAGTACCCTCCCCTTGCTTCAACTATAAATGGTACACACACATCAGTATGATCCAATTCAACAAGATATTTACCCCTTTTACCATTCCCACCAAATGGGGCTTTGAGAATATTATCTTGTAAACATTCATGCCATATGAAAACTAGTTTTAGTTCAAAATAATATAAATATACATATTTATGTAGCATGGTCAAGGGTTTCTCATTTATATGGCCTAGCCAGTGATTCTAATATTGGGTGTGGTATGAGTCATGTGAAGTATCTTTGTTATCGATTATAATTATATTTTTTGTGTAATCCAACACATAAAGACTATAATATAAATGTGCCCTAAAAAATTCTATATTTTTTAAAGAATATACATTCATTTAAGAGAATGAAATAAAATACATATATATCTAATTTCGATATAGAAATAATGTTTTCAGTAATAGAAGACAGATAATAAAAGCCCTTTAACCCCAAGATCATCCCACTCAGCAACGTGAGGTTGTAGTCCCCGAAAGGTACCGCAACAAGATTTGATCTATTGGTTGTTCGAATATCTACATCCCCTCGGTCAATAGTCATGAATCTACATTATTCATATATTTGGATACATATGTGAGCACCACAAGATGTATCAAATACCCAATTTATAGAAATATATGGATTTAATTCGATAAAAACACAAATGAAGCTTCCCCTTACATCTTAGGTGGGGTGTAGTTATTTTTCCAATGGTCTTTACTGCCACATGTGAAACTAAAAACATCATGTTCCCTTTCATCTCCATTGATCATTCTTTTCATAGAAAGTCGTGAAGAAGATTGTGGCTTAAAGCTCATCACATTCCCTTTCACCTTAGACACAATAAGGAGAGATGGTATTTCGCACATTATATCTTTTTCCACTATGAGAATAAAGATAAGAATATCAGATAGAGACTTCAAAATGTTTTTTATGTTGAAATTGACAACAATGTTGGAGAAGTTATGCAGGAGTGATGAGAGAATGAGATCTATGCCTAGTTCACTAGGGAGTTTAAAACCTAGATCCTCTAGGCACTGAATGTATGTATTGGCCATGACTACATGAGGCCCATCTGGGGAACCCTCTCCATGATTACTCTGAAAGAGTGCTTTGTAAATCTTAAAACATTCATGTCTTTCCCACTCTTTTAATGATAATGAAGTTCTTGAGAATTATATAGGAATCCTTATTTTCGTGAGACTTCATGATCCCAATAGACATTTACGATCTCATAAAATAGTGAACATTGACCATGCCATTCATACTTTTCTCATGGACTAGGAAATTTTCATTACAAACCTATTTTGTAGGAAGATCATGTAATTCTGACTCCAACACGTAAGACTTACGATCATTGAAAAGGAAAACCTGAAGTTGTCGAAACCATTACTGTAAGTTACTGTTGTTGAGGATGTTATATTTATGTAGAATTGATCATAGTGATATTGTGTTTAACGAGATTTTAATTTTTATTTCTATTGTTAAAATATTAGATAATTAGTACCTTTTTATTATTTTTTTTGAGAAATAATAAATAAATATTATTAAGTCTCCCACTGTTTTATCAAGTCCCTATGGACCTCACCATTGATCTCTAAATGAATAGTTATCTTGACATACAAGTGGAAAGGATCCATATACCCCTTCTAATAACCCCAACCTGGGTTAGTCCCCCTATTTGAAGGTATTAAGGTAGGTTGTTCTTTACTAACTACAAGTATGTAGCTCCTTGATCTATTGAGTGGACTCCAGAATCCTAAAATCCCTACATTGGATTTCCTCAACACTTGCAAACCACATTACACCATGTCTATCAAGGAATAACCCCTTGATGTAATATGTTTAAGTCAACCTAAATCCTTTAGTATGGTCTTCCTGTATAAAAGTAAATGTCCCAACAAGGGTAGGTCAAACACAAAGTTTCATTGTGATTTTAACATAATCATGAAAGAGATGTCTTGGTATGACATAATATTTTATTTGTGTGATTTTTATCTATCATGTGTGAATTACTTATAATCATTATCACATGCTTGTTAATATAAATTTGATATTAATTATGTGATTATCCATATCTTGATAATATTTATTCTTATGACTGGATTAATTTAGTTCCATCTTGCATACTTGTTTAATACATTAATTAATGATTTTGACCACACATCCAAAAGGATAAATCATGCAACTGATAGAAATAAAATAATGCAAAGGGAATGATCATGAGATTTTCAAACAATTAGTTTATTTAGCGGTTGATAAACTAACCATGACCTAGTATAGAGACACCTTGAACCTTTGGGGTTCTTGCTTACAGCTTTCCACATGTGCACCTTTGTATCTCCTAGTTTTATTTTTTTCATGGCTCCAACTTGAACCACATCCTATAGCTTCAGAGTTCCATCCATTAAATATTATTTTAAACTCACACATTGGTGAGGGGTGAAAATGGGGGTTTACATAAAATAAACAATTGGCATACATGACCAACATATTAATGAGGAGATATGGCTCGTAGGCCAATAATTAATTTTCAAAACTAAATTAAATGGAAACCAATCACATACAAAGGTCTTGGTCTTTCTCATGATCACCCACATACATGCAACGACTTATGCATTTAATAATACATGTTTTAAATACTTTAATCATTCTTATTAAGATAAATTCTGCTCGAATCGATTAATTATTATCATTAATTTATCAATCCTCTTATCCAAATCCTTTTCCCAATATCCTTGATATTATCCACCACAATAATATTAAACAAATAGATTATTATAGAATTATCTTACTATATAACTTTTAGAATTGGAGTCCTCCCAGTGAATTCCTGTTCATAACTACCAAATGAGTAGAAATGAACAATACATAGATGTTAATTTAAACACATATACATAAAACAACTATCATATTTTGTTCCTCACCTATACGCCCACACCATGGCACACATCTCAACGGTTTATATAATATAATATTACATTTTTATAAATCATCATAATTTGGATGAGTACACGATGCGAATTTCTAACAACATGGTGTGTATTATTGGTCACTGTCCATCTGAAGTGCATTCCCAGTGATATGGCATGTATATGTACATTGGAAACATTCAGAGTACACATTGTGTCTAGTGGGCCACATGCGGTGCAGTGTCAATGTTACATAGTCTCATGTTGGGAAAGCTCTGTTTGGGGTACATAGTCTAACCCTAACCTAAAGGAACTACACGTAGTGTCCAGTGGGCCACATGACGTGTAATCTGGAAACTTTGTGCCACCAATTCCTGGTCAACAAACAGAGTCATTAGAACATAGAAAAACACTAATGATAGGGCCTGGTCTGGCGGACTAGGACCAATGCCTTAAAACATGAAACATGATATGTTAATCCTACTATAGGCCACGTATTACGGTGATGTATGACTAAGAACTTTTGAATCCTCCGTATGAGATCATCTGTTTCATTTTAATAAAAATTAAAAGAAAATATCTTTTCAATAAGGAGAATGACAAATTAAAAAGGAGGAACAGATCTCAAGATTTTGATTTGCAGAACAATTAACATGAATTGAAAAATTAAATTAGTAACCCTCAAATCGACAATGCATTATTTAAATAATAATAAACTATGATGTACCACCTCTGATACCACTTGTAGGTTCCAGGAATAATGAATGATCGGTTGGTCCGGCACCCAACATTAATTTTTACCATGATCAATGATTATCCTGAGATCAATATAATGATGAATTCTAGCCTTTTCCAAATAGAATAAATGACTTAGATAAATAATAAAGAGGAAAAGAAACTTTAGAGAGGATATTTCACATCATTTTTATAATTAATTTAATTAATTTAATAATGAATATAATACATGGATATTTAGTGTTTTTTTGTTCATGATATTGATCACATGGATTGACCTTTCTAGATTGTCTTGCTGCACTTGCAAGGATCCAAAATAGAATCTTTATGATGGTGATCCACACATGCTCTAATGGTCTTTGATCGAAACCACTCATTCTATGGGTACAAGGGTGGAGAAGCGAGTGTCTTGTGTCAGTCGATCTTGATTGCTTGTTCTTCAACCTTGAAGAACCTCTCATGTTCATGAGTGGGGCGGGAAGAGGATTTGAGAGATAAAATGTATAGCTCAACAATTCTCAATTCACTAGGTGTTCGGTTATGTATATAGGATCAAAAGACATATGTGTCTATTTATTGACATGGGGCTTCAGTTACAATATTTAATTTCATAATATAAATTAAATACATTAATAACCTTAGAAAAAACTAATTCTACTAATAATAGTACTACATCATTATTAATGGTATGCCAACTTGCAGAAAATGTAATTGTAAATAAAATTCCATGTTACAAAATTATAGAAGCATTTTATTAATTTGTTCCAACTAGTAAAATAATTATTTATCATCTAGAAAATAATTATTTTACTACCAGACCATCCTTGGTCCGCTCGAACTCCACATCCATTTATTTTACACACAAATACATAAAAAAATAATTTATTATCTTAAGGAAATATTTTATTTAGAAACTAATAAATAAATGTTTATTAAATGTTCAATAAAATAAATAAATATATTTGTCCCACAATTTTGTGAATAAATATTTATTTAATTTATAAAACCATTTTTACTTGAAAAAAAATTATTCCACTGTCTTGATATTAATAGTTATTAATTATATTCTAATAAAATTTAATCGAGACCACCAAAAACACTTAGTGTGTGACACTACAAGATTTTTTATCATTGGAATTTGGTGGGCATGCTTAATGTACCAGAGTACGTTATAAGAAGTGGTCAAGGAACCCACGATAAATAACATAATATCACTACAATGACATCTACATAAAAATTCTCATGTGTAATACAATCCCATTATTGCAATATCTAATAAAGCAGGTTTTGTGATAGTGTCATTATATTTTATTCCTGATACATAATTCTTTGACTACATAAAATAAACTTATAATTACACCATTACCATGAATTGTAACATGACGATTCTATTTCAATAAAAGTGATTAGATACCAACTTCTATAAATGGAAGGGACAAAACATTCCTCGATTTATCCAGAAATAACACGCCACTCGTGATGCACCAAACATACCCTATATCCCACCAACTGTTTAGATAAATTTTTTTGTCAGTAAATCAAAGTGCGCAAGTCATGAAACATATTAATGATAAACCTTGAGTATAATGATCATTATCCATGATCTTTGATAGAAATATCCGACGACACATAATCATGCAGAATTCCTACTAGTGGGTATATTCTCATAATCACTTGACATTGAGATTACCATGTGCGATGTTAATGCGAGGAAATATCATTTTCTTACGAGTACTTGCACCTAACAGTTTGCATTCTATGTTACCCATTATAGTATGTGATCTAACCATATTAACTATATTTAAGAATATTGTTGTAGTATTTTAAAGTTCTCATCCTAACAGGTAACTCCCATGACCTAATGAAGTCAACATATACTCTAAGACATTATTACATCATAGTAATTTAGAATAATGAACAATATGTAATGAGATATTTAATATTTAATAACATTAAATATACATGTAATCAATGTACAACCAGTTGGTTCTAGGAAACAACCAATAAAATTTTCTTATGTACTCGTACACACGTACAAAACTCCTATACTGAAAATGATAAAAATTTAAATAGACTTGGTAGAAAATTCATGCTTATAGGAAGAAAAAAACCACAAATTACAACAATAGAAATATTTATATAAACTGGGAAAGAATTCAAGCCCACCACATAATGATTCTTGACAATTAAATACATAAGTTATTAAAACTCACTTGTAGAAAACCCAACATGAAGGGTTGGTGTAGGATTGATTTCCAAATCTATAGAGGCACTTCACATTCATCTTACCTCTCTATGAACCACCTAGTCCTGGTCCACCTAAAACTCCCCCAATGCATCGATCGTCTAAAAAAGACACAACATGTGTGGGAAACTCTCATGCATGGGTGATTAAAAATTACTCTGTAGGACACCCCAAAATCATAAAGAAATACTATAAGGAAATATAAAAAGTATAACACAAAAAATACATGAAGTAAAGACATCTCTATTGAGGTATATGTCTAAGACATATACCACGGATATCCATCTATAATCATAAATCTCCACAAAGTAAAGATGCACGTCACAACCAATAATCTGCAATATGTGTCAGCTCGAGGTACACTTGATATAGGAAAACTCACTCAGCATGCTTGGATGAAATCCAAGAATCTTGCAAATAGGTCCCACTAATTTGGTCCCCACCCAAAGAGAAAACACTACTCCAATATCATGGTATACAAAGAGGTGATCATTCCCATAGAATACTGAAAACCCAAATGTATTAGCCTGAAATTTAGTGGATTCTTTTCATTAAATACCTCCAACAACACAAATGCAGCTCATAATGTAAGGGATCCTTCTTATAGAATACTATAAGGCCTTTTAATAAAACCCACAAGATGGATGACTAATGAACTTCACTCATAGATCATGTCAATTCACAAAAAACATTCTCAGGGATGATAGAGTATCACTCCAATCCCATGGAGAGATACTAAAACTTTTTTTGGAACTCGACATCTAGAGGGAATTACACTCAAGTGATGTGGATTTTATACTACAATAAATTCTCGAGGATTGAACCAAGGGAAACTATCTACATATATTGGTCCATAATTAAAACCCAGAAAGCCATTCCAAATGGACTACCTCATTGTGAGGGTCCCAACAATGTAGAGGGATCATCAAATGGTCCTTTTAATTGAATGTTAGATCCATTTTTCTGAAAAGGCCGACTCAAGTCCTATCTGGACCGACTCACCAACCCAACCTGGTTTGGCTGACTGACCTTATCTGGCCAATTAGGCTGCTGGGCCTCTGGAGCAGCCCAGTCTAGCTAGCATGGACCATGTCAAGTATGTCGACTCCCCTCTATTGCATGTGGCTGACCCAACCATGTGTGCGTGATCAAAAAAGTGCAATCATGGTTATTGTGGATGGTCACTGCTTTCGGACCCCCATTGTTTCTTCTACCATTGTGTGCTCCACATAGACCCAGCTACGTACATGTCCTCCCACCACCAAAAGCCTCCATTCCCTGCGGGATACCACATGGTTTTTTTTTGGACCGTAGCCTAGTGCTCCACCTGGCTGGATCCCCCTATACAATGTGCCTCCTACACCGTCAGCCGCCCTGTTAGTGGCCGACTATATACCTCCCACACTGCCTAAAATTAGTCTGAGACATTTATCTGGGAACCATCATAAAACACTGCCTCAAGTTATTCATGATGTGTGATTACTGTTGCACCTCCTCGATGCTGTTACCATGTTAGATTCCCAGTTTCAGATCGTTTTACCATGTATTGAATGATCAATGATAATATTTTCATATTTCACATAGAATGAGGAACACTGAAAAAATGTGGGAAAGTGATAAATGCACATCCACTCCCATATAATAGACCGTGGGCTTTTACTACCATCCTTGATCATTTCGTGTTAGAATTAATTATTAATGGGAAAATAATATGAATATCTAATAAAAATCATCCTCGATAATTATCCAGAAAAAAGTATCCATCTTACAAGAAGGATTGAATTGCTGGTCAACCTGTTCTTGGGTTGGTGTGAATTCAAAATTAAATTTATGAATGGGGAACGAATAAGAAAATAAAAAACACCATACATAGGGTTTGGATCTATTTTTGATGATTGGAGGATCTACGTCATTATCGTTCTTCGATCCATCTACATTCGATCAATCTTATAATCATTGATCCATTATACCTTTCAAGAGAACCACCTTCTCTTTTCCTGATTGAAAATCTAGGTTTGAGGTTATAACCCCAGATCACTGGAAAACCCTAATAAATATAAAAATGGTTTTTTGTGTATAAATAATATATTTTTATAAAATATTTTATTACCAATAAGTGAAAAATCTAACTATAACATCCAGCCCACACAGGTCGATGTTAGGCCCCATATAAGGTAAAGTCATTGTTCTGAATGCAATGGTGCCCTATGATTTATGACCTAGGAACCCATATAGAAATTATTCCCATTTAAATGTAAAAATTAATTTCACTTTATAAAAAAATAAAATTACTCATTGAATTCTTCTGGGAAGATTGAGCCTCAGAATCCCACACCGTCTAAGCACCTTGTATCATAATTTTCCCAATTATTTTATAAGAAGATTTAGAAAATTTGAGTAATTACAGAATGAATACATAATTTCCACTATTGAATTTAAGGAATTGATGAAATAGTTACATAAAAATTAAAAATATTATTTTAATTTTCTCATGCTTCATTAGGATGCTCCCTAATCCACTTCATTAAGAAGAAGGATGGGACAATGTCTTTTTGCAATTATAATCGTGAACTCAACTAGACTATGTTAAACAAACTGTATTCCATTCCGCATTTTGATTTGTTTTTTTATTAACTTTATGAAAGAAAACACATATATAATTTGGATCCTTGATTATGATTTTTCCAATAATATGTGGATAATGAGGATATTTCAAAGACTAATTTTTGTATAAGGTATTGTAATTATGAGTTCATTGAGATTCCATTTGGACTCCCCAATGATCTATTAATATTCATTGACTTGATGAATGGTTTCTATAGATATTACATTGAAATATTTATTGTAGTAATTGTAGATGATTTTATAATATGAATCTAAAAAAAATTAGGAGATTGAAAATCATTTTATTTATATGAAGAAGTTATTGAGAATCGAAATAATTTATGAAATGTTTAAAAAGATTGAATTTTTCCTATAAATAATACATACATATGTTATGTAAATTCAATAAATGTGATATTTTTGGATCCTTCAATGATAAGGGTAGCTGAGGAATGTTTCATAAGAAATATTTAATAATGATCCATACTTTAAAAAATTTAGATAGGTACTATCAATATTTTGTTTCATGTCCATGGGCCATGGTTACGAAGAATGTACTATTGTTTTTTAGATAGTTGAATGTGAAAATATTATCAAAGAGATAATGATAAAGCTAATAATTTCACATATAATATCACTAAATACTAGTGGGGAGGATTTTTTTGATATAATGTTTCATTAAAGATAGTATTTTTTTTGTTCAATCATAAAAAATAAAATAGTAATGGAATATGACATAAAAAATCGTTGATCTGTTAGTAGAACTATCTGAAGAGTGATCTGGAATTTGATAAAATGATCATCAGATTAAATATTTCCTGACATTACATCTATGGGGATAAGTTTGGTATATATATGTACCACAATATCTTCATGAATAAATTAATATAAAAAATATCTCAACATGAACTGAAGAAGGTGGTAAGAGTTGGTCAATGACTATGATTTCTCTATCTATATTCATCATAGGATGTAAAATAAAGTGTGAGATGTTCTGAGAAAAAAGGAACATGTAACATTTTACATTACGAATAGTTATATGGATCCAATATTCCCAAACATACCTAGCATTTATATGAGAATCACACAATAGGTAATATAATATTTTTTTCCTTATATAACTACTCAACTATCAAACCATGCGATGATATTAGAGGTTTGGAGATATATTTTGGAGTTGTAGTGAGTGGTAACAAATATATAATACATCATATTTAATAAATATCAAATTATATGGTTTGGAGCCAATATATGTGTCCCATCCAACTCGATATAAATTTGGATCCTTTAGCTGATGTTAATAGAACATACTTCTTTATTTATCTTGGGAACATTGTTATGTATAAATAATATCCACAAAACATCTACTATGAGAACAGAAAGAGGTAGATCACATAGTTTTCGTATCGATGCTTGAAACGATAAATGGTTAAGGATGGATGATATAAGTCTTTGGTTTTGATGCAACTACTACACATACTGTTGTTGAAGTAAAGAAAATATTACCAAAGACTTCATCATATTAATCCCCAGAACATCTAAAGGTAATAATGCTATTTTGATTATTATTGATATGTATACGAAGTCAATAAATATAATTTCAATCATGGAAGATTTATGACTTCACCAACTCACCAATATATATTTAAGATATGTTCTATGACTAAAAAGAGTATGACTATCAATTTCTTTTTATTTAGATTTTATGTTTATCAAGTGATACTCATGAAGTCATTAATAATAATTGGATATAGAGTTTGGTTTCAACGTTTCTTTTCCCCCATAAAAATGTAGTCAATATTATATAACCATTCATACTCTATAAGATACACTAAGAACATGATTATGGGATTTTCCAGGATTTTGGGCTAGGAATCTTCCCCAACTATAGAATTTGTTGAAAAACAATTTCAATTATATATTTCTAGTGGTAAATTTGGGTATCACATTGGGAATATGTGCCAGACTCCTTCATATTGGGATGAAGTTGGAGAAAAGATTCATATAAGACCTGGTCTTTTCAAAGAGATAATAGATGAGGGTCAAATTTTTCAACATTATATGAAATTATTTAAAATGATATAGATTTTTATAAAATAATATCCCCAAGATACCTCAAATTTGAGGTTGTGGATAAAATTTCCCTCCATATATCACCATCAATGAAATTATTTATCATTATTAATAAAGGAAATGTAATTTAAAGGACCATGACTTATACATAACATATCCATGTCTCATTATACTGTAAATAAATTTCTTTCTTTCCTGATGGTCTTTTAGGTTTAGATTTTATATAGGTATGTCATAAATTTTACATTAAAAACCATATATATACAACGAGGACACTTTTAATCAATATCTGTTTTTAAAAAAATATAGTACATTAAATATAAAACATTATTTTTTAATATTTTAAAAAATATAAAAATCCATGATTTCATTTCATATAAAATATTTATGACTTTAGACTTCAATTATTCTTATCCATAACCCATTCTTAAACCCCATGAAAAATATTTTAAAATTTTGGATGTGTCTAAAATATCAAGGTAAGGGGAATTAAAAGTGGAATTCAACTAGTCATGTAAAAATCATGAAACACTAATACATTTGCAATAATTATCTCATTCATAATTGATAATAAGAAATAAATCACTTGTAAATGAAAAACACACATACATAAGAATCAGTTAAAATCATTAAAACCTATATCAAAAAAATTAAAATCCCTTTTTTATGACATAGATAATCACATTAATTACCCATTTCAAAATCCTATAAGAAATAACCAGAGAAAAATTATATCAATAGGAGAAACCCTCTAGTGACTCCCTTATTTATTGTGTTTAAGATAAGGTTCATTTCCCAATTTATTATTCAAATATCTTGGTTCACCCACCATATAAGCTATAATGGAATCCCCAAGAACTTTTTGGGTTAACCCATTATATATTCTATATTCATCTCACCCATTAATTATAATTTATATCATCAATTTGTATAAGATATATCAAGATCACCCATTTCTCATATAAACCTCACGAACCAAACCATGAATAAAAAATTAAATTATTTCACTATTTCATCATAATGATTTTGGAAAATTAAATTATACACATAATAAAAACACATTTACAAATCAAAACACCCTTTTCTTTTTATAAATAAATTTTTAATTCCAATATAAACAATTCATTTAATACCCTATTACCAATACCAAAATAAGAAAAAAAAAATGGTAATGATTGTCTTTCTTTGAATAGAATATAGTTACTTTTAAATGAATCCAAAAATAAAATAATTATTATGGTGGTAGGAAAATTCAATTTCAATGTATATTTTAGTATATTGCATTACTTTTATAATTTGTAAATAACGTCTAACATTCTATATAAGTATTACTATATTTTAAAAACATTAAATAATGGAAAAAACCCTTTATAAATCTATCAGGTATATATAATTACATTCATAAAATACTTTTTAAAACATGGGCATAAGCGAAAATTATAGTTATAAGGAATCTTTAAAATAGATTTTTTTATATGAAATTTTTTTACCACCTTGGAAAGATTTTACTTATACACCCTAATAAATAATGACATTTAAAAATATTAAATATCCTGAGAATAGAAAAATTATTTATATAAATTGTCAAAGGGGATGTATATACACCATATAAATGAATATAGGTGTTTAAAAACTAAACATGACTCAACTAAAGGAAATTGAGATGAATTCCCTCATATTGAGTCTACCTCATCAAGTATGTTCTTTGTTGTCCTCTTTTTTGTACATCCTCATTAGGTGGGAACCAAATAACTTATTAAAATGGATTTATAATCGTAAATTGGTATATAGTACATGGGTGGAAATATATGAATGGTACATGGGTAGGGAAAGGATAACCCAATGTTATTTGGATTTGTGAACTGGGGACGAGAGTGGGAGGCATTTTAGAAGTAGGGAAATGAATCCTAATTGTACCGATATGGGAATTTCTAAATAGATTCCAAAATATTAAATTCATTCCCAAGAAATATGATTAAAGATTAAAAAATATTCATAAAAGGTTGGTATAGTATTTAAAAATATGGTTCTAATAGTTTAAATAGGAAAAAATGCCCTTATATTTTTAGTTTAACCCCTGATAAATCCAAGGATTTTTTAACCATGTTGAACTATTTTTTCTAGAATAAATTTTCATTATGAAAAAAAATTATGATATATTTATTTGAAAATATAAATTTTTCTGATTCAAAATAAGGAATCAATTTTACCAAATTCAATTCACATATGTTTCATATTTTAATTGAAAATTAAACTCATAGATGAAAAGAAGAATCAGGTTTTCAAGAAGTGGATTTTTCAAGAAAATGATTATTTTATATTAAGAAAATTACTATTATTATATATTTTAACAGTTTAAATTAATATTTGTTGATATAAAATATATAAAAATAACATAAATTATTCTGCATTGGGGTTTTATTAGTCAAGTATAATGGATAAATGGTTTTTAATTTAAAAACAATTACATAAAAATCTTGTATTTAATACCCAAAATAAAACAAATTCTAAAATCCAATAAAATTTTGATTGAAAATTTAAAACATCGATTAAATAAGTCTAAATATTACTTATGTTACATTAAATCCTATTCAATTTATAACAAGTTTTATAAATATATTATTTTATTTGAATTAATTGACATTTTTACGAAATTTGTTATTTTTACTAATCATTGAGAAATAAATTTTTTTAAAAAAATTATTAAATTTCACCCTATATTAGTTTTGATATTCTGATATAAAAATTTATTAAAAATATTTAAAATAAAAATTCTATGATTTTGGAATTAATATATTTAGTAAAACATTATAATAAAGTATATTAATTAAAGCTATTTTCTTTTTTATTTAAACATTACATAAAAAATTTAAATGAATATGACCATCTAATTATTATTAAAAAATGAAAATTATTTATTCTATCTGTAAATGGGTTTTTAAATTCTACCCCTCTTCTATAAATTTCATCATCACAATATTATTCACTTATTAAACAAGTGGGGATATATTTCCCTTAGAGAATTTTCAGATTCATATGTTGATTTTTTGACCATACGGTCTTTTGATAATAACATAACATGGCGAATCACATTATTATAATAAAATTTATCTCTATCGGAAACAATATGAACAAGATGTAACTAATATTAAATATTCTTTTTTGACTAAAATATTTCAAGAAAAATAAGAACACTTTCCACAAAAAAGATCTTTCATCCCATCATCTTCAATTAATTTATTCCTAAGTTGATCCATCATCATATGATGTTGAATCAAATATTCCTTATAAACCATTTTTTCTAAATCCTTCTCATCAACCTATTTTCTCTTATTTCATAAAAAAAATCTATATGTTGACACTGTTTTTAATAGAATTCTTTAAAGGGTACTATATCTATAATAAAATTAAAACTGTTATTATAAGAAAACTAATCCAAAGAAATATGATGATCCCTAATTTCCTAGAAAACCATTGAATATGAAAAATAAATATATACCATGTTCTAAATAATTCAATCAAATTGGCCATTATTTTGAGGATTAAAATATATAATAAAATTGAATTTACTACTGAAAAACCTCTAATGTCTTTTCAAGAAATTATATGTTAATATTTTATCATGGTCTAGTATAATGGTGAGAGAAACTCAATATAAACTTACCATATCCATTAGATACAGTTTATAAATATGATCTAAACACACTAAATCTCAAATGGGATGTAAATGTGTAGATAATTTTAATCTATCATAAATAATGAAAGTAACATTTTTTTCTTCAAGATTTCTATGTAAACATCACAATCAAATCCATATATTTTCATATTTACACACTGTCACTATAAAATAATGAACCTTCCCTTTGGGAATTTTTATTATTCTTTAGCCTAATAATAATTCAAAATTTTAATTTTAAATTAAGAAATATATCTTTTCATTTAGGACTCTAGAAATACACATTATGTTTTCATTACATCTTAGTGAAACCTATATGATTGTAAAATGAGGAACAATGATCATCACACAAAAACTAAATCTTCAATTTGGAATCAAATTGTGCACATAATCTAACTCCAAATTTGATTAAAACATATTCTTCAACGTTAAACTCCAAAAACATATCCTTATTAATGGATTCAGCCTTTTTCTACAAATCATCATCTTCCTTTTGAGCATGCTGAATTCTTTCTCAAAAAAGTTAATTGTACTGAAACATGAAGAAAAAAAAGAGTATGTCCTTTCATTGAAAAATTCTATTAAAATATAAATCAAATAGTTAAACAAATGTACATTTTCCAAATATAACATGGTTAATGTTATAATATCTTAATAACTCAAAGAATCAACTACTATGTTTATTTTTTCAAGATGGTTACGAAGTGAGTAATCCTAATCCATTTAAATTCACACTACCTTCTATACTTCATGATTATCTATTTTTGTATAAAAATAATACTTAAAACTATTATGTTTTGTATATATTTTACACTTTACACCATTTAAATCATGTGTCTATATTTTGAAAAAAAAATCATCTATTTCCAAATCATGGGTAGGATAATTTAACTCAAGAGGATTCAACTAACATGTAGCATAATAAAATATCTAATTATTCAACAAAATTGAACAATAATTCCCATCAATGAATCATCACTATAGATGAAAAATCCATAATTTAACAAAGTATGATCCAAAACATGATCATACACCGATCTTAATTTTAGTACAAAATAATATTTAATGCATTATTTTTTCTGGAAGAATTTAAATACATTTTGAGTAAATATAGTAAGTGGGGTAGACAATCGAGATAATATTTCATCAAATTGTGGGAAGTAACACTATAATACATGAATAATACGAATCCAAATGATATTTCAAAGTATTTCCAATTCATTAAGAACTTTCTTTTTTTATAGATCAACTGTTATTACATTATTAGGATGAATATGGCCACAGAATGAAATTTATTTCAACCAGAATACTCACTTACTACATTTTCCATATCTATCATTTTATTTGAATGATTTAAAAACAATCCTCAAATGTATTTCATGTCCCTCTTATTATTATAATATTTGAAAATATCATCTATAAATTTAAGCCCAAAATTTTCCATGAACTCATTGGAACCCCAATTCATAAGGTCTATAAATACAAAAGGTTAATTATACATCCCAAAGTGAATAACTAATAACTTATAGTTCTATTAACTTGTATGTAATGTTACCTTCCAAATATAATCCATATTCACCATTATCTAATGGTACCTTGATCCTATATCATCCATGGTAAAATATTGAGCTTCTCTGACGTAGATTAAAAAAATAATTTATATGAGAAAAAAGATACGTGTTATTAAAAGTGATGTTATTTTGGCCATTATAGTGAATCAAAATTACTTTTGAACTTTATTTTATTTTAACAAGAAATATATGGTAACTCCAAGGGGATGTTATAGGTTAAATTAATCAATTGTCTAAAATTTCCTTTAATTTGTTCTAATATTTTTACTTGATTCGTTCGATAAGAGGGTTTAGAAATAGTTTTAGAACCAGTCCCCATGTCAAAAATAACCTCATCCACCATAATAAAATAAAATACCTTGAAAATCATCAATAAAATCATCAATAAATTCATTCAATACATGTACATCACTTAATGGAATAATTTATTTCTTTTAAATAATATACTATATGTAAATCTCATTTCCATATCTAAAATATTTTTCATCATCATGGTAAGTTTGTAAAGGATTGGAATCATTCAAAATTACTTTTATAGCTCTATGATGTTTCATAAAATGGTAAATAGAAAGAGATTACATACCAATAATTTTATAAAACTCTACTGTTGGTACTTTAACTGATTTTCAAGAAATACCCTTCTGCTAATAACTTCATGTTGATTTCTATATATTTTTCTTTCAATGATATTTCCCCTAATAGATTCATCAAATGGGGTATATTTTTATCCTATTGTGATATTCACATTTTACATGAAAATTTATCAAAAATGAAATAATTTGAAGATCCATAGTCACACAAGGAATTTTTCTAATTCTAATAAATATTTATCAAACTCATCGCCACTTTATTTGATGGTCCAACATAACCTAGAGTTGTAGTAAATGACTTTTCTACCACTTTATATTTACAATAATGGTTATTTATATCATTTTAAAATAAAATAAGACAAAAATTCTCCCAATTAACCAACCCATTGAAGTTAAAGTACCTCACTAATGGATGAATATCAGTTAAATCATTATTTTATAGTTTGTTACAATTTCCTTTTTAATTATTATCCCAGAATCCAAACATACCTCATCCAAAATATATTCTATATCTTGTAAAAAATTACATTAAATTAGTATTACAATACATGGACCATTATGGGAAAAACATTAATACTTAATAAAAGGATTCATGTCTATTTACTTTAGCCTGACCATTCCAAATGTTTTTCATCTAGAGGAACACACATTTGAGAACAATCCATCTCAACGTTCTCAGGACAACAAACCACTTTCTTATAAGATTTCTATTATCTTGTGGCCAAATATCGTCATAAAAATGGTATAAAAATTGATTAAAATTTAATAGTTTTAATATCAGTGTCCCAAAAAAAAATTTACACACACCAAGAAATTCTTGTGAAGTTAAAATTTTAAGGGGCCACATAATATTTAAATTTTTCCCTTAATTCCAAGAATTGTATCAACATCAATATCCAACCATTATCGAATTATTTACCAAGAATGGTATTATTAAATATGACCCATTAGATACAATATATATTGTTGATCTCTATGGTATTCTTAAAAAATATAAACCATCGATTAGCTTCACATTCAAAATGATAAATTACAAGATTTTCCTCTAAACATTATGAGGATCCCATTCCTTAAAATTTATTCTACAAATAATTAATCCATCCTTTAGATACAACAGGGTTAGATGACCGACTGAATGATAGGGGAGTTGTCACATGAAATTATATACTAATAACATGTTACTCTGTGGTAGATCTAGTTTCTCCCTAACATGGATACCACGTCCATATATATCTTATGAAAATTAATCCATCATTGAAAAAAACTATTATATTCCAATTCAAACCATCTTAGGATGATGATTAGGAAGTATATTTTCCCCTCATATCTTTCCTACAACAACATCCCTATTTTATATACATAACAAATTCTAAACAGACAATATTTAGATTAAACGACATGGTAATATTAAAATTCAATATCATTACCACATGATAATAATGTAAAATTTTGTAAGTTCATATTATTAACATTATAAAAAACACTATGATTTTTAAATCATACTATGATACCAAATATAAGGACACCCCCATAAAAATTTCATATAAAAGTTTATTTATACAATAATTTTACTTTGTTCACTCCCAATGATCTTTTAGGTCTAGAGTTCCACAGAGAGAAGTCAAAACTATTACCTTACAATAAAATATATATTCATTGTGGAAAATTATAATCTATATCCACTATTATATAATAAAAATGTTTTAGAATAAAAATATTTCATTTTATGGAAAATCTATACAACTTAATACTTGATTTATTCCTTTCCCTTACTCATGCATAAAACATAAAAAATTAAAACAAGTGATGTGCAGAAAAATGCACTTTAAGGGGGAAAACTGAAGAAATTAATTAGTCAATAAAAAAATTGAAAACCCATGAAATGTTTTATGTGAATATCAATTATCATTGAGTGGAAAAAAAGAAATATTATTACATGAAATATACACAATTTTGTTTCCGAAATAATACCCTCAAAATCAATAAAATGAAAATCATAACCATTTTGGAATCATAAAGTGAAATTTTTCTAAATCATTTCAAATCGTTTTCCAAAATATGTGGAGCCCAATTAAATATATAGGTAAACCCCTATGTTAACATCATCGTTATTTAATATTAAGAGTATGAATCTTAGGAAATTCATTGGATACATATAATGGTTTATTCATCATATAATCTATAATGGTCCCTAACTAGTGCTTTTATGGAACACCCATCATATAAGATATATTAGGGTCACCTGTGAGTTATAATTGAGATCAACCCTTTGTATTTGAGTAATTGAGCTCACATTTCACTCATAAAATTATAATGTAAGATTTCATGAATAAAACATTTAAATCCTTACTTTCTTTTCATAAAATCATGGAAACTCATTTAAACATTCAAGAAAAACACTTTTAGATATCAAAATAATTTTTTCATTTTGAAAATCCGTTCTCAGTACAAAAATAAATTTTTCTTTGAAAACTAATTTTTATACCAAAATCACCATAAAAAATAAATAGGGTTTTTAGTTTTAGAAAAATTGGATGCTTGTAATGGAATCCAGGAAAAAAAATAATGGTTATGGTTTTAGGAAATTTCAATGAATCGATATATGTTAAAACAGAAAATTCATTTTCTTCATCTATGAAGTAGGTCATACATTCCATAATGATATATATTTCTTTCAAAAAATCATTGTATGAAAGAATAAAATTTATTTTATAAAACTATCATGTGATTATAAATAAATTCACAATATCATTTTAAAAAATTTGATATCGAATGAAAAGAGAGGTATGAAGAACAAATTAAACTATGATTCTTTTAAAGAAAAGCCCATTGCTTATTTGGAAATATTTGAATTTCAATCCCAAAAAAATAATAACGTTTAACAGTTTTAAATATCATGTTAAAAGATAAAATCAATATTTAATTTTAAAATGTGTTTTATATAAATTTCAAATAATAATATATTTTTATAACATCATAATATTCCTCAATGAAATGTCATTGGGATGTAGTCCCTTACCTTGAGTCTTAATCATCATTTTTGTTATTTATCGTCGTATACTTCAGACAACCTCCTTAATTAAGAACAAAAATAATTCAATGGATGGGTGTATGATAAAAATATATTCTCTAGGTTATGGGGAGGGAACTAATGAAAATATATTTTTCATTAGGATGATCAAAATAATTAAGGCACAAATAAGAGTGCAGTGTGTGTGGCATTTTAGAAATGGGGAAATGATCCCACTTGAAAACTACTTGGAAATTTTCAAAATAAATCCACAATGATAAATGAATTCTTATTATAACAATAAATTTAAGCATGGGTTATAAATTATTGAAATATGTCTAGGAAATACAATTTTTTAGAGGTTAATTTGAAATATTTCCCATAACTTTTTTTAATCCATGATAAACTCATTTTTACTTTAACCATGGTAATATATTTTTACTATTTTCACTATTAATTATAGGAAAAATATTAGTTCATATTATTTGAAAATATATATATTTTGGAATAAAAATATTCAATATATTTTATGGAATTAAATTTTTATAAGTTTTAGATGTTATTTTAAAATTAAATTCATAGGCGCGACGAAAAAATTGGGATTCAATAAGTTTGTTTTTTGAAGAAAAATATGATTTCATATTAACTCAATATTATGTAATGGTCATTGAATGAATGTTAATAAGTTTTTAATAATATATAATATATAAATTTCATTTAAATAATTCTTTATTATTTGTTATTATAAATAATTTAAATGGATAATCTTTATGCACATGAAAATAGTTTTCAATAAAAATGATTTTTTTAACTCAAAAGTATTCTTAAACTAAAATCTCATATAAATTTGATTCAAACATAATTATGAGGATTAAATACAACTAAATATTTACTAAAATATATAACATCATTTTAAAAACAGAATGATAATATTTAATTACTAAAGTAATTAAAAATAAATGATATTTTTTACAAAATATGGATTTTAACTTTTCACCAAAAAAATCAATATTTTAAAAAAAAATCCAAAAACACGACACTCATATAATGTTGATATTTAGATTTCAAAAATTACATTCTTTTTTCAAACTAAAATTATATAATTTATAAATATATCTTTTAAATAAAAATTAACAATAAAAAAATTTAATTAAAACTATTTTCTTTTGGAATTAAAAATTAAATAATATTTTAACAATGAATACAAATTTCTAATTCCTATTAATAAACATTAAAATGATTTATTATATCATTACCTGGGTTTTCCACTATTTACATGACACATAAACCCCTTTTATATTTTTAGAGCATAAGATTTGTGGCATATCAACTCAAACTCCAATCTAACCTTTCACTTGTATATGGTGTGTTCCACATATCACTATTATGGAATTAAATACCATATCCCTCGCATGATCTACAAATTGAGGTGGTACCATTGGGAATTATATTTTATTTTGGGTGAATAAGCTAATGATCTGGGATTATATTGTAAATTTTGGATGAAACAGGTTACCTATTTGGCTATTGTACTATGGTTGACCAGTAATTTTAAAGAGGAAACATGGGAACCCGATGAAGTAATGAAACAAAAGTAACCCCATTTTTTAGGGTTTTAAATGAGATTTCAATTATCACATTTCTAACTGAGGGAGATATTAAACTAACTAGAAATTAATACAATTTTTTTCCCTTCCATATTTATGTGAATGACATATTTAGAAATTTTGTATAATTTAAATCAAAACAATAACACTTTAGTCCAATAATTTAGAAAATTACATTTAGTAAATAAATAAAAAACATAAAATGGACACATTTAATATTGGAAAAAACAAAAATAATAATAAAACAACTACAATAGAGAATTTTTGATCATCTCAATCTCCTTTTATTATCATAGACATAAAAACATACTAAAAAGTTAATATAATGTATGTTAAAAAATATTAATATTGAAAATGATGAATACTAAACAACGAAATAATTTTTTTGTAATAAATTATTGATTAAAATATAAGGAATTTATTGGAAGTAGAAAACCATTATAACTTTTGGGAACATAGATTATGGAGAATTATTGCCATTAGTAGTGTTGTCTTTGTTATGTGACCATTGGAATAAACGTATATTAAAGGTATTTAAGAGAAATAATTACAATATAAGGGATAAATCATGGCCTCAATTAGTTAAAGGATATATTATGAAGCTCATTATTAAAATCTACAGTGGGAGATATCATCACTAGAGTTCACACATGACAAACCTCAAGAAGATCATCAACAAGTGAGGGTCAAGAGAAAATGTCTATGAGAAATAATCAAGTTAGTATATATCACCACTATATCAATGTTTTTCATTCCACATCATTAAATTATCACGATCATACACCTTACCCTTTGTCCTTATGCTACATTTATTAGATGTTATTTATATATACAATTGTATTATAAAGGTATAGTTTTCTGTTTATATGTTTAATAGGGATTCCTCCAATTATTCTTTGATTATTATATATTTTTTATAATAAACAGGTACATAAGATGAAAATGATATCTAAATATATTTTGATATAAATAAATAATAAATATAAATTTTTTAAAATTACATAATTGGAAATAAACATTTATGATTAATTTTTGAATTCACATATTCTTTATTATCATGAAATACTCTTATAAATCAATATTTAGTAAAATATTACATATAATATATTTTCATATTATTCTTATGTATTTTTTACGGTTATAAAAGATTCAAATTCGATAAAAAATATTACTTTTTTTAAAAAAGGCGTCTTTAACTAAAAATTCTCATACATAGAAAATTAATTTGAAAAAATATACGTGTTCTTTTAAATTCAGACATAGAAATTAGTTATTAGTGAATTTATCATTATTTTATAAGATAATCAAAAAAAATTAAAATTCAACATAGTTTGATTATTTTATATGTAATATGAAATTATAATAACTGAAAAGTAGAATAAAAAATATTCCAATGAATTTGACAGATTAAAATATAAACATTTAAAGAAATTGAATTTTAATTTGATAATAATATTTTAAAAAACCAATTAAAAGCCTTCAAAAATATAAATGAAACTTTATTATTTCAAAATATTTACATGACCCATTTCAAACTCATGAATTAATTTTTTTTCATTATCTTGTTTCATAACTAATAAAATATTAAAAAACACACTTCCCTTAAAAATAACATTGTAAAAATAATGTGAAGTCTTATGGACTTGTATTTACTATTAACTACTTATCCAAGGACTAATTTAGGAAGTATTTAAACAATGTGTTATATTTTGTATAAATATACCTTCATTATCTCATTACTCTTCACTCTAAATCCTTGAAGACTGGTGTTCCTCTCGTGTTCCCTAAGTGTTCTATCCCTCGTCTCTTTAATACAAGCACTTCCATTTTTATTGAGATTTTTATTTCAAATTATATATGTTTTCATGTTTTTTAATTCAGCATTTATTGTCTAAATGATTTGCTATTAATGATATAGTACCCTTTTTAATAATTAACACCTTCTATGAACATTAACACACACCACATATGATTCTAATATAACCCATTAATTTTTCGTGACCTTCCATTGTGTTAGGAATACACTAAACCTATTTTAATTAAATCATATTCACCAAGATATATTATTACTTTATTTATTGGGGCCACCTTGTATGAAACTAATATTCATTACTAGTATATTGAAATGGTGATATATGAACTACTGTTTTATGATTGATTTAGAAAATGTAAAGTGAGAAATATGGATGGTTTTCCTTAATATTACTCCAATGAATTGGGTATTTATTACATATCAGGATATTCCAACCAATATGGTGCATGGGTGGTTAGCCTAATTTCTCGATGTTATGATGCCTTGATGGTTAGACATGACTTTTCATATAATGTCATTTTTAATTTTTTTCCATATTCAAATGATACAATGATTTTATTATTTCATTTTCCCATTCAATGTCTCCATTTGAGTGTGCATGATTCTTACCTTATTGTGTTATAATGATATGAATATTGAATCACATGTATTATGTATCATCATCTTGTTATTTTATTACTAGGTTATATGGTTTTACCTTTCACACTTTAAATTTTTATTTATTTAGGTTTTCTATGATATATTTACAGTTTAATGAAAACTAGGATCACATTACTGAGTTTTAAATAATCATAAAATATTAATATTTTATTTCCATAGTTTATTTATTTTATTTCCAAAATATGGTAGTCAAATTGAATTTATGTTATATTTATGTTTTTATTAAATATAAAAAACAAATTTTTTTAAAAATATGATTTCTTATGTGAATTATGAAACTAGATTATTTATTTTAAACTCTTAATAAAAAAAATAAACTATTTAGTTACTAGATTCTTATTAGAGGAATTAACATTTTTATCAATTCCAAAACCACATACATTTCATATAAGAAGTTGAATTTATAATTATTATGAGAGTGTGATATCTTGGGAGACCATTTTTAATTGTTTAACTTTTAGTGAATCCCTTCCATCATTTAGGATTATAATTTACTGTGAGACAGTTCTTCTGAGCCTTTTTTCATGTGTCAGTAAGGATAAAACTATGCTAGAAGACTAAGGAATCTGGAAATTTCAAATTTTTAAGAGACTCAAACACCGTAAGATGTAGGTTTTCTTCTTAAATGTAATATTCCAAAGAAGATAGGGTCACCAAATAATGTGGCAGACTACCAATGATCAGTGGATCAGGAGGGGATAAAACATTATCAATGTATGAGATCAACTCAACATTGAGATATTGTGTATAGTTCATTAATTGGTGTATACCACATGAAGTCCAATATTGATAGTGAAAAAAAATAAAGGGACAAGTATAAAAAAACTAGACAACAAAAACTAATGAATAAAATTATCCATGTAGGATTGAACAAAATATGTTGGACGCAATGATGAAAGAGATTAAGTGTAAAAGGAGTATCACAGTAGGAAGAAGGAATTGGTGTTTTTTATGGGTTATAAACAATAAACATTCTTCATCAGTAGTGTATAGTAATTTTAAAATAGAAAATAATCAAAAGGACACATGAGATTCCAAATTAACTAGCTTCTAAGAAAACACTTATTTAATAAAATTCAACTGTATTAGATAACTAAAGGGAATGTATAACTTAATTTCTACACAAATACAAGGGGTCATAGGATTAAAAAAATCTAACATCTGATTATATGTATAAATAAATATAACTAGAAATTAACCAACTAAATTTTGAATATTGGGATTCTATAAAAAATATTCTCATCAATAAACCTCTCTCATGTTTAGTGTAATGACCCAGACCCGAACAAGCACCTGAACAGTGCTAAACCGGTCATGTGTTACTACCTTCGGCGCACCTCCCCGAACACAAAATGCTTCCAACTAGCAGTGAGGGTCTTATAGGTCAAGTGGGTAGGATGTATCCTCTCAGAGGATAATAATGGTACTGATCTGAGTATAATAATAATAAATATTCAGTGAAATAAATGACTCAGTAGGCTTGATCCAGATCTGAAATGCGGAAGCACATTCAATATTGATAAACAAATGAAGCAATAAATATAAACCACCACAACAGAATGTAAACAGAACAACATGCTGATCACTTGTAACTACTACTAAAAAACTAAACATGTATCCAAATCAGGTCATACAGATCCATATATATATATATATAAAAGGCAGTAATGACTAACCAAATAAAGCTACCTAACATGTAAACCTGCTTATACATGAAATGAAGAAAAATAAAATATTCTTCAGCTAGGGAATACCTTGAGGTCCATACGATCTCTACGCAACTAGTAATGTTGTCCAGCTCCTGAGTCTGCTGCATATCCGACCTGGGGCCTATCCCTCTGGTTACCATACACTATGAGCGCTTGATTCCTTTCCTGTGAGAATAATACCGAACATAAGTAATTCCCTTGGATCTGAATGGTGTGTCGTAATCCATCCTTGAAGTAGCTCGCCATATCCAAGTCATCACATACCATACTATGTGAAAATAGAGACAATATAGAGAAAGTAGCTGCACATTCCAAGATAGAAACCTCTCCCTACTGATGCCACAAGAACTCATGATCTCTCTCTTCCCTCAATGTTTGTAGGTAAAAGTGCTCGAAAAACCTATCAACAAAGTCATTCCATGCTAGTCCCTCATGCCTATGAGCCTAAAATGGAATATCCCACCAATTCATCACTACCCCCCCAGCATGTACCTCTCCAACCTGACCCTCTACCCTAGAGGCCTCTTGAGCTACTCGAAGATCATCTGCATGCTTTCTATCCAGTTTTCAGCCGCATGCGAACCAACCTCACCCTAAAAAAGTTGTATGGGTTTTGACTGGAACTCCCGCATCATATATGCCATAGATGGCTATGTACCCTACACACCTATCTCATTCCCCTTCATGAAACGTACCAGGATAGATCAGAGCTACTCGTCGAGCCATGGTCCAAACATTGCCAAACCCAGCTGATGTCCTGCTTGCACTGGATCCTGATCTAGATCATGTCCCTGAGCCTGTACCTGCAGCTCCTACTCTGCCTGTACTAGATCCTAATCCTAATCCTGTCACATTGTATCATCTCTCACCTTAACTCTCCATCCGATTGACTAAAATGAAACACAATGAATATCATAAAAGGTCACACATCCAATATATATATATATATAATATATATTCAATGCAGTTGATGAAAGTAGTAAAGAGGCATCATAAAACCACTACCCCAACTATCCCATATCGCAACTCATGTCAAAGGCATCCCAACCTCATCGCCACCTTACCCTCCCTCAACAGATCCATGTATGAAAAGTATATCTGGTCATGCTTATCCCGAGAACCAATGTTTCCCCAAACTGATGACCAAGCAACCCAATCATGGTGATAAAAACCTCCTCAACCATTGTACCTACCTACTTGTTCAAGAAAAAGACCAAAATACCCTGCCACAAGCAATTGTACAAATATATGAATCATGGAATATCATATTACAATCAAAAAGGAATTCTATCAGGTATTTCACTAATTCACATTTCGAAGAATATAAGGCACAAAAATTGATATTCTTCACATGGAATTATCACTTTATAATGAATACGTCCAATTATAAAACTGAAATACCCTAAAATTGTTCTTATCAAACTCCCGGAAAACATGCCTTACCATACCGAGAAAAGGTCTAATTCTCATTTACCGCTCCGGGTCATGGTTTACATATCACAATCATTAACATCAAACACCAAGTGAGCCACCAAGTTATAAATCTTATAAAAAATAATATGAGAAAAAGAAAACAACAATTCCCTCCCATGAAAACATGTACCACCCCTCGTACCTGGGGCTGTAGGCAACCAAGAAAAAGATAGAAACCTAGTTCTAATTACAACCTATCTCTAGTCTAACATATCCCAAATAGTAAGCCTGTTGAAATAAAAAAAGATGTCTTGATATAATTAGTATCTAGAAATATAATGATACTAAATCACTATCATGAACTCTTTTGATACCAATTTTAACAACCTAGACCGGAACAGCCACCTGAACAATGCTAAATGGGTTGGGTGTTACTACCTTTAGAGAACCTCCCCGAACGCCAAATATTGTCGACTAGTAGTGGGTGTCATATCAGTATAGTGGGGAGGATATACCCTCTTTTAAGATAATAATGTTAATAATATGTGTATGATAATAATAAATATGCAGCGGAATAAACAACTCACCAAACTCAAACGAGACCTATAGAGCGAAAGCACAATCAATATCAATAAATAGTAGAACTAATAAATATAAGCAATAATACCTGAAAGTAAATAGAACAACATGCTGATCAATTGTAAATACTGCTGAAAAACTAAACATACATCCAATGTAGGTCATACGTATCCATATATATATAAATATATGAAGCCAATGGATAACCAACTATAGCTACATAACAAGTAAGCATGATGATATATAAAAGGAATCAAAACAAATTAATCTCTATAAAGGAAAGACCTCAAGGTCCAAACCATCTCCAAGAAACAACTAATGTAGTCTAATCTCTTGAAGTAGGCCTCTTTATTTAAGGTAAATCCATAAATTCAACATGCATCATAAATTTCCTATGCTAGGTGTGAGACGAATCTTAGTAGTATATTACTCAACGGTGTGTACCTAATATAAGTGTTTAAATAGTCAAGTAGTTTTAAGGAAAAATGTAAACAATATGATGCACACAAACAAACACAAACTCTAATTTTACATATCTGCCAACATGGAGTGTAACCTTCTTTGGCCAATTCTGGAATCTATATCATGTAACCCGACACCATATGCCCCTTGACACCTTGTGTATCATGTACTGATATCCGGAAGGCATGCCCAAGAAATAAAAACCTAGAGGAAAATCGATGTTTGTCTTCAAATAAATAACCGTAGGGACAGCGATGACTGCCCTCAAATAAAGTAACCATTGTGACAACAATATATACCCACAAATAATGTAACTGGAGGGGCAGTGATATCTTCCCTCAAATAATGTAACCGGAGGGACAACGGTGTCTTCCCTAAAATAATGGCAAACCTCTGCCCCCAACCTTATAGCCTCAATCATATCCCACGAAGGATCCTCACCTTCCCTGTGGATTCCTACAGAAAGCACCACCAAACCAAAATTACCTAAACCACAACTAATGGAGGACTCTACCCACACGTGTGGTCAAAACCACCTCATCACAGATTCTCTCTGTGTACACACTACTCAAATATCTGGATGAGTGGTAATCACCAAAATAGTTGCAATGTAACAACCTCTATGACACCTCATTCCCTTGCACTATGTCGTTCATGTTTGATGGACTTTCCATCCATGTAACCTGGGCCATGCCCAAACTGACAGTCACCCTGCCTCAAGCTGACGTCCATGATGCCCAATCCCATGGTCAGAACAACCCAATGTAACTCGGGCCAAACTCAACCTGTGATCCTCATCACTCCAGAATATCCGGTCCATTTCCGACACAACCCAAAGGGTTCCGGCATATACAATTCAGCAATTACATATATAAAGATTCTATATAAGTCACATAAACTAGAAAAACAATCAAAATAGTTGAATTTTCACTAACCTAATGGTTAACACACAGCAGCACTAAGGTGTTGAATGCCTCTAAACAACATAATAATTTTTTACCCGATTAAACATAACAGTTATAAACAAAGCAGACCAATTATAACCATTTTGGTACCAATGCCAAAATGTCCCATTGAGCATCGTCATCTCGCATGGTCTTTCTCAATCAATATAAATTATCAGGCATGCCTAAAGGCATCCAATGGTTCTAAAAATTAATTCCATATGAAATAGCAGACAAAATAGGGTCACACTCAAAATGCCCAAATTCACACTTTAAGCCGCACCACATGATGGTATGCAAAAACATGAATGAAGGTATGAACCACCTACCTGGGACTCATATATTTAGGCATGACCAATATCAATATCCAATTAAAATCCATTCTTCGTAGACCTATGTTTCAGTAAAATTCTGTAAATTCCACTCGGATGGAAACTATGATGTGTAAGGCAATGAAACAGGAACAAAACCGGGTGAGCGGTTTTAGCCTTGATGTTGTGATCCCGCAGCCACCGAAGAATTGAGGAACGAATGTAAAATGATGATTCTAGGGTAGGAAATTTTCTTCTAAACTTCAGAATGGACTTATTCCAAAGATGGCGAAGAAGAAGATGTTTTATGAAATAAGACGTGACGCTCTTTTATTTAAGAAAATAAAAAAAGTACACAATATGTATTTAATGACTACATGCCATGTAGTGTCCTTGTCCGTACTCTGACATAAGCGGGGTTGACACATGGATTAGATGCGCCACATGGGTTGACACTTAGACTGAAGAAAACTAGTACGCTGAAATCCTCATACACAGTGTGTCGATCAACACTACACGTTGTGTAGTAGGAAATTTCAACAAGGTAAACACATGGTATCTACTCAGCAATAACACAGATATTACTCGCCTAACCCATACACGGAGTGTACCTTAGAGTACATGCGGGTAGTCTGGAAATTTCCAGAACTTCTCAAATTATTCCAGTTTCTCAATAACAAGTCAAAAATACTTCAGGGTCGGAATTTTGACATGTTCTGAAAACCCGATTTGTTAAATTTATAACCTACCCATATCATGAATGTGTCTCAAATCCATTGTTTTGATGAAGGTACCTATGAGATTATATAACTATTTTAAGTACATATTACTATTTTATTTATTCATTTTCATTATTTTTATTAGAAAAAACTTCCTAATTAATATATTACATGTTATGAAAATTTAATTTATATAATTATTTATCTATAAAATAAATATAAACAAAAATAAAAAAATTTGTTACCCATTCATTTTTTATAACACATTTTTATCTGTTTTAGATGAAACACATACACAGATAATGAAATAAATTGTTTGTCATGGATGTTTATGAAACATAATTACTAATATAATTTTTTTACTAATTAAATTAGTTTTTTTATATTTTTCTTGAATGGTTATATTTGGATTTAACTAATATTTCATGTTATACATTATGTGGACTTAAATTATGGAAGCAATGTGTTACATATATCATCATTATGAATCATATGTGTAGCATCTGTGGAATTCAAATGGGACATTACAACTCATTATTAAATTAAATTTCTAGACCCATGACTATTCATGAATTAATGAACTCATGAATACAGAGCGGTGATCGATACCGCAATACTAAAACTTGCATGGAATAATTAGAAATACTGAAAACTAATAATCATAAAAAATTATGGTTAAATATAATATGTATAATAAATAGAAATTAATCTTTAATAATGTAATAAATAAATGAAAATATTGTTTTGAATGAAGGTATTAATGAATCTGAGTTGATTATAGAGGGATTTAGAGGACATTCATGAAGGTTCAAAGTTATGGTAATAAGTTTTGTCATATTTTCTCATATGAGTTATATTACTTTTATATAATAACTCTTCTATTAAATGTTTTATATAACTTTTTACATTTAAAAAAATATATTCAATAAACAATAGATATATATTTCTATTAAAATTCTTTTCAATAATAACTTTCATAAAATATTCATTTCACTATATAAAAACTTGTACCTATAATTTTATTTGATATTTTATATCCCTTTTGAAACCCTCCATTTGATATTTTTCTAAAATAAAAACTACTAAATTTTTTAATTGATTTCGTAACTCAATATCCTTTCATTGAGTCACCCTTTTACATAATTGACTATATCCTTCATGTATTATATATTATACTAATTAATTTTTTTTCTACATTATTCTTACATTATTTCTATAAAAGTCTTATTCTATTAGTGATATACATTTTTATTGATTATTATTTAAAAAAATTAATTTCAGAAAAATTAAATTTCCGCTCTCTGTTTTATAATTTTTCTACTCCATATCCATATATATTCCTAACTAAATTATTTATGTTTCTTATTTTTAATGTAAATAATTTATTATTTTATACAACATTTATATTCAACATTATATTTAAAAACAATAAACATCATGTCCCATTTAACATTGTGTGTTACACTAGATCCAAAAAAATATTATAAATTATTTCAATCATATTATTTATTATTTTTTAATCATTTACTAAATTATTCTTATGTCACCCCAATATTTAATTTCACGGATCCATTATTAGGATATTTATTATTAAAATATATTTATTAAAATCCAATTGTCACCTTTTGGAAATGATTTTATAAGTTTCAAATATGTTTATATATATATGTGTGTGGTTTTAAAAAAATGTCTCTAAGATGTTAATAAAAATCTTCAACTCGTTTCTCTTATATTTTCCTCTATTTAAATAGAAGATACAACATATGTGACTATTTTATATCTCTAATGTATCACTCTCCAAATTTTCTTATGGTATGTTTTTTTGGGTGATTTCATCTTGGGTCTTATCCAATCCAATTTTTCATATCCACTTTTAGAACCCCTTATGAATATGTTTTCGAATCATTATTCATTAAATGGCCTGATCAAGATATGATGTGTAGTTGATTCCACATGATATACATATGTATGGTTTATAGTTAAGTGATGGGTGGTAAATAAGTCAGATATACCTCATAATAATTACTTAAATCATTATATCTCATGATATGATTGTGTTATGTGTTTCCATGATGAAATTAACTAATCTAAGAATATTATACATAGAGATTATGTTGTTTTCATAGTTTACAGCTTCATGAATAGCCTTTATATATTTCTCATGGTTCAGTATGTAATGTGTGGACAAGTTGTGGTAATCTATTTCTACTATTTTATGATTTTTTTAATTATTCCAGAACATTTTTAATTTATGTCACAAAGAATATTGATCATTTATAATTTTATTTCACAGTTATCTGTGATGGGGTATGATATAATTTCATGATATACCTTTTCTGAATTATTGTTCAAAGAATATTATTTGTGATTGTATATCATACATTATAATCACTTCTTCTGATTCTATCATGTTATTTCATTTTTCATTCAATTTATCTCAAAATATTATTTCTTTTGTGTTTAAGATATATCTTTACTCTTATATCCATCATTGTTATTGATTTACAATTATAGAGAATATGACAACATTTTATTCTTATATTTCCCCATTTCCTCTAGGATTTTTATGCTAGAATATGTCTCAAATATATTGATGTGTGGAGAATTATTTAGAATGATGTAGATGTTTTACTGAGTTATATGATAGTTGTGTATCTAATATCAAAATACATTATAACTTTTGTTTCATATAGTTTGTTTTATTTGTTATGAGAAATGTTAAATGTTATAAAATAATGAATTTGTTCTGTTATAACGATGACTAATAGAATATATGGGACTTACAGGGTGAAATATTTAAAAATCAAATCTTTAAATTGTTCCTATATACTTTAATGAATAAATATCTTCCCCCAAAAAATATATTCTCATTTGGAAATAAGGTTCATAAAAAATATTTTGTTTCTTCCCCATGATTTTAAATCAAATGATTTATTTCAAAATCATCATACATAAAATTATTATCCTTTTCCTTGACATTACACATAGTCTTGTTCTTATTTTATTTAAACATTCACACCATTTTTTGGAGTTTTCTCCATAAATAAATAATTTTTAAAAAGTATTATTATCCTTATTTGGTGAAGTAATTCTATTGTGCTGTAATTTTATCAATGGAATTTACCTTCTTATATTTATTTCATCTATTATAAAAAACACTCAATAAAATGATAATAAAAAAATGATAATTCTCACAAATGTAGAATAATAAATTAGTCTGAATCATAACCTACAAGAATGAAATATTTTATAATGGCATATAAAAAAAAGAAAATATGTTTACTTAAATATGGAAATTTGGATTGTCTCGATCCCCTAGAATGACCGCACTCATGAAAAATTATTTAAACAGAAAAAATGACATTTATAAAACAATTTTCATTTAAAATATGAATGTTTTTAACTAATAAAAATTTCACCAATGGAAAATTTATTAGAATAATAATTTCTTATATTATAATCACATAAATTCATATAAATATCTGAAAACAATATTTATAGATTATGAATTAATGAAATAATAGATAATTCTATATGTTTAGGAACCAATACTGATGAAATAGTGACTTGACCTTTGGAATAGTAATCTGACCCTTAGGAATAGTTATTACACTGATAGAAGAGTAGAATCACATATAAATGTATAAATAAAATTTAAGCATCTTATGAATAAATATATAATGAATTTATTTTATTTATTATTTAAATAAATGTTTTAAAAATGAAAAATTATGTGTTGCTGTTTTTCAAAATCATAAATATTTATTTACAGTTTTCTAATTAATAGAACAAATTAAAAGAAAACCTATTTGCAAAAATATATATTAATTAATTAATATTTAATTTTTTTATGAATATAAGATACCTTAATGGGACATTAATTATTATTTTTATGTCTTATCAAAAAAATTACTATTTTAAAAACTATATTTTCCAAATAAAAGTTGCCTTTAATTAAAATATAAATTACTCAAATTTATAAAATTATTTCATTAGGTGGAGTTCATTTTATTATTTCTCCACATAGAAAAATTGTATTTGATTTTTTTTAATAGTTGAATATTTGGTGAATATTGAAATATGTTATTTTCAAATATTTTCTAAATACATGAATTGTTGATTCATAGTTTATGTATGGATGTTGTAAGAATATAATCTAGAACCTCAAATAATTATTCTAATATATTTAGGTGATAATTTTTAATCAATTAATTGACTTTAGCCAAAATAATAATCTTTTGAATAAAATGAAGAGAAAACACCCCTCCTCTACTATAAATACCATCCCTCGGCACATCTTGTCCTCACAAATACCAATATCGTATCCTTGACTATGTTCTAAAACATACTCTTACAAATAACCTCTTCTATTTACTATAACCCTTTGTCTCATCATAAGTGAAAAAACTTGTCCCTAAAGAGGTTTTGAGGGTGGATAAATTCAAGAGGTTAAATCATATTTCCTTTTATTTTAATTCAATTTATTTTATTTTATCAATATATATTAAACCCCTATAACCAAAAATTCTTTATAAATTCAATATATTATATACACTAGACTTTTATTATGTTATTTTAAAATCTACCATCAATTTTATTCTCCTCTTTCTTTTATTCTAAAAAATATAACGACATCTATTAGGTGTTAATTGATCTCCTTCAAGGGTAAAATTATTTCATTTTCCCTTAACCCCTCAATAAAACCCATAAAATCTTATTAATGGTTGAAAAATAATGTAAATTTAGTTTTATAAACTTTCTTATATTCTTCAACTAACATATTCTCATAATAATAAATAATAAAACAAAACAAATTCATTGTCAGTGAAAACCACACTAAAAAATCCAAATGATTATCACTAACGTTTTATCTATTGATCCAGCCCCATCCAAAATTACCAAATGTCTTATATAAAAATTTAATATTATTGATTTTTTTAATGACATATAAAATCAATTTTGGATATCAATTTCTATTTTACATAAACTTCCATACTCATATAAAAATGCAATGATCCTGAAAACTAAGGAAATAGACACTCTCGAATGATAACGTTTTGTATTATATCTATAAAATTCCCTAGATGATCATATTATAATTATTATAAATTAAGAACAAATATAATAGTCCTTATAATTATTAATTAATGAATGAAATTTTATTATTCTGGCCTCTATGTACAAGTGGAGAACCACATCAGAAATAAGGCAATGTATTCTTTCTGAGCAATAATGTTTTCATTCATGTTACACCTTCTCTATTTTTACATCAATGTAATTATGTTTTTACACTTCTACAAAAATAAATTCATTTTTCTAAAATCATGTACCAAGATCACTTAATCCTTATTTGGTAGGGAAATACATGTTATATAAAGTTACCTTCTCAACTCTTCTTGATAAAAAATCCAGATTAAAGGAACCTTCCTGAAATTTTACCCATTTTCAAGTAATATATATAATATTTTTGATCCACCAATATTTTTATAAAATAACTAATTTTGTGACAAAAAACTATCTAGGTACATTTTTTATTTCATGCCAAATATGTATGCCTTTTTTTTAAAGAATTGATAAACTTTTCCCATAAACTACACTTGATTGATTTATTTCTAATGTTTTGTAAAAAATATTTTTTTCATTTTTTCAATTGATTTTGAAATTAATTCTAGTGAACTATCAATATTATCTATATTTCATTTCCATTATTATTTAAAAACAGTTTTCCATGGACACCATTATGATCATCTCTGTTAATATACCATTTAACATGATTATGATAACAAAAAAAATTACAAGGGTAACCCTTATGTTTATGTTTAATTACTTATATATTATTCTATATGTGGAATAAATAATCATGAAAATATTAGGATGGGTGAACCTAGATTAAAATACAATACATGTGGTAATTTTTAGTCACATGAGATGACATGTTTTGAGAGGGAGTAAAGATTATTCCTTTATTGGACTTTGTCCACCATGTCTTAATAGGTAGTCGTGAATCTTATTTATGTATTTTTATTTTTTATTTCAAAATTCCTACGATTATAGGATTATATGGTCCCATGTAATACATGTTATACTACCTTTTTATTTTTTATGTTCAATGTATTTTATGTTATCATGTTATGTCTTCTAACCCTTGTGATATATTTATGAAAATGCTAATTATATTAATATCGGTTTCATTATGTTCAATTATGTAATTAGTCTTCCAAAGACACTAGAATTTATGATCCTTGGATGTATTTGATGGTAAAACTTGTTTAAAATCATGTAATAGTTTCTGTAAAATGGTAAGGTCACTATAGTTGGTATCATATAATAGTATATATATATCTTGAGATTAGAAATTGAACTCTTTTGTACGAACCATAATGAAAATTATGTCACGATGGATAAAATAGATTGTAAATTATTATATCACATGTTCAGATATACTTTTAATTTAAATATTTTCCTAAAACGTTCAATTTTTTATTTTTATATGCCTATTATATAAGTATTAAATCCCCATACTCATAATTTTATTCTTAGTTAATTTATGTAAATAGAAGAACTCATTCCAATAATAATTGTGATAAAAAATGTGAACGTTACCCTAATGTTATACCAAATAAAATGGGATCAATTTCTCTTAATATTAGGATATTACTTGACTAGATTTCCAATGTTATGAATAATAACATGAATCATTTGGAAAAGCATGGGAAAGTGATTATTGAATCCTTCATGTGACAAAATCGTTAAATGTTTAGTAAATTATCTAATCTTCTCCTAATAGAATAATTTATTAACTCAATTCAGAATATATTCTATTTCCTTTAATTCCCAAAATAATAGACAGTCATGTTTTTGTTTATCATTTTGATGTGGAAGACTATGAGTGGTGGACACAAATTTAGGACACAAATTCCATTTTCGAAATTGATTCCATGGAATGAGAATATTTCAATAAAATAATTTTCAATAAATATTATCCATTGAACCGTATCTTGAAGATGTAAGCGGAGTTCCTTGGATTAATGAAAAAGGAATATGATTCTATTGATGTATACTAATATAAAATCAAAAGACATTTAGGATACATCTCTAGCATTATCCTAAACAAAAAATGAAATTTGGATTGCCTCTTTTGCGGAATAAATCATAGTCTATGAAAATTTTTGGTGAATCAAGAATTGAACTATTATGAATAGATTTTATTTTGTTCCCATAAGGATGAAATTGATATTGGATACTCTTACTGGTCTCATGGACCTCATGAAAAAAAGATGAAAATGTATTTTAAAATGGGTGGACCTACAGATAAATCCCATGATGGAAATACTACAAGACATCCCATGTGTAAAAATCAAGGGAAGATTCATTATTGAAAAAACATAAAGGGAAAAAGGGATTCTTAAAATATATAAGGGATGGTATTATGGATAAATACTAAGGAAGGGTTATGAATAATACCACTAATGAGTATGAAAAGTTTAAGGTTCAGATCAACACTCAACCTAGAGTGTAGTGTTTCAACTGCAAGGTACAATGGAATTAGGAAATCCATTTCTCTAAGAAAAGGGTTGTTTAAAGGAAGTAACTACAACAACCAAGAAGGAATAAAGGAAGGAAATATGATATCACTACAACTAATGTGCGTCCGAAAAATGATTTGTTGATAGGCGCGCTAGTTATTCATTCAATAATAGTAAATGTAATATTTTATTCTAGATCTATACATTCTTTCACATCTTTAAAGTTATGTAGAAATATTCAAAAACCACCTCAAATATAGAGGTTGAGTTATCTTTAAAAACAAAAAGTGGGCTCATTATTCCATTTGATATATATAACTCCTCCTTTATTAATTTTTGGATAATTTACCTCCTACGAAATATTGTCTTACTTCCATTAGTGGAGTCGAATGTAATATTGTTATTGTAATTTTAGTCTTTATATAAATCCAACATTGATTTTTGGGAATTGTAGTTCACTCTACTTGTCTTAAAGAATACTCTAATTCTATACATGACTTTGGAGGGGGATGAATCTCATTCACAAACAACATCTCATGTCTGGATATTTCTGCCTTTTGAGCAAGCATATCTAGTTCAAAGGATTGATACAATGGACAGAATCAGGATATGAGACATGAACATCGTGAGGTATTACAGTGATGTATTCTATAAATATTATAATGGTATTCCACTTCATTGAGAGTTTTATTTTAAAATTGATATTATTCTTCATTCTTTACATATATAAAAGATGCCTTACAGAATGGACAATATTGAGTTGGACTAAATAATTAAGAATTTACATGGGAATCTAGAAAAGGGTTTTATATTAACAAGTGCTTCACCATGGGGTTAGAAAGTACTCATCCTGAAGAAGAATGATAGATCATTGCACTTATGTATTCATTATGATTAAAACACTAAAATTACATTTAATATCAAGTATCACCTACAATGGATATATGACTTGTTAGATCAGCTATGTGGGGCCTATTATTTCACATAGAAGGACTTTTGGTCAAGATATCACCAATTAAAGTTGAAGAATGAAAATATTCCCATGATTGACTTTTAAATGAGGAATGGAAACTATGAGTTCATAGTGATTCCCTTTAGACTCACAAAATTACCAGGAAATATTCATGGAGTTGATGCATATTGTCTTTAGTGATTTCCTAGATAAATTTATGGTAGTCTTTATTAATGATATTATGATACAGTCCATGGAAAAGGTGGAACATGAGGAGTATTTTAATACAGTACTAAAAAAAATTGTGAGAGGATAATCTATAAGAAATGTTTAAAAAATGTGAGTTTTTTATGGAGTATGTATCATTATTTGCGAATGTTATCACAAAAAAATGAATATTTATGGACCCTTCCAAGACAAAGGTAATCAAATAGTGTCCCAGACTGAAATTTTTAATGGATATCCCTAGATTACATGGTTTAGCTAGGCCTTACCAATGATTTGGGAGAAATTTATCAAGACTTCCAACCCACTAACAAAGATGGATCAGAATAGAGTAATGTTTTTTTGACTACGGAATATGAATTTTTCTTTGAAGGGTTAAAAAAGAGGGTGGTCACTTCATCAGAACATACTCATCCAACAAGTGAGAACTATTTTTATTATATACTGATGATTCAACCAAGGTATTAGGATATGTACTACTGTAAATTAATATAGTGATAGAATAATCCTCAAGGTAGTTGCAAATTCATGAGAAAAAATATCTCATGCATGATCTGAAGTTAGTGGCTTGGATCATTTTGTTTAAATTATGGCAGCTTTATCTAGATGGTGAGAATATTGAAATATATATTGATCATAAGAGCCTAAAATATATATTCACATAGAATGATCATAATATGTTCCATTGAATATGGTGAGGGATAATCAAGGATTATTATTTCTTAGACCACTACCTTCGTAGTATGTAAACTAAGGTAGTAGATTCTCTATGTAGAAAGAATCATATATCATTACCAATGATTATATTTGAGAAGGATCCAATCTTACAAGAGAAGAAAATGATGGAAATGGGATTCAATAAGGATATAAAATCATTACTCCTTTCTAAAATGATTACTTGAGCATCTGTTTTGGAGAAAATAAATGATTCTAAAATCAGTGATGTGGAAATTCAGAAGAAGGTGGAAGCCATGAGAAAAGAGAAATCCTTAGAGATCAGAATAGAAGATGATGGAGGCCAATGATTTGGGTCAAGCCTATGTGTACTATTCAATCCATAATTAAAGAAAGGTTATATTAATTACACCCATAGATCAACAATCTATATCCACCTAGGAGGAATAAGGATGAATTGAGATATCCAATATCACTATTGGTGGAACAATATGAAGAATGAGATAATTAAATTTACATAAAATTTCCTGCAATGTCAGCAAGAGAAAGATTAAAGTTAAAAATACTAAAGGGTTTATAAAACCATTAACCAAACCAATATGGAAATGGGAAGGCATCACCATTGACCTTTTCACTAGGCTTCCAAATATATCAAGATGATACAATGCTATATGGGTATTTTGTAGAGAGTCTAATAAATACAACTCACTTTATCTCAATTATAGAGGACTTGTCACTATAGAAACATTCAAAAACATTCAACATTGAAGTGTTATGTCTTCATGGAGTACCTTTATCAATTTTAGTTGAAAGAGATATATGTTTCACATCCATGTTCTGGAAAAGATGTCATCATTTTCTATACAATGAGCTGAACATCTTTATGAATTATCATTCTCACACTCTTGTAAAATTTTAATGAACTATTCAAACAATATAAGAAAATTTGAGAAAATGTACTATGGACATTAAAGGAGTATGGGGCCAAAACAAACATTTTTTAATGTTATCCTATGATAATAGTTTTCAATAGAGAATCTAAATGTCTCAATATAAGGCCCTTGATAAGAAAAGCTGAAGAACATCAACATGATGTGTTGAAGTCAGTGAACATAATCTACTTGGACCTAAAATGGTTGATGTAATTGTACAATAATCCAAAACAATTATGTAGCATATCAAGGTTGCCAAAAGATGGAATAGTAGCTATAAAAACAATCATTAATGGGACCTGTAGTTTTAGGTTGGAGACATGGTATTCCTCTTAATATCTCTATATAAGAGGGTCATGATATTTTGGAAGAAATGAATGTTGATTTCCAGGAATATCAACCCCTTCGAAACCCTTGATCATTTTAGAGCTTTGACTTATCTATAAGAACATACACTTACCATGTCTCAAGTACACAATGTATTCTATATATACCTATTGTCGATGTACATATCAGATCAATCTCATGTGTTGAATCAAGTGATGGTATAGTTAAAAAATGATATTTATTATGAAGAGATGCCAGTAACGATCATGGACAAAACAGATAACGTTCTAAGAAAAAATAATTTTCACTATGTCATAGTACTATGGTGGATCCATAATTACGTATAAGAAATATGGGAACAGAATGAAGAGATAATGTAGAAGTACCGCCTCATATTTTAAACATGGAATGTAACATGTAATTCAAGGGTTAAATTTCATAAGATGGGAATAATATAATGAACCAAAATACTTTCAATTGAAATTCACTTATTATAATTATTTCATATACTATAACCATATAAAATAAATTAAATAACACAAAATAAACTTTATAATTTAATAATGAATGAAATAAAATTTATTTTTATTAGTTATGGAACCTATACAAATGAAATAATAAATTGACTTTTTGAATAGTAATATGACCCTTAAGAATAGTAATTTGACCAATAGAATAGTAACCTCATATATGAAAGTATAGAAACAATTTGGGAATCTTATGAATGAAAACAATATCTATTTATTTCATGGAATGATTATATAAATATTTTAATATTGAAAAATTTTGTATTGGATTTTTTGTAAGTCATAAATATTTAATTAAATTTTTCTTATAATTTTAATAAATTAAAGGAAACATTATCTTAACAAAATTTATTCATAAATTAATAATTTTTTTCTTTTATTTAAAATATATTTTTATAAGACAATAATTAAATTTACAAATTGTTGTAAAAATCACTTAAAATTTTAAAAACGATATTCTCCATTTAAATGAGGATTTAATAATAAACTAAATTTCTCAAAATTAGAAAATAATTTTCATAAAATGGATTCTAGTTTTGAATTATAAATATATAAAAAAATTTGGTAAATTTTTTAGATTTCTCTTAAAAAGAACAATTTTTGGTGAATAGTGAAATACGATAATTTAAGATATTATTTAAATACTTGAATTACTTAATCATAAGTAATATATGCATATGTATTCCATTAAAACCAATCCATGATTTATTAATTTAATATAGGATTTCATAATTAAAAAAATATTCATATTATTGAACCAAATAATACTAATGAATAAAATAATGAGAAAATAACCCCTCCTCTACAATAAATACCAACCCTCACCACCACTTCTCCTCACACCTTACATGAATTGATTATTGTCCATGTTCTTCTAAATAATATTATAAATCCCCAACCATATTTCTAGTATTCCTTTCTTGCCTCAAAATACCAAAACCATTTTATGAATATGGTTCTCAATGAGGATAAATTCAAGAGGTACAATCTATATTCTTTTTCAATAAAATTAATTTCAAATTAATTTATTTTGTCATTATATTCTCACTACATATGCAAAAAAATTAATTTAAACTCCAATATCTTATATATACTAAAATGTTATTATGTTAATTTAAAATCCAACATTATTCCACTTATCATATTCCTTTAATTCTAAAATTGAAAACATTGTCAGTGAGGTGTTAATTTATCGCGTTCCAGGAGGTTAATTTATCATTTTCCATTACCACCCTCGAGTCATGTATTATAAGAATTATAGTCGTTGAAAAGAATTTTACAATTATTTTTATAACCTTTTTATTATGTGAAACAAACATATACAAATAATATAAAATAATATAATAGAAAAAGTTCATTGTGAGTGGAAAACGCCTGAAATAATCCAAATGATTAATACTAATGTCTTATCTTATGATTCATCATCACCCAAAATAACCAAATGACTTATATAAAAATTTTATATTTTGGATTTTTATTAATAATAGGAAACATAAATTCAATATATCTATTAAGATTTTATAAGAACATTATTTCTCATATATAAATGAAATGATTAGGAAATCCAACCTGAATGATGAATTTTTGTACTACAAATAATCAAAAAAGGCCTTATAAAAAAATTAATAAAATTACAATAAATAATGTACCTATAGAATAGGTTATGGAAATATTAATTATCGAATATAATTTAATTATTCATTACATTATGTATAAATGAAAATCCATTTCAGACATAATGTAATGGATTCTTTCTAAACCTCTATTTCTCATCAAGGTTTTGTTTTCTCTCTTTTACCCCAATGTAATTATTCTTTTTTTAATTCTCATAAATTATTTTTATATGTTCTCATCCCATGTGTCCATATAAAATTTTACACAATTTATGAGAAATACATTTTTTATAAAGTTCTCTTCTTAATTATTTTTGATAAACAATCATGATTAAAGGGAACATTCCATTTTCATACCCATTTTCATTTGCTATCCATAATATATTTTAATAAAAAATTATTTTTATAATATGACACATTATATCATGAAGAACGACCTTCTTTCATTTATGGTTTTACAAAAGAAAATACTATTTTCCGCTTTTAATGAATCCCTAACTGTTTCCCTTAAACTGCACTAAGATGTTTAATTTCCAATATTTCTTAAACACACATTTAACATGTTTTCACTTCTGTTTGAAATTAATTATCATAATATATACATATTTTTCAATATGTATGTCAATGTAATATTTAAATCAATTATTTTTTGGACAAAATTATGATATTCCCTTTTGATATTCCTTTTAACATGAATGTGATACCCAATTAATTATGTGGGTAACCCTTATGTTTATGTTTTATTCTTAATGTTTGACTCGTTATATGGAATACATATTCATGAACATGTAATTATGGGTAAAACCATATACCTCTCGTTTTTATTTGGTGAGGTTTAGTCTAATGAGATGTCATTTCGGGAGAGGGAGTGAACCTGACTCATTTATGGGACATCGTCCACTATGTCTAGGAAGATATCCTTACCTCAGGTTTATCTCATTCCATTTTTTGTTTCCACATTCCAATAATTCCTTGATAAAATGTTCCCATGTTATACTTACTTATGAATATTCATATTTCATGTGTTTTATTTTATCATGTTATATCTTCTAACACATGTGTTATGTTTATTCTTATTCTTATTCCCTTACTAGGCTATTTAGCTCATCCATTTTCTTCATTTAATCCCTATGTTATACAATGATGATTTATGGGATAAAATGATTTTTAGAGATCATTATGAAGATCAAATGAAATATGATTTTTTATTGATATTTATTTATGTTCCTAGTATTCCAAATAAACTTGAATTTATAATCCATGGTTGTATTTGATTGTTAAATATGGTTAAAATCACACTATAATATGTGTAAAATTATAAGGCCTCTATAGAGTATATATCTAAACATGATAGATAATAAAATTTAATGAATAATGGATGGACTAATATCTATTTAACGGTTTTAGGCAACCCATTTGACATTTAAAAATATTATCATTGGAATTATATTATGATGGGTGGAGGCATCTTTGCATTGTTTCTTATCCTGGTGTCTAAGGGAGAAGGACTGGTTTTTCTTTGGTGCGAATTCTTCTCAGCCCATATGTGGCGTAAAGGGGGGTGGTGGTGGTTCATGATTCTTGTGGTCATGCAGTCTACTTGCAGATCTGGTCTTGTTGATTCATATTTATTTGGATGATTGTACGATTGAGGTAGTTCTGCTGGATTGATCCATTGTTCATTGTCATGTAATGTTTGCTTCGATTGATCCGTAGTCTATGATATATGGTCTCGATTTTTTATGGTTAGGTCTTCAGACCCCTTGATTTTTAGATATATATAGAAACGATAAGAAGGACCGGGTCCCAGTGGAGTTTTCAGAGTAGGTGGCCCACATGTGTAATTATTTTTGATTTGGATGATTGAGAGGTTATGGGGGTTCCATCAGACTGGGCATCTGCTTTGACATAGGACACTACCGCCAAATAGTAATTCATTGGTGGAGAGCTTCATCATGATTTTTCTATTCAGTAGGGACAAGTCATAATGTTTAATGTAGTTTTGAATCTCTTTCACCATCGGGTCATGTAGTCTCTTATGTCTATGATGTCCATTAAGGTTCCCCCATTTTCCCTTAAAAGGGGGTTTTATTATTATAATAAAAATTAAAAGACCCTCAACTCATTTGATTGATAATTTTTTTAAAAATATTAAAGGTTTTAAATAAAATATTACAATAAATATAAATTTTTTAAATAAATTTTATTTACATAAAATTTATTTAGGAATTAAAATTAGGTATTATTATATCTATATGATAATTTTATGAGACTCTGTGTAACTTTTCAAAGGGCCATAAAATCAATTATGATATTAAAATAAATATTTTACAATTCAATAAGGATTATATTTCAAAATACAACATCACATATATCGAAAATTATTTTCATAATATAGATTGTATATTTTAAATATACACATCGAAAAATTTTTATGGTGATTTCTTGGTATTTTTCTAAAATTGATGAATTTTTGTGAATAGTGAAATATGAAAACTTATGGTATCTAACACTATAATCCAAATGCATGCATTTTTGAGTCATGGATAGTGCGAGAACACATTGTCAAAAACCCACAATAATGATTTACTATATATTGTCACCAAAATCATTACTAATGATAGTTTTGAACCAAAAATATAAACTTAGGAATTTATTATTGAATATCACCATCCTCCCCTTCTCCTCACACAATATAAGTCTGGTAGAATTCCAAAACACTAAAAAAATCATGACCACACGACCATATTTATTAGTTCTTCTGGTCTCCCCACTATTCCAATTCTTGGTTACATAAGGGGTCCTTCAAGAAGGAGATAACTGGATGGTAAAATTTTCAGACAATATATTTATAATTCATTTTTTCTACATCCATCTCAAAAACTACATCATAATTATTTGAATAATAAATGAATTATTACATATATACTATAATTTTATAGTTATAATGGGATATTTACCATCCATCCTTTTGTCTTCTTCAATTATTCAAAAAATGAAACAATTGTCTATATGATGTCGGTTTACCACCACCGATGATAATGAGATTTTTGTTTTCATTTACCTACATCGGGGAAGGTCATAATTTTTTTTATAATTAGTAAATATATTATTTGGTATTTATTAATTATTTTATATTCTATAAATAATATATAGATATAATATTATATAAGATGATACTCGTTATTTATGGTCGGTAAAACCCCCAAAATAAACTATCCATGAAATGTTTACATTTTGAATCAATGAACCATAACTATATTGAAACCAATTTTAGAAATTTAAGACAATTACAAATTTTGGATGTAAATTTATATAATATCACCTCACTTCTATAATTTTAGACCCATTTGACAAGAAGTTCCATAATTATACAGAAGTGAAAAAACCATGAAACAATGAAAGAAACACTCCTCAAACAATATTATTGAACTTATTATCTCATTATATTATTATAACGCAATATAATAAAAATAATTTTGTAAAATTTTATAATATAATTAATTAATTAATATTATTTTTTAATTTAGTACATTATTATCATGTGAATAATTAGTCTAGAATACAAGGTAAGATATCTTTCTGAACTATCAAATTTTCTTTTGGGATTAGGAATTCTCTCTCTAACATTACATTATCACTCTAAAATTATTAATTAATTATAAAATATTCATTATATATCTCCCACAATTATTTAAAATGTTTATTTAACCTCATAGTGGTGGATATATATATGTTTTAAAGGGTCGCTTTACAATTTCATGGAAAATATGATTAAAGGGAACTTCTATATTGTTTTTTACTCTTATAAAGTACCAATAAATGAAATTATTTTAAGTATAATTGGTATGTGAATAATTATGAATAAATTTATCTTATTTCACATTTTGAATAATGAGAATTATTATGCACTTACACTCTTAAAAATAAATTTTCTATTTTCTTTAAACCCCCGCATAAGTGGCACATTTCAATAGATACATAACAATTCTTTTTCACATATTCACATTAGTTTTTCATCCATATTAATTATCCAGGATTGTTTCTGCTTTATGAATTTCCGAAAATGATTTAATCCCTTATTTCATGGAAACCATTGTGACCTTCCCTCTTTTTATTCTCTATGAGATGATTATGAAACCCATTTTTTTCTATGAGTAGTCCATATGTTTGATCACTTTTTGTAGAACACATATTAAAGTAAAATATATAATGGGTGTGACATGGAAGAGTCCCAATTCATTTAGTAATGCTTTAGAATCATGAGGATAGATCTATAGGATTTGAGAGTAAATATAATCAATTATTGGATGTTATCCACCAAGTGATATTATCTTGGAAATTTCCCTCAACTCTTGTTTATGTCATGTTATGTTTCCTTCACATTTCATTGTTGTCAAGATCTTATGATTCCATGTTCATTATGTTATTCCTAGATATGATTATTCATGACCAATTCATTTTATATTATCATTATATGACTTATTAATCAAATTTTTTTCTTCATTTACTTGTTTATTCCATTACGATAATTTTTAGGTCACCCATTATGACTATTTCCTTTCTTATGTAATCCTATGTGGTTTTAAAGGATTAAAGGGATTTATGGGATAATTACATTTATTTAAATAAATATGTTTAATTGTTTTTTGATTTTTTTTACCTAGTAAATTAATGACACTAGGATTTCCAATACTTGGTTTATATTTAATGCATATTTATGTTTAAAATCTGGTTTTAATATTTGGAAAATTCTTCTGTTTCTATAAATGGTATCAGACCATAGTGTTATTATTTTTGGGAATTATAACTAGAAAACAATATTTATAATACTAGGTAAAAATATAAATATGTGAATAATTAATAGAGATAACCTAGATTTAATCCTTTGGACTAATAAGTTAGGGGGTCCATTTAATATATAATTCATTTCATATAAATTCTAAAATTACTTCTTATATACTCAATAGTTATGTATTCAAATCCAAAATTATATTTTTATTTTTTCTTGTTCATTTTGGGAACCTGTAGGACATATTATAAAAAACATGATATAAAACTTGATGAGATCTCTAATAAGATTCCATACATGATTAGGATTCCAGCTCATAAATCCATGATAGTACTAGATCAACTGGATTAGGTTATGAAAAATTGCCTGAATTGTGTGGAATTCCCTCTTTCTCCTAAGAGAGATCAATTTTCATTTTTATAATTTATATGAAAATCATCTCATATCATTAAAAGATATTAGGATCCATTCACTTCGGAATAACATATGAACATCATTGAGAAAATATTTTTTCTCGTCAAATTATTGGAAGAGGATAATTTCATGTCATTTGATTATCAATTTGTTTGGGATACGGATCAGTGGTGGGCACATATTACAAAAACTATGTATTGAGATCATATTGATTGCATTGAATGTGGGGTATTAAAGAAAATATTTTTCATTAAATATATTCCCGGGACTCCCCATCATAAAATGGAGGGGGACTTCCATATATTAGGGAAAATAAAGATGATTCTATGAGGGAATACCAGGAAAATTATATAGGGATTCAATTATAGGACTCTGGTTTTTTTCATGAATACTGAAATAATGGTCGATCACATCGTTAGGGGATTCAAACTAAGTATAAAAAATATTATTATGGATTCAATAATTTTACTGGTATAAGGGTATTTTTGTTTCTATATGTTACAGATGGCAATTGTTGAATCTTAGTGTTCTCTTGGTCCTAGATATAAAAACCATAGAATAGAATTTTTTTCAATATGATTAATATATTAATCCTATAGAGGAAGGAATACCAAACTTCCCCACATGTAAAAAATTTGTTATGTGGCATTATATAAACTATTTTAAGGGATGAAGAGATAATTCATCTGTTGGAAAGAGGGGATTAAAATAAATTGGTGCCGAAATAAAATAACGCATCCAACTAATGTTATATAAGATAAAACGGTTAAAATCATCACTCTGTCTATGGTATTATGTTTTAATAACATATAACATAGGAATTATGCAAGATATTCCCCTAATCCAAGGGTTGTCAAAGGAAATCAATGAAAGAAAATTCTAAAACCAAATATAATATCACCACATCTGAGGTGGATATTGGAAATTATGTAGTAAAAAATCATGTGGGTTATTCAATCAAGAATACAATACATATTACTTTATTCTATCTCTACACATTCTTTAATATCTTAATAGTTTATTGAAACTACTCAAACACAACCTCATGATATAGGGATTCATATAACTATTATAACAAAAAATTGAGAAATTATTCCATCTTGAGAATATAACACCTCCTCAGTAAATGTTTATAGACTAAACCACCCATAAAATATCATCTTATTCTATTTTTTTGAACTTAACATCATATTGGGCTTGTATTGGCTATCATTAAATAAATTTAACCTTAACATTTGTGATGGGGATATCACTCTTCACATCATTGGTCACCCTCAAATTCTGTAAAGGTGAATGATTAAGATGAATATCAGTTGGAATTATCATATTATGTTTATTATATACTACCATATGACCAATGAAATAAATATAAAATGATTAATATTAATGAAATATTCATGCTTGATTTCAATGCCATTAGGAGGGATTATACTTATGTATTCTCTTAGGATTTTTATGATCTTTATCTCATCCACGAGTTTGATTTCTCAATCAAACATATGATTATATCTCTAACGATAACCAATACTCCCTAAATAAGTTCATTGTTGAGTTTGTATAACATAATATATAGATACAAGAGAATATTCACACTGGTTTTATGTAGGATCAAAATAATGATGTAGATGCTCAATATACAAGAGGGGGTAAATTGTACACTTTAAAAATTTCTTTAACAAGAAAATATCTGAGTTTATCAATGTTAAACTAAGAAAATTCACAAAACATATAACACCAATGTATGATTGGGACAAAGTATGATGTTACAAACATCCAGTTCTATGCACTTGCTACAACCTAGAAAGTGATTCTGAAAACAGGTTCCGTAAATATGGATATAGAAATTGAAACTTAACCAAAGTTTACAAAAAGAGATTATACCTTAAATCGTATAGAATATAAATTAATTATAGTATAAGTGTAATGAAATATAAGAAGATTATACATTCCTTACAATACTAAATGAAGTGGAAAAACAAGTAGTAAAACTACAAGTAAAATGATATAAATCTTTTAACCCAAATAGAAGGGTATCCAACAACCTTGGATAAAGGTCCATTGATTTATACTTTCAAGTAAGTCTGTCTTACCCACACTCGGGTAAGCCCTCAATACGATGATCGGAGTCTTTGTGTTTCTATTCACACAAGCCCTCAACTTCGAGGTAGTTGGAACCTCTGTCTTCTTTAGCATGGAATCCATGAAACTTCAAGGAAGTCGGCACCTCTGTCTTCATATCCCCAGAAGCCCTCGAATTTAATCACCAACATTAGGAGTAGCACGAAGAAATCTGAATGATCAGTTAAGTACGCACAAGGCATGAAAAGGTTCTCTGTCAAGATATCACCTTAACAACGTGAGGTCTCTAAAGTGATTAACTTCAGTCAATTGTTGTGAGATCTTTCAAATGATCACCTATTTATAGGCTCAGTTGGAAAGTTCGGCTCCCTCCTCCAATGGTCATATATTCCTTTAATTTCAGAGGGACCTGTACACATGTCACTAAACCCATAGTTAGTTAGAAACAGAATGGACGACATTGATTTATAACAAAACATGTGTAACTGAAAGCACGACGTCTTTTTATAATGAAATGAGTGTAAGAATAAGCAAAACTGATGTTCAGAGTATAAGAATATTAAAGTTTGGAGTCAAACCAAAATGAAATTCGGAGTCTATAAAAAAAAGATATTTGGATTCTATTTTATAGGAATTCAAAACCTGAATTCTGTAGAAATACATAGTCTGAATTTCTAAGGAAATTCGGATTTTGGTTTCACTAGAATTCAGAATATGAACTTACAAAGTTCGAAGAGGAACTGATAGAAGTTCCGAGTGGAACTCATAGATGTTCGGAGTCTAAATCATAGAAGTTCGGAGTCGAATTAGTAAAAGATCGGAGTTGAACTAGTAAGAGTTTGGAGTCGAGCTAGTAAGAGTTCAGAGTCGAACTAGTAAGAGTTTGAAGTCCAGAATTCGGAGTGGAACTATATGATAGTTTGTATCTAGAATTTGGAGTCGAACTATATGAGAGTTCGTATCCAGAATTCAGAATGGAACTTCATCAGAGTTCGTATTCAGAATTCAGAGTGGAACTTCATTACAGTTCGTATCCAGAATTCGGATCTTGAAACAGAATGCTTCATATCTAAGTATTTGATGATTCCGAAGTTTTCGGTATGAATCTAATTATTACACTTAAGAAAAATATTAATATGTGTAAGGAAATATTCGTTAGGGTATATTTCCTTAAGGAAGAAAATTTTCATTATAGAAGTAAAATATAGATTTTCTTAAGTACATGGTGTTTGTGATTTTCAAAACCAGAAGGAATGAAAAATTCATAAGGAAAACCTTATTGACTCAACAATCTTTCCCTTTTTGGAAATCACAAACAACCTTACAAAAAATATTATAAGTTCTTTGAAAAATTTCATTACACTTTGAAATTAAAACTTATCTCTCTTTGTTCATGAATAATGATGATTACAACTAACTCCCCCTTAGGCATTGAAACTCTAAGGATTGTATTCTGGATTTCTGAAATAGAGTTTTCATTATCATGGGATAGAAAAACTTCATAATGAGGAATTCCCCATTACTTTATGGATATTTCACTTCGAAAATTTTCCTTCTCCATTTTAAATTTCTCCTTCTCCTCTTTTGAGTAGTTATTTTTCCTTCTCCCTATTTTTGATTTTCAAAAAGAATTTAAGGGAATGCAAAAATAAATAGAGTAGATGAAATATTAGTATATAACAATACAAGATAAAACCAAGGAAAAATTTCATTATAGTTGAGAAAAGTTTTCCATGGAAAGAAAATACAACAAAAGATCAAAGTGAGTTTATTTGTCTTCCTTTTCCATCATGATTAGCTTATTTAATATGGTTTTCAGTTTCTTCAAATCCCTCTGATCCTCCTCAACTTTCCTCTCCAAGACATTTATACATTCATATTGAGCTCTTAAAGCTTCTTCCTGAGCCTTCATGGCCTCTTCCGGCATCTTCACTAACTAATCCTGCTTTACAAGTCTTTTCTCAAACTAAATATGGAGATCTCAATCCTTTATAAAATTTTGAGCAAGAGAGTTATCCTTATCGTTCAGTTCCTTCAATTGTTGACTCCGATAAATTTTCTCAATGATTAGCTCATCCTGAAGATTCTTAATTTTTTATCCACGTTGTCAAAGGAATCTTTTATCTCATTCTCAAAGTGATCATACTTATCCATGTCTTCTTCAATTTTCTTAAACCACAATGTGATTTTGTTGCATGATTTATTGTGTACATACTAATTGATAAGGAAACTTCTATGGTCAGCCTCAATGATTATACACTTATCCATCACCATAGATAAGGATTCTGACTTCTCATTCAAACTATGTTGCAACATTTGACAGCTGGAGTCTATAGTGGGAAAAATCGGAATGGTGTCCACCAGCTTTCTTAAAGATTCAACAACAAAGACATGATTGTGTGATGATGACCCCAAATTAGAGCTCTTTCTTGGAGATTGTTCTTTTTCAATTTGCTGCATCATCCTTTTAGAAGAACCACCAACCTCTCTCTTCCTGAAGACATATTTTATTGGTGTATCCATGAGAACTTTCTTTCCATTATCAGTTTTCAGAATGGGTTGATCATCTGGAGACTCTTTCTCACTTTCTGATAGTTGAAAAATCTGGTCTTCATCTATTTTCTCCTTCTATGATCCTTCTTCAAGATAATGCTTCTCATAGGATTCTTCATCATCATTCAAAACATTTTCTTTCTCTTCCTCTTGCTTATCATCATTCAAAACATTTTCTTTCTCTTCCTCTTGCTTATCATCATTCTTCTTATTTTCTTTCTCAACTCCCTTTCCCGGAGTGAGTAATTTTGCAGATTCAACCTTTTCTTGAAAATCTTCTACTTGTTTGATTAGGTCATCAAGATCGTCACTTTCTTCTTCTTCTTCTTCCTCAACTTTCTCAATAACTTCTTCCTATGTTCTTTCAACAACTATTTTCTCTACTTCTTCAAATACCTCTTTATCATTAGACTTTTCCGGAGTGGAGTATTCCTTCCCGGGATTCTCTGGTAATGGTTGAACATCAATGTTTTCCAGAATATGAAACTTCTCAGAATCTATTTCAGTTGCTTTCAGAAGAGATTGAACAACCTCGGCTTCAGACAAAATTTTCATCAATTATTTCTCTTTTGATTTTTTTCTAACTCATCTGTAGCTCTCTATTTTAAGTCCTTAGCCTCAGCAGGGTCCAATACTAAATGTGGATCCCCTTATCTCCTCTTCTCCTTGTCTTCCCTCCACTTATCATCCACTTCATCTTTGTAGGCTTTTTTTTTCTTTGGCTTTGGTGGTGCAGATTGATTTTCCTTATATTTGGGGGTCTTTTGTTCAACAACCACTTCTTTAAGCTTCCTCTTCATAGTAATTTTTTTTCAATCCTTCAGCCTTCTCAACATTTTCTAGAATGGTCTCAGCCTCTTCTTTTGGTAAAGGGTATAATTCTCCAGATTCATCAGAAAACCCCATTTTAAAACTCTTTAATTTATCATCACTTACTAGCATTACCTTGCAATTTCATTGCTTGGAAGTGCAAGAAACTTTTTATGAATCAAGACATCGGATGATATGTTTAGAAATCAAGGCCATATACATTATGATATGAGCTTTCAGATTCCCTTCTTTTATATTCTTAACTGTAATCAAAACATGCCTCATCAGATTTATCTTCAATAGATTTACCAAAAAATCTAGGATGTAAATATCAATCTTTTTTAGATTATCCTTATCACCCCTTCTTGGTATGATAAAATCTTGTACCCACAGCTGTAGAATCTGATTATTCGGAGAGAGATGATGAATCCTAGTACTCTTGGCATCTTTATGTCCAAGACATTCCAATGCCTTCACTTTGTTGAAACATCATTGCTCATCTGGAAGATTATGTGAAAAAAACTCAGCTTCACCTTCATAAGTTAAACCCAGCAAACATGCAGCCTTGGTGTAAGATAATTTGTACGTCTTCCCATGAGACTTGAAGGAAAATAAATCTCTTCCATCTTCCTCAAGGAAGGAAACAGACTCATAGAACTCAATGAGAAACTCTGTATAAACCATATCCTATTTCTCTGGCTTTGATAGGAAAACATCCTCCCATCCATTCAATTTGATATTCTCAGTTATAAAAGAATTATACATGTAGAAACTTGGATGCACTAACCTCTCCCTGTAAACTAACCATTTTGAGATTGGTTTTTAGGTAGACATATCTTGATATGTGTCTTCAATAGACATTTGGAATGAAGAGTTCTGGAAGATTCAGAATGGGCTTTAACAAAGATCAGAATGGTCTTTAAGAAGAGATTCAGGTCATTGAGATGCGAAAGCTTTGAAAAACCGATGTGGGACGACCCTTGGGGGTCCCCATTATATAGGCGTTGGGACGACGGTTCAGTTTCCATGGTTGATCAAACAGTTGAGATAGATTGAGATTTGATCTGATGGTTGAGGTATAAACCGCAAGGAAAACTTGACTCCGATCTTTTAATGTTTTAATAAAAACATTAGGATTTAAGAAAAATAGAATCCCAAAAATTTCAGAACTCATAGGAAAATACCAGCAAGAAAAATATGACTATGAAAACATAAGTAAGGAAATCATACCTTTCGGATTGGCCAAAAAGTTTATTCATAACAGGTGATTTTCATCTTGAAGAAATAAAATGGACTACAAAAAACTAACTATGAAAAATATGAGTACGAAAATTTTAGTATAAAAGTTTCAGTTCTGAGAATTTCCATTAAGAAAATTTCAGTTCCGAAAACTTCATTACGAAAATTCTTAGTACAAAAATTTCATTAAGAATGTTTCAGTACAAAAATTTCATTAAGAAATTTTTTGTTCCGGATATTTTCTTTATGAAAATTTCAGTTCTGGGAATTTTGAAAGGCTCATAAAGATTGTTTTTGAAAAAATCATTATGATTATTTTCATTACAAAAGCCTTAAAAATGACTATGAAAATTTTGGTTACAAAAGCTTCTTTTTTCTAAAAAAAAGAATGACTAAGAAAATTTTTATTATTCTATCATGCAAATGTACTCCCCCTATGAAAAAGAGTTTATTACTGTAAGGATAATTTTTCACCAAAAATTAAATGAAGAAGGATTAACTCACGGTAATCATTCCTAACTTCTATTAGTGTATTCAAATCTATCGGAGGATAATTATTTTGTGAAAATGTCAGCACGCTGATCTTGGATTCTGATAAACTGAAGAATAATATCTCCTTTAAGTCTATGATCCCTAAGAAATCGATGCCTAATATCTATGTCTTTTTCACGAGAAGGATGTGCAGGGTTTTTACTAAGGTAAATGGAACTTGTGTTATCACACAAAATTTGAGTCTTAGTAAAACTCAAGCCATAATATGTGAGTGTGTGTTGTATCCACAACACTTGAGAACAACATCTTCCAGCTGCTACATATTCAGCTTTAGCATTGGAGAGTGCTTCAGAATGTTGCTTCTTGCAGGGCCGAGAAACTAATGAATCTCTTAATAAATGAAAAGTTCTAGATGTACTCTTTCTATCCATTCTACATCCACCAAAGTCAGCATCCAAAAATATTTTTACAACAAAATCATTTCTAAAAGTATAAAAGAGTCCTAAATCCATGGTTCCCTTTATATAGAAAAAAATTCATTTCACTGCCTTTAAGTGACATTCCTTAGGATTGGATTGATATCTTGCACATAAGCATACTAAAAACATTAATTCTGGACGACTAGTTGTTAAGTATAGTAGGCATCCTATCATACCTCTAAAAGTTGTTTGATCCACTGGTTTCCTAGCTTCATCAAGATCAAGTGTGTTTGAGGTAACAATGGGAGTACTAATACATTTAGAGTTGTCAAATCCATACTTTTTAAGAAAATATTTAATATACTTATGTTGGGATATGTGGATTCCTTCTGGTTTTTGAGAAATTTAAAAACCAAGGAAAAATGTTAACTCATCTGTTATACTCATTTCAAACTCAGATTTCATTAGATCCGCAAAAGTATCAATTAATGATTGCTGAGTTAAACCAAAGATAATGTCATCAACATAAATTTGAACAATGAAAACGTTTTTCTTATCTTTATTTATAAAAAGGGTTGGAATAGAATTTTCCTTAACATAATTATTTTGAAGCAAAAATCCAGTAAGTCTATCATACCAAGCTCATGGGGCTTTTTTAAGGCCATACAAAGCTTGGGTAAGTCTAAAAACATGATGAGGATGTTTTGTATCTTCAAATCCAAGAGGTTATTCAACAAAAACTTCCTCTTGAACATAACCATTAAGAAAAGAACATTTCACATCCATTTGAAAAGGTTTAATATTGAAGAATGTTGCAAAGGAAAATATGATATGAATAGATTCAAGTCTATCTACTGGAAAATAGGTTTCTTCATAGTATATTCCATCTTGGTGATTATAGCCTTTAGCAAGTAGTCTAGATTTATTTCGAACAATTAATCCATTTTCATCACACTTGTTTTTGAAGACCCAGTTTACTACAATATCATAAGTTTCCTTAGGTATTTCAACCAAGGTCCAGACTTTATTACTTTAGAATTAATTTAGCTCATCTTGCATGTATTTAATCCAATCATCATCACATAAAGCTTCATTAGTGCTTATTGTTTCTAATTGGTAAAGGAATGATAGATGTTCTACTTCATTCCTTAAAGAACTTCTAGTCCTTACAGGTTGATTTACATCGCCAATGATACTATCACTGGGATGATTCATAAGAAACACCTGACATGGGTTTTGTAAAATATGTTCACCAACATAGGGTAGAAAGTCTTCTGGGGTAAATGTTTCAGAAGTATCTTCTTGAACATTTTCTTTGTAAGAAGGATCTTCTATCAAAGGTTGAAAATTATTTTTTGAAAACACACCCGAGGTTGTAGGTTGGGATGGTTTAAAAACAAAAGGATCAGTTTCATCAAATTTTACATCTACTATTTCCTCAATAGTACAAGTGTTTTTGTTGAAAACTCTATAAGCCATAGAAGTTCTGGAGTATCCTAAGAAAATTCCTTCATCAGATTTTGGGAGAATTTGTGTAGATTATCTTTAGTTTTCCAGATGAATACCTTGCAACCAAAAACCTTGAAGTAGGAAAGTCTTGGTTTTCAACCATTCCATAACTCATAAGGATTTTTATTAAGAAAAGGTCTAATCAAAACTCGATTTATAGTATAGAAATCAGTACTTAGATCATCTTCCCGGAAATGTCTAGCTATAGAATATTAACTCAACATGGTTCTAGTTATCTCTTGAAGAATTCTATTTCTTCTTTTTATTACACCATTTTGCTGAGGAGTTCTAGGTTCTGAAAATTTGTGAGTAATATGTTTTCTACTACAAAAAGTTTCCAAATATGAATTTTGAAATTATACTCCATGATCACTATGTATAGTTTTAAGTGGATGGTTTTTCTCATTTTTAACTTGGGCTCTAAACCTTTTGAAATAACAAAAATCACCTATCTTCTTTGCAAGAAAACATACCCATGTAAATCTAGTGTAATCATCAACTAGAACAAACACATAGTATTTTCCCCTAATGCTTCCAGTTTTTGTTGGACCGAAAAGATCCATATGCACCAACTGTAATGCATCAGTTGTTGAGAATTCACCTATTGATTTAAAATGAGATTTATGTTGTTTCCTTATTTTCAAGGATCACTAGCTTTAGAAGAATAAAATCTAAGTTTCGGTAGATCCTTAACTAATCCTTTCATAGAATGTTTTCATAGGTTCTTAAGGTTACAATGACATATCCTTCTATGCAATAACCAAGAATGATCTTCCATTGCACTTAGGCAAGATATGTCTTGTCTCCTAAGATCTTCTATGTTTAAATATTATGCATTCTCTTGCCTATGGGCTGAAAGAATAAACTCTTCCTTGGCATTGTGTACTAAGCAATTATCATCACTAAAATTCACAAGGTATCCTTCATCACATAATTGACATATGCTAATGAGGTTGTGCTGAAGATCCTTTACAAAAAAAAACTTTTTAAATCAAAGTTTCACCAAGAAAAACAATATTACATATACCAACAATTTCGCCGTGAGCATTATCTCCAAAATTTACATTTTCTCCTTTCTTCTTGATAATCATTTCAATGTAGTTTTTGTTACCAGTCATGTGCCAGGAACATCCACTATCCATGTACCAAGTATTTTTGTTGGTACTTCTTTTATTTTCCTGAAAATAAGAAAAGAATTAGACTTTCAGAATCCAAACTTATTTGGATCTGAGATTTTCAATTAACAAAATTTTTGGTATCCATATTTTTTTAGAAAAATATTCTTTATGAAACCCAAGAGACTGAACTTTATTCAAAGACAAAAATTTCTTCCAATTCCCACCACTTTGACACATAGTTCAAAAGGGGCTCTATAAGGAACATAATAGATGTTTTTGGTGAGTATAACATACTCCAGTACTGTTTCCTTTATGTTTAATTTGAGGATACATCTTGTCACAAGTTTTCTTCCCAGAGGTAAATATTTTAAGGTACTTATTTAGTGAAAAAAGTTCAGATTTTAGTCTAGTGACTAAATTCTTATCCTCAAGAATCATTTCCATAGTGTTATATTTTTCTAAAAAATTCTTATTTTTGAAATATATATCTAAACATCTTTAGAATGTTATTCCATATCAGAATTTTCTTTCTCTAGGACTTTAAAGAGTTTTTCTAAAAGCACTTTGTTATCGTTAAGATCTGAAAAATGATCTGAAATATCTTTTGTATGAATTTCTTCCCTAGTTTTTTCCTTGTCTAATTTCTTAGAAATTATACAATTATTTGATTCAAGTTACTCGAAAAATCTAGATACTTATTCATATGAAGGTTCTCTATTTTTTTAGGATTATGTATCTTCATTAGAAGTACTATTTTCGGAATAGTAATTCTTATCCAGAGATAAATTTATTAAAGCCTCGACAGAGCGTACCTTGGAAATATGACATGTATGTGGAGATGAAGTATTAGCAATGAATCCCATATTTTTCTGAGATTATGATTCATATTTTGAAGACTCACTTTCTGAAGAGGCTCCACAGCTAGCACTCCAAGTAGTATTAGCTTTCAAACTTTTCATAGATTTATTTTTATAAAACTTCTTCCTGGTCCTTTCAGAATGCCTCTCTTTTATTTCTTTCTTTTTAAGAATTGGGAAATCAGGTCATATGTGTCCATTTCCCTTTCACTCATAGCATGTGACTTCTGAATATTTCTTATCTTTCCTTTTTTTCTTCTTATATTTGGATTGGAAATTTCTTTGACCACCTATCTTGTTCATTCTTCGAGCAAGATTATATAACTCATTTTCTGAGACTTCACTCTCACTAGATTCAGATTGAATAGTAACCGTCCTAGACATGGATCTAGTTACTCTCTCAGGAGTCTTTCATTTCATATGATTTGATGTTGTAGTATAAGCAACAGTACCATTCCCATTCTTCTTTTTGATGTTTTCAGCATCTCTCTTCATCCTTTTTTCATGTTGGAGAAGAGTTCCAAATAGCTCATCTAAGGAAATTTGAGTAACCTTCCTATTCTCGTCAATAACTGTTCTTTTTTATTCCCACTCATTTGGCATAATATCTATTATTTTATCTACAAGAGCTTCATCATCCATACCTTTCTCTCCCATAGATTGTAGGATATTCACGATAGTCAAAAACCTTTGTTGTACTTTACTTATAAGTCCTTTATAAGGAAAATTAAAACCATGATACTTAGCTCTCAACAAAGCTCTTCTTGTCTCTGTCACTTTAGATGTACCAAAATGAGTAACATATAGTTTCTTCCATATATAGATAGATGTTTCACAAGAAGAAATTTCACTATATATGTTTCTAGTCATTGAACATAGTAGATTATTACGTACCTTATAGTTTAATTAATAATCATTCTTTTCTTGGTTTGTGAAAGCACAACTTCCTTATCATGAATTTTATAACCCCCAGTAAGAATAAAAAAGGTTTCTACTCTAGTATTGATAACAAAAGTCTTCATTCAATATCACCGGTATTCATAATCATTGCCATAAAATATTGGTGGTCTTGTAGGATTTAGGTTTTCGATGGAACCAACATTTAAACCTGCCATCTTTAAGAAAGTCTTTCTACAAAAAAACTTGTTAAAAGAAAAAGTTCAGATTCAAGAAAAATATTCCTATGTAAGGAAAATATAGAACAATGAAAAAACTGAGCAAGAAAAACTTATATGTGAGTATAAGTATTTTAAAGACCTTGATCTGATAACAAAGGTATGATTGGTATAGAGTATGAGGTTTCCAACCTCTGATACAAATTGTAGGATCAAAATAATGATGTAGATTCTCAATATACAAGAGGGGGGTGAATTGTACACATTAAAAATTTCATTTAGCAAGGAAAGATCTAATTTATCAATGTTAAACTAAGAAATTTCACAACAACTCTAACACCAATGAATGATTGGGACAAAGAATGAAGTTACAATCATCTAGTTCTATGTACTTGCTAAATATGGAAAGTGATTCCAAAAACAGGTTCCGAAAATATGGATCCAGAAATTGAAACATAACCAAAGTTTACTAAAAGAGATTCTACCTTAAAGCGTATAGAATCTATATTAATCAGAGTACAAGTTTAACGAAATATAATAAGATTATACATTCCTTACAATACAAAAAGAATCGGAAAAAACAAGTAGTAAAACTACAAGTAACAAGATATAAATATTTTAACCCAAAGAGAAGGGTATCCAAAAACCTTAGATAAAGGTCCCTTGATTTATACTTTCAAGCAAGTTTGTCTTACCCATACCCGGGTAATCCCTTGATACGAAGATCAGAGTCTATGTCTTGCTATTCCCGCAAGCCCTGAACATCATGGTAGTTGGAACCTCTGTCTTCCTCAGCATGGAAGCCCTCGAACTTCAATGAATTCGGCACCTCTGTCTTCCTATCCCTCAAATCCCTCGAATGTAATCACCAACATTCGGAGTCACACGAAGCAATATGAACGATAAATTAAGTACACACAAGCCATGAAAAGATTCTCTCTCAAGGAATCAGCTTAACAGCGTGTGGTCTCTAGAGTGGTCAACATTAGTCAATTATTGTGAGCACTTTCAAATGAGCTCCTATTTATATGTTCGGTTGGAACGGTCGGATCCCTCCTCCAATGGTCATATTTTCCTTAAATTTTGATGGGACCTGTACACGTTACACTAAACCAACTCTTAGTTAGAAACAGAATGGATGACATCATTTTATAACAAAACATGTGTAACTGAAAGAACGACATCGTTTTATACTGAAACAATTTTATGCATAATCAACACTGAAGTTCGAAGTGTAAGAATATAAATGTTAGGAGTCTAGCCAAAATGTAATTAAGATTCTATAATAAAAAATATTCGGATTATGTTTTACAGGAATTCAGAACCTGAATTCTGTAGAAATCCAGAGTCTGAATTTCTACGGAAATTCGGATTCTGGTTTCACTAGAATTCAGAATATGAACATACAAAGTTCAGAGTCGAACTGATAGATGATCGGAGTCAAACTCATAGAAGTTTGGAGTTGAACTCATAGATGTTCAGAGTCGAAAAATTAAAAGTTCGGAGTCGAACTAGTTAGAGTTCGGAGTAGAACTAGTAAAAGTTCGGAGTTCAGAATTCGGAGTGGAACTATATGAGAGTTCGTATCCAGAATTTGGAGTAAAACTATATGAGAGTTCATATCTAGAATTTTCAATGGAACTTCATTAGTGTTCGTATCCATAATTCGGAGTGGAACTTCATTATAGTTTTTATCCAGAATTCGGATCCTGAAATATAATTCTCCATATCTAAGTATTATAAGATTCTGAGTTTTTAGGTATGAATCCGATTTTTATACTTAAGAAAAATATTGATATGTGTAAAGAAATCTAGGTTAGGGTAAATTTTCTTAAGGAAGGAAATTTTCTTTATAGAAGTAAAATATAGATTTTCTTAGGTATAGTGTGTTTGTGATTTTCAAAACAATAAGTAATGGAAAAGTCCTAAGGAAAACCGTATTGACTCAACATTTTATACTCTTCAGTGATTTACCATTGTGATAACCAATTATATTTTTCTATTAGAGTAATGGTTCATTTATCTTATGTATTTTTAAACAAGAGATCCCAAATTCATAAAAAAGATGAATTATCCCGTATCATGGATTGATGACTAATTTCATTAACTTCATGGGAAAAATATTACTCTATGTTATAACTTTAGTCAAGATATATCCAATTAAATATAAAAAAGGAAGATATTCTCCCAACATATTTTTGAACAAAGTATAATAAATTTTATTTCATAGTCATGCCATTCTAACTCACTAATGCTCCAATACTATTTATGGACATAATGAATAGAATCTTTAGATATTATATTGACAAATAGTCGATGATTTTGTAATTTATATTTTTATATAATCAAAATTTAAAGAGGAGCATGAGTTGTAATTGAATATTGTACTAAGGGAAATTTGAAAGGATATCATATTAGTAAGGTATAATAAATTTGGGTTATGGATGGATAAATTACCATTCACAGAGAATGTAATAAAAAGAAAAAAATTGTATTTGGGAACTTACAAAAAAGGGAAATTGGGGAGATCCACAGAGATAATATAATATATATATTAGTAGATTATATGGTCTTTCTAGGAATTACTGATAATTTGGGAAGAATATATCATTATTTTCAAATTGGATAACCTAAATGAATCTAAAGGGAGTAGAGTTTATGTAGGCGAAATATTTTGAAGAGTGCTTCAAATTGATAAAAAATAGGCTCATCACTAGAATAGTCCATTCACTACATATAAGAGTGTTTCACTTCCTGGTATATAGTTATTATTCAAATAAGCGTTTTAGTAATATATTGAATGAATTTGATAATGTGAAATGTTAATCATCTTGCTAGATGAACGTTCTTGATAAAAATAATACAACACATGATATAGTGTTGGAGGACATCCTCTTCACATTGATATTCTTGTGGAATTATCTATATGGGGATAAGTATGAGATATATTTGGATATTAGGAGCCTCAAATAAATATTCACATTGAAATAACATAATATGAACCATGGATAATTTTTAGATCAAACAATAGATTATGATAACACAATCAACTACAATCATGGGAATAAAAACAATGTGGTAGATTCTATAAGTATATAGAATCACGTGATGTTATCAATGATGTGAATTTTGAAGGATCCAATACTCTTGGACATGTAGTGAATAGACATGGGGATCACTATGGAAGTAACATCATCATTCCTTTCTCAAATTATTGATCAAACATCCCATTCAAATAATATAATGGACTCTCAAAGAGATTATGTGGAATATAAAATGATGGTGTATTCTATTAGAAATGGTAAATCCTATGAATTCAAAATCATTGAGTAATGAGTTGTAAGATATGGGTCATGATTGTAGAGACGCAAAGCCCGACATACATAGAAATTACATTACTTTTGAGGAATACTTAATACATGAAAAAACCAGATGCCCAAATACCATATTAGTTTAGTGTCATTGGAAACTCAGAACATAATCTTCTAATTGAGGTAAAATATCTTCAAAATATCCCATAAAGATCTCCCCATTTTGTTTTCTTTCCTAAAACCATTCTTTATATCATGTGAAAAAGAAAACATCTAAAGGGTGAGCTCAAATGCTCAGTAATGGTAAGCATAGAGAAAATAAAACAACCCATATAAATTTCAATTTAAAAACATGAACATAATGTTTAAACATCAAAATATTGAGCAATGTCATAAAACATGGTAGTACGTAAGGCATAGATCATAATGGAACATCAATCCTACTAAACTAGAATGGGGAATAAAACATGTAATTGTGTAACACCCTAACCCCATGATATGATTTCCATAGTATCCAAGGCATTGCTTCCAAGACCAGCATTGTGGACAGAGTCCCTTACTGAATCGAGTTCACTCCTCCTTCCAGTCCCATATCACTGAACCAGATTATCTTTTAGTTCCAGCCATGTCTATCTCATGAGATATAAATTATTACCCAATGCTTTAGAGGGAAATATTAGTCCCACCGATCTGATATTGATATCATTCATACGTGTTCCACAAATCAATCATAAATCATTCATCCTTACCCAATGAATAAAATTGGTTTCATAAACATCATCCCTTCATAACATAACCCATATAAAACAAATCGATATCATTTCATCATAAGAAAAATGAAACCATGTAAATAATAAAGGCATTATACATGAGACATAAACATACAATATAATGTCGTCTTAGATGGAAAATAGTTTTGATAAAACACTTGAAATTAATTCTTGAGGAAAATATACTTTCTTCATTGAAATTATTTTCCATTCTCAAAATTCCATGAAATTTTAAAAGAAAAGGATTTTTTTGAAATTATTCATGAAATTTTGTAGAGGAAGCCTCATTGAAATAAGTAGATATGAAACCGTAAAATGAAATTCACCCCATATAAGTTTAAAAAAGATTCTTCTCGTAATTTTTTCAGAAAATTAAAAAAGTACATCGTATGGTAAACAAAAAAAGATTCCTTCTATAATTCATGGTAAAAGTAATAAAGTGGTAAACATGACTTTAAATATACATGGAATAATACTAAACATTTTATGAAAACATTTTAAGAAAACATGGACATGGATGATAAGAATAACCCTAGTAAATACTTACGTTTAAGCAATATCGGATAAAAACAAGATTTGTGAAATTATCCCTTACCTTATGTCCAATTTCTTTTGTATGTGTCTGAGACCTCCCTTCTTCGACGCGCCTCTTCTAAACCTCCGTTTAAGGCATTAAATATTGTCTTTGAAAAGGACGAGGACCTCTAGTATGTTTCTAGGGAAGTTTTTATGAGAAATGGGCTGGAGTTGGACGAGCATGAAGCCTCAATGTGGTGTGAGGAGAAGAGGGAGGAGGTGCCCTCTTATAAGGGAGGAGAGGGCCACCTTTTAAAACATAGAAAATATTAATTTATAATAAATTCAATCCCCAATTAAAAAAATAAAAAATGACTCACATTTGAAGATGATATTAGATAGGGTTGTAATCTAATCAACCAATAAAATTTAGACATGTTTGTAATTTATTTTAAACCTTTTCAATTTGATTTATCCTTATTTAATCTATTTAAACTTATTTGGGGCAATAAAATTATTATTTTTAAATTGTTATAAATACATACTTATGAATTTTTAATTTTCGATAATTAGATAAATTGTTACATTTTAGACCATATAATTTTAAATTTTAAATTTGTAAATATTTTTTTGATTTATAAACAATTTAATAATATGTTATTTTTATAAAATATCAATAGTGTCAATTTTGACACTATTAAATTATTTGAATTTAAATAAAATCCAAAGAGGAGATATATTAGATCCAAAATATTTAATATATTCCTAACATTTCATATTCATCTAGAAAATTAGTGGATCACATTAAATAGTTCATATAGTATTTATTTGAAAATTTGTTAACCATTTATTTGATATTTATCTTAATAAAATTATTACTATATCATTTCTGTATAAATTTTTTAATTTACATATTTGTTGCACAAAAATTAAAAAATAAATCCTATGATGAATTTAAATCTATTAACTTTAATAATAATACTTTTACTAGAATTTATCAACATAAAATAATAACATTTAAATTTTTATATTTATTAAGTTATGATGGTTTCAACATTGACATTATTATATGTAAAATAATATAAATGTCATAATCTATTTTATACAACTCCAAATGGTCCAAAGATCGACCATTGGATGAATAGGATATATATATACTCAACCAATAGGTTTTGGGAAAGTTTTTAGGCCTTTTATAGGTATTATTACTTTAATAAAAACTATATTATTGATTTTTCTTTAAGTAAATAATTTCTGCATCATTGATGTATAACCTATTCATGTAATTAAATATCACTTAAAAATTACAAATAAATTAACATAACAAATAAAAACATATTAGATTTCAAATGAGTATTTATAATCTAATTTATATTCTTTATATCCTTATATTAAGAAAAGTGTAATTATTAAAGATTAATTGAGACATATTTCACTTTCTTAAAAATAAAATAAATTAAAGTTCTTAATCACGCCCAAGTGGGTTCCAATGGATTCCATTTTGACCCAAATATTCCTTATGACAAAATATAATCATCCCATTATGTTAATACAAGTGTTAGGGTAATTTTATAATATTATAATAACCCTAAAATACCTGATTTATCTTAAACTAAGGTAAATAAAATTTACCGTAGTTACTATTCAAAATGCCCAAAAAAAGTAGCCTTTTAACAAAATTTAAAACTACTCATTACAAATATGGAATCCATCTTTCTAAATTAAAATCACTAGAAGTTGCATAATTTAATTTAAAATTAATCCTATTGTTGAGAAAATAAATTTGAAAAGCTAAAACATTGCAAAAGATTGAAATGATTTTACCAATGAATTCATTGTAATATAAATGATAATGACAAAAATTATATAAAATGGTAAAAATATATTATATTTATATATTAAAATAATTAAATATTATAATTTAACAATATAAATTATTATGATGAAAAAAGTATCTTTTATTTAAAATATAGCGTGTTTTTACTATTCATTAAAATATGAAAGTTATCAAAATAATATGAAAATGTTATCCAAAGTCAATTTTTATATCTTGATTCCAAATAATAATTTTATTTGTCAAATTGAACTTATTAACATGACAAAAAATAGATTTAATGTGGGTGCGCCATTAAAAGGTGGAAAAACTGTATTTTTAAAAAATACTTATTTTACCCAAAAAATATATTTTGTTCTCATACCTTGTTCTAGAAAATGTGTAAGATGAATAATAATGGCATAAAATTCAAAATATAGTTAATACTATACATAACGTCTAGTTAATAAAAATATTATATCAATATATCGTAGTTTAGTGAAACCCGGTATTGCGTACTACACACGCTATCGAGGAAGGTCATGATTGCGTGTAATGCAAGTCATGTCAGGGCTGTGTGTAGTGGAAGATATATTTGGTGTTGTGTAAAAAATAATCAAAACATATATCATTTATACATTAAACAAAATATATACTTAATGTGTCGTATAATAGTTTCTACAAAATGAACTTGAAATTGTGTGTAACACGAGCCAAGAATAGTGTTGAGTATTCTACAAGCTAATAAGTTGTTGCATATAGTACAAGCTAATATTGGTGTAGTGTACAATAGAAGACATATAAGAAATTAAAATGAATATATCTCATAAAATCATGGGGTGTTACATTATACCCCCCCCCCCCTTAAAATGAATTTCACCCTCGAAATTCGTCAGGGTTATAAATCATTTACTACTTAAAAGTTTCATTCATAGAAACCCACATCGTAAAAAGGAATACTAAAAAATAATTTTAAAAATTAAAGTATGAAAAATAACATTTACCCACATTAACTCATAACTGGGTTTCCACATAGGATAACATAAGTGAAAATATGGATTTGGAAGAGAAATCTAACCATCACATTCTGATGAAGAGTGGTAGAGAACATTGCTATGAACAATCCATCAATCAAAAAGCGATAAATTTGTGATGATCTAAGGTACAATCATATTCATAGAATATGAGGGTACTGGGACAAATTTTTTGGTTTTCAAGATCATTTTCCTAATGTTGAATAATTAAAATAAATACTTACTTAATTTTGGTACAATATCACTATTGTTTGTGCCATGAACAATTTCCACATCATCTCTTAAAGAAATGAAGTTAAATTTGTCTTCTATGAAGTGTTAGTTGATCATGCGATAGAATGATAGGTCATTGCATCTATCTCAAACAAAATGCTAGAAGAATTTACATACATAATTCCATCTAATGTTGATATTAACTAGATATGATTCAAAAAATGGATGTATAATTCAACTATAATACTTCTTAATAAAATTAAACTATTTTCTACTAACCAGGTACTTCTTGTAGGCTAGTGGTAGGTGATAAATTCCTGTCACACATCGGTTGTGGGTTCGATTCCTTCAAACTTGTCCGACAAGATGGGTTGCCGCCCATCCTGCAGGTTGTCCTTTTTCTAAAACATCACTATTATAACATTACAGAAATAATATCGAAAAAAGTTCTAGCCGTAAACAATATTGTCTGATGTCTAACATAATCCATTTCAATCTTTAGACTTATCAAAAATACTTCTATCCAATATCATAGTATAAAGAAAATGATTACTGGAAAGTTAACATAACATGAATGTGAATACCATCATTTATCCCCATATATCATAAGATATATCTTGTTGATCACATTCCAAACATGTGAATACCCTAATCATGTATTCTCTTGAATCATAAATTACCCTACAACCTTAGTGAAAACATGAATGTTGTTAATAGGTAAATCTTTCCACATAACAAAATCCCAAAATTTCTATATACTCAAATGATGATATCACATTATCCTTATATCAGTCATGAGCTCATTAATACTATAAAACATTTCATTATCTCTTTATCCCTTCTTTATGGGAATATTAGGTGGTTTCCAAAAATAGTTCATTCACATTTCATGGTTACCAGTACCATTTAATATATACTTTCAAATACTCAAGGAAAAAAATAGTGTAACAATCCATAGATTTTTCTTTATTCCACAGTATCATTCATTATTCATGATAAAAATGCAATCATTCCACTAGAATCTTAAACCATTAACTGAGTGTATTATTTTTATTCCTCAACACTTATTCCATATCATATATCTTTTATAGTCTTTTCATCATCAACATCATAAATACTACCCATACGAAAATACTCATTCTCTTCATGAGATTTTCCCTTAGGGCATTGGTTTGTGTAATGCCCGTACATTCTACATTTGAAACATTTAACCTTGGTTGATGTTTTAGAAATACAATTATCCTTGTCCATTGTGTTAACTGAACCATTTCCTTTGAAATTACAAGCTTTGTGTCCTTTTCCACACCTAAATCATCTTCCAGTTCAATTGAAACATTCTCTTTGATGCCTCTTCCCACAAGATTTACATGAGGGAAATTGAAATTTATTTTCTCTATGATCATCCTGAAACTCCATCTTTCCCTTATTAACCATGATAAAAAACTTATCAAAGATGATATTATTGATCATATTATGAGATTTCCAATTAGGAATAATAACAATGTTTTTCCTTCCAAAATCCCATTTCATTTGGATGCTCAGGATAAATAGCATTCCATTGTCCATTATATTCTCCATTAACATGAATATTAATCTTTCCAGCCATTTTCTAAAACCCAAAAATAATTGTGTGAGAGGTAAAAAACATGCTATGAAAACAACATAATATTGGGGAGTACATTCAATATCAAACATCTTAGGTTTAATTCTATGATCGTTACCATAATTCTTGTTCAATAACATATACTTATACTTAACCATAGGGGCATCCCTAGAAATACCTTAGAAATTTCTATAGGGATCTAAAGTTTTCGCATCCTAGTTTGAAAAGGTTAACTAATCCTTCGCTCTAATACCAACTGTAGAGACCCAAATCTTGACATACATAGACATTACATTAATCTTTCAGAATACTTAATACATGAAAAAAACAGATGCCCAAAGGCCATATTAGTTTAGTGTCTTTGGAAACTCGGAACATAATGTTCTAATCATGGTGAAAGATCTTCAACATCTCCCATAATGATCTCCCCCTTTTGTTTTCATACCTAAAATCTTTCCTTATATCAAGGGGAAAAGAAAACAAATAAAAGGTGATCTCAAATTATTAGTAAGGTTAATCATGGATAAAATAAAATAAACCATATACATTTGAATTTATAAACATGAACATAATGTATAAACATCAAAATCTTGAGAAATTCCATAAAACATGGCAGTACGTAAGGCATAAATGATAATGGAACATCAATCCTACTAAAATATCATGGGGAATAAAACATGTAATTGTGGGAAACCATTAAGAACATGATATAATTTCCATAGTAGCCAAGAAATTACTTCCAAGACCATAATAGTGGACAATGTCCATTTCTGAACCGATTTCAGTCCTCGTTCTAGTCCTGTATCACAAAACCGGATTAACTATCTGTTCCATGCATTTTTATCTCAGGAGATATAAATCATTACCCAATGAATTTTAGGGAGATATATGTACCAGCATTCTCATTTTGAAATCATTCATATGTGTGCCACAAATTAATCATAAATCATTCATCATAACCCAACGAATAAAATGGGTTTCATAAACATCATCCCTTCATAAAATATTCCATATAAAACAAATGGATATCATTTCATCATAAAAAAAATGAAACCATGTAAATAATATAGACATTATACTTGAAACATAAACATACTAAATAATGAAATCGTAGAAGGAAAATTGTTTTGATAAAACAGTTTGAATGAATTCTTGGGGAAAATAACCTTTCTTCTTCAAAATCATTTGCTTTTCTCAAAATTCAATGAAATTTTAAAAGAAAGGGATTGTGTTGAAAATAATCATGAAATTTTGTAGAGTAAGATTCATGGAAATAATTTTTTATCATACTATAAAAATCCATTCATTGTGTATAATTTAAAAAAACATTCTTCTCGTAATTTTTCCTGAATGTCAAAAGGTACATTGTATGGTAATAAAAAGGAATATTCCTTCCACAGTACATGGTAAAAGTAAAAAAATAGTAAAACTAAAATTAAACATAAATGGAAGAATAATAAACATTTTATGAAAATGAATTTAGAAAACATGGACATGAATGATAAAAATAACCCTATTAAATTCTTACATATAAGAAATATCAGATAAAAATGTGATTTGCAAAATTATCCCTTACCTTAAATCCAATTTCTTCCGTATGTGTCCAAGACTCCTCTTCTTTGATGCGCCTCTTTTAAACCTCATCTTGTGGCTGTAATGTTGGTCTTTGAAGAAGATCAAGAACCTTAGTATGTTTCTAGGGAAGTGTATAAGAGAAATGGGAAGGGTTTGGATGAGCTTGAAGGCTCAAAGTGGTGTGAGGAGGAGAGGTAGGAGGTTCCGTTTTATAATGGATGAGAGGGGCATCTTAGGAAACATAATAAATATTAATATATAATAATTTCAAAACCCACCTCGAAACATCCAAAATGACTCTCATTAGAATATGAGATGATATAGGGTTGTAATCCCATCAACCAATACAATTTAGACATGTTTGGAATTTATTTTAAACATTATCTATTTGATTTATCCTTATTTAATCTATTAAAATTTATTTGTGGTAATAAAATTATAAAATTATAATTGTTATAAATACTTACTTATGTATTTTTAATTTTCCATAATTAGATGAATTATTACATTTTATACTATATAATTTTCAATTTGTAATTTTTAAATTTTTTTTGTGATTTTTAAACAATTTAATAATATGTTATTTTTATAAAATATCAATAGTGTCAATTTTGACACTATTAAATTATTTGAATTTAAATAAAATACAAAAAGAATATATATTCAATCAAAAATATTTAATAGATTCCTATCATGTCATATTCATCAATTAAATTATTGGAGCTCATTAAATAGTTCATCTAATATTTATTTTAATATTTTTAAAACCATTTATTTGATATTATTCTTAATAAAATAATTACTATATCATTTTGTATATTTATTTAATATACTTATTTATTGCATAAAAATTAAAAATAAAATCCTATAATTAATATAATTCTATTACCTTTAATAATAATACTTTTACATGAATTTTTCATCTTAAAATAATAATATTTAAATTTTTATATTTATTAATTTATGAACGTGATAACTTTTACATTATTAAAAATAAAATACTATAAATGTCATAATCTCTTTTATATGGCTCAAAATGGTTCCCAAGTCGACCATTGAATGATTAGAATATACATATACTCGAAAAATAGTTTTTGGTCAAGATTTAGGGCCATTTGATGGGTATTATTACTTTAATAAAACTATATTATTTATTTTTTAATAAGTAAATAATTTCTGCATCATTAATTTATAAGCTATTAAGGTAATTAAATATAACTTAAAATTTAAAAATAATTTACCATCACAAAGAAATAAAATTATATTTAAAATGTTTATTTATAATCGAATATATGTTCTGTATAACCTTATATTTAAAATACATTAATTATTAATGTTTGAGTGAGACCTATTTCACTTTCTTTAAAATAAAATAAATGAAAGGTCTTAATCACATCCAAGTGGGTTCCAATGGATTCCATTTCGACCCAAATATTACATAGGAAGATATATAATCATCCAATTATATTAAGACAAGTGTTTTGGGTGATTTTATAATATTCTATTTTCCATTAATTACATGATTTGCCTTAAATTATGGTAAATAAAATTTGATGTATTTACGATTCATAGTGCCCAAAAATAAAAAGTATCCTATTAACATAATTTGGACCAAATGATTCCAAATATGGAATTAATTTTTCCAATTTCAAATCACATAAGTTGTAGAAATTAATTTATAATTAATCCCATTGTTATGAAAAGAAGTTTTAAAAGTTATAACATTGCAAAAGATTGAAATGATTTTACCTATGAATTCAATGTAAAATCATTGATAATGACATACCTTATATTAAATGGTAAAAATATGTTCTATTTATACATTAAAACAATTCAATATTATAATTTAACCATATAAATTATTACGATGAAAAAAGTAGTTTTTAATTAAAATATAGCGTTTTTTACTACTCATTAAAATATGAATGTTATCAAAATAATATGAAAAATTTATCCCAAGTAAATTTGAATATCTTGATTCCAAAGAATAATTTTATTTTGTCAAATTTAACTTATAAACATGTCAAAAATGAGATTTAATATGGGTACACCATCAAAAGGCGGCAAAACAACATTTTTTAAAAATACTTATTTTACCCGAAAAATTTACTTGGTTATCATACCATGTTATAAAAAATGTATAATATGAATAATATTGTTATAAAATTAAAAATATATTTAATACTATTCATAACAGCTAGTTTATAATAACATTATAACAATATATCATTGTTTAGAGAAACCCGATATTGCGTACTACACACGCTATCGAGGAAGGTCGAGATTGCATGTAATTCAAGCCATGTCAGGGATGCGTGTGGTGGAATCTCCTTTAGTGTTGTGTATAACATAATCAAAACATATTTCATTTATACATTAAATAAAATATATACTTTATGCTGCGTGGAATAATTTCTGCAAAACGAACTTGAAATTGTGTGTAACACGAGCCATGAATAGTGTTGTGTATACTGCAAGCTAATATGGTGTTGCATATAGTACAAGCTAATCTTGGTGTAGTGTAAAATAGAAGACATTAAAGAAATTAAAAAATAATATATCTCATAAAATCTCGGGGTGTTACATTGATTATGTATACTATAAAACCTTGAGGTAAACATTGATATTTTGCATTATAAACATAGATCATATTTCTCCATCCAACTAGGAAGAAAAATATGTATTGAGATCTATGGGGGAACTATTACTGGGATAATAATAATAAGAAAATAGAATAATATATGAAAATGTTTCATGTATTTCTGAGTCTGAAGGATGAAAGAAAAAATTACTAAGGTGATGCTGAAAACATTGAAAATACTTATGTGGAAATATGAAAACATCCCCGAGTATGTTTTCAATGGTATTTCAAAAAATTCCATAAGAAATAATAATATAGGGGTTGTTGATGATCACATTAAAATCATTTCTCACATCATTTAAATTATATTGTAATTATCACTCAATCATCATTTACATATATAAATCAGATAAGGGACGATTTAACCTAGAATACAATTATGAATTGTATAATATATAGATCACATATTTACCTGTACATTTTAGAAGAGTCTAAAACATTCCCTACACACCAATTGGAACCACAGTAGGGCTTATCACCAAAAATTTGATGGTCAATCTAATAGGACTATGTATAAACTGGAATACAGGTCAAGGGAATTATTGACTTGCATTGAAGATGGAAGGCACCGACATCTTTATTTGGTCGAGTTCACTTAAAATAATATTTTTAACTCAAGAATCCAAATGGAACTATATAATTCCATTTATGGTAGGAGATTAAAAACACATACATTCTGGGATGAAGTTGTTCAATGCAAGCTACTGTGACAACAAATAGCTGTGGAAATTGAATAAAATTTCAATACATCAGCAACACATCCGAGCGGCTCATAGTTGATAGAAAGACTATGCTAAAAATACTTGATGTGGCCTAGTGTATGAGGTTGGATATAAATTATTTATCTTCATATCTCAATGAATAAGAGACATGAGATTTGGGATTAATGGAAATAGAGTCCTGGGAATATATGTACCTTTAAATTTCATGATTGCATTAGTGTAGTTGAATATGTAATAGAACAACAACAAAAAATGTATCTTGTACAAGACGTATTCTGCGTATCCCTCTTGGGAATTTATATACTACATCCCTCAAACATATGTAATATAGAGGTAGAAAAAATGGAATATTATCTCTCTTATAAGGAGGATCCAATTATGATATTGGACAGTACAGATAAAATTTTATGCCACATGACAAATGACATGGTCAAAGAACTATGGAGGAAGAATAAATTTGAAAAGAAGATATGGAAACTAGTGTAAGACATGAAATAATATTACTCTCACTCCTTTTCACCTTTATACGTTAATCAAAATCTTGATGGAGAAATTTTATAAGGGGAGATAATGTAATCACCCTAATATTTATTAATGGAATATCCCTTCTTATAATTATTTAATGTCGTATAAATCATATACAACATAGAGTGAACATGAGAAAACAATATTCATATAAATGGAGAATTATATTGTAGTCAAAAAATAATCCAATAAGAATGCCAAATATTAAAACTAGAGAAGAAATAGATTATATGATAAGTAATGTATAGAAATTGTGATATGTGTGATCCACCATAATAACTGAACTCACGAACAAAGATATAAAAATAAAACATAATTCTAATAAAACGATATTGATTTTATATATTAATGTATATATTAATCCAAGAGATAAAATTTAATTGAATGAATAATGAGTGGAATAAGTTTTATTATTTACATGAATTTAAATCATATTAATGTAATAAAATTGGTATATAAAATATTAATAAGGGTGTGGGAATAGTAAACTAACATTTGGAATAGTATTAAAAACATTTTAAAAAGTATTCTTACCATTAAAATAGTAACAGGACATATGTAGGTGTCATAAATTATTCAAGTATCATAAAAATAGAAAATGTTATATATTCAAACCATGGTACAATGAAATAAATGTTCTAAAAATAATTAATAGCATGTTTGTATATTTTTTGAAATGTTAATATTTTCGACCAACTTTTAAAATCAAAATATTTATTTAAAATATATTTTATTTACATTAAATTTTTATATAAATTTTTATTATCCTCTATTATAATGATAAGATAATTTTTGGAGACCATAAGTAGTTTTTTAAAGAGTTATTTATAGAAATGATTATAATATCTAAATACATATTTTTTGAATAAATGATAATTTTATTCAAAAGTTAAATCTATAATATTTAAAAAAAATTATTTTCAAAAAATAGAATCCATTTTTAAATATATGGGTTCAATAATAGTTAGGATGGTGTGTCATAATTTTCTAAAATAGTATAAATTTTAGTTAATAGTGAAGTATGAAAATTTGCCGTATTTAACATTACAATAAAAATACATGAATTTTTTTGTCAGGATAATGTATGTACCCATTATTTATAAGTCAATTTCACCATTTACTATATATTTTAAGATGAATCAATGATATTTATCGTTTCTTTCCAATATAATATACTAATGAGTAAAATATTAAAAAATGTCCCAATCCTCCAGTTATAAATATCATCCCTCACAACCACTTTTTATCCCACCTTTTAAGACTTGATGATTTCAAAATATCATCCAAACCTTATCCTCCCAAAAATCGTTCATGTATTAGGGATTCTGTACTCACCAAAATAAAATTTATGTGTTCCTTAAGGGGTCTTTCAATGAGTGGATACTCAAGAGGTAACATTTTAAAATGACATCTCTTAAAATTATTTTTTCCCCTAACTTATCCTCCCTGACCATATTCAAAACAAATTAGTTAATCCAGTATCATATATATAATTTAATTGTACAATTATAATGTAATATAAACAATCAATCTATTTTTTACCTACTTATTCAAATAAACTAATCCATTTATTATATTATAGTGGTTCACTATATCCATTGATAATTGATTTTTTCCATTTTCTCCTTCAAGAATGGTCAAAAAAACATTCATAAAGAGTAAATAAGATTTTAATTAGTACATTATAATTTTTTAGGTTCTATAAATATTATATATACATAATAGAAAATAAAAGGAATCCAGTTTATGATGGTCGGTAAAATTGACTAAATGAAGTAACCACAAAACGTTAATGTTTTTAGGAAATGAAAAATCCGTATATTTAAACTCATACTGATATTTTAAAAAATTTCTCTTTCTTAAAGTATATTAATAAAATTTAATTTCAATTCTATAGTTTTTGTTCCATTTGACAAGAACCACCTTAAAAATATACAATTGATAGGACTATGAAACAAACACTCCAAGACAAACTCAATAGAACCTATATTCTCATTAAAATTAAATTAAATAAATATAATAAAATTATATATTGAAAATATTATGAATTGTTTAATTAATGAATATTTTTTAGTTATTCATGACAATAATTCCATGTGCGTAAGTCTTCTGGAACATAAGATAAGAGATCATTCAAAACCACCCTATTCCCTATTGGATTATAAATTTTCTATGTTACGCCACATTCTCAAACAAATATTTTTAATTACTTAATATAAATCAATATATATGTACCAAAGATATATATTATGTTTATTTCGCCAAATTTATTTGGGATATATTTGTTTTAAATATTCCCTTATCAATTCTTTTTGAAAATATGATCATAGAGAACTTCTATGTTTCTGTTACCTCTTTGTAGTAGAAATAAGGGAAAAGTTTTCAAGCATCCATGGTTTATATTGATAAAAAAAATTGTAAATAAATTTATATTTTTTTTCTTATAATTTTATGGGAAAAATTATTCTCTTACCATATACAAATAAACAAAACTCTTTTCCATAAAACCCTAAATAATTGGAACATTTATAGTGGTACTTAACCACTATTTATTATTAATTCAATTTAGTTGGACATAATTAATCATATCATTATTTATTTTTTACTTTATTAGTTTCCAATAATCATTTAATCCCTTTTTCATGGAATCCATATTGACATGTATTTTGGTTATGTTTTTTGTCTTGATTATGAAATCCAATTTATTCCATGGGAAATCACTATTTTTATGCCTTATGTTTGATCACATTATATGGAACACATGTTCATAAACATGTTACAATGGGTGAATCCAAATAGTGCTTCATGTAATTGAGTATTGTTTTTCATCTCAGGAGGTGATATGTAGGAGATTAGGCAGTAGACATAATTTTTATGGGACCATATCCACCAAGTGATATTTTCTTGGCAGTTATTCTTGAATCATCTTAATTCCATGTCATAAGTTTCTTCCACAATCATATATTGTTGAGATCATACGAATAAATTTTTCATATTTTATGCCACCATATGATTATTAATTATCCCGGTATTTTATGTAATCATTATATTACTTATAACTAATATGGTATGATTTATTTATATGATTGTTCACTTAATTGTTTTTTAGATCCCCCTATTTTCTATGAATTTACCCATGTTATTCTATGTAGTTTTAGGATATCAAAGGAAACTTGAATATAGCTACCCAGCCATTTCATACATTAGTAATAAATCATTATAAAGATAAAATAATATTATTATTTCACCTTGAGGATCCAAAGTTTTAGTGTCTTGGTCAAACTAGGAAAAAACATAACATTTACAACATCAAACATAATCATTTCTTTAATTTTGTCATCTACATCTTCTTATTGTCCCTTGAAACCACCTTAGTACACATAATCACCAGAGGATATACATAAAAAATTAGTGAGAAAAAATCCATTAAAAGGATTGATAATAACAACATAGCACTGTGTGAGCATAAACAGAACATAGGAAAGGTATCATGAACATAATAGGAGGTATTAATAAAAGAAATCAAATGTTACAATGCATAAAAATGCCACATCGTGTCTTAGCTGTTAACATCCACACATAATTTTGAACAAAGATAAAATCTTTTTCACACATCATTTCACCTTAACGCATTATATTCACCGCTTTAACCAATGCATTGTAGCATTGTATAATTTCAGGAACACACGTTAGATTAAAACATTCATATTGTATTATATAATTCTGGGCGCACCCATCACATCATAACATTTTCATTATCATGCATGTCACGAAGAACATATATCCAAAATGAGAATAACTAACTAATGGAAAGTAATGGGGTTCATCTCATAAGAAAACATTCATAATCATTGGGTTCCCAAAAGAAAGTGGGAATAACACACTTGACACAGTAGCCATCAACCTTGACTGATAAGTAAAAGGTAATATTTTTTAGAATAGTTGTTTTGGAAAACATTGGTTTGAAATACAATTATGTAAAAATCATTCATATAAAAAAACAATGATTAAAAACTATTTTTTAAGGAGTGACTATACAAAAAATGGAGTGAAAGGGGAGAACCTGAAGATGGAAAGTTGGGTTTGAGATTTTCCACTTACCTTGTATCTGGATGCTTTGTTCACATTAATGTCTCGTATAACCACATTAGATTCATAAATCAAAAATTATAGAACCTTGTTTAAATGGATATGGTTCGTTATGGTTTTAATAAGATAATTTATGGGATTTTTTATGAGTTACAGAGTTTAAAAACATTGTTGGGGAATGTGGGTTTTTATGGTTTTATTGAGTGGTTCACTTGTCTTCATAAATGAATGTTCACATAGAACATGGATAAACGTCAAGAACAGATCTTGCATGTTATTAATGATATAACATATGTTTAAATCATATTATAATTATTTATATTTTATACCATGTCGATGAATCATGAGATAATAATTAAATGTTGATTGTTTGGGCTAATTTGGGTTTTTTCGATAACAAGGAACTTGTTTTGTTTTATAATTTTTTAATATGTACATATGTTAGATCTAAGGAATTAAATAGGATATAATAATATAACATATTTTGGTTCAACCATAACAATTAGTTCATGACCATATCTTAATGACTAAATGCAATAAATAAAACATGACGTTCTTGAAGATGGAAAATTAACACCTCACAAACAAGGTATTCATTTAAGAAATAAAAAAGAAGTGGAAAATGGGGTTGGAAGATATAACATCTCATTAGTATCATAAAATTCCATTATATTTATGATCTGGGAGTTACCATACCATGTGGGTGAATATATGAGGGAAGAGATTATGAAGTGAACTTGAAATTGGAATGAATTTAAATGAAAAAGAGAGGGAGGAATTTCCTCTTGAATCCTCCTCTTGAGATCGTCCATAATAAAGATAGGCTTGGTCTTTTGATGAGACCAAAATATCTGGAAAGTGGGGGAGGGGCTATGGAAGATTCATGGGAATATTTTTTTCATCTCATGAAACATTACTGGTGTGAGGAATTGAGGGTGTGAAGGGTGGTATTTTTAGTGGAGGGGAGAGGGGGTTTCTCAATATTGAATTCATTAATACATTATTTCTCCAAAAGACAAGGTATAGTTATTATTACATGAATAAATACAGTAATGTTTTCACGTGAATCCGAAATTATTTTGGCATACATCAGAATAAAATCATACATCACTCTATAATTAGTGTATTTAGATTATTTTGTAAATTATTGTATTTCACTATTCATAAAATATTCAAGTATTTCAGAAAAATTCCAAAATATTCACCATTACTAATTTTCAATGTGTCGAATCCAAAAAGGATTTTCATTATTAAAAACTAATTTTCTAAATATTATTAATTTATTTTTTTTATTAAAATAATAATTCACTTGAAAATTATTGTTTTTAAAATATTTGATTACAGATTCCAAAACATAGGTACAACACACATTCAATTAAATCCTTCATTTATACTATCATAGGAGAGGTTACTATTTATAAGGGTAAATCACGATAAATAAGTGTATCATTACTATTCATAATTTTTTGTTACTATTAGTTGAAAATTAATTTTGTTCTATTAGACCCCAAAAATCACCATGAACACAACTGTGTGTGTCTAATTTTGGAAATTCAAAACATTGAAGTGGAGAAATTATATTTGATGATCACATATTATTTAGTAACATGATATGTCCTTCTTCTTCCTAATATTATTATACTATAAGGAATATTTATATTAAGGTAATTCTATTGAAATAACATTTGGTCGTTACATTATTCCCCCCTTATGAAATTTCTCCCTTGAAATTTCGTTGTACACAATCAGGTTATAGTACTTCTCCTTCATTACCTCCTCCAGATCCCAAGTATCATCTTCCAACTTATGGTTCCTCCATAACATCCTGATAGGGTGTGTTGTCTTATTTTATAGAACTATATCTCTCCTGTCCAAAATCTCCATGGCTTCTCCTCATAAGAGATATCATCCTCCAACTGCACCACCTTTGTGTTCAGTACATGTGGGGGATCTAGTATATACATAACTAGGAGTGATACATGAAACACATCATGAACATGATCCATATTCAGTTTAACTAAATGATGTTAGGCCATGGATTATATATAGTCAGGGATATCAATGTGCCCAATGTACCTTTGGCATAGAAACCCTTTCCTTCCAAACTGCATGAATCCCATAAATGGTGATATTCAAAGGAAGACATTACCTCTAAAATGGAACTCCAAGTCCCATCAATGGTTGTACGGATAGATATTCTTCTGACCTTGAGATGATTTAGGTGTTTCAAGATGACTTGAACCTTCTCTTTAATTTATTCACAAGGTCATGTCCAAGTAGCATTTTTTCTCTAACATCATCCCAACATGTTAGAGTTCGACATCGCTTTCCATACAATGCTTTGTATGGAGCCATCTGAATTCCTGAGTGGAAGATAATTTTGAATGAGAACCCAAAAAATGATACATGGTGATACCATACACATTTGAATTTTACAGATGAGGATCATTTCATATCTTCAAGCATCATAATCATCCTTTCAAATTGGCCATCAGTTTGGGGGTGAAAGGCCATGTTGAAATTACATTCAGTACTCAACGAATGTTTAAGACTCCTCATGAATTTAGATGTGAACCTTGGATCATGATCGAAGACAATAGAGAGTGGAACACCACGCAGTTTCACCACATCCTTCAAATATATATTTGCATGTTTTTAATGGGAGAGGTCTTCCCGAATAGTGATTAAATGGTATGTTTTGGTGAGTCGGTCAACCCTAACCCCTATCACATTATTTTTCTTCAACTTCATTTGGAGACCCATGACAAAGGCCAAAGTATCATTCTGACATTTACACATGGGTATTGAAAAGGGCCACATAAACCCTTTCATCCTATTTTCTTTTCATTAACATTATAACATACCAAGCACCTTGATATACATTCTGAAATATTTTTCTTCTCGTTGTCCCTCCAGAAGTATTCTTGGAGATCACAGTACATCTCGGTACTCCCAAGATGGATAAAGAATGTTGAGATATGTGCATTATCCAATATATCCTTCTTTATCCCATCGGATGAAGTCACTAAAAGACACATTCCAAGTTAAATCACATAATCATCATCAATATGGAACTCGTACAACTTCCCTTCCTCTACAGCATTCACCTTCTTCTGTAACACCAGATCTCCCATTTTTGCCATCTCAATAATCTCTTGGATGGATGGTTTTTCAATTATTTGGGGAAGTTATAATGTATACCATGCCCATATGATTTCCAAATCCTCCAATTGAATATCCAAGAAGATAGGGTATTTCTCAAACCATATAATGGATAGAGTAGAAATTTATTTTCTGGTTAGACCCTCAGCTACCTTATTTGTCATTCTTGGATGATAGTGAATAGAAAAATAGTAATCCTTGATTATCTCCAACCATCTCCTTGGATGTTTGTTTTGTTCCTTTTGAGGGAATATATACTTTACACCCTTTTTGTCGGTGAGTATGTCACACTTCTCATGATAAAGGTAGTTCTGCGAGATTTTCAAGGAAAAAATCAGGACATCCAACTATATATCATGTAGAGGGTAGTTATACTCTTGTATATTCATATTTCGTGAGGCGTAGGCTATCACAATATAATTATTCATCATTACACAACACAATAATTTCTTGGAAGCATCACGGTATATCAATAAACATTCTCCACTTTTTGGTAGTGTGAATATTGGTGTAGTGATTTTCCATCACTTTTGATACTTGAAGCTTCCTTGAAATTCTTCCATCCATGCACAATTTAGCCCGTTTAGTGTTATCTTAGTTATAGGTCTTGACAATCATGAGAAGTTTCTCACAAAACATTGGTAGGGCCCAGTTAATCCATGAAAAATAAGGATTTCTATGAATCTAGAGGGCCTAGGTCATTCCTTAATCACCTTGGTTTTAGAAGGGTCCATAGAAATTTATTCACACCAAATAGCCTGTCCCAAGAATGTGACTTTCTTCATACAAAATACACACTTCATGAACATGTCGTACAAATTCTCCTTTCTCAATGTCGCCAACACAAGACTTAGATATTCTTCATGTTCCCCTGTTATTTTGGTGTAGATGATAATATCACCAATAAATACTACAAAAACTTTATTGAGGTAGAGTCTAAAGACTCTATTAATCAGATCCATGATGATTTTAGGGGTATTAGTATGTCTTAATGGAATCACAAGAAACTCATATTGTCCATACCTTATATAGAAGGCAATCTTCTGAATATCTTATGTATTATGCTTTTTTTATGATATCCAGAATGAAGATCCACATTTTACAAGAATTGACCACTTCTTAAATGATCTAACAAGTCATCAATTCTTGGAATATGATACTTTTTCTTTATTTTTATCTGGTTGAGTTTCCAATAATCGATACACAACCGCATTGTTCTAACCTTCTTCATGACAAAGTGCACTATTGCACCCCAAGGTAGTGGAGTAGGGCGTAAGAATTGTTTTTCAAAATTCACTTGTAGACACTTCTTTAAATCATCTAGTTTGATAGGTGACATCCTATTGGGACACATTGAGATATGATTAGCTCCTAGTGTGATTTATATTGATAACTCCACCTCATTTTTTAGGGGAATTTCGACGATGTCTTTAAGAAATAAATCAACGTATTCACTCATGATGGTCATTTCAGCAAGGTTGACACTGTCTTTTGACTCAAACATTTGGTCGAGGTATGATGCTTCACAGGGTATCAACACCCACACCATTGAAGGATTTTTAAAAATGGATACATGAACTTCCTTGAATTTTTAGAGGATCATTGGATGGTTCTGAATATGAATAGATATTTCCTTTTCCCAATAGTTGATATGTGCTATATATAATGATAGCCAATCCATTCAAATTATATCATAGAGTTCCACCAAGGGATGTGTTATGAGATATGCTAGAATAATCTTTTCACATATGTCAACAAGAGAAGAGTCAAACACTTGGGTTGAAATGATTACACTACTTAGTGTGTTTACAAATATCTCTACTTCAATGTTTTGGGGATTTGATTCTATAATTCATGAAAACAGGAACGATATAAAGGAATGTGTAGAATTGAAATAATATAAGGATTTTTCCATTGATGAGTGAAGATTAAGTGTACCTTGTATGGATCCATTATCTTGTTCCACTACCACAGTAGTGATGGCATAATCCTTCCCTTATTTATTTGGCATTGGTGGCCGCTGACGCTGATTACCATCTAGAACTCGAGTTTTAGTGCACTGGATTTTATAGTTCCCATACTCTAGACAGTTGTATCATTGAACCAGGGGTGGTTCTCCCCTTTCTTACACTACATTTTCCATCATCTTCATGTATTTTCGACACTCTTGGGCATGGCGACCTTTTTCCCAAACTTTAAGCACTTCCCCATCCCTTTGAGGTGGTTCCAATGGTGTAAATTCCTATATTTTTTGTATCTGGGTCATTGAGTTTTCATCCCAACTTTATCATTAGATGCCCCACCATGAAACTCCATCTTTGGTTTCCTATCACCAGAGCCATTGTACTATTATCCAAATTCATTCTCTACTTTGAGAGCACATCAAAAATTTTCTACATAACACCTAAATCCTCGAATTGCAAGAGCCTTTCAAAGGTGTTGTTTTAATCCACTGAACAATATATCAATTTTTACATCATTGTTGATTATAAAACCTAAAGCATACAAGGAAATACGTATGAAATTTTATTCATAGTTTGTGATAGATTCTCCATCTTGTTTCTTGGGATTTATAAATTCCCTCTATATTTTTTTACGAAGAGTTATTCGGAATTACTTGTTAAGAAACATGATCTAAAACTCGTCCCATTCATTATCATCAATTTCATCTCATGTCTTTTTCGTATTAATGAATTCCCACCATTTATCAGCCACCCTACCTAGATGATAAATTTATAGAGTCACCATCTCTGTCCCAAAATAGTGGATCAAAGAAATGAACTTCTCTAGGGAGTTGATCCATTGTTCTGCAACTATTGGATTAGAAGATCCACAAAAATTTGGTGGTTGTTTCCTTATAAAACACTCAATAGCCACCTGCTCCCTATTTGGAGAAAGAGAATGTTCCAAATTATTTTGGTTATTTTTTATAACTTGGGATAGTTGGGTAAGAACCTCAATGATGTTTTGAACTCCACCTCCCAAATCATTGGGGATGTCATTCAGGCAATCATTTCATTGGACCACGAACGATTTTTTGGCCTTGTTTCTCCATGTTCCCACCATTTTCTAAAATAGAAAATGTTATATCCAATCATAAGTCAAAATTTCATGAATAACGTATTCATTTGTACAATTTACAATAAACTCAAAAAATATGGGATCCCTATGGAATGCTTCTTCAGTGCATATTTGTACTTAGTCTCATGCTAGAGTTTTCCTATAAGGTTCAATATTCCTAATTCCCAAATTAAATAATACTTTCCTCTGATACCAACTATAATGACCCATACATTTCTTAAATTACTATTACATTATTATAATGATAAAAAACATAATAGTATTACACAATGAGGATACATAATCTATCTTCTTTGTAAAACTAGGACCAAACATAACAATTACAACATCAAACATAAACATTTATTTAATAAAATCTTCTCCATCTTCATATTTTCCCATGAAACCTATTTAATAAACATAGTCACTTGTGGATATAAATAAAAAGGGGTGAGCTAAAATCCAAGTAAGAGGAAAGATAATAACAATATAGCACTAGGTGAGCATAAACATAGCATAGGCAATTTATCAAGAACATAAGAGGAAGCATTAATAAAATAATTGAAATGTGGAATTGCATAAAAATTCAACATAATGTCTTAGTTCTTAACAACCACACATAATTGTGAAAAAATATAGAATTTTTTTCACACATCATTTCACATTATCTTTTAAGATTTATCACTTTACCCAATTCATTAGAGTGCTGTATAATTCAGGGTGCACCTGTCACATTTAAAAATTCATATTGCATAATATAATTCTTGGTGCACCCATCACATCATAACATTATCATAACATGAATGGAAAAAAGTACATATATAAAAAATTAACATAACTAAAAAATTTAATGGAACGATTTTAATCTCATTATAACATATTCATTATCATTGGGTTCCCAGAAGAAACAGGGAATAACATACATGATACAATAACCATCAACCTTGAGTTAGAAGTATAAGTAGTGTTTTTGAAAGAAGAGTTCTTTTGGGAAAAAAGTTTTTCCCCATGATATTTATTAGAAACATTTATATCTAAGAAACATTTATATGATGATGAAAAAATGATTTTTAAGGAGTGACCTTAGAAAAAATGGAGTGAATGTGGGCGAACCTGAAAAATAATATGTGGTTCGAGATTTTCCCTTTACCTTGTATCTGAACACTTTCTTCCAATTAATGTCATGTATAACCACATTATAATATTTAATTAACAATTAAATAACCTTATGAATATTAATTTGGTTCATTATGGTTTAATTATTTTATTTTATGTGCCTTTATATGAGTTATAGTGTTTGAAAGCATTGTTCGGGAATGTTCGTTTTTATAGTTTTCTTGAGTGGTTCACATGTATTAAAAAATGTATGTTCTTGTAAAACATGGATAAAAATACAGAACTGATATTTTATGTTATTAATGATATTACCGAAGATTAAATTATCTTATAATGAATTTTCATATATTCTATTTTTATAAATCATTATATGGTAATAAAATAATCATAGTTTGGGTTAATTTGGTCTATTTTTTGACCATAATGCTCTTGTTCTATTTAATGATTTTTTTAATATGTACATAAGTTAGATCCGGAACATTTAATATGTTATAATACATATAAAAAATTCTGGTTCAACCATAATTTTTTTTCATGTCTAGATATGAAGGTATTATAGGAAAAAATAAAACCTTTTTTCTTGAACATGATAAATTAACACCTCACAAACAACGTATTCTTTTTTAAAATAAAAAGAAGAGGTGAATGGAGTAGATATTATAATTTCCCATTAGAGTAATAATATTATAGTATATTTAATATACTGGTTTTACCATAGAATTTTGATGAATATAGGTGGGAATTAATTAATAAAATAACCTAGAATTGAATGGAATTTAAAGGAAATTGAGAAAGTATAATTACCTATTTAATCCTCCTCTTGAGATCCACTTTAAGAATGATTGGATAGGTATTTTGATGAAATAAAAAGCACTTGGAACTTAGGGAGGGTCTAGGGAAGATTCTTGTGTATAGTTTAGACATTTCTTGAAGCTTGAGAGGTGCGAGGAAATGAGGGTGTGAAGGGTGGTATTTATAGTGGAGGGGAGAGGGGATTTCTCAATATTAAATTCATTAATTTATTATTTCTCCACAAGAAAAGGAATTGGGAGCCATCCATGAATAAATAGAGTAATGTTATCTTTTAAATCGGAAAAAATTGGGCTTACATCAGCAGAACATTCTACATGATTCTATAATTAGATTAGTTAGCTTATTTTGTAGATTATGATATTTCACTATTCATAAACAATTCACGTATTTCAGAAAAATACCAAAACATAACCATAACCAGTTTTTGATGTGTGGAATCCAATAATGAAGTCGATTTTTAAAAAATAATTTCCAAAAAATGATTAATTTAATTTTTTTTTAAATCATAATTTACTTGAAAAATACAGTTTTTAAAACATTTGTTTACTTAATCCAGTACATAGGTACATCATGAAATCACATAAATCATACAAATATACTATCATAGGCGAGGTTACTATTTATAAGGGTATATAACTATACATAAGGGTACCATTACTATTCATAAGGGTATATTACTATTCACCAAAAATTAAATTTGCTCTATTAGACTCAAAAAATCACCCTGAACACAATATTGTATATCAGATATTTGAAATTCAACCAATAGAAGTGGAAATAATATTTTTAATGATAACATTGTATTTAGTATCATGACATGCCATTTATCATTCAAATGTGATTATACAATAAGGCATAATTATAAGAAGGGAATTCAATTGATAAAACATCAGGTCATTATATTGAATCTCATTATTGGGATTAAAATAAAGAGTTATTATTTTAGTATAAATATTATCTTTTTTTTTGAAGAAACCTAGTGTTTTATTGTAGTCTAAATTGTTTCCAATTAGTTGAGAAGATGAATATTTAATGAGTATTAAAAGTGAATATTTAATAATTTTCTTGTAGTTTTGATAACAGGTTTCGTTGGTTATTTTAGTTATCACAATGTTTAGAATAGCTAAAATGAGGTGCTGAAAAATGGTTTTTATTTTACATGATAATTTTAGAATTCTTGTAGTGTAAGATTTGAATATTTTGACTTATATTTTTATATTGATAATGTTTTTGTTAATAATTTTCCAAAAAAAAATTGGGCCTTCACATTCCGTCAATCCTAAGAGGACTGTAATCACTACTTTGGTGCACAGATCACTCACTATCCAACCCACATTGGTAGCATGAGTGAATGGGTTTGTTTGTGATGACCACATAGGCACATGATCATAGGCATTTTGACCACTATGTTGGGAGGAATGGTGAAGGGTTATAGTTCCGACAGGAGGTGGTTCCATTGAGCAATGGGAGAAGACCAGTAGCTAAATCAAGTCAAATTTATATGAGAATTCTTTTAAAATAGAGTGTGAAGCCAAAATGCTTCTCGATGTGGTATGCAAGGAACCAAGAACTGGTCATTCACCTTTAATGGTATGCTAAAATTTGTGATCTTCATATCATTTCAATCTTTTTCATTAGATCAACCATTCCACATCTTCTTGAACCACAGATAGTTGATGAGTTTTGGTTATCAAGATTCTCCAAGAAGTGTTGAATTTTTAATCGATCTGAGCATTCCGAACACCACCTTATCATCCTACTGAATTAGATATAATTTATTCATTATTTACTATAGTTTTCATGATTTAATTATTAATATTCTAATAAAATATTGTGTGGAATGAAATAATATTCTCAGTGACTCTGATATCATTATAAGAATACGATGAGGTGTTGTGCATATAAAAAATGAGGTGGTGTTCATGAGTTGAGATAGTGAATAATTTCTATAAATATCATCCATGGAGTTTCTTTTTATTTTTTGAGTTTATATCACAACTGAGAGAGAATCTTGAGGTAGAAATAGAGTCACTAAGTGCGCTTATTTTACATTAAGGATCTATGAATTTGCGTTGTGTCTCAGAATTTGTGATTGTATGATGTTAGTTATAGTTTTTTAGACCTTCACATTAATGTGGTTATTACGTGACAATGATAGAAGAGAACATATTCATTTATTTTAATCGATAATATTTTAATCATTTTCATTTCAAGATGAATTGAACTAGAGTGGGTTTTTGTCAATAATTGATTCCATGATGCATGCCTTATTCTACATGAATGATGTTTGAAGAGTTATTTGAAGAAAAATTTCCATCGTATAATATATTTGTGAAAAAATAATAATTTAAATTTGTGAGAAATAATTTCACATGAATGTATTCAATATATGGATATATTTTTTATGAAACATATTACATATCAACCACTCAAAATTGAGTTTTCATTATATGAATTTCAGAAAATTGGTTGTTTTAGTTATATATACATATGTTCTGATGGTTGAGTGTGAAAAAATATATTTTGTGTTGTCAATTGATATGATAAAACATATATGTTAATGAATTAATCAACATTTTCATGCAAATGGTATATCTCTTGAAGGTAAACAATTGAAGTTCATTTGTATTATTACATAAAATTGAGATGTCCATGCATGATAATATATATTCCTATAGAATTTATTCTATGCTAGCTTGAAGAAGAGTGATCAACAAGAAATATATTTTTAATGAATGTGTTGGGGGATTTGAGGTTGATATAGAAGAAATATATCAGAATACATTTATATCCCTGTCATTCCATGATAAGTGAGGTAGTTAATTCATTAGAAGAAAGAATATTTTCCCAATCAATGTTTTTTTGGAGGAAACTGACTATATGCAGGTGATCAAAATTATTTGACAATACAATAATCAGTTTAATTCTTACTGAATTATACATGAGCATGTGTGATCCAACATGATCATAGAGTAAGATTAAGATATCATCCCATTAGAGGATTTTATATTGTGTGAATCCAGATTTTAGAAGTCTTAAGTGGCAATTTGACATTGAATAAGCCTCTAGTTGTACTCTAGAGTAGGCCAGTGGGATGATGTTAACACTATAGGATGAAATATATGGATCCTCATATGGGATTCAATAGTCACTAGTGTAGGTGTGAACTTTTAAAATCTAGTGGGACTGTAAAGTACAAAACGGTTGGACTCTACATGGATTGGAATATTACCTTACCTTTTTTAACCATATATATATAGTGAATAATATCAAACAAAGTGTATAACTTATTTCAACAAGAATGTAGGTCTGAGTACCAAAAATTGTAAAAATTATGTGTTCTGTGTTTTATTTAGGGTATACATTGCATACAAGATCCAATCATCCTAATAGGCAATAGTGGATTGAAATTGGGTTGATGAAAGGAAAAGAGTTTAGTACAAATGTCAGTCATGATTACCCCTCTACTCATTGTGTCAATATGTTTCATTGGACACATCATGTAAACCTAGTCATGAAGAGACACAAGGATTTTCGATCATTGGAACGTATTTACTGGATATTTAAGATCAAAATTTTTTATTAATATCTTTAGTAAGATTTTATTATAATAGTAATCAACTTATTCATCTTCTTATTTTTTTTCTTTCACCATATTGAATGGAAGAATCAAAATAAAAATTACAATTCAATGGAAAATAGTATTTCAAAAATGTTACAAGGTTTTATTATAATTATTCTCAAATGATTTTGCAATATGACTATAGGATTTGATAAAAATTGTTAACAACACTAATGAGAAATGTTTTATGAATCTTTACATTCATCTAACTTTTTCTTTAGATCCTTCAACTATTGATTATTCCAATAATTATTTATAGTAAAACCATGAATTTAGTCTCTCACGATGTGGATTATGTTATGATCACCAATGTTCCATAAAAAAGAAATTTAAATTTCAATCGTATCATTATATTAAATACTTCATGGAATTTATTTAATAAATCATTATCACCGTTTAATTATTTTTTCATCTATCAATCTACTTGTTTTAATACAATCTCTCTTGTAGATCCACATAGTATTCAAACTCCTTTAGATTATCCTCATCACTCCCCTCAAATTTTTATTTATATTCATATTCAATATGGGGATCATTGGGATTCGTTTATTAATCTAGGAAAGCTATATTTCCTTTATTTGTTGATTCTTAACCCTATTTATCACATTCCCCATTAAAACATGTGACATCATTGTTTGATATAAAGTTAATATTCATTGATTTTGTGTTACAATTTTCCTTTAAAATAGATTCTAATTTTATGGATACTTTACACCTGTTTTCTCTTAAATGATTCATGTGATTATCATCAGATTATTATTATTCTATATTGTAAATCAATCTATCAAGAATGTGACATTTTTTCCATAAATGAATCAGTGAAAATGAAATTCCCCCTTTTATTTACCTATTTCTTATTTAATTATTTTTTATATGTAGTATATGAATTTGTTTAAAATTATAGAATAAATTATTGCATCAATTTCTCACTTATAGGGACTCTTAGAATCAATGTGTTTAGATAATTAAAATTATTTATATAGGGTTACCTTTTAAAAAATATTATTCTTCATAAAGGTTTTTATATACATCTCTCATGGTATCTGAACACATTAGTAAGCTCATCATTTGTCCACTCTTCTAAATATTTATCCTCCTGGGAAAAAACAATTTTTCAAACATATAATAGAAAATACCCATCAGTGTTTTCATTATGATTGAATCATTAATTATATATCCTTAAGATGACATTTAGTTAACAATTTTATTCTCATATAATATGAACTCATACACTGACACATTTGCCACCCTTAAAAGTTCTTACAATTGATGATGAAATGTTTCAAATCATGTCTCTTTGAATATATTCTCTACACAGTATATGTTATAGAGTTTAATATAAAGTCCCTTGACTATTTTTATTAAAATTAATAATTTGAAATGTTTCTTTGATAATGATAATATAATGCATGGTGGACTCTCCCATAATATTTATTTTATATTATAATGAAATGATTATGTAATCTATGATTTTGGAAAATTTATACTACTCTTTTTTATATAAATAATTTCTATGAAAAGAGACAAAACATATAGAATCATACTATCCATGCATATATTAAATCCCTTCACATTGAATGTAGGAACTGCATTGTGGATAATGTTATTCATTTTCTATATAGATAACATTATCAAATATATATTTAAAATAATATAAAATTATATCCCTGACAGTACTTGGAATCATTAATCTTAAGATCAACTTGAAAAAGTTTCTTAGACAACAAATTGAATTATAACAACCCACTATGAAACCTAATGCGATTATATTAGATATGGAGTGATTTCAATCCTTTAAATAGTGTTTTATGATTCAAAATGTTCATACCAAGGGAGAGAGAATAAACACTAAGATGTTACAGATATATGGTTCCAAAAACACTAACTTTTGAAATAATTATTCAACTTCTCATTGAATCTATGATCTACATATGAAGAAAAATTTTAATGTGAGATAGAAAATCATTAAAGGAGAAATAATAAGTGATTTTACAAAATTCACACACTATTTTTATGCAGTGGATAATCCTTAGTGTCAAATTATTATTTTCATGTTTTCTACATTTGTACTTATTCATTTCATGAACATGTAATGTAGCATCAACACAGTTATAAAATACATGTACCGAAATGATATAGATGAGTGTCAAAAAGTTGATGAATCTTCTAAATCCTTCCCCAACATCTTCATTTTTTTGATATTGATCCAATATTCATTAATATCTCAAAATTTTGTAGATTCCCCCTTTGAATTCAAACTACAATTTTCAAAACATATAAATGTTTCATTACACCATAACGGGTAGAACCAATCATTTATTTATATTAAAATCTTCCATAGAATATTGGTATAGGGTAAAATATTATCTAGTATATCATTTTTCTATAAACATTATATGACTAGATAACACCATGTAACACAATTTTATTCTATATATTTTTCAATTTTAATATACCTACAAATAGAAAATGAGGCATAGTTAATCGATCTATTACATAGAGATCTCCCACATCATTACAAAATTGTATTTTTTGTGGGTGTTTCCAATCTGTTTTTAATCTAATAAGATTTATTTTCACTGCATGAAATCATTGATCCCCATGATTATCTCATCTTCCTATGGTTGTACTTAGGTGTTTTTTTTAAATTTATCATAACCATGTATAACAATTCGATGAGAATTTCCACTTTGTGACACATTTTAGTGACAACCCACCTGTAAAATATTGTGTATCCTCACTATCTTCTACCAAGAATATATAATAACATGACATAAAAAATAAAATTTTCTACATTTATTTAATATGATCCCTTTTAATACTTCATTTATAGCATGTAAAAAAGATCACCAATACAAAATATTCATTTGTTTAAAAATTATTCATTCTATGAATTTTGGTTATGTTTTTAACATCTTCTTATTCAACCATGATCATGATGTTGTTTAATAAAGCATATAAAAATTTCAAATACTCATTGATTAATACTATTAATTAATTTGATAAAATTTTATTCTAGTATAAATTTACAAAAACACTTCACTGTTTGATAGAATAGTTTTTGTAGAGTTCTCCAACTCTCAATATAAATATAATTACAATATTACCCATGATGTATATGTGATCAACACATAGATCTCAATTTTCCAATTTAAATTATGAAGTCACATAAATATACAAGACTGATTAATCTTCCAATAATCTTGTTCTATTTAACCTCCCCTTCTAAATAATTGATTTACCCCATTCAAAATTTCCATAAACCTAAAATAATACATCATATTTGATATTCTCTCAATGACATATATGTGATTAGTGATTTATTCAATACCTATGTATATTGATACAAATAAAAATTCGTAGTTGAGATTAAATATTTTTATGTATGTTGATCCCAATATATAAATACCCCACATCATCATCATTACATATTAATATTGAAATTCTATAAAAATAAATAAATTTCACTATATACTCCATCTTTTTCATCTCTCTATTGATAAACCCCCCGATAATCAATAGAATTAAACATTTCAATAGTATTATAAATCTTATAAATAAATATGTATTCATATTATCCAACGATAGCCCATAAGTCATCTTATACTTTTAGAAAAAATTACAAAAATATTTATATGGCATGACATGAATAAAAATTCCATTTTTATTATTTATCATCACAAATATTGATCAATTATAAGATCATATTAATCGAATTAATCTGCATTTATATACCCTAGGCCCCCCATAACCCATAATATTATGAATATGTTATATGTAGATTTCATGGGTGACCTCATAATTCATGAATGCACCCATAGGAATATCACTCTCAATATGTTGGATTACTCTATGTAAAATCATTATAAGATATACATTAATCAGAGTTACAAAATCATATACTGGTGGACCATTCTCTACATTACCCATCTAATTATCTTTAATATTACAATTAGGTTTCATAATTATAAAAAATTAGATTTTAGTCCCAAAAAATGTGATAATTAAATCCATAAATATCATACATAATCAATGAAAATAATCCACTCAAAATCATATGCTATTTTAATTAATTATTTCACTATATGAAATTTATTTAAGAAAAAATTAGGTAAAATCATAGTTACATTATGTTAACTCAAATTTTTCTCAAATTTTTCTTTATACTAAAGTAATAAATAAAAAACCTGCATATTTCATAATCATATTTCCTAAGGATGATACATTAACACTACCCTCTTTCGACCAAGGAAAAGAGAAATTAAATAAATCATTACTCATGATAAACCATACCACTTTAAAATTAATAAAATAATTATCTGTATATACTGTTATATTATATCCCAAACTAACTATTACATTAAAAATACCCTGTGAATATGTTATTCAGTCACATGTAATGTTTTCACATTATATTTAACTAGACCATCTACACTCTCTCAATATTCAAGAAAATTGAAATTTATTAAACAATAAAAGGTTGTGATGCGATTTTTGTAATTTTATGCATTACATGATTGTATTACTGATGTGAAATGACACATGGGATAAATTTAAAAAAAAATTATATTGTTGTAACTATCATTGAGGGAAAATTGTAATCTTTGTAAATGATTTTTCTTTAAATAAAATAATTACTACTATATAATAATATAAATGAATCAATATAGTGGAAGAAATCCAAATAGTTTCAATGTAAGACTATCTTGATCTATAAAATATACACGCCTTCCCATATAGTACACCATCAAAAAATAAATATATATATTTAAAACATATATTTAGAACTAAAATAAAATAGTTCAAAATGATGAAGGCATATATTGTCCGAAAAAAATTTCTTAGACTCTTACTCTAACAGTGTATTCATATCCATGATAGCAATTATCACCCAATTTCTCTCCTTATACATTTTCACAAACTAATACCATGAGACCATAAATTTTCACATAAACTAGATTGGTATGTATAGGGTATGAGTATAAATCATTGTGAAAGAAATAACTATGCCCAAAATATTCATGAGATAGAATGTAAAGTCAAGTGAAATAATAAAATTTTGTACAATAAATTTCAATTTAATAAAAGTTGTTTTTAAAAAAATACTAAATTTTTTATTCATAGAAATCTATAAAAATGTGTGTAATTACCTACTATAACAAATTATAGTGTAATATTCATTATATTCATCACATTAATGAGAACTATCCATTATAAAACGTTATAATGGTAATATCTACTTTTTCCCTATGGAATAACATAATCATCATATTTAAACCCAAATTCAATAGTATCTCATATTTCCGAAATCGAATCCAAAAAATTGAATAACATAACTAAAGAAATACTTTTAACCTTAAATAACACAACTTATTGATAAATCTCATCAATCCTTAGAATGTCATGTCTAATGGATAAATGAAATTTTATCATCATAATATGTATCAATAAGAATTAAATAATTTAACACATAAATTAGACTCAAATAATATTTCAGAAATTACAATATAGTCTAACTATATTTACATAAATTTTTATGAATATTTATAATACTAAAAAATAAATTCAAATTTTATTTTTAATTATTTCTAACTCATATTTATTTTAAAATTTTGTACTTTTTAAGGTTATCTCATTATTAATAGTTAACTTATAGAAAATAGGAATGATTACATCAACAATATCCCCCCACTAAATTCATATCAACTTGTTTAAAACAATCGTCATAGTTTTAGTAACACACATATATTATTTGATTGAAAATAAAAATATTATAATATATTTTTATTCCCCTTGTAAAATTGGATAACAAATTTATATTATTAAACAAAATACTGTGATGAAATCATAAAAAAATGATTATAGTGGCCCAAAAAAATTAGTTAAAAAAATTATGTGAAGAATGATTAATCAATTCCAAAATAATAAATATAAATTAAAAATCTATCCAAATGAAAACAATAATATGTGGATGGATAGGGATCCCCATTTCCTCAATATAAAAGTTCGATTTCTATTTATTTAACAATGTTTATTCCTAAAAATATTACATTAGAGATGATTTATAGTGAAGAAAATTAAGACATAATTAGAGAGTAAAACTATTCATTAAATGCAAATTGTACTAAAAATAGATATTTAATAAATTTACTGACTGTAATTTGATCCAAATTAAACTTTTAAAAAATATATATATACCCAAGAAACTAATTAACTAGTGGAACAACTATGGATTCCCAATGGAAAAAATGTATGTTTCTATATCGCATTTTTTGATTTATTGAAAATTTGATATAATTCAACCTGGCACCTACTGGTTCCTATATAAAAATGAAAATACCACTCATTTCACCTCCACCACCAACTCATTCAATTTTACTCAAAAACCATCTTATTATTTGACAATATATATAAAAACCAATATAAATAAAAAAGAAAAATTATAGTATACCTATAAATTGAATGATATTTTAGAGGTGATACCCCACTAAATAAATAAATATCACCTCTAAAATAAAACAATATATGAGGTCAATTTTCAAATTAATTTGAAGACTCTAATGGTTATATATTTATTTTTATATCAGTTTATTCTATTCATAATTCTAGCGAAGAATAATAGGTATAATAAAAAATAATTCACCAATTCTCACCCAATAGAGTGATGATCAACTAGGTATACCACACTGCACCATGAATGGTTCCATTTGAATTGATTGCTGGTAAGTATTACTGTAAACAAATTTGATCAATGAAAAATAATCTTATAAAGCTTTAAAAAATCATGTTGTATATATTGAGAATATTGTCATATATATAAATATTAGGTTATAGTTTTCCACAATGATTACAAATTTATGATGTGAATTATTCCACATAGTTTCCTTGATCCAATTAAAATCAAATCAAAATAATATATTTAAAACTCATTCTCCAATAAGAAATATTTCCCATATATAGTTCATATAGTACCATTACTTCCTAAAAGAATATATTTTATTTCTCATCTACAAAGGTACTCCCCTTAATTAGAAAAGATGAATTAATTTATTATGGCTTTCCATTTTCACCCATAAAACATCTCAACCTCTTGATGATCATTGTAATAGAATAAAAAAGTCCATATTTACCTCAATAGACATCTGGAATACAATATTAATAGGGTATAAATGCACTCCAGTTCACTAATTTTTTGATTTTAACTTCTTATTATTAATGTATCTTCAAGGAAAACCTATTATCTCCTATAATATTTCAACACATCTAAAATAGTTTTGAAAACTAAAATAAATATTAGTGGAATCATTCTAAAAATACAGATTAGAATACCAAAAATCCTTTTTTAACCCTAAAATTAAAATATAAATGATCATCCACTAATATATTTAAATTGTAGGATTGTTATCATAATTTTAACCTACCATGATCGCCCTATAATCATGTGACACTTGAGTCATGATAATGTCAAGATTTAATATATACGAATCATTTAAACACTAAATTAATGAATATCTAATTATTTTTTTAATAAATGATAATCCAATGATAATATTCAGTAACATATATATTCATTCATTATAATTGACAAATTATTTTTCATGATTTCATCCCTTTATACTCTATGTTATATTTTAATAATTTATTAATGTCGTTGTATATAATGATAATTTTTCTAGGCATTTATATCAATTCAATGCCAATTGGATTAATATATTTAATACATATCCTCTATTTGAGGCTCAGATAATATTGTTGTAATATATTTATAAAATTCGGTAATAGTTAGAATAAAAAAATCATTCCTCAAAATTATAGTGTTTTCAACAATTTAGGGGATCCACCATAGAAAAAATATCATGGTTTTTATAATCTTAGTTTCTTCTACAGTAACATAGATTTTGAGAGTAATTATTAACTAATTGATGGCCCTATATCAGTTTGAAACAATTAATAACAATAGATACTCCAAAATACCTGACAAAAAGTTTATCTATGTCATGATTTATCAGAAATAATATCAATGTTATTCATTATATATTTCCTTCAAAATATTACCCAAACTGATCAATATATATAAAAACATTCCCCATATTATTTTCATTTGTTATATTCATGATGGAATATAGTATAAATACAATATAAATTTATGGTGTTAATCAATTAATATAAGAAATATTCTCATCTCAAACACATTACTGAGGTTATTTCAAGACATTTTGTTACCACCAACTCCAGTCTAATAATGTAATTACAACTCGAATTATGTTTCTAAAAAATTTCACCAACTGTATCGAGAAATAAATCTCCAAGAGTTATTTTTTATAATTATTTATTATTGAGTATATAACTTATTAAAAATATTTATATTTTTATTCTCCTAATATTGGAAATAAATAAAAATTTTATTAATTATCTTGACTAAAAAATAATCCATCTACTAGTGAAAAATCATGTTTTTCAGATCCGTGGAAAATATTGGGTCATTAATCAATCCCAATTGTATAAAATGGTAATCATAGTGGTCATAACAACATTTCAATATATTATTTTTATATCCACTTATCTCATTAGTATCTGATGTTAACTGGAGTCAAATATATAATGGAAAACCATTAAACACCTGTAAAATTATAAAATAAACCCTAATTCCATGGAATAGGATAATTACTTTGGACCAAAAAAATTATGGGGGAATGTGTCAATATATAACTATTGGTTTCTAACTCTCTTATTAGTAAAAAATATCATCGAATGTTCTAAATAGGTACTTAGTATAATGAATCACCTTTCTTGTGTTTCCTTAATATAATTTCATTACTCTCACAATAAAATTACTTATATTTTCATTTTTTGAAATGAAATTATACAATACCTTATCAACTAATTGATTTCAAATCCATCCAATATCTCAAGAGGAATACCTAGAAAACAATAAACAAATACATCAATAATTCAATATAAGGGTAGAGTTAATTCTCCTTTCCTCACATCACTCAATTCATAGAATAACTGTGTAGTGACTGAAACAATTATTAATGAAAATTCATATTGATCTATTTAAATGTATTATTAAGTAAAATGGATTTATAAAAAATAATCACTTTCATGGATTTATGTTTTTTGATTTTAAAATATAATTATTAATTGTTATCATTGAAAATATAGTCGTTGAGTAGTGATCAAGTGATTTGTATAAATATAAGGCTTCAAAAAAATCATTTTACTCAGACAAAGGAAGTGATGGACTCATCCAGTAGAATTTCTCCATACAAAGCCCATTTTTCGGAGCTCATAATGTTTTTACCATCCCTAGGCTTCACTCATGACCAAGCCCAATATGAGATTCAACATGTTAGTCCAGAACAGAATTCATTATAGGAGAAGTCGAAGTAAATAGTGATTACCACAAGAGTGATGGTATCCGAGACACCGCTAGAGTATGTCAAAATCACATAGCATTCCCTTAGGTCATATGAGATGTTTATAATGTTGTATATAACAACACACTAGCACTATGATCATGCAATTTTTTTTAATAAATAATATACATCAATTTTATCAATGTTACTCTGTAAGTGATTTTTAAAAACCAAACAGTATTTACAGTTAATATTGAAATTCGGTTGGGTAAACTATTTTGATAAATTTTTTCATTTTCGAATTAAATAAAATTTTAATAAAATAATATATTTATTAAATATTTATTATAAAATAAAAATGATCATTTAATTTTTATGAATACAATTCTAAATTTTATTTTGGTTTGAAAACTATTTTTGTCATAACCCATGAATTTTAATTAAATGTCAGTTTTTATTTAAAATATTTAATTAAACATATTAAGAAAATTATTTACGTTAAAAGAATATTATATTTGGAATCAGGACATCTAAATTATCCAATGGTTATTTTTTTATAATTTTTTAAGACAATCGAATTATTTGGTAAAAATAAAATTTTGTTTTAATATATAATGTGTTTTATGAAATAATAATGACCCAATTTTGGTGTTATAGAAAACTATAAATGCTTATTCATTCAATATATATATTTCCTTAATAATATTGTGATTTTATATTTCATTGATAAATTTTATGGTGCCTTAGTGGACTCTCCAAGACATATAAACTATTTTATCATTTTTAAATTGATTTCCTTTAGAGTGTGACACATCTCCACATACACAAGCCTAATATTTTTTTATTTTAAAATTTTGGCCTTATAAAATAATGTTCTCGACTATAACTTGGCATTAAAATTGGGAAAAACTATGGGATAGTTTAAGGGTTTTTTAGTTTAATGTCGAGTGTCCAAAACCTAAATAATAAAGAATTACGTCTCCTTTTCTATATAAACTCACTCAATCTCCAATTCCCCTTCACTAAAAAAATTGGATCTCTACCAAAATCTAACATGATCTATCTAGAATCATCCCAATGTGCCCCTAGCTCCCAATAATCCTCTCTTAAGCCTCTCCCAAGCCATTGGGATCACACTTCCAAGTAAAGGATCCTCAGATTCCTTCCTTATTTATGTCCATGTTTCCTTATGTTGTTCTGCCTATTATATTCATATTAAAAATTTTGGGGAATGATTTATTACCACGCCAAGAATTTCCTCAATATTTTTTAAATATGATATACCCCTTTCACTCTCATTAATGCTGCCCATGCACAGCTGTTACAATGCTGAAATTCCATAAGATATTTCTCTCTCCTCATTTATATTCAAGTACTGAATTTATATTTTGCATCTAAATTCCATTAAACATGTTGTGATATTATGTTCCACTACCCCCATACATTCCATTTCATTTTTATATGATCATATAACCATTTATCTCTCATAAACCAATTTAATTATATCTATTTGACTTCGTTATGCTATCAAAGATACACCAAATTTTTACAAGCCAAAATCAACATGTAAGTTAATACCATTCCTATTTTTCTATAAAGTTTGTTCACCTTAATTCGCATGTAATTATTGATTGAGGACATACATTTTTTTATTCCAAGTCTCTTATTTTTAGAATAAATTATGTTGTTTAATGAATCCATGTTTCATGATCTATGTGGAACACTTATGCATGAAATGATATAATTAAGAAGGGGAACCCTGATAGTTTTATAATGCATTGATTAATGAATTGTATCATGATACACCATGTGAAATAATTGTTGAATAATTATAATTGAAGTACAATTAAAGTATAATCATTCTAAATCAAGTGAAATGAGGTTTTTTTCATGCTCTATGTGTAATGAGCCTTGAATCATACTAATGTCGTGTTAAATGTTGTTGCCTCATCTCTATGTTATGATAATCACGCTATATCCTGCCATTATGTTCTTGATTCAATTATGATACATCAATTTTAATATTTTATAATATCTATTTTATTATTCATTTTTTGTTTTGATTACTCCCTTTTTAGGATTTATAACTCGTGCTTTTATTATGTGTGTCCTTAGGCTATCCCATATAGTGAAAAGTATGAAGGATTGTTGTGGTCATGTAAAAGAAATTGTCAACAACGATGTTTTATTTCAGGCCATAAGTTTTCATATAATGTTATTAATTTTTAAAGACAATATACTTATATATTCGTAGAGTTTTCTTAAGTGAAAATTTATGTAATAAATCGTATTTAAATATGATATAAATACTAGGGTTGTTATATTTAGAATCAAAGGATACGTTCATTAATTTTTGGCATTATGATTAGAAAATCCAAGTGAAATCCATAGAGATGAGACTATGTATAATTAAAACATACCTAAAATATGGTGAGTATAGAATAAGTGGTTTATCAAAAAAAATACATCCATGTCTAGATACGAATATGTAGAGGTGGATCTGGCATAGATTTATCTAGGGGTAAAACCGAGAAAATACTATTAGAGCTAGACTAGAATGGGAACTGGTGCATGACAATGGGCCTTGCTAAAATCTTTGTTATGAAACTCTTGGGGGATATGATTTGGTAAATTCATAAGCATAGTATGAACCATTGTTAATGAAAAAAAGAAAATGGTCCTTCAAAAATATGTTGGGAAGTATGTCATGGATAATATAGATTCAAGCCAAAAAAATCATATGTTAAGGAAATAAATATAATTTATATGTTGCCCATTTTTATTGGATTACCCTATATTTGATACTTGTAACTATCCATGTATTGAAGCTAATGAGCAGAAATAGGAGGAATCGAGCTAACAAAAAATGCAAAGATCAATATGACGGCTATTCTAATGAGATTCCCAATCTTATTGGAGTGGGGATTGTAATCTTTTTCACGATACACTCTCTGTTATATCATGTTTTGAAGAGAAACATGGTTCAATAGAAAATTCCACCACCCCCTTATGAAAAAATAATCCACAATCAAGAGCTTCATAAGACAATAGCCTCTTACTTTTAATAGATCATTCGTTCCCTCAATCGTCCAACAATGGATCCACTCCATTGAAAAGGTATTCCCCACCCCTCATTGTTCTGAACAAGAGAATTTTCTTCTCGATTATTTTCATAATGAGGGTGAAGCTGAAAAATAGTTGACATTGATTAAAAATACAAATCCTGAGTAAGAGATCGAGGCACTGGAATGGAATGATTTTTAGAAAAAGTTATTCAATAAATTTTTTCCCACACCGTCCTAATTAAAATGGAAAGGTAATTCATTTCCCTGAAGAAAAACAATAACATATAAAAGAGATAGTAGGCAGAAAAATTCATTAGTATTGCATGATATGCCTCCTGTATTATCATTACCCATAAATACAATGTTAAAAGCTTATTTAGTGGTCGAAAACATAGCCTATAGAATTCCCTAGAGATCCATGAATTCAATTAATATGAGTATGTTGTATGATGTGACATAAATGTAAAAATGGAGATCAGAGAATCTCAGGGGTATTATGGGGATATGAAGAAAAAAATGGACATTAATTCTAGTGGTCCAATGGTTAAATCCTATGGTTTTATGAAATTCCTACACCAAAAATTACAAAGGTGATGAAATAAGAACCATCGAATTTTCTTGAAGAATAAGATGATATACTTTCCGTGTGAATGACAAGAGAACCTGGCTAATAATTTCATAAAATATAAACTGGTTTCTATGATATATGATAGGAACACTCCATTAGTCCCTCAATAAAAGTTTCATTTCTTCAACTGTAAATAAGTTGGGTAGTTTTCAAAACAGCTCCCTAAGATAAGAGATTTCGGAGGCAACCAACAACCTCCAAGGTAGAAAGGGAGAGTGTTTCACATCACTACTTATGAAGAAAACCTTGAAAATAAAGTGGTGACATGTACACTAGTTATTCATTGATGAATAGTGAACATAATTTTTGATTTTTGTTTTACTTATTCTTTTAAATCTGGAATGTTTAGTTGAACAATACCAACACTATCACAAATAATCTAAGTAAAGATGTTGGTGAGAATGAAAAATTAGAAAATCATTGTATCCCATGAATATAACTCCTCCCCTATCATAATTTGGGGATTGAACTTCCCAGATAACTTTAAAATTATCCCTCTGGTGGAAGTTGAGGCAATTTGTGGAAGGCATTGGATTTCCCTATATAAAGCAAACATAAATTTCCATGGGAGGGAAATCACTCTCTATATGGTGAATCAACCCTCGGTTATATTCAACTGCAATGAGTAGGAATAATCTTCTATAGCACCATAATCTCATGCATGGATATTACTGACCTATGAGAAACCATACCTTTCTTAGATGATTGAGTCTATGGATGCTACCATCCTTGAAGACATAACTATTTTTGAGGTAATTAGTTGAATGGTTTTCTAGGAAATTCATTGATCTTCCACCTAGAAGATATGATGAGATAACTATTGATATTATATAAGGGAAATTTCCAATATCCAAGACACTATATGGAATAATTATTGTGGAGATTGAGGAGATAATGAAACAACTACCGAAGAATTTAGATAAATGGTTTATACACACCAGTGAATTACTATGGGGTGAACTCGTCCTCTTTTTCAAGAAGAGGGATGGGTCAATGCGCATTTCCACTGATTAATGTGAGCTCAAAAAATCATGATAAAGAACAAGTATTCTCTCCCACAAATGGATGACATTTTTCATCAGCTATATGGAGAACATTACTTATTGAAGGAGGATCTGGGCTTGGGATATTACCATGAAAGGGCGATGAAGGAGGATATCACCAAGTCTATTTTTATACGAGGTACATTCACTATGAATTACAAATAATGCCTTTCGAACTCACTAATTCTCCACCAATCATCATGGACATGATGAATATAGTCTTAAGAGATTAAGTAGGAAATTTTTTGGTAGTATATATAGATGATATTCTAATATACTCCAAAACTAAGGAGGAGCATGAGGAGAATCTAAGAACTGTACAAGAGACATTTCGAAATGAGAATCTCTATGATAATGTGGGAATTCATAAGTAAGTAAAAACTATCATAAAATGTAAATCCTTGGAGTTCAATGAAAATAAATAAGGAATTATGATATTTGGGAAAATGATATGTGCTTCATAAAATCCAGAGTTAAAGAATGAACTTTTTGGTGATGAACATAGTTCTAATTTCTCATTCACACTTGTAAAACAAATATGTATCGAGATCTCTGAGTGCATTAATGGTTGGAAAACATGAAGAAGGAGATCACATAGTATACAATAAAGTTCCTAGTATGTATTAAATTGATGGATGAGAGGTAGATGTCTAAGGGGATTATTTAACCATTACCCATACCAATATGTAAATTATAGAACATCACCATGGACATTTTCACTAGACATCCATAGAAATCCAAAGGAAAGAATTCTATCTAGGTTTTTTGGATCATCTTAAAAAGACTACTAACTTCATTGAGATTCAAGAGTATTTTTCATTGGATCAACTAGAATATATATAAATCATAGAAGTGGTAAAGTTTTATGCAGTTCCACTATATATTGTATCCGATAAACATCCATGATTCAACTCTATGTTCTGGAAGAGTCTCCAACATCTTATGAATAGTGATCTGAATTTTAGTATAGATTATAATCCTCAAACTAATAGACAATTTGAATAGACTATCTAAACACTTGAGGAAATTTTGACATCATGCTAGATGGACTTCAAAGGATGATGGGATCATCATATTCCCCTAGATGAGTTCGGTTACTATACCAGTTTCCAGTCAAGAACCCAAATGGATCCGTATGGTCCTTATTATGAGATGATGTGAAGAACATTATAATGTTTGGATGATTTTGGGGATCAAAAACTCTTATGTTAGGAAATTGGGGATGAAATGGCGGATAAGGTTAAAACCATCGAACAGAAAATTAAAGCTACCCAGAGTTGACAAAAGAGATATGATGACAATCTTCGACGAGACCTATCTTTGGATGTTTGAGATATGTTAATACTATTCATATCACCCTGGAAGAGAGTTATGAGATTTAGGAAGAATGGAAATTTTATTCCAAGGTACATTGGCCCTTTTGATATCCTTAATCCCATTGGATAAGTGGACTAATGACTAGACCTCCCACCGAACTTATCTCAAGTACATTACGTATTCCATGTGTCACACTAAAGGAAGTACATTCCTGAACCATCACATGTACTCAATCCAGAGGTTCTATCATTGTAGAATGACCTCTACTATAAAGAGAAGATGGAGAAGATCATAGATCGTATGGAAAATTTTCTAGGAAATGAGGTAATTCCCATGTCAAGTTCTTATGGTGAAACCAAATGCATGAAGAGGAAACAGGGGAATAAAAAGAAGTGATGAAGCAGTGTTATGCTCATCTATTTTAGTATGGTAAAATTAAATTTTGAGGGTTTAATTTTTTAATGGATAATATTGCAAAGATCCAAAAGTTTATTAATAAAAATTCTTCTTGATATAATTAAATGTATTATTTTGTAAAATTATTATCTAAAACATATTCAGTTTCATGGTTTTTTGATTTTGGATTTCAAAATAACGTTTGGTATTGTTATCATTGCTAATATAGTCGTTCAGCAGTGATCAAATGATTAATATAAATATATGTATTTAAAAAATCCAATTTACTTACACAAAGGAAGCGATGGCCTCATCCAGTAGAATTTATGCATACGAATCCCTTTTTTCAGAGCTCGAAAAAGAGGTAGAATCACTAGGATTCACTCTTTACCAAGACGAAGATGGGTTTAAAATTTTTAATCTTGAATAGAATCGCCTATGGGAGAAGTGGATGTTAATAGTGATTACCACATGAGTGATGTAATCTGAGCCACCCCAAGAGTATGTCACCATCACCCACCTTACCATTAAGTCTTATGCGGGTGACGTAAGGGGTTTTGTAACAGTACCATATTTATATGATCATGTGAATTATTTTGTATAAATAGTATACATTCATTTTATCATTTTTAATCTATAATTAATTTTTTAAGAATAACTAGTATTTTTAGTTAATATTCAAATCCAATTGAGAAATATATTTTGATGAAATAATGGATTTTTAAATTAAATATAATTTTAATAAAATATTATCATTACTTATTTTCTTTTTATTAAATATAAATTATCGTATAATTTTTAGGAATACAGTATTATTTTATATTATGATTTGAAAATTGTTTCTCTCAAAACCAATGCATCTTCCATAAATATAGGTTTTTATTTTAAAAGTGAAAATTCACATATTTAGAATGTTATTTAGAAAAAATGAATATTTATTTGGAATAATGACCTTGAAATTATCCAATGGTGTATTTCTCATAATTTTTTGAGATAAACGAATTTTCAGGTAAAATTTAAATACCATTAAAATATAAAATGTGTATTATGACTTCATAATGACAAAATAGTGACGTAATAAAATAATATAAAAGGTATATTCGGCCAAATTATGTTTATAAAATAAATTAATGTGATTTTAGATATGTTGGATTAATTTTATGGTGCCTTAGTTAACCCTCGAAGACTTATAAAATATTTTAACATTTTATAATAATTTCCATGAGAGTGTGAGTCACCACCACATAAGCAAGCCTAATGTCATATTATGTTTGTCCATTTGACTTATAAAATAATTTATTCCACTCCACTTTTTCAATAACCATGGGAACAAACCATGTGATGGTTTGTGGTCTAGATTAGTTTAATTTATAGTGACCAAAACCTAAATAATAAAGAATTCTTTCTCATTTATTATATAAACCCACTCAATCTCCCATTCATATTCAATAAAACCACTTGGATCTTGACCAACCAATTCCATAATCTATCTAGAATCCTCCCAAGGATCCCTAAGCAACCAAGAAGCCACTTTCAAGGTTTTCCCCAAGCTGTTGAGATCACACATCCAAATAAGGGATCATTACTTTTGTTCCTTCCTTATTTATGTCCATCTTTCCTTATATTTTTATTCCATTTTATTTTCAATTACAGATGTTGAAGGACCTAGAAACACCCTAATATGGGGTGAGGGAATCAGGGTGTCAACATTTTTATTTAAACATATGTATATTGTTCCCACAATTCATGTAATTCATTAAACCTATTTGAAGAGGAAGTGGAGAAAATAATCAATCACACGCAAAGTGATGACACATCAATTTTATGTCGTTCAACACAAATTGCTATGTTCAATGGTCAAACATCGATAGTGTGTCTGTCATACCAAAAACCACAAATCTTCACAAGTTTTGGATTACCATGTTTTTATAACAGTCACTCTAAATCAGATGCACTGCCTTTATAAGGTTTTAGTGATAGCACACAGCAACCCTCGAATCACTTCTGCTGACTCCCCCGTGCTCATTGAGTTGGAAGAATCTTCACACAATTTAATTAACTGAATTCACTTCAATTGTTTATCATTAAATCCTCAATCCTCAATTGTAAATGGATGCTCTATTGATGTCTCGTAATTAACCCAAAATTTAATTTACTTTCCCATACACCGATATGTAATGGAAATTAATTTCACAAACTGATTTTGTCAATTTTTAGGATTCCTTGGGATTTTTGTGTAGTGCTGTTGTTTCCGCATAGTGCTTTTGTTTCATCATATTAATAATGATTCCATGTAATGTGTGGTTGTTTCCGGGTACTGGTGCTATTTCTGCATACTATGTAGCTCTTTCCCAAACCACACCGATCTGCATACTACCCTACTCTATGTACTTCTCAAATCCTCTACATATCGTCCAACTACTCGTACTGACTTACTCCGAAATGTAATACTCCATTCCTCTGCATACTATTAGCCTCCACTGTATACCGCTCATCTTTCACGATCCAAAGCAATTCCCCCGACCTTCTGCATTCTGTGTACTGAACGCCTTCACCGCATACCATCATTGTGAACCATTTTTGAAAAAATTATATGCACCACATGCCTTCACTGCATACCGTCTCAGTGAACTGTTTTCGGCAGCATCCCACGTATCGCCCGCCTCAACTGCTTTCCGCCGTTGGGAACTATTTTTGGTTCTACGAACTTCTCTGTTTACCATTCACTATATGGTCATGAACCATCACCAAACTCCCAACTCCATGGCCCAAAAATTTGGAAAGCACTGGGAAACTATTTCACCTTCTATAAAGATTTCATCCTCAAACATATGGCCTCATTCATTGCAAACTACCTTGTCATCCATGTGAAGACTAACGATAAAACACAAACTAAACACCAATCTTATCAACAAAATAACCTTGGTTCCAAAAATCTCCCCCTTTAGGTTTGTTGTTAATCTCCAAATAAATTCAAGGATGCGGTAGCCACGATCAAAACCTGAACTTCAAGAAACAACTCAACCATCAATCTAAGTCTACATGAGCAGTGCTCAGTGTAGAAAACTAGAGAGAGGACCTTAATTGAGTTCTCATCATTTTAATTTCTCCCAAATTGATAAATTTATAAATTTTTCTATTCTCCATGTTACGTATATATGGAATGAAATAGATCACATTCCAATAAATTTTTCTATTCTCCCCCATTAGCAATAAACCTAATTAACTGAATATTGACTTGTAGAGTAAAAAAATGTTCCCCCATTTGATCATATCTTCCCCATTAACCTGCAACATTTCCAAAAATCGATTAAACACTGTTAAAAAAATGTGGAGAGGAGAATCTCATGAAATCATTATGAATTTTGGAGGTGGTTAAACAAAGAGTATCAATCGATGTTTCTCAAACACAGCCACTTGTAGTGGATTGGTCATAATGTCGGCCACGTGCTCATCAGTCCCCACCTAGTCCATCTTGATAACATGTTGCTCAAAATTTTCCTTGATGAAGTGTTATCTGATCTCAATATGTTTCATACAAGAATACTGAACAAGATTTTTCATAAGATCAATTTCATTCATGTTATCACAGAGAATCAACATGGGTTGTTTCACCTTATCAACTATGTCAATCAGTTTTTGCTTCATCCAAAGTGTCAGATTGCATGCCTTGGTAGAAGAAATATATTCATCTTCAAAAGTTATAAGTGATTCTTAACTATCCCACACATTTCATCCCAATATAGAATTCTCTACCATTGATAGACTATTTTTCCACTACATCTCTATCCCAGTCAGCATTAGAAAATGAAGAATGTTAAATGTATCTTCTTGTAGAAAATAATAGCCCATAATTATTCATATTTTGAATGTATCCCATGTTTCTTTTCCCTACCACCATATTTTATTCCTTCATATTAATCTAAACATGGGCCGCAAAGCACATTTCAAAGACAACATCTAGATGTGTCACCATCAGGCATAGTGAAATTCTAATGATTCTTATGTATATGGTGGGATCCGAATAATTCACATCCTCTTGATTTTTGAGCTTTATTCCAACCACAATTAGAGTAAAAATCTGTTTGTAATCATGCATATTGAATTTCTTCAACTGCACTCTTGCATACTTTACTATTAAATGAAAGTGTAATTCTTCTTCTAAATCACCTTCACCCCTAAAAATTATATGATTACACCAATCATAGACATTTCAAATTCATATTTCCTGTAATTAGAAAATTAATCAACTGATCCATGTATACTTCCACAAAAAAATAATATCAGGCACGTATATGAATATAATTAACTGATCCATTTGATAATATTTCACATAGATATTGTGATCCACTCCTCCTCTTTTAAACACATGTTTTCCCATATAAGAGTCCAATCGAGAGTACTTTGCCCGTGGTGCATATTTTAGGCCATAGAGAACATTCATGAATTTGAAATCCTTTAGTTCATCATTTCCAAGAAAGAACCCCATGGGGTATTAAATGTAGAAATCATCTTCCAATAAAACATTTAAGAATTTTTTCTTAACATCCATTTGATACTCATTATAACCTCTTTGTATTATCATGGAAATAAATATTCTAATTTATTCTACTCTTCCTACTGGAGAAAATGTCACTTCAACATCAAAACCTTCGATTTGTGAATATCCCTTATATACCAAGTGTCCCATATTTTTTATCACATTTCCATGATCATAAAGTTTTTCCTTGAAAATCCACTTCTTACAAATCATATTGTGACCTTTGGGCCTTTTGACAAGATCACAGGTCTGATTTTTATCAATATGATCTAATTGTTCATTCATTTGATTTACCCATGACCCATCCTTTATAACCCCTTAAAATGTGTATGGTTCCACATCTGTTAGAAATGTATATTTGGAATTATTTTTCATTCTTATTATCTATGTAGGTTCATTCTGATCCTTGATACTATTGTACTCATCCATCACTTCTATTCAATTTCTCTTGTGTGGTTCAACAGAATTTTCTCTACATATGGATTTCTCTTTTGATTCTTATTATGAATCAACAACTTTATGTGATTCATGAAAGTGTTTTACACCATCCTCACCGCATGTATTATCATTTCTTCCAGGTTCACATTCTTCCTCATATTCTTTCACATCACCATAATAATTCCTTGAATAATTCTTGTTTTTCTTTTCAATCATCACTACATTACTACTTTCCATAATTATTCACAAGAACTTGTTGAATAACTTGTAGGATTTTATATTCATTGAGTATCCAAGAAATATTCCTTCATCTGAATTGTCTCTATACTTCGCTTGATTTAATTATTTGATTCGGATAAAATATTTTCTTCCAAAAACACAAAAATATTTCAATGAGGGATTCCATTCATGACCCAATTCAGGTGGTGTATTTGTCTCACCTATATAAATCCCTATTCAATTTTGAATATACACTGAATCTTGTACTTCTAGGATTCATTAATGTTGAGGAATACAACACTCAATCAGTTTTCTGTATTTCCATGTTTTTTACCTATTGATTCCTATGATCAACAAATCCATTTTAATGGAGTTCTCACAACTTGAAGTTCATGTTGTATCCCATGTTTCTCTAAGTAATTTTAAAATTAAATAAACATGTATTCCCCTATATTTTTAAAATGCATGAATTTGATCTTATATCTAGTATCACTCTCGATGATTCAATGATAGGTTCTCATGAAATCAAGAACTTTTCTCTTCATGTTTTCAACAATAACACATGACATTTTACTGTAATAATCTATGAAATGGAACATTTTCCTTTATCCATGTGTTCCAAAAAAACTTATCAGGCCACACACATCAATTTGATTGAATTCAAGGATATTTGGTTCTCTCTTCTTATTTGGTAGGTTGGAACTGCAGATTGTTTCACTGATATGCATGTATCAGAGGTAATTTCTTATTAACGCTTCAGATTCGGGATATACATGACTATCTTCATCTTAGATATATTTTCCCTGTCATGCTGAATGATGTTCCCCAATCTATGATGCCATAAGTTGTTTCCTCTTCAACTGTTAATTATAAAATGTTCTCTTTTCAGTCAACCTTATATAAGGGGTATATGATCGAAAACCTCTCATGTGAGAATTCTCGTACATTCCTCTTATAATACATCCATTCTGGTTGAATGCCATATAAGTCCTGAATCAGAGAGTTGAATCATACCCAGAAGGTTGTGATACAATCCATCAACATAAAAAACCTCTTTCGTATTCAGCTCTTCATTAGAAAATTTAGTATTTCCACTAACTTTGATCTTAAGATCACCATTATTACCAAACCACACTTTTCTATTTACCTTTTTATTGATATTCATTAATAGATCTACATTTCCCATCATATGAGATGAACATCCACTATCAATAATCCAACTACTATTATTTTTGGTAGCTTTGAGATCTACTTCTCCAAATTTTGAATTCTCATATTTCTTCTTTTCATTCCATTAGATATCGGATTGAGCGTAGGACAGTGGTGATCATTCAATTCTATCTTCCAAGAAAATGGTAACATCATATTCAAATTCATATTCTAGAAGAGAAAAATTATTTTAAATAGAAACTACATCTTATTAAAAATTATTGACTAATCTTTAAGCATTGAAGGAATTTCTAAGGTCATGCCTCTGCCTATAATACACAGACTTATTTCCAAAGTAAGAATAATGAAATCAATATACATAGAAAAATATTTCTTCTATAAGAAGATGGATATTAATATGTTCTCCTCTTTTGAACTCGTAACTCTTCCCTGCTCATATAGCTCCTTTGTTATTCATAGTCTGACATGGTATAGCCCAGATGGCCACAAAACTGAAACTTTATGAATGAAAATGGCTTCTCACTTATATTTATCCTCATTCCTTCTTCTTTAAGAAAATAGTTTGACTCTTTATCGTTTCTGGAAAATCTAGGATAATATTTAGTTCTCTGTTCAATTTGATTTATGGGTTTCTTTTTCATTACATCAGGTTTCTTTTGAACATGATCAACTTCTGACTTCCCTTTATTATATATCACTTTATTTATATAATTTAACCTTTCAGAATCACAACCAATTACACTATTTCTCATGCATGTGGGTCTTTGATCACACTAGATGTTCTTAACTCCACCAAAACCACGATTTTCTATATATTTTATCTCAGCATCCAAGACCCTTCTAAATTATATATTCCTCATTCATTACCTTGAAATTGAACCACTTTTGAGTTTACTTCTCAGAGTAAAAACTTATTCATTGAGTCCATCGATGGTCATGGACATCCCCTCCAGTATTGAGTTAAGGTCGTTGATGAAATTTTCTTGTTCTGTAATTATTATTTTTAGTTCCACAAGATTGTCAGTGACTTAAAGGATTGATGATTATAATTCATACAATTCTTACAATCAATCAATTTCCTCTTATATAAGATCAATATATTCTGAAGATCCCCCCCCCCTATTTCTTTCCACTTATTTCATCTATTAAATTTAGTCTCAAGCCTACCCAAAGCATCCTTATGCTCCATCATGGGATCCATATTAGTATACACCTAGTTATCCCTAGATTTATCTATCAATGGTTATGAATTTTCAATGTTCTGCATCATGGATCCATGGTTCCTAGATTTGAATTATATTTCCCTTTTCAAAAATACATCATTAGCATCGTCTTCTTATTCATAAAAAAAACTCATTAGTTGAAATTTCCTCCCTGATATGATGTCACTCATTTTGAAAAACCATTTAATAGTCTTTTTAATTTATTCCTATTTTCTTCCATAATCAATGAACTTTCTTGGGAAATGAGAGGCAATTTTCCCAACTCTTTCACAGCAAAAACAAGCTAGAGGTAGCTTTCCTTCATATTTTCATGTTCCCTTATGATGCTTCATGTCAGTGGGAGAAATACCTTATTTTTCTTCATCATATTCATAAACACAATATAATAAGTTTTCCATTTTTCATGTGTCTTTTAATTCCATTTCCATTCTTACAGGAGTTGTTGCATCTTCTGGATTGACTTTAATCTCATATTCCAGTAGGCTGCTCTGCAGGTTATCATGAGAAATTTTGGAAATTTCCCTTTCTTCAAGAGTTGAAACCTTTTAATTATAAATTGGTGGAAACCTTCTCATGATTTTATATATAATATAAATTTCTTTGATCTCATCACCAATCCCCCGAATTTCAACTACAACTTTAGTAATTCGATTGAAGAAGGAATCAGTATTTTAAGTAGGGCGCTTCTTTAGATCATAAAACATGTTGTGTATAAATTGGAGCTTCACCTCCTTTATTTGATGTAGCCTTTATACATCTTCTCTAGTTTCTCCAACATAGACTTTTCTGACATACTATTCATCACCATCAGATATATTTGATCAAAAAGATCTTATGTTTCGGAATTCGGTGCATTAACTTCAACATCCAACATTCTTCTATCAATATCGTTCTTAAAAAGACTAGTTGGATTAGTGACCTATATTCTTTCTGCAGTAGAAAAAAGTACATAAATTCCTAGGGTTATTATATGAGATCTCATCCTATTCTTTCATATCTAAAAGTTACATCAATCAAACAAAGGATCGCTCTAGACATTAAATGTATTCTAATGGTTAGAAAAACAAGGGAAATTTAACACCCGTAACCTTTATGATCATTTACCACTTGAAGGATGTCGAACACTGTGAGGGGGTAGGGGTGAATTAGGGTGTCAAATTTATCTTTAAAATTGATGGATAATGATCCCAGATTGGAAGGAATTTGTAAAACATGTATAATGAAGAAGTGTAAAAAATAAACAATAACACACAAAGAAATGAAACATAAATTTTACTAGGTTCACCACTAAGGGATACCTCCATGGAGCATACACTGAAAGTGTTTCAGTTTTAAAAAAATTCACTAATCCATAAAAGTTTTGGATTATATAATTTTACCATAGTCACTATGTTCTAGGCACACTAACATTACTAGGTTTCAGGAAGAGAACATTGTGTCCCTCAGATCACTTCTAATGACTCCCCCTTTCTCAATGTGTTGGACGAATCTCCACTCAATTGAACAACTTGATGGTCACTTCAATGGTTTAGCATTAAATAGGGAATCTTCAATTGTAAATGGATGATCTATTGAAGTCAAATAATCTCCCAAATATGTAATTTATATTCCTGTACACTGATATGTTATGGAAATTAATTTTGCAAACTGGTTTGGTCAAATTATAGGCTTTATAGGGTGTTCTGCATACTATAGTTGTTTCTTTTTACGGTTGCTGTTTCTGCATACTATTGCAATTTATTCATACTGTGCATCTGTTTCTGTATACTTTTGTTATTTCTGCATACTGCACAGCTCCTCTACAAATTGCTCGAATCTGAATGGCCCGAAGGCCTTCATTTTTATTGATTTTTTATAACCCCCCTTTCAAGGGATGAGGGGGAACCCTTACAAGGCCCGTAGGCTCAGATATTACATGGCCTGTAGGCTTAGAAGATTACATGACTCAAAGGTCATAGGGAATTCAACCAGACTATCTACAAGGAACTACCCCTCCCCAGAATCTGAATCTTTATAGTAGCTCTCCACCTTTGCATGATCGTATGGCAAGGCTTCCTATGCAAGCACATGCTGGTACCGATGGCATAACCATAACATCTCATTCTAACAATCCATTTGGCTCTGCTCTGGTGAGTGCACCTGCTCGGAATCCTCTTCTGGGGATGCTCCTTTTTATGTAGTGTGTCTGGGGCCTGCATTCATGTGGCCTGAAGGCCTTGTGGTGGCCCTAAGGTCTTAATGAGGCTCGAAGGCCTTGATAATCAACTAGCCTTAAGGCTTTGGGTGGCCCGAAAGCCTTACAGGACCTGAGTACAAACCGGTGACCTGAAGGCCCAGATGGATGAATTGTTCCGACTGCTACAGTATCGAACAGTGCCTGCTACAGTAATGCTATAGTACTACTACAGTACCCTTGAAAATATTCCTCCACCCAGATTTGATCTTGGGTCTCTTGGATGCACCTAGTGAGTCCTCACCAACTGTGTTAAGGCTCTTGTGCCTACCCGAATCAGTGCACCACCCTACTGCGCATAATTCTCATTCCTCTACGTATCGTCATGTTCTATGTACTTCGTTGCACCACCGGATACTACTCCACCCCTCTGGGTATCATCCTCTTATGTGTACTTCTTTACTCCATCGCATACTGCAAGAGCTTCTTGTGTGAATATAAATCTCTTCCATGAACTATTTTCTTTAGGTGGATGATTCTCTTCAAGTTTTATCTTCTACTCCACATACCACTTCGGACTTCACCATATTTCTACCCAAAATTTTAATCTCTAATATCTTCCCCATCATTGGGGATTACTACTCCTTAAATAGGAACAAAAGTCCAAAAATTATTCTGATCCAATTGTGCAAAATTTTTTATGTCGAATAATATTCACTGTATACTAATCTGCATATACGTATTGTTAGACTCTTCCATGTAATGATCCTGTTTAGAAAATTGCAATAATCTAGCTGACCTTATGAATTCCACATAAATCACACCTTAACCACATTGTGTCGATATTAACTATTTTCAACAACAATTTTTGTATCACATGACTTCACCGTGTACCACCTCTATAAACTATTTTCAGTATCATTCCATGTAACTCACAGCTTCACCAATTACCATCGCTACAAACTGTTTTTCGTTCTGAAAACTGCTCTGTGTACCATTCCATATGCTGCTGCGAACCATCACAAAAATCCCAATTTGGAGGCCCATAAATTTGGAAAACACAAGGAAACTATGTCATGCTCAATTTTTCTTTTAGCCTCAAATGTTTGAACCCATTCTTCTCAAACACCCTTTTCTTCCATGTGCAGATTGACAACAAACACAATCAAAACTCTAATATTATCAACAAGCATCCTTGTGTTCAATAGATGTTGGGGTAGGATTTCACACCTCCACTATACCTCCCTCCTTATGTTTGAATGATGAGATACTCTTTTCTCGCCCATTAATTACTCCCATGAAAACCTGTTACTATACAGAAATTTAATAAGGTATTTCTCTATCTTCATTTAAATTCAATCAATTATTTAATATTATGCATCTAAATTCCCTTACAAGTGTTAGGATATTATGTTCCATAACACCCATGCTGTCTATTTCATGTATAAATGATGAGATAACCCTTTCTCTTACGTCAAAAAATTTTATGATTTATATTTGACGTTGTTGTGCATCCGAAGTTACATAAAAATTTTCCATGCCAAAATATTCATGTAAGTGAATACCATATCCATTTTTATATTGAGGGAATTCACCTTTATAAACATGTACATGTTGATTGAGCACATATGTTTATAATCCAAATTTATTATTCATGGAAAAACTTATTATGTTTAATGAATCCAAGTTTGGGTAATCTATACATCAGACTTATGCATGAAATGAAGTTATGAAGAAGGGTGCCCCCATATAGTGCTCAAATTGATTGGGTAAATAATATTATCATTAAAATTGATGTGCGTTGATGTGGAATCATGATAATTCATGTTTAATGAGGGTTTAATCTTTCTAATTAATGTGCAATGAGGGTTTACTCATGCACCATGTGAAATGATACTTGACTCATGATAAGTCATGTTAAATGAGGGTTTACACATGCTTATTCGTGTGAAATGAGGGTTTACTCATGATCCATGTGCAATGATCCTTGTCTTATGATAATATCATGTCAAATTCTGCTTCCACATCTTCATGTTATGATAATAATGCTATATCATGCCTTTATGTTCATGTTTCTCTTAAGCACCATTGATATGCCTATTGCCTTATATGTACAATTTTCTTCATTTTAGGCCTTTTCTACTACCTTAATGGTATTTATAGCTCTCCCATTTCTTATATATGTCCTCAGGTTATCCCATGCAATGCTAATTATAAACAAATGTTGTGGTCATGTAAAACTGTTTTCCATAAAGATGTAGGATTTTATGCCTCATGTAATCATGTAATGTTGCTAATTTCGAAATACACTAGACCTATCAATCCTCAGAGTTGTCACCATTTCAATTTTATGGAACAAATCATGTATAAATATTTAATAAATACCAGTGTTGTTATAATAAGAGTATTATCATGTGAGTTAAGATATATCACAATCCAAAAATTAGGTTGTTTCCAGCACTCCTGTAAGATCTATTCTCCAATTAAATAACTGGAAACACCTTTAGGTGAAAAAGGATATATTATTTACTAATAATAATAAATATATTATTGGACTGTGATCAAAAAATACATTTATAATATAAAATAGAATATAATAATATCAAAGTGGTACAATTTTCATAAATATCAATAAGTTCCTACCAACATGTCACATTTATGGAATCATTAGCTATATGTGGTTCACATTCCAAATTATTTATTAATATTAATAGAATCCAATGAATTATACACACTTAATTTGACAAAATATACTATCCATATGGAAATGGATGACTAAATTGACATCATATTAAATAAAGTATTTGTGAGCATAGGTGTGACTAATATTGATACTCTAATTATCACTAACATCATTTTACAGTTTAAATATATCTAATTTACATTAAAAATGAAATAGATACCCTATATAGGTCGTTTTTTAAGATATCATGCCAGATTGAGGAATACATAATGATTTTACTTAATGGATTTTTCTATCTCTTAGTCTCAATCTATGTAAATAGTTATGATAAGATATTATTAATAGATCCTTGGTATTAGAAAAGTATATATGAGTTAAATATTTCTTCTAATAATAATTTTATGGGGAAGATTATAAGGTGTGGGAGGTAAAAAAACCTCTCCCAATGTAATACCCAAACTATAGTATTCCATAGTTAGTGGTTATATAAGTACATTGGAAAGAAATAAAATGGATCACATCCCAAAGGTAATCTAATTTATTTGTATTATGATTCTAGATACATATATGATTCCTACATAAAATCTGAAAATAGGAAATATAACAAAAAATTTATTGTTATAAAATAATTATTTCTTCTATTATATAGCTAAACTAATTAAAATAACCCTTCTCGGTATCTTGGGGAATGGAAAAAATAATCAAGGGTGATATGATATGATGTGTAAGGTTAAGAGTTCAATTGAAGTTATCATCAAATAGATAAATCATTAATACTATAGAAGATATACATAATAACAAATTATTAAATATATAATATCTCAAAAAATGAGACTAAATCCATGCCAATAATAGATGTATAAATAATAACATGTATATTAATAACTAGTTTCATAATTATAGAATGCATAATCCTATGAATCTAAATATATCATCAAGGATTTGAAGCAATAAATAATATGTAAATAGGAAAGCTAGAAACTAGATAAAAATAGTCTATCTCTTAAGATATATTGAAGTATCAACAAGATATAATGGTTCTTCTAATCACTCTGTCTAATTAATTCATCAAAAAAATAAAATAAATAATAATTTCATACATAATTAACAAAAAAGAAGTATTGAAAACCTATTATATGAAATATTAATATTTTCACTATTCAATGAATATAAAAATAAGAAAATAATCCATCGATTGGAATATAGTGGCTAGTAATAATAGAATATATCTCCATTGAAGCATAGTCATCATCAATGTTTATTAAAATGGATGATAATGCATTAAAAGTATAATTGGATGATTTATTGAGGAAAATAACAATTTAATTTTGAAATCACATACAAGAAAATATAGAAAAATAAAAAATATTAAGGGATTTTTTTTAAAAAAAAAATAAAAATTACAAACATGTGTATGATGATTCAACACAAATAATTGTTATGATGGTGGGAAAATCTGTTTGGTGGGGGGAGCATAAACCCAATGATTTTATTCAATACATCAGTAAAATGTACATTACTCAAAAATGAAAAGAATATTGTTCTTTAACATTTTATTGAATGTATAATGTGTGTAATAAAATCATTAACAAATCATCGAATAATAGTAAAAAATTATAACTAAAATATTGACAAGGAATAAAATGATTCCTACCAATATATAAAACAATGTTGGTTTTCCTTTGAAATATTCATTTGGAAATTTGGAGTTCCTAAATAAGTAAAAATTTAAAAAAATATATAATAACGTAAAAAATAACTACAGTATATTAAAATATATGCATTTTAAGATATAAATTATTTGATCATACAAGTAATGTAAATATAAACAAAAATTATCTCAAATAAGGACGAGATTTGTTAATAAACTGATACCTCAGGTATGGAAAGCTTCTTAAATGATTTTAAGCTACATTATAATAAATATATATTTATTATAATTTTACACCATAATAATATACATAATTATAATTTTAAATATGATCCACATATAACTTTCCAATATCCGATTATTAAGAATTCCTTATTAAAAATGAAGTTTCCATGTGTTTGATTTTTGTTATTTCATGTATGTTTTGGTTTGGAATTTACTATCATTGATTATTTATCTTGGTTCCCACATAACCATAAATTTAATAATGATATAAATACAATTTGTATTAATTATATAAATATCTTAATCATAATTTAATGGTGTAAAAAAATGAATTACACCTCCTTGTTGGAGTGCTAGTCCACACTTAGTTACATGTGATGTTATAATTTTTTTATTGGTGATAGAGTTAAAAGGTGAATGAAATAATATATATAAAAATAACAATTAATTTATAAATTTCATATATATTCACTATTAAAATAATTTTAAATATTATTTTAATGAGGTAATGGTAAACCAATTACTCCACTTCATAGCGAAGATGGGTCGTACATTTGCATGAGCAGTGTTTTTATTTTATATATGATAGAAAAGAGTATAATAATGGTTTAACTAAAGGAGGATTTAATTTTTGAATATTTAAGACATTATTATTTTATTATATCATCATGTTTATAGAATATTTTAATTTTTCATAAAAGGAAAAAAGGAAAACAATCAGTTAAGAACTATACCTCTTATTCAAAAAACATCCTTAGGTTTATACCAAAAGGCTTCCTAAGTAAGTATTCTGATCAAACTATAAACTCTAGGACAAGGGGTGATATGTTTTAAAATGATTTGGGTTGGTATTTTAACAAAATAGTTAATGGTAGAATAAATCATTTTCATCTTTATTATTATATATTAGATTGTTAAATTTTTTATAAAAATATTATGTAATTTTTAATCAAGAATAAATTTTTTTGATTAGAAAATATTATTATAATTCCTTATTAAAAATAATAATTTATATATTTTAAAAATATGAAATTTAAAAATTTCATATCATTTTTCATATCATAAAATCAAAATTCATTTTTGGTAAAAAAATTTGTTTTTTTTAAACAAAACTTATTATTCAATGAATATTTAAAAATAATGATTTTTGAAAATGACATTTCTTTTAATAAATTATATAAATACAAAAAGAATTATAATAAGGGAAATAAAATTATTATAGAAATTAAATAGGTTTTCAATCATGTAAATAACTAAAAATATTTGAGTATTTATGAATATACAAATACATATGATGAACAAGACTCAACGTAGGAGACTACGTATCAATTTCATTTCATTGAGGCATATCTCTAGGTTATGAATTTTTATTATTTTTTAGGAGAATATAAACCCACTTGGACATCTTATATGTTTAATTTATCTATTTTCATGGAATATAATGTTTTGTTTAATGTTATTATTTCATGGGCCTTATGATATAATTATTTAAAAAGTGGTAATTGGATTTTATTTTGAATTAATTCTTTTTTATAGTTCTATTTTAAAAACTATTTCTCTTTCATATAAATGCTTTTAAAATGTTTTTTGAACGGTTTTTTTGTGCAAATAAAGGATTTATAAACATACATTTTTCAATTTTACTTTATTTCAATGGTTTTTAAATGGAATACTTTTATGTAATTTAAATGGAATGATAAAAACTAATTTTACTACTATTATGACTATTGATTATTTTCTATATTCTATTCAAATCCCTCATGATTTATTAATTGAATACCTATATTTTTTATTTTTTTCAGTTTTATTGAATTTAAAATTTCTTATTTCCTAAAAAAACTCTATTTCTTATTAAAAATGGGATGCAAATACAAAATTGTATTTTAATATCTGATAGTGATTTTAATTTAATTTTAAATGGGGTTTTCCAATGATAAAAGGTTTTAGTCATTTGTGGTTTGTAGACATTATATATTTTTCCTATAACCTGATTGAACCAGGTGATCCTGTTATAGCTTAAACTAATGGTGCATAGAGTTATTCCTCTAATACATTGGGTTATGGTTATTTACTCTGTAGAATTATTTAGGAAGTCATTAGTATGATTATTCTAATTTTTATGGGTTATGTAATGGTTCTATATGGGTTCTATAAGATGGTGTCCCAATATACCTAGATGAATTTTTTTTGTTTTCTAATGAGTTTTAACGGATTTTGTTTTTAAAGGTTTAATAAATGATATTTTAGTAGGATGATATATCCCTTTATTTGTGAAATTTTCTTGTTTCAAGAAAGGGTTTTCAAGGGGTTTTAATATTTTTACCTAGAATAAAATTTTCTATTTTTTATGACCCTTATATAGATTTTTTGTGATCATCCCACATTTTTAAAATGGGATCAAATGATTTAATGATGGATGTGAGAATAATTAAGGTTAACATGAATTCCCTGAATAGATTTCTTAAAATAAAATATTATTTATTTTATAGTCGTTATAATTGGAAAAATTAGATACTAATCAAAAGTGTACACTTTGTATTATCTAGTTTTTAATGTATTAGTTGTGACCTAATTCTATAAAACAATAAAACTGGAAAAAAATTCTCCAAGTGAATGAAAGTAAAGTATTGAATATAAATAAATATTATGTAATTTTTATGGTAAATTCTATATAGTTATTATAAAAAAATTATTTTATATATATTATGAGTTTGGGATAATTACATATCATTTTCATGTAAAAATGATATAACATTTAATGATTATCTTGTTTCTTTGTCTAAAAAATCCTTATTTGGAATGTTTTTCTATAAGAAGAAACTTTAATGAGTTAGTGACAATACATAGATAGGAAAATATCCTTCCAAATCAGTATCTCAAGATGTTTATAATTGGAATAAAAATACATATTGTAGTGATAGATCAAGTCACATTATCTCTAAATAGTGGTTTTATCTATGACTGATAAATACCCGATCTTCCATGAAATATCATATATATAGTACATCATTATTTGAGTAAACATCCACCATCATTCACTATAACATTTGACACTTTGGTAACTGAAGAATAGATCCATGCTCTAGATAAGATATTTGATGTCATGGAATGTTCAGAATGTTAAATGGTATCTCTATCCCAAAACAATTTTGAATGTGAAGTTCACAGATTTTGTTATATGGTTATAAATAATAGATGGAAATGTGATCTTGATTCCATGGATTTGGACACAATAAATTATATTTTAATTTCGAAAAATATCTATAAGTTTTTATGACACTAAATTAAAAAATAATAAATTGAATTGAGTGAAAATGATCAATATATTATAGCTGTGTATGATGTAAACATGAAATTATTTCTGAGGTATGTACTGGATTTTATTTGACCCATTGATCAAAAAAATAATATGTTTCACCCTATATTGAAACCAATTATACAAACATAATAGGATATAATTGAATTTAAATCCTACGATAATATTTTTCATTGTATTGTGAAGGATGATATGGAGTTTAATAAAATTAGCATTCCTCATGATTATGAATGTTGGAAGCGATCATGATGAAGGGTGACGAAGAAACATACAACAAAGATATCATGTGGAATGAAAATAAACTTCCAATCATGTGGTATGTGTGGTAAAGATCACCATAGATAATGTCTCTTGAAGCCAGAGATGTTTTATAAATATTGAATATTTTCCCACCTAGCACATGATGGAATGGAAAATAATCCCGAGGAATCAAATATTTTGGTTACTGATATCAATAAAATTGTAATAAGTTCAATGTAATGAGTTGGGTCATTATGATAATGTTTTTCCAAAGCTAGTTGCATTGGATAGAAATATTCATGTTTAGAAACAGAAAGGCATAACAATGTAATATCTTCTACTACAGTTGTTGTTGGATCATCAAATGTATTTCAGGTAGCTCTATTACATTTGTATTAAAATTATTCATATTCCCTTTTTTCCTATAGATCATCACATTCCTTAATTTCTTATATCTTTTCATGTAAATTGGGAATATTACCAAATGAAAGTGAAATAAAACATTTTAATGAAAACATATTGTGGACTTATTAAAGAAACAGAAATTTATAATAATGATACTATTATTATTGGTGGGATGTTCATTCATGTAAATCATGTTGAACTATCTTTATTAGTGTTTCAAATCATTATTTTCATGGATTCACACTCAGTTTGTCAAACTATGATATATTCTGATTCTAATAAAATTATGTTCAATAATTCCATGCCATTAATAACATACCAACAAGAAACAAATTGATAGTAGATGGTAGTAATCAATAGCAATTTCATAATGCTGAAAATACAAAAACAATTTTTATTAGTTTGGTTCCAGTAATAAATGAATACATGGATATTATTCTGGATGAGTTTTTTAGTTGTTTTCCTGATCGATAGGTTTTTTTACTATTTATATAATACCTGATACTAATACTTTTTCTATACTACCTTATCCAATGGATCTGTGTAACTTTTAGAATTTAAAAAAAATCATGAGTTATTAGATAATGGTTTCATCTCACTTAGGACATTACTATGTAGTGGTCTTTCCATGTTTGATAAAAATATAGATGGATAAATGATACTTTGAATTGATTATAGAGACATTATTGACATCATTGTAATGAAAACATATACTTTTCCACATATAAATGATTTTTTTATCAGATACAGGGAGCATAGTATTTTTTAAACGGTTTAAATGAGTTTGGGGTACCATAAGTTGAATGTAATGGAAATTGACATTCCGAAGACAACATTTCAAACTATATATGGTAACTATGAATTTTTAGTTATCCCATTAATGTTTTGAAATTCACCTCCATTATTTATGGAACATATTAAAAAAATTCATTAGTTCCTGAACATGTTATTTGTTGATTTTATTGATGTCATTTAGGTATAATTTAAATGTTAATAGGATCACAAAATTCACCTAAGGGTTTTGATTAGAAAACAAAATGTTTGTGACATTTAAAAACTTTTAATTTTTTTTACTCTAAATTTATTTCCTCAAACATATTGTTTCTACATTTGGAATAATAATTTACCCAAATATAAAAATACATTAATGATTGTCTAAGACCCCAAAATATCACATATATTCATAGTTTCCTTGGATTTGAGGGTAAATACTAGTGATCTTTTAAAACATTTTCTTGGGTTTTTATCCCACTAACTATGTCAGCTCGAAAAGGAGTCATTTAATTTTGAATAAATAATGTAATTTTTGTTTTCATTAACTTAATAAAACATTAGTGAATTCTCACGTTTTGTCCATGGATTCTAGAAATGGAGAACTTTTCGTCTATAGTGACCATTCATTTAGGTGTATTGGTTGTGTCCTAATGTAGAAAGATTTGATATTATTTTATTCATTATATATATTGATACAACATGAGTTAAATTACCCTATGTATTATTTTGAATTATGTTCTATTCTATATTCACAAAAAAATTTACAAAACAGTTTTTTTAGAAATGTGAAAATATATATACTAATCGAAAGTTTTTGAAGTACAAATTTACTCATAAATAATTGAACATGAGAAATAGAATATGGATGGAATTGTAATGGATTATCTATTTTATTTTCATTTGAGTAGAAATAAGATTTACAAAAACCCTAGGAATTGTTACTTGTGGGATTGAATGAAAAAAGTAATTATTGAATTTATCATGATGTGTTTACTTTTTTATCAGGTTAAAGGGGAATGAATTTTATCAAATGGGATGATTCAACCTTCTCTAATTCCATAATGGATATGGGAGAATGTATTATCTGATTTTGTAATAGGATTTACTAATACTTCTCAATGTAATAATGTGATTTGGTTTATTGTTAATCAATTAACTAATTTTAAATAGTCCCTTCTAGTTATAGATATAATATATTTATATAATCTTTAATGTATATATATAAAGAAGATATTCACTTTACATATTGTTTCCCTTCATAATGTATCTGAATGTGATCATAGGTTCACATTTTAACTTTATAATGGACATTATAAGGAGTTGTCTAAAGAATTAATGTTTAATGGAACATTTCATCCTTGATATGATGAACAATATGAGTTGAAAATTCAAACCATGGAATATAAGATACCTGATTTTTCAATAGATTACTTGTGAAGTGGGGATCATAGTAATTTTTTGGTTGTGTTTTCTTAAAAAATTAATTTTTATTCCTATATTCATTTGTAACCATTTGAGGCAATATATAAAATGTGTTTCCATACAAATGCATTTCGGTATGATGAAGGAGAAAGAATGATGGTAGAATACGATTTTTTAGAGGAAATAGTAGAGTTTATTAATTTGATTTAGTGACATATGAGGAAAGATCATATCAAGTAGAAAAGATATGTGGACAATCAAAGGAAATATATTTTTTTAGCGGTAGGTGATCATGAATTCATAAATGTGTATCCATGTAAACTTTTGATGTCTTTTTTAATGAAGGGGAAGATCATACCACATTTCATTGGACTATATTAAATACTAGATAAATTTGGATTGGTTTCATATCCACTGGCCTTACCACCATGTTTATCTGAAGTACACAATGTATTTCAAGTTTTAATGATCAAATTTTTTTTGTTGGCTTCAGGTTAGGTTTTGGGCCTTGTCATAGTTCAGTTGGAAGAATATATTTCTTATAAATAATAGCTAGTTTTGGTTCTTGAACATAGGGATTATGGATTTTGGAAAAAAATGATTCATTAGGTTAATATTTTAGTGAAAAACCATATGGTTGAAAATGAAACACTGATATATGAAAATGAGATGATGGAAATATTTCCCCAGTTGTTTAATATGTAAATAAAATTATGAGGTTGAAATTTATAAAAGGGGGAAGTGATGTAAAACCCATATAATGATTGAATAAATCATCTTCATGTTTATTAATATGAAAAAAATACTTACATTATAAAATAGAATAATAATTATTTTTTAATCAAAAAATTAAACTATATTAATTAAAAAACATTATTATCAAGTTTTATATTAAATAATAATTTATAATTTTTATACATTTAATTTTATAAAATTAATACAGTTAATGAAATCCTGAAATCCAAATTAACATTGCGATATATTTGGGTATTTTTCAAAAAATATGATTTTTTCAGTGAATACTAAAAAATACAATGTTTTGTAATTTAATTTCTTTTAATAAATGATGCAATTTTTTACAGCATTGTCACAATTAAAATTAATGTGATTATAGAACAGGAAATGGTTCTCCAGAAAATAAATAATGAACATAAGTTTATTAATCATGAATATGGAGACACGTGTGACAAAAAAAGACTTAAGGAAAGGGGATTCATCTCAATTTCCTCTCTTCAGGGCATATATTGAGGTCCTGATGCTTTTCTATTTTTATGGTTTATATAAAACACCTTTTACATGTTATATATAACACCCCAAGTTTCCATGAAATTTTTTCCTTTGAATAATTCAATAGCATTCATTGTACGCAAAATAGAGTTTTAACACACCCTGACCAATCAAACTAGCCGTTATGAATAGTGATAACAACTTTTTGAAGTTTTTTAAATTTTACTATTTAAAATGGACTTCATTTTTTGATTCATAATATCAAAATTATCTTATAGTAATTTTTTGGTATTTTATAGAAAACATTAATTTTTTTATGAATACTGAAAAACACCGCGTTAGTGTTTAAAACGAACTTTTTATTTAAATAATTACTTATTTTATTCAAATTTATTTTAAGTAATAATAAATACATAATACCTATATTATTTCAATGTAATTCATTGGAGACATTTTAAAATAATAATATATGTAAAAAAAATATTGAACTTTCTAACGTCTTTTACCCACCTACCAGCCACATATGTAAAATTGTGTAAAATTTTATTTTACCACTTCAATGAATGGATTTTCAAAATTCAGAGAGACCCAGTTAATATCAGTAAGTAAATTGTGGTTCAATAAGAAAAAATAATTTTTGATGGATAATAACATTTGACTTTTATTAACCATTGATAAAAGTAAATTGGTTAATTAAATTTAAAAATGATATAATTATTACACTAACACATCTCTTATTCTATTGGATAAGTGTATTTAGACCAAAATAAACCATAGGAATAATATATGATCCTTTTTTTCTAATTTTATTAGATTATGAAATTTATTATTATTTTATTTAAAGATGAGTTAAAAGTCTTAAATTCAAATTTTCATAAATAAAACCCTTTTAATATACAGATACACATAATATAAATTTGACTATAAATATTAATTATAAATATTAAATGATTCAATACATAATGGTATTTTATTGATAATTTTTAAAACTTAAATAAATAAATTTATTTATGACATAATGATGATGTAGTATTTACCTCATTAATGAAATATTAAAATAATTGTTATTATAAATATCCTAATTAATATAAATTGAGATTATTGAAAAATTACACTAATTTTATCGGTTAATATAACATGTTAGGGTTGATTGAATAATTTTTTTAGAAGTTATAAATCTGTTATGACTTCCACAAAAAAATACCAAATCATGCTTAAATTGACATAAAAGAGAATTTAAAACAAATATTATATAATAAATAGATATAATATTCCTAAAAACCTATGGTTTGGCCAAAGTACTTGAGTAAATTTATATATTTAGAAAATGAACATCTTTGGGTTCTCTTGTCTTTTTATAGTATGTTTATTAACCATTTATTATTATAATACTATAATACATGGTAAAAGATAAACTATTTAACTAAGAGTTAAATCTAAAAGATAAGGTTAATATGGGGACCTAAAATTTTCTAAACCTATTGGTTGAAAGGTTTTAGACCTATCCCCACAAAATCCTAGAAATAAAAAATTTTGAAGATATTATAAATTGAATATAATTGTATAATAAAATAATATTTCAATATTTCCCTAAAGTGACCCTCACCTCTCTTAAAATAAGGTACTTACCCTTCTCACAAAATAACTCCTCCAAAGAAATTTTCCTTGACAAAACCATAATAAAATATCCTCCCAACTACCCTCACGTCAACATAGAGTCCTTTATTTTATTTGAAATCCATCCTAAAGAACCCTTTTGATTAGCTCAAATGGAAACACCTAAAGAAGAGTGAATAATTTCACCACCTCTTTCTATGTTCTTTTCTTCTTCCACTTCATATTTCATTGTTGTTTCCATATAAAAGGGTATAACTCTATTACCTTATACATACTATGATTTTATTATAAATATTTTACAACCATATTTATTATTCTATCCTTCCTATGAATGACAAGTCACCATACGTGTATATGTACGGCTTACCATCTCTACATCGTGTTGCAGTTTGTTACTCAAACACTTCATCATTTAGATGGGTATAATAATGAATATAACTGATGTAAATAATAAATATAACAGATTAGTGATTTTTTATATATGATATACCATCCAATTAGATGCTATTTCATCATTAATATAATGACATTGTCGCTCATGCGTACGTATGGATTATCGTCTCCACAAACATGATTAAATTCATTCCCCATCATAAACATTCAAGGTTAATATTCATTTTATAATTATAATTAATTTTTGAGAACTTAATATCATTATATATATGAATCAATTACATCATATCAATAATAAACATGGCTTACATAACCATGAATATAAAAGACTACGAATCAATTAACACCCTAAACAATGATATTATTGAAATATTATTAACAAAGCAATATTAAAAGATCATATATGATATCATATTTATGTATGTGGTTCTTTTATAATTTAATATTAATGATTTAACTATTATACATGAGGTTAACATACCCTGACGATGGAAAAGTTCAAGTTAAGGGTTAATTCTACAATCTCCTCATTATAGGAGGTTGTTTATACGTGAGTATCATCTAGGACCTCTTTGTCATCCACATCTGTGTTTCTTAAACATTTATTTCAATTTTTTTTTCTATTTATGAAACATTTGGTAAAATTCATTTATACGCTCTCTTTATAGTTTATAAAATGGTTTGAAAATAATCTTTCAATAGATTTCCAAACAATGTACATTATGAACTGTTCGGAAAATTAATGTTAGAATGTTTTTTAACTTATATGGTGGGTGCAACTATTTTATGACATCATAACACCATCGAAGCTTCAATTAAAATATTATAATAGTATTTTCAAAATAAATGTTTTCTTTTATAATTATCATAATTTTAAATGATTTCAAAATAGAAAGAGATATTTCTCTCAAATAGTTTTGATTTCATCTAAGAAATCATCCTTTGAGGGATTGTATACTAGTTTGAAGTTGAATTATTATGATACAACCGCACATATATTATTGAAGTTTTTGGGATATGATTGACTCTAGATGTGTTATTTTTTTACCATTCATGGTTTATGGTTAATGTATTAGCATTTCGTTTTCTAGTTCTAATATGAATATTTATGTTATATTTCAACCTTTTCATACGATGAATTCATTGGACTTAGTAACTGATGGGTGGAGCCCACTATAGCTCCTAAATGTATAAGTAAGTCTGATGAGACAAGCTGGTGTCTTGGAACAAGTCCTTGAAAAAACCTTATTTGTAGTCCTGGCACAATGCCTAGACTCTGTGGTTATGAAGTATGGCATTGTACATTCCATCAATATGAAAATTGTTATTAATATTTCATGTGATTATTCGACTAGTAGAATATTCATGTGAATAAGTAAATGGAATTACTTGATTTATATTTTCCAGATTATGTTGATGCGTATGTTTACAAGGCATGTTTTTTATTTTTTTACATTTCCTTAAATATTTATTCTTATTTATGAATGTTTTCGCTATATTTTTATCCTTAATAAGCATCTGAGCTCACCCCTTTCTATGTATTTTTTCACCCAGGATGTGAAGATGTATTTTATAGTTGACTTGTGGGGATAGGCTAAGAGATATAAGTGTGTTCAAAGGGGATAAAATGTTGTTGTTGTTTTTATTTCATGACGTAATGGAAAACATACATATGTATCCAATACTTCCAAGGCTAATAATGTAATCGGTCTTTCGAGACATGATCTCTTGTGATCATTCTAATGATTCATAATAATCAACCGACTATAGGTAAGTGGTGTCAGGGTGTTATAGTTGGTATCAGAGGATGTTTAGAACAGTCCTTGGAAGCTAGATTTAGGAAAACTCTGATTATAGAACATTACCCTAAGATAGGCATTGAGGATTAGTATAGAAGAACTTACAAGAATTTTTGTAATATAGATATTTTTGTATTTTCCTATCAATACATCCTCGGATGGATACAAGCAGGTAGAGGCGGCTCTGGCACAAATGTACCTAGGAGTGATAACTCTGACATGGAGTTTTGGGCTTGACTTGGGGTATCCTGATACACGACAATGGGCCTTGATGTAGTCTAGGTTACGATACACCCTAAGGATTTGATTAGGATAATTAAAATTTTCATTAAAACCCATTATAAAGGATTTATGAGTATATACTTCCTCAAAGAAAACATTTTTATGATTATAGAATTTTTCCATAAAATGTTAAATTTACGTTAAGTGTTTTACAAGTTTGGAATTATATTTTGCGATTCATAAACTAATCAAATGTATTACAATGTTTAGAAATGGCGCACAGGGCAAGGAATGGAAACTGTATCAATGCACATAATCTATGTTGGGATTTACCTCCTACTCAAGATAATTATTGTGGTGCTAGTGATGCAACTGTTGCTGATCATCTTATCACCATACTGGGACAACTCACTCAGGTTATGAATAATAACCTTACCTATATAGAGCACCAGGATCCACATTTCAGAGGATCAATGATAGACCACTTCTTGAGGAAACAAGCACCAACATTTAATGGGACTAAAAATCCATTTTTAGATGATAAATGGATATGTTCTTTAGAGAAGAGGTTTCATTATTTTGGGAGTAGCGAAAGGGAAAAAAATTTCATGGTAGTTTTTCACCTCATGGGAGATGCAAATCAATGGGGGTCATTAATTAAAAACACAAAGGAGGATGAAGAAGTATAAAATATAGAATGTAGGGTATTTAAAGATCTTTTCATAGAAAAATACATTCCTCGTGTCCATCAAGCGGATATTGAAAGGCAATTTATGAGTCTGAGGAAAAAGGAGGATGAGAATATAGAAAAGTATAAAGCTAACATTAAAAGGGTAGAATGGCATGCAACCAATTATATACGGAACCTAAGGAGTATGATTGGTCAATTATTTATGGGGTAAAACCATTTCTCCATCCAGCATTAGTCTAACAATCCTTCTCATCATATAAAGATATTGTATCATTTTCTATCAAGACAGAAAAGGATTTATCTATGTATTATGACATTAAATCAATTCATGAGAAGAAGAGATCAGGTGAACACTCTAGAAATGGAAATAAGCGGAAGAAGGGATAAGATGAATATCCATCCAGTCGTAAATATGGGAAGAAACACCCTAGTACTTTCCTGAATAGAATTGGAGTCTGATAAAAGGGTGGCAAAATGGACCACCAAGATCATGATGGAAAGGGAATACAAGAGGTTATCAATTTTGAATGCTAATATTATAGAGAAATTGAGTATTATGCAAATTATTTTCTTAAAAACCAAGTTAAGATACCTCAGAAAAGTAAAAGGGAGAAAGGCCAAGCTTATGCGAGCACTACTACGGTGGTTGAAGCTCCGAAAGACATGGAGGTGGGTAATTTAATGGTTTCCTCTTGTTTTCCAGTGATTTATTTGATTCTAGATCATCATATTGTTTCATATATTCACATTTTTCTAAGAAAATTATATATTTCCAATTTGATTTTATAAATATGTGGTAAGTCAAAACTCATAAGGGAAGTATCATTGCAACCAAGTATTTTAAATCAATTCCCATTATGGTTTATATATGTTCATTATCAGCTGATTTCATCATTATACCCATGATTTAATTTGATATAATCCTTGGTATGGATTGGATTTCAGAACATGATGCGAAATTTTTTTATAAGAAAAAGGATGTTACAATTTTCAATGATAATAAACAGTACCATATCATTAGAGAAGAAACACCACCACATGATTCTTATTTAGATCCACCCCTAGTAGCTCAACTAAATTAAATTTTTTGCGATGAAGAGAATGAAATAACTATAGGTGGGGTAAAGAATGTTTGAATAGATAACATACATATTGTAAATGAATATGTTGATGTGTTTCCAGATGATTTACCTTGACATCCTCTAAAATGAGAAATTGAGTTTTCCATTGATTTAATTGTGGGTTCAAGGCCCATATCAAAGACCCCATATTGAATGGCCACTATGGAATTTTTGGAACTAAAGAAAAAACTAGAAAAATTGTGTAATAAATGATTTTTTCATCCTAGTGATTCTCCATGGGGATCCCATGTTTTTTTTGCTATGAAGAAATATAGATCTATGAGGATCTACATTGTATACAGGGATATCAATACTATAAAAATAAAGAAAAAGTATCCCCTACCTCACACAAATGATTATTAAAACACATTCATGGAGATCAATATTTTTTCAAGATTGACCTTTGATCTAGATATCATCATTTGTGCGTAAAGAAGGGAGACATTCCAAAAATAGCATTTCGAACCAAGTATGGGCATTACGAGTTTACAATAATGCCTTTTGAACTGACTAATGCAACACAATGTTTTCATGGATCTAATGAATAGATTTTTCAACAAATATATTGATTAATTTTTATAGGTATTTATTGATGATATCTTGGTATACTCAAAAAGCTATAAATATCATGAAAATCACTTGTGCACTATTCTGAAAACCCTAAGAAGAAATGAATTGTATTGGAAGTTCAGAAAGTTTAAATTCAAGATTCATTAAGTTTCCATTATTCGACATAATGACTATAAAGATGAAATCTATGTCGATCCTTCAAAGGCCACGGTAATCCAAGAATGGCCAACACCGATTATTATAGCTGAGGTATGCAGTTTTATTGTTTTAGTAGGTTATTATCAGCATTTCATCTAGAATTTTTCCCTATTGGAAAAGCAATTAACCAAGACCACATGTGAAGGGTTCAAATTTATTTGGAGAAAAGAGTGAGAAGAATGTTTTGAATATCTGAAGACATGATTCATCAATTCTCCAATCTAAATTCTACCATCGGGAAATGAAGGGTTTGTTATTTATAGTGATGCTTTAAAGGAAGGAATTGATTGTTTCCATATGTAGAATGATGGGGTTATTCGTTATTCATCATGACATATAAAAATTCATTAGAAAAACTATCCAACTCATGATCATTAGTTATAAGGTGTAGTCATTACCTTGAAGATATGGATACACTATCTATATGGTGAAAATGTGAGATATAAACTGATCACAATAGTTTGAAGAATATTTTCCCACATAAAGAACTAAACATGAGGAAAAGACGATGGAGTTAACTAATAAAGATTATGATTTCAATATACACTACAACCAAGGGAAGGAAAATAAAGAGGCAGATGCTTTGAGCAGAAAGGATCATGGAGTTTTTAATAAGATGAGAGTTGAAAGGGATCCTATGTTCATGGATCTAGTAAAAATGGATATGCGAATAATCATGGATGGTGAAACATTAGTACTTTTTCAAATGGTTTCCAAACCATCTTTACTAGAATGTATGTAAAGTTCTCATCCTAATGATGTGTTGTTTCAAAAGAAAACTAATGAATTTAATGATGGATGATTGATTGACTTATTATATGAGGATGAGATTTTAAAATTTGGGAAGAGACTTTGGGTTCATGACATACCTGATCTAAAAGGGGATTGATTGGATGCTAATCCTAAATCCAATTTCCTTGTACACTGTTGTAGCACTAAAATGTATAGAGATGTTAAGGATCATTATTTGTGGGACAACATGAAGAGAAATAATTTTGATTATGTGTCAAGATATTTTTTTAATTGACAAGTGAATGTTGGAAGACAACATCCTAGAGGATTCATTCAACCTCTTCTAATACCAGAGTGTAAATGGGATGATATTACGATGGACATTGTCATGGGACTACCAATGTCTCCTAGAATGCATGATACAATATGGGTCATTTTTTATCGTCTTACCAAGCTAGAAAACTTTCATTCTATAAGAGAAGATTTACCATATGAACGTTTAGAAAGAATATATATTAATGAAGTTATAAGACATCATGGAGTACCCCTATCGATTGTTTCTAATTGTGATCCTCATTTTACATCAAGACTCTAGAAATGTATTCAAATGTATCTAGAAACTGAACTTCGTTTGAGCACTGCTTACCACCCTCAATCCAATGGACAATCAGAACGGACTATTAAATCCTTAGAATACATGTTGAGATCTTGCTATCATGACTTTCAAGGTATGTGTGATCAAAATATACCTCTGGTAGAATTTCATATATGAATAGATTTTATTTATGTACTCAGATGGTACCATATGAAGCATTATATGGAAAGAGATGTTGCAATACAACATGTTTGGATGATGTTGGTGAAATAAAACTCGTAGGCCGAGAACATGTTGAGGAAACAATGGAAAAGGTTAAGGTTATCTAAAACCATATCAAAGCAGCTCAAAGTAGGAAAAAGAGATATGATTTCCCCATTAGAATAAGGATTGAAGACTAACCGTTATCAGATATACATCCCTTGTATTGATTCATAATTTTTAGTGACGCACTGATCACTTCCCCACAAGTTATGAAACACATTTATTCACTATATCAACTGATATTAGAACATACCTTAAAAATAATCCTTGGAGTGGAATCTATTTACCCATTAGAGGTGTCTTGGGTTTTATCTGATTTGGGTTCCTCTTTCCCCCTACAAATTGTGAATTATCACGTAGATCTAGAGTATCATCTTTATGGAGCGCATCTATTCATGGTGTGGAGGAACAGGGGGATGTGACCTCCATTTCTTTGATGTAAATATTGATTGGTGGTCAGCATTCAGATTTGCATGTCAGGATATTTGGTTGAAGATGCGGTTCATCTCGAAGTTGACTTGGCCTCAGTGATATGATTTCCTAGTCGCAGTTCCTCTCAGCAGCATATTGGCATTTGGCTCAGAGTGTCTAGGCATCCTGAAAGAGATGTCGTTCATCCAGGTGACAACCTATCCGGGCACAGTCCCAACATTGGTGTGGTTTGGTGCCGCTTAGTCATTCTAGTGTCGTTAATTAGGTTATGGTTCCGATGATTTTCTAACAAGGCTACGTCAATTCTCTGATGAGTTTTCAGTGTGGATCCGCTTCAGATCAAAGTGGCATAAAGGGGAAAGAATCCAGATTAGGGTACAAATATGTTTTTTTTCTAATTTTTTGTTTGGTAACAGTGGATTTGTTCAAATGTCTAGTTTTTGGTACTCATTGATTATTGTGGTTTGTTGACACTGGTTCACCTCTTCCCCAACATGTTGTTTTCTCTCCCCCATGACCGAATTTCTTTGGAATCTGGAAAGGGTGTTTCTATCGTTCTGATTTAAGTAGATCCATGCAAATAGGGTCATTTATATTTCTGAATAACCAGGATCCCCTCATCCATGTAATTCCCTATGTGTGGGTTTGGGCCATCCATTCCTACATGACGATAGATTGGAATCACATACATTGGATTGTGTTTTGTGCTTCTGCTGCTGTAGTGTTGCGGAACCTCATGGGGTGTGATAGGGTTTGTCGAGGATGGATATTGATGGTGTTTCGTGGATATGTGCATGCATGGAGCTTCTCATATGTATGTTAGGATGGTTTTTGAGACTTGGTTTATGAATATTCAATCAGACTCGGCCTCAAGGGACATTCCACAATTAAGGATTCTGAACAGGTAGTTAACCGTTGCAGGCTTCACAGAATTGGATGTTTGAGAGGGCATGACATCAGCTATCTGATTAAGAATATTATTGTTCTTTGACATAGGAAACATGTTGTCGTTTAGTCCTATATTGGCGGAGTTCCATTTCATGTTTTAAATGCTACGGAGAGGTAGCTCCAATTTGTGAGTATGGGTTTTATTTTCCTGATCATTAGGTCATGTAATGTTCAATGTCCCTAAAGTATGTTGGGATCCCTTCTTCTATTAAATAGGGTTTTCACATAATAATAAAAATATAATCCCTTAAGCATGTTGGAGGATATGCCAAATTCTAACATTTCAATCGTTGGTATATTTATCAATGTGATCAACATTCACATCAGAGATGTTTTCGGGCACAATCCACTAACTATATAATTATATTTGTGCACCATTGAGCCATATTTTCACATAAAAATGTCTATTATGTGTCATCCTATATTTAATTAGATTTTTGGTTAGTCACATAAGTGGTATCACCATTCAGGTGGGTAATCTGTAAATGATAGGGGCTAGGAATTTTTGGTTCATTGGTACTGCAAGGAGTATGAAATGGAGGTAATGGGGGTCAGTTTCTTTATAGATTATTGCGTCTCGCATGAATATGAATAGTGGAATAATTATTTTATCCTTGGGATATTTTGTAGGTGGATTCAAGAAATGGATACCTTTTATATGGTTCATGGAGAGGTGTGAATCTACATTTGGGATTCACAAGTCATCAAAGGTGATCCAATCATGGGAATTATGTTGGAAATGTTTCAACCATCGATAATTATGTGGGATATTTTTATGAGAATCCCCACAAAAATAATTGAAAAAGAATAAATTTTTTAAATTAATAACGATAGATAGGATTCACATTAATAATATTATCTATTTTTAAATCATGTTATGACTTATTAATCAATATTATAAAATGTATTCAAAAGAATATATACACCAATGTGTCTCATTCACTAGAAGCAGTGAATTACAGGTGCATATTGGCCAGCTTTGGAAGAGGTCCCAAATGACTAGTTGATCTTGAAGGTAATAATTGGTCATTAATTATTGGTTCATATTACAGATATCAATCTTAAATACCTTAGTATTTATCTGTTTCTTATTTTAAAATAAAATGGGGGAGTAATTATTGAGAATCATTTAATGGTCTTCCAATTAGCATGATTCATGAGTATGGGTTCTTTAACTCCCGTGGGTTTCTGAATGAAGAATTCATACCTTATGCATAGGGAACTAGTGATTTTAGATAGGGCACATTTATTTCTAAATTTTTTACAAATAATTTTAATTAGTAAAATAAATTTTTATATTTTTCATATAATCCTCAATGTGGAACCATTTGTTCCAATGTAAGTAGATGCCTTATAGAATTTATGTATTTGATATCTCTATTATAGGGACCATTGGAAGCATGGATATATGGGATATCATCACTTAAGGGTATATTACCATCCAATTTTTTAGTAATTATGGTTTTATTCATAAACAATTATATTCCCCACAGTCATGCATCTAGTTCAAGAAGCATTTGATTGTAGTGTTTAATTTTTTAAAATATTGGCATGGGATGATATGGGGGTGGAATTCTCCATCCTACATATTGAACCTCCTATTGGGATTAGAATAATCCTTTTAGATAATTTGATTTAATCATACATTAAAGGGGAGAATTGTGAGATAGTACATCAGTTCAGAGGCCCAATAGATGTTGAAATTAATGAAGAACATGATTTGGAAGAGGGTACATCAAATTCTAAGAAAACATCAAGTCCTTTGAAGTGGTTCACCCAGTAAACATTGGAATTAGAAGGACCTAAGAATAGAAATAACAAAACTAGGGTGCCTTTATCCTGGTTATCAAAGAATAAAGTACAGTATTTATTCCCTTTATCTATGGAGAGTGGAGCAGTTAACCAGCCTTTAATTACCACTAATAATAAATATACATAGGCTAAGATAGAATGGAATACATATAGAGAGGGTATATACCTTGAGAATTTCAGGAACTCACACCAAATGATAGAGTTTATACTCATGGTGTTTGGCTAGTTCCTTACTCCCCTATTTTTCTTCTATGAATGCCAACATAAAAAATTTGAGTCTTATATTAAAGAATTAGATGAATTTGTCATGTGTTGAATATTGTGAATCCTCACATGGATTTTATTTTTTAATGGATTAAGGGTGAAATTAAATAATGTAGATAAAAACATTTAGTACAATTCTCTTTGGGAAAAAATAAAGACAAAATTCACACTGGATATTGTCATGTTTATATTGATGTTATCTTAATGCTAAACTATTTCATTCACTTTTATAGGGTCCATACATGGACCTATAGAATGTTATGATTACAATATATGACATTGAAGAAGAATAAAATAACATTTTATTTATTGAAACAGAAATCTTGATAGTTGTATATACATTCATAGTGTGGTAAGACATATTGAAGAAGTTATCCTAAGCCCACAATGTGTGCTCCCTCCACCACCTCAAATACCTCCTTATAGTATTTCAACTATTGAGTATTTCCATAGGATGAAAAAAGAAACCTCATTACAAAAACCCCCTAGTTTGGAGGGTAAATGTTTTATTCACCACTATATAATCATTTTTAATATTTATTCTATGATGGGGTATATATTTGTACATATGTAATCATGGTTCCAACAAATATTAGAAAAGAAAATCCACATAGATTAGATGTTTATACACCTCATGAAGTGGAATCAGATGAATAATTAGTGAAGATGTGATAGAAGGATTTGGTTTATGCCTAGATTTTAATAGCTACACGAATTCTTTCACCTGTGGGGTGGGGGATGTGAAAAGGCTGAATGAACACCCTTTAGTTCATAAAATATTGAATCATATACTATAAAAATTGATGTTCTACTTTTTTTGAGGATTTTTAAACAATAATATGAAATTTTAAGGATATGGGTTTTCTATTCTTAATTCTTATAATATCTTGTATGGTAAACTTATCCATGTCTCATCCTTACATATCATTATTTTTAGTTAACATTGTTGAGTCTCTTCAAAAATGACTGGTAAATGTTCCTTATTTCCATTTAAATAATTTTCCACCCCCTCATAGGTCTAGAAGTGAAAATTATGCAATGTTACTTGAGATAAATCAATGAAGTCCCTGAGAGAACTCACCTCACTAAAACAACAATATTGATAATCATATAAATTTACGGTAGATTCTAATTTATCAAACAAATCTCATCGTGAAAATTGATTATTATCTTATAGAGATATAATATTATGAGTTATCAATAGTAGAAAAGGTTTCTTCTTATTTAAAATGATGAAATTATCTGAAGAGAGGGTACCATGATACTCCCCCTATTTGTGTGTGATATTTTTGTAGAGACTATAACTTTAAATATTGGTGAGTGTATTTATTATCCTTTATTTTACACCTATAACTCTATTATAGTTGTTTAACACTAACCTAAATTAACAAACAATATGTACACTAAGAATAGATTATTTATAGGTATATTTAAATGATTAATTTATGAAAGTTAGAATTTGTGTTTTAAAAAATATTTTCCATTTCTCATTTTTTATAAAATATTTTCTTCCGATTCATTTTTTCAAATTTTTCTTAATATAATTTTTTTTGGTGAATATAATAATATACTATTTTTTATTGTTATAATGAATTTTATTAAATTAATAGTATATATGTTTGAATTATATAATTATAAAACACATTGAGTTAAAAAATATATATTCTATAATAAAAATTATGTATTTTAATATATTAATTATAATTTACAAACCAAATATTATTTTTTTAAACTCAAGAAACATATTTCTCAAAAATTAAATTAATATATTATTATTTTTTATATTAAAATTAATGTTTTGTAGTTTTATAAATTGATAAAAATAGATTGAAAATTTATAATCAATATGTCTACGTTATATAATAAGGATTATTATATCTTTATCCATGACTATTATGTTATCTTAAATAATAACTAGTTACCGTGGAAAAAACTATAATGGTAAATGTAATGAATCATGTCATAAACAGATTGTAACATGATAATGAATGTCTATAATTTTGTGGAAGTGGTGTTTCTTTACCTTACCAATTAATACTCTATTATTTATTATATTATGATTCATTTGATATGTTTATCATATTCTCCCTTTAGATTATGTGAACATATTTGAAAAAATGACATTATCTCTACATATAATGGGGGGTCGCACACCACCCCTACATGGATTTCTTAAAAATTTATTTTCCTCATAAAAAATACCATTATTAATTCCAGTAGAATATGATTTCACTCCCCTGAGCTACTATTGATAATATATTATAGTAATCCCTTCCTTTGTAAATAAACCTCTAAGAGAAACCAAAATTTCATAACGCAAGTTCAATCATTTTGCTAATGGATTTCTGAATATAGTACAATTAAAAATTTAATTATCCAAATATTATACGAGTAATTAAGTATTTATATTATAATAAATGTTTTTTAATTGGGGAAATAAATACTAACCATCTTTTACATTTCCCTTAATAAAATCAAAAGCATCATTTGTCTGTTTTGTAGACTATCACCTCCACAAACTAGAACATATTTATTTCCATCAGCAACATAAAATAATGGATTTATGGATGAGATTAAATGAAATATATTATTTTTGTGATATTATTAAAGTTTGTTTATGATAAATTTGAGATCTTGTTAATTATATAATCAACCAATTATCATATTTAACTTAATAATTTTAAATAAGCATACTAATATGAAAAAATTTTATTCAAATTGTGTAATGTATTCTTATCCATTCCTTATGTTTATAATTATATCCAATTTGGGTATATCACACTAATAAACAATATAAATATATATTATATATCTATTATTTTGGTGTTACTACAAAACCATCTCATAATAATTCATTAAATTAGGGTATGTTCATGTTTGGAACAGTTTAAACTTTTAATTGAACAATGTTTTGAATTAATATGATTAATTTCTATGGGAACATAATTAATAGTTTGATATTGTAAAATTGATTAAATAATTAATTTTTTATAGATATATTTATAAATATTTAATTTATTAATTAATAAAACACATTTCGACCCACAAGAATCATTGAAACATGATTGTTTTCAATTTCATCTTCGTGGATAAATCTTAAAACACACTAGAAATGAATTTGAAACATAATAAATAATTATTAGATATACCTACAAATAAACGTCAATATATAGTAATGATGAAAAATGGATGATAAAAAAAATATAGACATCATTATAATGAATATAGTACAAAGTATGAAACCTAAAAACACTCGATATAAAAAATTAGAAGAATTCATATAGATAATGACAATTTATAATGAGTATAAATGAAAATGGATATGAGAAATGTAATAAAATAAATGATTAATATAGCTATTTTGTATATAGGAGGTTAATGTATTTTACTGGAAATTGGGATAATAGGTAATGGTTTTCCATCTCTAATTCATATCTTTGAGACATGTTCTGTATTATGCACCAATTTTCTGTTAGGTGATGTATATGTAACAACTATTTGAGATTTTAAATCAAGAAATTAATTTCTTTATGGTATTTGGTGATATTTTCTATATTCTATCGTTCAATTTCATATCATTAAATTTCTACCAAATCCATTCATGGGGGTTTCCATATCTATTTTTATTCCTTAGGACACATGTTATATTCACCACTTATTATATTTTATGTGTTTCACACAGTGAAATGAATTACATTTTTTAATAATATAGGTGAATTAACATGGATGTAAATGTTAAAAATGTTACACATCTGTAATATTTTTTGAGTCATGTTTTAGAAAAATATTTTTAGAACTAAATTATTTTCACATAGGAAAAACCCACCTTTGATTTGAAAATGTAATATTATTTGAAATTTACAAGAAAATATATCCATGACTAAATAAAAAAAATTGAAGATGGTCATGGAAATGGGAAATATAGTGATAATCAACTTGAAAAGTGTTGGTTGAGTATTTCCACAATCATTACCCTAATTCATGACTAATGGTATTAAGACCACAAACCTATTGATACACATCTAAGAGATATGTTTTAGAATGTTCATATTCTCTTGATGAACCATGTTAATGGATTTTTCTAACCATTTACATGGTCTCCTACCAACTGAATCAATTGAACCCAATTATTATCTTCCATGGGTAACCCATCACAATATAAGAAACCTCTATACTATATTCCTTTAAAAAGTTTAATTCATATTACACTTATGATACCACATGAATTCTATGTTTATTAAGGTATATTATCATAGATTCCAACATTATTCTATTGATAAGGAAGTATTTACTTTCTATATTTATTATTATATGGATAGCCATGTTTTATCTTTTATGTGGTTCCTCAACTAGTGGTAGGAAATTACATGATGGATTTTATGTTGAATTCATTAGCCTTAATCTAGTTATGGGTGGGGTCTGGACTAATATATAAAATTGATGCATCGATAGGTCTCATGAAAAACATGTTTGGTTTTAGAGTATGATTCTTCCCAGAATAAGATTTTGTCTTGGAATAAGACCTTAATGGTGTTTCTTATATCATCATTATATATTCCAATAGTATGAGATTAATAATAGTTTTAATCAATGTATTCATTTATTGTCACAGATGGTCATGTCTCTATTTTAATTTATTATGTATTTATGTTGTTCAGTTATTACATCAAAAAAAACATAGTCCTTGTTTATGATAAATAATTTTTGAATTTATATTACTCCTTACAAAGCAACTGAATTAATAAAAATTTCCCTTTACATATGAATCATACATTAGGAAAATGTGTAGTTATAAATGGCATGATGGAAGGGATATTCATGTTCCGTCAATACGATCATGTTGTATCTTACGATTTTAAATGTGTTTTATCAATTTATCTAGTCTACCATGACTACTAAACAATTTATCCCTCCAGGAAATCCTGTATCATTTACTAATAATGTAATATAACTACTTTATAGGGGTAATTAGAGTCTGGGATGTTATAGATGGTATTTATGGGTGTTTAGAATAATCCTTGTGGATATGATTTGTAGAATCCAAGTTGGGTATCACCATTTTTTTTAAAACCATAAGTAATTATGGGATAAACATTAGAAATTGTAATAGAAAATGGACTTTTACAATTCAATATCATGGGTTTATTATCTGTATGAAATTGTACAAATATGAAGACTATTGGGTTGAATTGGAACTATATCAACACTTGTTGTCAATGTAAGTATAATCCCCTTGAACATGGTAATGAATTTGGAATTAAGGATAATTATATAATATAAATATTTGATAATCTTAACTAGAATTTTATAAATAATATCACCGGTAGAGTATTTTTTGCTAAAAAAATGTGGTGTAAATATAATAGAATACTTCATGAAATAAAAATGTCAAACATTTAGGGGAACAACTAATCTCTTTGTATCTGAATAATGGATCACATTTATATAAATGTTATTTCACTCTTTGGGAAGTAGTGAAAATGAAATGTTCAGTTTAGAAGTATATCGTTTGAAGGGATAAGGGGAACAATGGTATTCAATAATTTGAAGCACCTAACTAGAAGATAATATCATTCTCATAAAATATGAAACATTAAAATAGATATTACATGAAAAAAAGCATTCACCATTAATGCGGATAATAAATATAGTAATAGTTCCTCAAACATGGTGGAGGAAAATGTTTTTTACTATGAGAATAAATTATAAGGATAACAAGGCTTTTTATACACTATGTATATAGCCCATAAAAAATATTGATCAATATTTTATGGGTTATATACAATCCTTTTAACATAATTGGTCTCTTATACATTTTCTTGATAACAATATATTCTCTAACGAAACATTAAAATTGAAAAAAAAATATGCCAAGGAAAAATGTATTAAAAAGAAATAATGAGAATAAGATGATATCTAAGAATCATGGGAATAATTATGGAGAAATGGGTAATAATGGAATTATTAGATTCCCCAAACTTGATAATTTTTATATGAAACACCATCCGGATTCTAGGAATGATACCAATGTTTGATACAAGTGTGAAGAAAAAATCCACATATATCTGAAATGAATGGTAAATGGATAATCTATAAATGTTCCATAATATAACTATATGGGGATCATAAATTATGTTAACAAATTCCCAAAATAGTAGGGGAATTTACATTCTAAATCCCAAGGGATTCAAGAATTTAATTCAAGATTTCCATATCTGATGTCAAAATTTGTAATGAAATGTTGTTGGGTACTTTGATCATTTCATCAATGATAGATAATGTTTTATTTAATTTTATATCTTCTCACTCCATTATTTCTTCCATTATTTGAAACATTATTAGATCAGTCTATAGAACCCTAGTAAAAATTTTCTCTATTAAAAATCCAAGTAGAAATATTGTGTTATGAATGATTTGTTAGAAAGTTAAAAAATTATAAAAGAAGGTTATTTTGATTTTTAATTTTGAAGATAAATCTCTTTACTTTTGAGGGAAAAATTAATCATAAAAATCATGTTTAGATTTTCCCTTTGTTATTATACTTAATATGATTCTTGGCTAAGAGAAATATCATGTTAATCATATGGATGTTGAATAAATCCTATGAATAATGGATGTACCTATGGTGCAAACAATCATTTATGTTTTTCAAGAATAATTTTATTGTTTCCCACTAGATTATAAAGTTGACTTATACATTGAACCCATTCCTGATGCAATGACTATATAAAAAATACCTTATAAGACTGAACATGTGGATTTTTGGATTTGATGAAATATTCGTGCGATTTGAGTGACAATGAACATATATTTCCAAGTGTTCCACCATATACATCCCCAGTTTTATTCATGAAAATGAACGATGGGTATATAATGTTTTCTATCACTTTGAGAGATCTTAATTACATTTCTATAAACATTATGTATCATATTCCATGCATTGGTAACTTATTTGATCAACTCCTAGAAGCCCAATAATCATAAATAGTCAATCTTTACCCTAGTTATCAGTAGTTAAGGCTGAATAATGAGTTTATGACTAATATGACATTTTAACCTAGGTATGGACAATATTATTTTATGGTAATTTATTTGGATTTACTAATGTACCTTCATTCATTAGGGATTGTATAAATTGAGTATTCCTAGAGAATCATGATAAATTTTGTGTTCAATAAATTTATGATATATTGATTTTTAGTATGAGATTTTAAAATCATGAGAGTCATCTATAAATAATTATAGAGTCCCTAAAAATAATTATATGGGATGCATAGTATGTGTCCATTTTGGATAAATTAATTTTCTTTTCATGGACATATTATCTCTTTGGGTGGTATATTTTTTGACCCTTCATTGAAAAAGGTTTTGAAATAATATCATAAAATTTCGAGCATAACTGAGGTCAAAATTTTATTGGTCATATTAGGTTTCTATGAAAATTTTGTTCATGTTTTTCCCTAATTGGCTAACCTTTTAATCTTGCTAACATGTTAATGGGTTAAATTGACATGGTCAAGGGAATGAGAGGAATGTTTTAATGATTATAATAGAAGATTTATTAATGATATGGTATTAAATATATTATCTTTTAATAGAGGATTTATATTATATATTTATAACTAGAATAGGGGAAGTTGTTATTTCTTTATAAAAATTTATATGGTGATTCCATATTCATAAATGAAATTCATACTTCATGAATATCACTATCCAGCTCATGACCTTGAGTTAGATGATATAATATTTACATTGAAAATATAAATAAACCACTTCTTATATAAATTGTTATATATATATATATATATATATATAAAGACCACAAGGTTTTGATGTATATCTTCTCTCATAAGGAGAACAATATTAGGTAAATAAGATGGTTGAGACTACTCAAGAAAAAAAAATTCAATTCACTACCACACTAGGATAGAAAACAAGGTGGATGGTCTTTTGATTAGGAGATACCATGGGGTTATTATTAATATTAGTATTCACAAGGATCATATATATATATTGGTTTGGTGATTTCTTTGAAAGTGGATCCGTCATTAATTTTTCATGAAAATGTTCTACCATACACTCCACAAAAAAAAGGTAAGTCCTAGAAGAATGATAAAAGTGTTAAATTATTGGAAATTGATATGTTTCATCTGTATTGATGGTGTCTTGTTGTTTGGTAAGTGGATATGTGTTACTCCTCAACAATATATTTTCTAGGAACTATTGGATAAAGCGCATTGATCAAATTTCTCCATACATAATGGTAGAAAAACGTTATATAGGGATTTATGATAAAAACAATTAATGATATTTTATAAAGTGCGATTTGGATATTATGTGTACAAATTATTATTAATATATTTGGTATATTATAAAATAAAACCCCTTAACAGAGTCATAAAACCTCTTTATATACCCATATAGATGTGGTAAAATTTTATAACTGGCTTTTTCATTAGACTCACACACACTCTATGAAATATTTATTTTATATAGGTTATCTTTGATCGTTTTCATAAGTATCCTCATTTCCTAGTGATTTGGGTAGATCTACCACATAAACGATGGTCCCATATCTATAACAATGTATTTTAAAGGCTTCATCATGTGCCAATATCGTCTGTATTTGATCTTGACCCCCAGTTGACATCTAAATTCAATATGTGCCATCATGGGGATCTCAACATTCAAACTCGTTTAAGAAAAACCTATCATTACTATAATAATTTTTTATTTCAATGTATTATCTAGACTATATAAGTATTATTGGGTTTAAATTCTCTTGACTTTAAAGGTACATATGATATGTATTTAGTTTTTGTGTAATTATCAATCAATAAAAGCTTTCATTTTAGCATCCATATAAACTATAATAATAATTTTATGGTATTATTTTTCATTAAAAACCTATTATTATGAATATGTAGAACAAGATTTATTTGGTCAATATAATCTAGAGTACATGACTGTTAAATTTTGAACTGTTAATGATCACATTAAACTATCCCAATGTTGGAAAAAACTTTAGGATGAAAATAAAAGGACACAATTATAATTTCTAATTATAACTCAACTATTTTAGAAGGATTAAAAATGGTATGGATTTTCATGATTTGTTAAAAATTGTATTTTAATCCCTTTTTATATTAGAACTTGGGAAATAAAAGAAATGATTGGGGATGAAGCAAACCAATCAACTATGCCACCCAAAATTTCTAAATTAAATGATTCCTTACATGTTTCATTAATAGAGTAAAAAATTATATATCAAATTATCTTTCTCACTTATAAGAGAATAGAATGGGAGCCTTACTTATATTATAATGATGAACATTTATATATTCCTCACATTGGAGAGAATGTAATGTCAAATCGGACAACAACATCGGTGAAAGTATTTTAGATAAATGAAAAAATATATGAAGAAAACCTATGATCCTAAATCAACTGTGAGAAATGTACAAAATACATTTCTACATAGCTAATATATACCCTAATTTAGAGGATGATTTTATTTACGTTGGGGATAATATAACACCAGAGACTCTACGTTATCTGGTAATAACTATATCCTATGTAATCAAACCATGTGAATTGTAAAGAGAATTTATTTTTAATTATATTTAATAGTTTAAATTTCTTATAACGTAATATTGTTTTTATTCATTAAATATGATGTTTATACTGTTCATAATTAAATAATATTTATATGAGTTTTGGGAATTTCTCAAAAATTGACTTTTAGGATAACAATACAATATTTCTTTTTCCCTAATTCAACACATTTTATATACTAATTAGTAGAAAATAATGGAATTGAGAATTTCTATACCATTTTAGGTAGAAGATATTTATTTTATAATTTAAATTGTTCATTTTAAAATATTATTTATAATTTATTAAATAAATAATGATATTTTAGAACACATCTAACATTTTACTCAAAACATTTATTTATATATTATATATTTCTATTATTAATATTAATTTATAACTCATATAGAATGTGAATCAATAAAAATTGATATCAAATTTAGGAGTACCGGGTCCAAATTTGTTAATGATGATCACTTTATTTTGAAGAATAAATTCTAGGGTTCCTTAGGAAAAAACTAGTTACTATGGTTAAAGTTGTAATGATAAAATTATTAATTTAGTGGAAAAATTCCTGGAAACATTATAATAATATTTCATGAATTTAGTTTTGGAGATTTTTATCGTCCATATATATTCCCTAATATATTATTTCCAATTTTTAAAAATATTTTCATGTTTATCATGATCTCATATAATATGAATTTTAATATATAAATTTCATTATCACCTCTTATAAATCTTTAAACTCACCGCCCATTCAAATAAGTCATAAAAATTATATTTACACATATAACCATTACCTTTTATCATCCCTAAAAATAAACTTTTACTCTATTGAGCTTCTCACCAAAATGAATTATCCTACACCCTTTCTTTCTAAGGAATACTCTAAGAGAAACCTGATGATCTCAATATAAGTTCAATCTTTTTCACCAACATCAGTTTAGTTTCTATTTCCATTTAATATTACTTTATCTAAAAAATATTTCTAATAAAATATTTATATTATATTTAATATTTTTATATATATCAAATAAAAACTAACTACATTTCCCCACTACCATAAGAAGAATGGAACTTTAATTCACGTGTTGTATGGAATGCCATATACCTGAAACAATGTGTTTTGTTATTATTAATCTACAAAAAATGATAGTTATACGAATGAAATTAATGTCTAAATATTATATTTTTTATATCATTAATTTTATGATATATAGAACATAAAACTCATTAATTATTTGATAAAAAAATGGTCGTAATTAATTTAATCATTTAAAACCATTGTGCCATGAGGATAATGGTTTATTAAAATTGTTTAATGGTTTCATATACATTTTTTGTTTTTATAATTCCTTATAATTTTGTTATATCACACTAATAAATGAAAAATGATATCATTATTATTATTTAATAGTTATATTACAATAACATCACCTTAGATTCTTTAAATAAACAAGGTCGTGTTCATGTCTGTGTTGCTTTAACAACTAAATTTTGGAATACTATGAATTTATATCATGAGTGACTATATTATATAATTAATATTATAATATAATTTAAATAAGTAAATGTTTAATATTTTTGTTTTTTTGATGTTATATCAACAATTAATTCAGTAATCAAGAAAATGTTTTTTATTAATTAAGAATTGTGGAAACCTGCATGTTATCTAAATCTTCATCGAGAGAGAATACTAAAACACTCTTGAAACAAATTTAAAAAATATAATAAAAAATACATAAAAATAACTTCAATGATATATTTATGGTTAAATTTTTATGAAAAACTATTATGGAAAACTTTATAATTAAACTAGTACAAATGTTCAAATTGTAATCAACTAATGTGGATAATTGGTAGAATTCATATAGATAATGACTATTTATGAAGATTCTTAAGAAAAATTGGTTGGGTTAATGTTCTATTTTGGGTGATAAATATTGATTATTTATTTATATAAGGGGTTAATGAATGTTCATGAAATTTAGGATAAGAGGTAAGTGTTATCCATCTTAAATTCATCTCTCTGTGACATGATTTGTATTATGCACCTAATTTCATTTTTGTGGGGTATATATACTACCTATTAGATATTTTATATCTTGAAATAATTTAAAAATTTTGTAAAGATCAATTTTAATTCTAAACATTCATGGGTTAATTATTGAATTCAAACCCTATCCATACATGTGAATTTTCCATCCAAATTTTCATTCTTTAGGAATCGTGTTATATTAACCACAATTTTTTTTAATTTGTTGAAATTTTTTTATATAGTATTCTTTTTAATATAACTCATGAAATTAAATGTATTTATAATTCTATATTTTTACCCCCTATCATAATATTTTTATTAAAGAGTCACCAAAACATTTGTAAGAATCTATCATTTCCATTGATGAAAACCCCATACTATGTTTTGGTGTAGTAAAATTATATGCAATTTCATAGAAAATACATCTCATTTTGGATTATATAATGTTCATGGGGTAGTGGATGAGATATAACTAGGGTTATTCAAACAAAAAAGGATTTTTTGAGCTCTCACTCAATCATCAACCTAATGCATAATGAGTGGGACTAACAATTAAAAAATGGTGAGGCCCTCCTATGGGATATGTAATGGAATACTCAAATAATATAAATGATCTATTATAAAGGATTTTTCGACCATTTACTTAGTCTCCTAAAAAATCAGAATATTGAACCAAATAATTAAATTCCATGGATAATCTAATAGAACTTCAATACACTTTCCACTATATTGCTTTGATAACATTACTTCTTGTTAATTTGATGATTCCACCCAACTTGTTTTTTGATTAAGAGATTTTCAACTAGATGTCAGCATTATTTTATTGAATATAGATTTCTATTATTTCTATATTTATCATTATAAGGATTCCCATGTTTTATACAGATAATGGTTTTCAGGTAATTGAAATAATTTTCTTGATAACAGTTATGGTTAATGAGTTATACTTAATCATTTGGAAGGTGGAACCTAGATTTATAAATCCCATAGATGCATCAACAAGTCTCATGTGTCATAACCCGACCCAACAGGGCTTGAGATGAAACTACACCAGGCCTTCCACAAATAGCCTAGGGGATGGAAACGAGTTCCATGAAATCATGTCAAACACATGAGAGGCATTGACCTAAAGTAACTATATGCATGAAAAAATATCTAAGAAGATAAAAATATAAAATTTAAAAAAACTAAAAATGATGCATTAATAATTATATAAAACCACAACAAGAGTATGATAAGAAGGTACTAGATAACATAAATTGTAACCAAATAAAAGTCCAACCAAAACTAAAATGTAATTTCCCACTTTCTAAAACTATGGATACTATATCTCAATGTAACACCGGTATACACCGTGTTCTATCAATCCCAAGAAATCTCCACCTCTTCCTTTCCACCAACAACTCCACATAAATATATTTCATATTAATAAGTCGTGATAAGTGTGGGAAGAGCCTATGTAGGGTTGAGTATAGAAATACTATGTACGACACCCTAATATAAAAAATTAAAAAGTATCATATGAAACCCCATCATTTATGGTACATATCTTATTTAATTAATTCAATTTACTCGATTTATTATGTTTCATGCAAAAATGATATTAAACAAATCATAATATACTATTATGTATTTTTTCAAATGACAATGTGAATAGTAATGTGACTGTTATTAATAGTAATGTAGAAATGATAATAATAATCTATATTAGTATAGTATATATAAAATTTTGGATTTCCATAAATGAAAATATGATATATTTATATCATATAATATGTAAGTAAATATTTTAAAAATGAAAAAGTAACTGTTTTTACTTTCATAAAAAATAATTGATTGTTCAGAATTTTAAAATTAATAATAATATTAAAAAAGAAAATCTATTTCCACAAATTATATTACTAAATGAATAATTTTTTTCTCTTAGGATTATAAGATAATTCAATGATACCTTAATATTTTTTAATGTGTCATAAAACCAGTTATAATATTAAAATTTATATTTTTTGAATGAATATTAATATTAATTAAAAATTAATTTCCTTATTTATAAAATTATATTAAAAAAATATTTCAATTTTTATTTCATCATGTAAAAATTATCCAAGGGTGATTTTTTATTACTTTTCTGAAAAATTTGTTCCCTAATGAATAGTAATAATACAGTTTTCACATTACCAGTGTAACTTCTATTACATCATTCATAATGTATTAGTGGAATAATTATTCTAGAACATCAAATTCGGCTGTTAAATTTTTACTGTGAAAAATTATTTATTAAAATACAATAATATCAATTTACAAACCTAGATTATTATTTTTCCAATACCTTAAGTTAAAACTGATTCTTTAAAATATTAATTTTTTTCCTTCCATTTTTGTTCTTAATAAATTAAGGCTTATTAATTATTATTTTGTTTTAAAGTAAAAAAAACATTATATTATATTAATTTATGATTTATAATGAAAATTATTATCTATTAAATGTATTACCTTTCATGTAAAATTTTATTCTAAAAATCCCTCTATATTCATGTATAAATAACTTGTCTACCTTCCCTTGTAAAATGTCACATTACACAATTTGTAACTCCAAAAAACTACCCAAAAACTCTATTTTATCCTACTAGGAATACATAAGGACGTTATGGATCCATCAAACTCAAATCAATAGGGTTTTTTACTATTGTGCAAGAGAAAACACACACAGAAATGAGTAAGTCTCCATTAACACCTCCTTATTTTCTCTTATTCATTCATATTTTTGCATTTTTTTTTAAAAAATATACTATAAAATTATATATATATATATATATATATTTAACATGATATTAATTATTTTAACGTACTTCAAGTATTATATATATGATATATATAATTGTTTACTCCATTTTCTGGCTCATACGAAGACATCATGTTAAAGGTCGGTTAACCTCCTAAAGAGACTTTGGGAAAACATTTTTTATAACCACCTACATGGATGGGTAATATAGATTTTATATAATAAATAAATATTTAATTACATTTATTCTGTGATTCTGGAAATAATTAAATGAATTTATTATTAACATATATGAAAATTTAGAAATTGAGGTACAATAAAAAAATTTATAGAAAAACATTAAATTAAAACTCTTTATTTTCTCAAAAAAAATAGTAAATATAATAAAATAATTATAATTGTCCAATATATGTATAAATGAAAATATTTAACTTTTGCATTATTGATTTAATAAATATATTATTTTTATTTAGGAGAGGTAAAAACCAATATAATTAAGCGGGAATTAATGTAAGGGACTTCTCTCAATTTGAAATTCATTGAGACTCACTGGGTATTCTTCACCTAATTTTTTTGGTTTATCTAATACCCCTTTAAGATAAATTTTTATTTGATATTTTATTCCTCATAAATAACCATATACTCATGTATCATGGGTATAATTATTATATATGTCTTAATCCATTTATTACATGTGGTGTTTAATTTGAATGTTGAAATATTGATAAATCCATATTTCTTACTCAATAAGTGAATTTTGTGAAGTAATGTTGTTTTTAAAATATTTATATGTATGAAAAATTATTTGGCCTTGTAGTGAAGGTTGTGTCATGACTTTATATCACCTCAATTCATCGATAGGTCTCATTAGACGAAAACATTGGTAAAAACCCCTTGGTGATTGTTTCCAAAAATATTGATGGGTATCTACCCATAGAATTAAACAGTCTTGATGTATTATAGTTTATGTTATAGATACATTAAGTCCAATAATTAATCATTTTTTTATTTTTCATTCAGTTATCATTATCCAAGGGATTTTCACTATGAAAAAGTATATATATTCATATTCATTCTCATTTTATTAATGGCGTGTGTTTTTCAGTTATTCACTATTCTATAATGATTATGAATAATTGATTGTGATTATCTTACTTCTAATTAATGTTTCTCTTACACATAACCCTTACAAAGTATTCTATATAATCCATTAATTATTTCCCTTCCCAACATTATGAAATCAAATTATTGAATAGCTAATATGTATGTAGTTTTTTTTCCCTTTTTGTGTTTTGTGTATAATATATAAATGTAATTAGATAATCATATATATATCTAGTTTCTTCAAGACTATTAAACTAATAGATCCATGGTTATGCTATCTCTTGTATCTAATACATTTTAATAAAATGACCACTGAATTTGGGTTACAGGATTTGAGGTTATCATAATTACAATAAAATCAATTTTACTAGAAACCTTTGGTACTATATTAGGGAATGTAACAAGAAGGTAAACTATGAGGATGAAAATATAATAACATCCAGTAATTTTGATAAGGTGGAGATTAAGTAGGTTATCCTATAAATACATCCCATTTATGATACTAAATGTTGGTATTGTTCTAGAACAGATGTACCAAGCAGTATGAATGTTTCCATTGTAAGTCGGGCATGACTAAGTGTAACCGAGTACAAGAAAAAGAGCCAAAATATACACCGGGTTTTATAATTTTAGAGTATAATATTAGGATAATTCACATTCTCTTTACAAACCATTATTAATGATTTAAAATTAAATATATCCCCAAAGAAACCATGTTTATGATTATAATATTTGTTATGAATAAATTCTAAATATATATTAATTTTTTTACTACGTTGAAATTATTAATTATGGTTCAAAACCTAATTTATTTTATGCCATTTTAATGAAATAATACCTATAGAAGGAATGGAATCGATACTAGAAGAAAATGTATGGATTTACATTGTGAGAAAATCAACATAGTTATAATTTTAGATGAATAAATCATAATGATATTAGGAAAACATAATCAGGTTACGATATAAAATCATTATACACCTATTTTATATCGTTCCATGTAGTTGAAGTCCCCATATTTTAGTGCAAAAACATATCTAGTGGTATCTATGAAATAGATCATGCCCCTAGAATATATACTTCTATCATTGGGATGCAATGAAAAAACATGTAGAACTAGAAGTAAACTATCTGAAGGGAGATACATATCAACGGTTATCATTCATCAAGAATAATAATAATATAGATGAAATAGAAGACATGGAATGGATAAAATTTAAAGAATAAATATTGAATAAATACTTCCCATGTGGAAAACAAAATTAATAGAAAATAAAATTCATCATCTTAATTAAAGGGGGGAAGAGATTGTTTTTGGAGTATGAGTCTACCTTCAAAACACTAGAAATGTTCTATATATATTAAATTTGAAATTAAGAATAATATATTGATCATTTATTTAAGGGTCTTTTGTTATGTCACTAAGGGGAATAGTTTTCACAGAAATTTTAATCATATGATGAAATATTATTAAGATCCATCAAAACTAAGAATAAATTTTCAAGATCATATATGTTCAATAGAAATCAAGAGAATAAGAGGTATTCTGATAACCATGGAAAATTTTATGAGTTAATGAAGATGGGAATGAAGTAATTTATATTATCTGAAAATTTTGGAAAGAATAATAAGGGGAAACAATTGAAAAAAGGAAGTTTTTTATATGTATGGAGAAAAGAGTCATTAAGATAATGAATGAAAAAGAAAAAAATCAATGTTGTTAAATTCTTCAATTGAAATAAATTTTTGAGTTGTTAAAATCAATGTCTTATGATTGAGGGGAATCTACCACATAAGAGGGCAAGGGGAGATGGAAATGCTTTTAAAATCACCACATATGTAGTAGAAGTACCTAGTGATTTATTGGTATGTACATTAATCCTATATTAAAATTTATCCAATGATTTAATTGATTCTGGATCATCACAGTCATTTATATCAACCCAATTTCCAAGAAAATTAGTAATTTCCATTTTGATTTAACAAAGAAATTTTCTGTAAAAACTCGTATTGGAAGTTTCACTGAAACAAAGATAGGTTGATAAGTACCTTTTATGAAACATAAGAATACTTTAGTTACAGACCTTATCATTATACCTAATTTTAACATTGATATAATAATTGTTATATACTAGATTTCAAAATACGATGTAAAATTTATTACAAGAAAGAAATTCCCATCTATGAAAAAGATGAATAATCCCTTATATTTAGAGATATGTCATGATCATTTGATTCTTACCTATATCCACACCTAGTATCTCTATAGATTGAAATTTTTGCATATGAATAGAAAAAAACATCATGGGATGAGGGATGTAATCTTTCAATTGGGGATGTACTAATTTTTTAGCAATATATTGATATATTTATTGAGAAAGTATCTAGACACTACTTAGAGCATGATGTTTAATATACCAATAATTTTATCCCTGGTAATAAACCAATATCAAATTTTCCAAATAGAATGACAACTATGGAAATAAGGGATATAATGAAACAAATAGAGGATTTGTGTAATAAGGGATTTATCTCCCTAGTGTTTCTCCATGAGGAGCCCATATCCTCTTTGTTAAGAAGAAATATGGATCGTTGAGGTTGTTCAATGACTATAGTGAAGTCAATGTTGTTACAAAAATGAAAAACTATCCTCATCCATGTATTGATTATATATTTTATTGACTTCATGGAGCTCAATATTTTTTTTAGATTTACGTCAATTTTGTGTGTTTTCAATTTTGAGTGAAGATATAAGATATTCTAAATACTAAAATTCAAACAAGGTATTGACATTACGAGTTTATAGTAATTATACTTGGACTAAATAATACACCATACATTTTCATGGATATAAATAATAGAGTATTCGTAGAATATATTGATAATTATGTTGTTGCATGTATTTATGATATCTTGTTGTACCCAAAAATATATGAGGACCATGAGAACCAATTATGGATTTCTCTAGAGACACTTATAAGAAAATAACTATTTGGTATGGTTATAATGTGTGAATTCGGTCTACACGTTTTTTTTTCATGGCCATAATTTCACTAAGGATAAAATATCAATTGATCCAACAAAGACTAATGCAATAAAAAATGGAATATGACATTGATAATAACTGATGTACATAGTTTTATTGGTTTATCAGGTTACTAATTCTCTTTCATTTAGTATTTCTTTCTGATTGGATAACCCATTGTCCAGGATTTAATATAAAGTGGTTAATTTTGTATTTACTAAAGAATTTACAAAAAAAATTAAATAATTGAAGAGAATAATTGTTAATGCTTGAATTATGAATCTCCCATTTGGAAATAATGGGGTTTTGATATACTGTGATGCATTAATAAATGGATTTATATGTTTCCTTATGAATAATGATAATGTTATTTCATAGAGATATAGGTAGTTGAAGACTCCTAAATAAAACTATCCAACAAATGATCTTGAGTTAGCAATTAAAATATATTCTTTGAGATATGGATACACTATCTCTATTATGAATGATGGGATATATATATGTGTGTGTATATATATATAAAGAGAGTTTGAAATACACCTTCTAAAAATAATAAACTCCACATGAGGTAATTTCGATGGCTCTAGTTACTCAAATATTATGATTTCTCAATACACTACTAAATAGGTAAAGAAAATGAGTTAGAAGATGAATTAATAAGGAATGATCATTGAATTTCGGCCCAAATGAGGGTTGATAATGATCTTATGAGAAGGGATTTAGTAAATATGGATATGGGAATATTCAAGGAAAGGGAAACATCACTCTATTTTTAAATGATTATTAGACATTAGTTACTATAAATGTTAAAAATCTCTCTCTCTAACGATGATAATTATCTAAAGAAAATTAAATATTTAAGGATGGAAGATTTGGAGACAACTTGTATTATGATGTAGTTATGAAATTCTAAAAGAGAATATATATTCCATAAATATATAATCTAAAAAGAAAACTATTATAGTATTATCATACCTCAATCCTCTATATAAAACTTGTAAATACCATAATGTTTATAGATATGAAGGAATATTGTTTTGTGGAAATACATGAAGCATTAAATTGCTGACTATGTGTTAATGTGTTTAGTTTTTCAACAAATGAAGGATGAGATACAACAACCAAGGGGAGTCATGAAGCCATTAGTTATTCCTATGTGGAAGTGAGATGACATTCCTATGTAATTAATTTTTGGAATTAAAAATACTCCATGAAATAATGTTGCAATATTGGTAAGTTTTGATCGACTTACTACATCTTCAAATTTCCTCACTAGAAGGGATGATTTTAAATTAGAGTGCCTAGAAATAGTATAAATTAAAAAAGTTATAATACTTCATAATGAACATATATTGATTGTGTATAATTGAGATCCATATTTCACACCAAATTCTGGAAGATTCTTCAGATGGATTTTGATAATAAGCTTCATATGAGTACTAGTTGTCACCTTCAAACCAATAGAATGTCTTAAAAGCATATTCAAACATTGGAAGAAATGTAGAGTTCATTCTCACTTGACATTAATGGTATATGGGATATGTACATACATTGGTGTAATTTTACAACAATAATAATTTCCATTCTTGCATTCCTATTGTATTATTTTAGGAATTATAAGGCAAGAGATGTCGAACTCCGACTTGTTGGGTTTAGGTTGGTGAGTGGATAATTTTAAGCAAATAACATATTGAATAGAAAAATACATGTGAAAAAAATTCATGATCATATTAAAGGATTTGTAATTTCAAGTGGTGGATTATTTCCTTTTAGAAGAATCTCCAAGGAATAGTGTCTTATGGTTTGGTGAGAAAGGGAAACTAATCACCGAGTACATCAAACCATTTCCAATTCTGGAATGAATTGAATCTGTAGCATACTTATTAGGAATGCCACCAAGTCTCTCCAATATTCATGATGTGTTCCACATATCACTATTAAATAAGTAAATGCTAGACCAAATGTATGTACACACCAATGCTGATATAAAATTGGAACCAAATTTGGATTACTACAATGATCCCATAAAAATCTTAAAATAATAAAGAATATGTTTACAAATTGGATGTCTCAACTTGTAAAATTTTCTTTTCAAAAACCACAAAATGGAATAACCAACCTTGGAACCTAAGGACAATTTAAAGAAGAACCACGGCCATCCATTTAGAAGGAAATACTCATAAAAACATCAAAAATGTTATTTTTGACAAAGGGATGAATATTTAACACGTCAATATTTATGGTATTTGTCTCCATAAAGAAATACAATTTACTCTATATCTTATGTTTCACGAAAAATTGAGCTTAAAAGAACCATAATATACTATTAAATAATTTTTTAATGCCCATTGGAAATGTAATGTTACTGTTATGAGTATTAATGTGGCCAAAAAATATTAATCTCACCGATAATATTACTAATAAAATTTTGGAATTCCATTATTGAAAATATGATATATTTATATCGTGGAGTATGTAAATAAATGTTTTAAAATCGATTAATTATGTTTTTCTATTCTCATTAAACAGAAATACTTTTTTAAAATTTTATAATCAATTTAATTATTTAGATAAAATTTATTTTTATAAAAAATATTCAAATGTTAATATTTTGTTGTCCTATGATTATAATATAATTTTATGATACCTTAACTAATTTTGCAAGGTGTCTTAAAATTAGTTATAACATTGAAATCATATTTTCACAAATCAATGTTTATTTTAATTAAAAATAAAAATATGCATATTAAAAAAATTATTTTAAATAAATTCATTTCATTATTGAATTTAACACATTGAAATTTTCTAAGTGTGTTTTTTGCTAAATTTTTGAAATACTTCATTTTTACGATGAATACTAAAAATACATTTCTCATGAAACTAGTGTAACATAAGTTATATAATTAATGATGTTTTAGTGAAATAATTAATTTTAGAACATAATTTTTATATGTTATATTTTTAATTTGAAAAATTATTCAATAAAATACAATAAACAATATTTACAAACCTTTATATTATTTTCCAAAACCAAAAGTCAAAATTTATTACTTATAATATTAAGCGGTTTTTTCTATTTTACACTTTAATAATTTAATTATTTATAAATATAAAGGGGTTTTAGAGTCTTAAACTCATTATATTTTATTAATATTTGATTTATATATTTAAAAATTCACTATTACATGTTTCACCTTTAATATAATATATTATTTAATATTTTATTCTAAAAATCCCCCTTTACTCTAGTATAAATAACCTCTCTTCCTTCCCTTGATAAGACACTCATTACACCCTTTAAAAATCCAAATATCTTCTCAAATACTCCCTCTTAAGCCTCAATGAAGACCTTGTGATTTTATAGAGCCATCCTACTCTAATCACCAGGGGATTTTATGTGTTTTGTAAGAGAATCCAAATCGAGAAAAGGGTATGTCTCCATTAATTCCACCCTATTTTCTTATTATCATTAATTATTTCCAATTTTCGTTAAAAACAATATATTATAAATTTTACTATTCTGTAAGTTAAAATTATATTAATGATTCTAACATATTTCATGTGTTATATATATGAAATATATAAATGTTTTAATCCCTTTTCATGCTCTTATGACAACATCCTGTTAAAGGTTGGTTAACCACCTACAAAGACATTCCCAAAAACAATTATTATATTTTCCTTCATGGATGGAAATTATGGAATATATATAATATAAAAATATTTATTTACATTTATTATTGGATTGTCTAATAAATTATACTAATTTATTAATTACAATTAATGAAATATAAAAATCAATGAAAAACAAGAATAGTTTTTTAAAAACTTGATATCAAAATGATTCAATTTCATCATACAAAGTTAATAAATATATTAAATTAATTATAATTGAATTTTACTAGCATAAATTACTATAATTCTCTTCTATATTATTATTTTAATTAATAAATTTTTTTGTTGAGGTGGCATAACAAGTGGTGTAATTAAGCGGGGATTCATGTAAGAGGGATCGTCTCCAAATCAATTTCATTGAGATTAAAATATTATTGTGCACCTAATAATTTTTATGTGGTTTATCAACTTCCCCTTTGAGATAATATTTTATTTTACATTATATTCCTATTTAATATTTATATTCCCCTGTATCATGGATATAATTATTGTCTAATCTATATAACATTTTATTACACACGGAGTTTAATTTGATTGTTCAAATACTGATAAATCAGTATTTCATAATCAATATGTATTTTCTATTATGGAATAATTTTCTTGAACTAAATCTATGTATGAATAATTAATTGTACTTGCATTGATTAGTGTGGTCCAGCATTATATCCCCCTCAGATGCATCGATGTGTTTCATCAGGAAAAAATGTTTGCGAAAAACCCTCCATGTTTTCTTCAAACAAAAATAGATTATTATCTACCAAAAAATTTAAACTACCTTGTAGATATTATTTTTCATGTACCATATACATGACATCCAATAATTAATCATTTTATTTATATATAATTTAGTTATAATTATCCAAAGGATTTTCACTATGAAGAAAATCTATAAATTCATTTTTTAATTTCAGTTTATTGATGTCTTGTGTTTTTCAGTTATTCACCATGACATAATGGTTATTAAAAATTTATTATGATTCAATTATCTATGATTATTGTTTCCTAAATACCTTAACCATTCTCAGAATTCTAGATCATCATTAAATTTTATTTCCTTTCCCAAGTTATGAAGATGAAATCTTTGAATAAGTGATAAGGAATCAATTTTTTTATCCATTGTTATGTTCGATGGTTTAATTATCCATGTAATAAGGGAACACTAAATGTATCTAGTTTAGCCAAGATTACTAAATTAATCAGTGCATGGTCTTGTGATATCATGTATCAATTCAATTTCAATAAAATTTCCTTTGATTCTAGGCTACTGGGGTCTGGGGGGTTACACATAAAGAGTAATAGTCAACTATAGATTGGTAAATGTCTACAACACATATAACAAAAATATCTAGATGTACTCAAAACAGATATAAAACATCAAGGTAAGATCATAATTTTAAATAAAAACATAGATTCTTCGTCGAATGTTCCACATGTCACTCGTATATAAGAACACACTCGACAAGTAAGATATCACTGAAGACATTTGTACGACATGAGGTGATCATTAAGTATCATAATTTGAAGTTTATACTACAAGTATAAAGAGATATGATACAAATATGAGGATGAGTCCCAAGTAAATGTGTTATACCGTAAAATTAATATAGATTAACCCTCTAAGTAAATGATTTGTTCATGCGTAGTTGTGGTCATGATGATACCATGAACTATATCTAGGGAATGATGTTGATAAAGGATCTCACTTGACGACTCATGGAAGAGTTCAAACAACTCTAAATAAGAATTCATGCTGAAGGGAGAAATTACATATCTATTAGTTGTGACTCAATACCAACACTATAGGAATTCATATATATAATTCACCCTTAATGAATAATTTCAAAGATATAGAGGATAAGGACTCTAGTCCCACACTGAAGGATTACATGGTGTGTTTTAGGAGTACACACTTTGTCCCCTTGGCCCCGAGTCTAACCTTTGTAAAAGAACTCATGCTCATATACAAGTAGAAGTCCCCAGAATTCTCTTTTCCAGGAAAATATTACCATGTACCATAATACAATTTATACTATGAATTTTTTTACTAGTTATGTTTGTGTGGGACTAAACAGTGCACCCGTTATGGTGTAATCCCACCCATGTTTGCGTACCTTTTTAGATACACATGAAGCCTTTTGGTGAGGCATCACATGGCGTGTGACATGGGTCGCATACCATGTGATCCTTGAAATTAGATAGAACCCAAGCCACAACAACAGGGGTCCCACTTGTCACGTAATCTAGTATTACCCGCCCTATAAACCATGATTTCTAAAATCCAGTTTTTCAATATCCCATGAAGTCTTCTTATCCCCAAACACAAAATTAAATAGTGATTGATGTCAGTAAAGGTGGATCCATCCTATCTAACTCATATCATCTTTATTTTAACAGAATTTGGACCTCTAACTCATATGAGAATCGGTGATCATTCATCATGTCATATGTTTTATGCTCAACTGGTACACTGGAGTCTCCAAATTGGTCTGATTTATATGTCGCTACAACCAAATCAATATCCTTAAATCATAAGAATTACATAAATGTGATATCAAATCATTTTTTTCCAAGAGATAGTTGGGAAATGATGAATTCCTCAGTATTGGTTTTAACATACCAGGGAAAAAACCCTGGTAATGAATGAAAAATAGGGGAGACACAAATAATAAACAATCAAGAGAAACCGAACACATCAGATGTTTTCGTCGAATTGAATTGTGTTTCATTAGAAGTATGGATGAATATATTTCAAATAACCACAAAAAATTCTCTTTGTAAATCCACTCAATAATCCCATCCCACAAATCAGCCAATCTGGTAATCAACCTACCTGTCGATATAATTTTGTTTACCATATAAAATGAAATTGAGTAAATAATCAAAATCAAAACAAAATCCTACATAAAATTGGATCAATCACTAATGGAGAATAAATAGGTGTTTTATTTACTGTGGATATCATCAAGCTACATTGGAGTGTGATCCTCAATCTAATATCAATCCATCATCATTCATTGATAATGATATCCTCTTACAACTCCTTGGTCTATTGTGTTTAAAAGCTAACCAAACTATAAATCAATCCATCAACAATGATATTAAAATGGAATTATCCTCAATTTATAATCACTAATAATTTCGGTGATGATATAGGATCAGATTTACAACACCCATAAAAAGATCTATTAAAAGAACCTTTTTTCAGTGCTAAAAATTTTTATAAAGACCACACTGATAAAGGGGGGGATTTTTTTAAATCAAAACTCTTCCCACCCCACATTTTATCATTTCTTCCCACCTCCCACTATCAGAACTTTGGATAATCCCACCTTCCCATGCATGCCCCTACCCTTATCCAGTTTCAATGCCTAGACCTACTTCTCATATCCCAGCTGCTTTTCCACTCCTCGATATTTTTTATCATCCATATTATGTGATATCTATATATTTATATACATATCTTTACATTTTTTATCCATTTATTTATACATATGTTTATATATATTTATACATATATATTTAAATATATTTTCAATATATAAAATAAAATATTTCTTTATGAGTGATAGAATGTATAAAAAATATGTATATAATGTTATGTATTTGAGTATAAATAATAGTAAAATATTAAAAATAATAAAATTTCAAATTTATAATATAAATATTAATGTAATACTAGGGAATGAATTCTATCCCCATTTAAAATGGAAAAAATTTCCCTGTAAATGACACTAACATTTCATTGACTTTTACCAAATTTGGGTACCCCAACATAAAACTCAGTTTGGAGGCTTTCTATGCCTTTGGGCCATAAAAACATCAATGGTGGTACCATGTGTTTCCATGGCATAGATGTCACCATAATCTAGGATATGATATCCATTAGAGCCCCGATATTATCCTGAATAAAAAGTAATGGTCGTTTGACGTTTGAGAATCATTTTCAACATATTTTATATTTTTTTTAAGTTTTGATTTTTTTATATTTATATTGCAATTAAATGAATATTTATAGATAATAATTATAAAATTATCATTATTAAAATTTATATTATTTTATAAGTCATTTTCACTAAATATCTTATATATTAATTATAAATGCCAATTTCGCCAAATGTAAAACATATTTATAAAATATATTTTATATTTATATCATTATAAATATATTAATATATTAATATTTTATTTTTATTTTTTTTAAATAGATCCTTTATCAGTTCTAGTAAAAAACACTGATAAAGACCCCACATCCATTCTTTTTTACAACAACCGATAAAGGTCCCCCATTGTGTGTGTTTTTACTAGCATAGAAAAAGGACCCCCTACTTTAATTCTCTTTTAAAACCACTGATTAATGGACCCCTTTATCAATTCTTTGTTACAAGAGGTAATAAAAGGCCCCCTTTAATAATTATTTTATTCCACTATTAAAGAACAATTTTAAGATCACTTTTAGCTATTGTTGATAAAACCCGAATGTTGGGGAAACCAAATTTTTTAGTAGTTAAGCCCTAATACATAAATTAATATAAATATATTTAATGATGAATTTTTTTTCATCTAAAGAAATAAAACAAACAAATAAATAAATTTATTTTTTTCATTTATTCCCATTAAGAAAATACAAAAAAAGTTGGAACAAAAAAATTATGTCTCAACTATGGTAAAACTAGCATTCATATTTATATAGTTCCAAATTATTTCTGATATGTTCCATTATTTATGAGTTATTAAATGTTTTCCAAAAAACTGCATTTACATGATATTTAAAATATTTAAAAAATTTCAAAAATAAATTTTAGACGCATCAGGGCTTGGAATCTCATTTTTCCTCACCATTGGTGCTAACAATATTAATAGGAATATTAAAAAGTCTGAGCTCTAAAAAACTAGGATGTTACATTTTTCCATCATTCAACACTTTTCATTCCCAAAAGGCACAGGTAAAGAATAGGTGGGGATACTATACTCCCATCTGGGTCTCCCACTCCCATGATCTCTCGCAATGGTTCTTTGTGCAATCAACAAACACACACAAAATAAGAAGAAAAACATCCCGAAAAAGGGAATTTTCCCTTCAGGTTTTTGATATTACTGGCTCTTTAAAAAGAAAACTTCACTCCTTTGGTCTAGATCTATTAGGTTGGTAAAACACATAGAGTCATGCACATGCTTATTCATTTTGACTTGTAGAGAATACCAAGGATACCAAAACCATGATGGTCATGTGGTTAAGGGAAGCACCACAACACTAACCCAATAGAACCGTAGGAAAATGAAGGTTCTATGATTATTTGAGATATCCCACTATCTTGAATAAGACTCCTTTAGTATTGAACAACAACAACCTCCATTATAATTTGATTGAGCACGTATGATGTTTACCAAGAAGTCACCCTCTTCTGTTGGATGAATCCCACCCTTCACAAAAATCACATAAACAATAAATATCACCAAAGAATTCTTACCCTTGGCTCCTACAAGAATATTAGTGTCCCACAAGGTCCCTTGTTCATTACCTTGAAATAGTTCTACTCTAGTGGTGGAGTGGTAATCCTCAGAATATGAACAACCCCAATGATTACAGATGATACACACAAAAATGGCTCAATACCAACATGAACACTGATGTAGGTTCAACCATACCTGAATAGTTGATTATACCATTCTAGCTAGTTGGGGTAAATGATTGTGCTCAACTACAACTGGGTGCACAAAGGCATCCCACATCCTCTTCCTAAATGTTCCATGAAATAAGATTCAAAATTTACAAAATTCATTGAGGAAATTATACAAATATGGACTAATTACTACATTAAAGACTCTCCCAACTGTGCACAAAGATCTATTGTTCATCACCCATAGTCAGATGAAAAAAAAATATTTTATCTTTGAAACTTGATGAAACTCTGAAGGTATGTCAACTGATGCTAATAGACCTGAGTACACCATCACCCTTACTAGATGCAATACTTATGAGAAAACAACCTCCTTATCATCCCTTTTAACATTATGACCTAAATCATGACTCATTCCTAGAAAAAATGAATTGATTCCATCCATCATGGAATTGTCATCAGAAATGTATGTAATGTATACCTGATCTTGTAAGATCTCTCAATCCTTATTCCAAATTCAATCCTACCTAACTAAATGAAGAAGCGAAGGGGTTTTTACTATTGAATGGAGGTACAATAAAACATACTCACCCTAAAAAAGGATCAACTACTACGATTCATGTTCCTACAACTAAGAACAATATATCATCTTGAGAATATCTGCCACCACATTCCCTTTCCCAATAGAAAAGAAAATCATCAATTCGTAGTCCTAGAGAAACTATATAAATCACCTCTCTATCAAGTTAATATCATTTTATGTGGGGATATACTTGAGAATCATATTTTCATAGTAGATGATAAACTTTTCACCCATCATGTTGTGTATCCACATCATTAGAGACATGAATACTAATGCCCGTTCAATATCATGGATCATGTAGTTATTCTCATGTGGTGTCAACTGATTTGATACATTTTCAATAACCAATAACCTCTACACTAAAACATAACCATGTATGGTCCATGATGCATTACATGACAATATGTACTCAACAATATCCTCTAGAAATAACAACATGGGATCACTCATCAATCAATTCCTCAGCTCCTGGAAGCACTACAAGATCTCCTTCATCCACACAATATGATACCCCTTCTAGATCTAAGATGTAAATGGTGATTCCACCTAATAAGAATCAGGCATAATCCTATGATGTTAACCTACTGACCTAAGTAAAATATAAAGCATGAGAACACACTTGGGAGGCTCCTCAAAAATCATTGTGACAACCTAAAAAATGTCTATTTCTACTCCTACATCGGAGATGATGTTACACATGAAGTGTACCACTGAATCTAGACCTGGATTCACAAGAGATACCATGCGGTTATCACAATAATGAATTTCTAGAAACATACTCTTATGTATCTATTTCTAAAAATTATGACACTGAGGAAGTATGGATTCCACCTATGAAGACTACCATGAACTGATCCAAAAAATAATTAGGCTATAGTCCATAAGAATCTCAATTTACTATTGCGCCCAAATCACCAAAAGGGGTATCACCCCTAACATAGAACAACCACATTATATTTATAAAAATACTTCTATTATATCTTTCTCCCAATAATAGCTAGTAATAACATTTCTCAAATCCTACTCTATGATCCACCTTGCCTCCATCCATTGGGTGAAGGGGTAAACAATTTTCCAGACTGGTTACATTCCCTCTTTTCACCTAGCCCACATGAATCTAGTCCACATCCATCCTCATGATCACATCCACCTCCCAGGCAATCAATAAAGTGCTACCAAGGTACACACTATGGCTCATATAAATACTCTAGTCTATAGACTCTTCCAATCACACCTCCAAATCCCATAAATACCCAGGGCCATCTTATATACTATTGCAGATACTGAGTCATCCTTGGTGAAATTCCATGCATGAAACAAACTCTTCTTGGTCAGGTGACCCTGTAACATCCTCTTGAAGGTTTTCCATATACACACTTTCAATAACAAGATAAGATAGATCCTAGCATTGAATACTCCATGGGTAATAAAATCTTTCTTATAAAAAATTGGTTGTAACCTCCTAAAAATAAGATTATCCAACCCTACTAAAGATCACTCACTATCAAAGGAGGAAAAATTCATCACAGCCACTAAAAGCACAACTACTCTCCCCTGTAGAAAAAATCAAATAATGGTTTATTGGAATGAAATACATACTGAAGAAATCATTATTAGATCCCACACCCCTTAAGAAGATATTTCCATGTGAGGCTCTCTATCTCCCTCAATATTTTGGTCACACTATTGTAGAATCATGCAATCAATGATACTATCTACTATAGCCTCCCACTCAAGGTTTAACCAAAAGGGCTCCAATATTTTTTCTGGGTTTCAAACAGGGGATACATTGATGTAAAGTTTTCTCACAAATCCTTGTGTAATCTTCAAGATGGTTAGTTAAAGAACATGTAAAACCTCAAATTGTACCCATGTCTCCCATAGAACCCACCACTTGGAAACAATTATTTACACATCCCACCTATTTACCACCACATGGGATTTAGTTGACACTATAGAACATCCAACATCCTAAAACACACAAGTCATACAAACTTATCCACCACAACATTCCATGATTCTCATTTGGAGGAACTAACTCTCTAAAATAGTTTTGGATTGTGTCTCATGGCGGTATCTCAGTGGGAGAATTTTCCCTCTTCTAGGTATTTTGAAATTCTCATCAAAAATCACTAAAATAAAGTTCAATAGATTCCTTTCATCATCCTAGAAATGTATTTCAACCTACACCCCCATCGTAGTGGGGTCTCATCCATGATGTATATCCAAACCATAGGTTCACGTGAGTTCTCCACCATCCAAGATGGGGATTTGGCCAACCGTACAACCAAGGATATCTTTATACTTTGAAACACGATATAATCATTAATAATAGGGATTTCATATTCTAGTAAAAACAATTCCATCTACTTATATATAGAGAAAATAGGTAACAAGTCCATCCATCCGACTGGTCAGGGTCCGAACATGCCGAAATCTTGGACCACTACCTTGAGTTAAACCTATACAGCCTAAGATTCAGTCTCATCATGGAACCGAAAGAATCTCCATCATTGGAACTCGCGTAATATACTATGGATACCTGCACAATATTCATTACCTGCTAGAGAAATATATTTCTCAACACATATGTGATCATCTTCTTATTCCACAAATGGATCCACACACTGCTCAACTGGTGGTAGCACTATTTGGTGGCAACATAGAGAAAATCACCCCATGAGTGGGTCCCTTATCTAAAACTGCACCACTCATCTCATTATCTACACATAAATATCATAGAATCATATCTGGTTATAATAGAAGAGTCATCTTGAATTTTATCCAGACGAACCATGATTAGTGAGTATATTTAAAGAGTTGACTCAGAATTGACATGGATGAAAATAAATCAATCTAAGATTAATTTACCAATTTTGTCGTAGAAAAAAGTAACGATATATACCGAGTCAACAAGAACATTATCATGGTCCCATTGAATGGATATGTCATCACTCTCACCAACGACAAACACCATGGAATAATATCCATACTGAAAACACTTTAGCACTATTTCCTTACATCCATAAACAAAAATCAGAACTATAAAAAAATAAATATAAACTGTAATAATAATCTTAGGGAGTATCAGAAAACTTCATGCGATGAACCCTACTCTGATAATATTCTTTCACGACCCCAAACAGAGAATGCTCTACAAGAAACTACCCCTTTTCTTCCTCCATTAGGCCAGGGGCTAGCGACTAGCTCCATGAAGTCATGGAACACACTTAATATTCATTTTCCTTAAGTAAATTTACGCACGAACACATCTCCAAGTCTATAAAATGCTAGAATATGAAAAAAGTGAAATCCATTCATGCATAAATCTATAATCACATAACCCATGTATGTCATGAATGTTTTAGAATGCATAAAAAGGGGCCAAATACAAGCCCATTCCAAAATTTAATGTAAATTCCAACCTTTTCAAATGGAGGGGACTATATTCAAATGAAACAATATTATACACCATAGTATATTTAGCTCAAACTAGATCCACATGCATCTAGTCCACTCAGGACTCCACAAAAAACTATTCTGTCTGATGAAGAAAATACATGTTCAAGTAGAGACCATGTAGGTGTTAGTATAACAGTACTGGGTAGGACACCCAAAAATAACAAATCAAAAATCCTTAAGATTATTAGTCATTTATACTCTGGAATATGTCTAAAATATATATTATAATAATATCTAGATTTAATCAACATAGATACATGGTCTCAAGGTATGATAACAACTATAAATCCATCTTAGGATTCTATCATAAGGGTTCCACATATCACTCATGTAAAAGAAAACAATCCAAAAAAAATACCATTGATGGCATCAGCCTAAGTGTTAGTTCTCATAATGTCTCATCATTAGTTGTATATGATATAATTATAAAGTTAAAGTTCCTCGTTAAGATAATTTTTCACTAAGATGGGGAGGGGGTAATGTAGTGACGTCATGTATCTTAAAAGTTTTTGTAAATGAGGAAATGTTCACCATCTGTTAATGATTTCATTCCCTGCTAAAAACAAAACAAACACACATTTATAGAAACACAATAATTTAAAAAGGGTTATTATTCAATAAAAATTTCCACGTCATTGGTATGGTCATGAAATAATCGAATTACACAAAATCCATTATAAAATAATCCTTTTGTATCTAATACAATGAGTTGGATATAAATTTTCACTTATGTAACGCTATGTATAAAATCCAATAGTCCATGTGCTCCCTCTAGAAAAAATGGTATAACACAATTTTGTGTAATAACACATGTTAAATGTTTTCTTTTTAACATCCATAAATATAATCTTTTGAAAATATTTCTCTGATGTCTTCTATAGAAGATGGTACGAACATTGAGGACATTAATATGAAACCTAGTCTAGTTAACAAGTCTGATCTTCCACTTTGATTCATCTTATCTGATTTCTCAATAAAAAAGTACTACTCTTTCAAAATATAATTGATACAATTCAGAACACTTATTTCTCCTGCCCAAAAAACCCAATATAGAAATCCCAATTTGATTATATTTGCAGATAGGATTAAAAATAGAATACAATGACATGTATAAGATGATGGTTCACTGAATACTATGATTAGATTAATACATTGCAATCTTTTCTCTTCTCCTTTCACTTTTTTATGACGAAACTTCTTCATCAAAGATCAATATGTAATATTCTTCTCTACCTAGAAATTTTTATCTAATATCTCTATAGTAATTTAACATTACACCCAACGTAAGTCATGTACAATGTACTTATCACATTTTATAGTTGTCCCGATAATGTTTTGGGTGGGAGATTTAAGTTTTTTTCTCCTTTAACACATTTCTATTATTTGAATGATTCATTGAATTTCATGTGTATTTATATCTTCTTCAATAATTATTAATTCTTCTTGAAACATCTTTAATAATCTCCACAACTATACCTCTCTTAAATTTTTATTCAAAAGTTACAATACAATTTCGATATCCCATTCTGATTTTCATTACATGATATCATCATTAGGGTCCTCTATAGATGTTAAATATTTGAATAAATAGACCTATTTCATGTTCGTTTCACACTTCAACCATATTCAGTTTCTCAATTCTAATAGATCAATATGAGTTTCTTCAATTGGACTATCTATAAAAATCAATGAAAAACATGAACATTTAAATCAAATATCATGCTCCTCCTTTGGATGCATAGTCAACAACTTATACTTTTTGTTCACTTGAAAAATATGAATTAGAATCAATACTAATGGAATGTCTCTTGAACTTATTTAAAACATCATTTGAAAACAAATCATAGTTCATATTTCTATTCTTCATTGGTTTCAAAAAATTCCACCATTGATGAATATGATGATATATTGAAGACGATCAACCAATATTAGAGAATTATTTTCCATATGAATATGATTAAAATGATATTTCAAATCTGAAATTCATTTTTTAAAGATTTGTGTCTTTTGGATTTTGGACTGACTAAAAACCATCACCTCTAGTTTTTTATTATTTCAATAGACCTTCTCAGCATTTATGAATCTAATGAACCCATTACTATGATCTTAATACTGGGGGACTTCAAATCCACTGAATTTATTCTTTCAAGAAAATTTGATTCTATCATTACTTCTTTCAAGAAATTAAATACAAAGAAGATAATATTCATTATCTTCATACGTACAATGTAATGTAATAAAAATTTCCTTCCATTCATTCTCTTTGGGAACTTCGAGTAGTGTCTTTCCTTCCTACTCATCCGGAATATGACTGTCATTATTACGATTGGCCAGAATATGATTGGAATCATCATTCATTCACAACATTATATTTGAAATTTTATTGAAAACACGTATTTCCAATCCCTTTACATTCATTAAGATGCATCATAGGTTTTAAAACAAACAAATAATTTATGATAACTCTGCGATCAGTAAAGCGTCATCACATTTTTTTTCAACATCATATAGACTCTGATTCTTCCAATTAAAATAAATCTATTCATTCAAAATTCAGTGTGAATCCCATGAACATTTTCTTCCTGCTAGCTTCCCTTGAATATGATGGATTGTTTCAAGAACTTTACATCTAGTTTCTTGAATACAATGGTTAGTATGATTTTCACAAAATACATTGTGACTTGATTTTTTAATTCTTAAAACTATATTTGACAACAAAATAAAACAAATTTAAAAAAATTTAAAAAAATTCAGAAACCATACCTAGCCTACATTGTCCCAAAAATATCGCCCTTTGGTTTTTTCATCAAATATTCATAAATGACTGAAATTTGAATCCTCAATAAATGGATTACTTAACAATAATTTTAAGCCTACGTAAGATAACTCATTGTAGGAAACACATATTAATTATAAAAAATCCATGTTATCCAAAATTATTGATTATGAAAAATTAATCATCTTTTTTACTCATCTTTTGTAATTTACTAAAATAAAAAAAATCATACCACCACTCCATCAATCATTTAGAATTGTTATCACACAATAAAATTTTTAATTCACTACTTACTTACAATTCCCCCTTTTTACATGCTGTCATTAAGATATATATTTATGAACTAATCCCCTCTTGAAAACACTATCCAAAGGTAATATTAGAGACCGGAAAAGCACATACCTTAATATTTATGATAAATAGGTTGGATTACAATGTCAAACCTAAATTTTGAAAAGGATTCTTTCATTAATGTTCGTATTAAATTTTCATCAGCTTCATTCGTTTTTACAATATACTCCGTATTCAATTCAGTCATCGCAAAATGAACATTTATAAAATGATATTTGATATCAATAGGTTTAGAACAAGATCATTGAACCAAAATCCTAGTGAGATTTATTATACTTAGATTGTCACAACTAAAGAATAATGGTACATTACCTTAAATAAGTAAGTCTACTAATACTCTTTTCATACAAATAAGATGAGTAGTGCCTTAAGTAGAAAAAAATAATTAGATTCTTCTGTAATGATATTTACTAAATTATATTTTCTTTCATACCAACTAACACATTTTTTACATAGATATAATACTCTATCAGATGCAGATATATTATCATCAACATTTTCTACTCAATTAGCATCTAAATACCCAAAAAAATAAATAATATCTGACCAATTAAAATTTCATTTATTATATTTCTTTCCTTTAATGTATATGGTAATTATTTTTCAATAATGTATATTTTATTCTTCGGAAGCACTATTAAATCGTTCAAATAATATAATAGCATAAACTATGTCATGCCATGATGAATTCAAATTTAAAAAACATCATATCATCTATATAAATTATTTATGGTCAACTTTTTTTCCTTCTCCATATTTAGAAAACATTGTTCCCACCGAAATTTGGGTTTAAATTGGATTTGAATTTTCCATGCCAAAATTCATGACATATTTCTTAGAATACTTTTATTGAGAAAAAATTTCATTCTTATCATGTAGAATCTATAACCAAAAAAATAATTTCATTTCCCCCATCATGGAAATCTCAAAAAACATTTTCATTACTTCATAATACCTTTCACAATCACATTAATCGTTCATACCAAATATAATTATATAAACATTACATTTATGTTGAAGGAAAACTCTTGAATTCATTTTATGTAAAGATTGATATCAAATCTTCAGTTATTAAAACACATCTTCCTTAAGAATGTATCTAATATGGAATACCCAAATCTCGTGGATTATTACATCACATAAAATTATTTCTTTAATCTACAATATCAAATATCATATTTCGAAAAACAAAGCCACAATTCTATTCAAAAAAAAACTTCCTCACTAAGATCACCATTCAGAAATGAAAACTATACATCCATTTAAAATATTCTAAAAATTTGTTGTGAAGTTATTCAAATAAAAATTATGATGGTTTTTAATCATGGTATTTTTGAAAGAGCTTCATCAAAATAGATACCTTCAATCCATGAGTATCCTTTGCACACTAATCATTCTATGTTTCATATCACAACACCTTCTTCATCCTTTATGTTCCAAAAACCCCATAGTGAACCAAAAATGATTTTGTTTTCTGGTATGGGTATGATTCATATTGTATCATTATTTTCAATCTAATCCATATCTTTATTCTTGGAATGAACCCATTCCAGATACTCAAAATCTTCTTTTAAATAATTCATCTCAACTTTTAAATACATATAATTATATGTAATATCATTTTTTGTACTTCTTTTTTGAACAATTTTATCTTGATCAAAAACAATATTTTGAACATCCACAAGAAACCTCATCATAGGATGTTATTTTTGAGTGTCTTACTCATCACTGAAAATAGATATGTCTTATTATTATTCTTGAGTCGGATTACAATTATTTGAATCATTATCATTATTTTTTCCCTTATCTTACACAACATAATTATCTACAAGAGTATATTTATCTTCCTTATATTTTCAATAAAATTTACATCACTATAAAAATAATTCTTCATATTTATGTTTTGAAATGTATGTATCATGTTCCATCTGAAGAATAGACAAGAATGATTTCATCTTCACCATTTTTCGTAAACATTCCATGTTTTCCACCTTTCTTCATTACAATTCATATACTCCCAAAAACACAAATGTGTTTACAACGTAAATTTATACCCTAAAACAATTCATATAGAGTCATGTAATAACTTGTTCTATAGAAACATCAATTTTGAATGTATAAAATAGTACTCATGGCATGCCTCCTATAGTAATGATATAGGTCATGTTCAAGTAACACAGTTCTTCTCATATCCACAAAACTTCTATCCTTTATTTATGCAACCCCATTTTGAATGAGTGTATAAGGAATTTTACTCCTTCTAAAATCCATGTTTCTTAATATAAAAATAAAATTATTCACTTATATATTCACCATTGTTTTCAATTCTCAACTTATTTGAAAAATACTCACATTCCATCTAATATTTTTATTTGAAACATTTATTTTCTTTCAATAAATCTCATTTATATTTCCAATACATAACACAATTAATATGAATAATGTCATCAATTAGGGTAATGAAATAATTATCTCAATCTATTATTTGGTTTTTCCTTGGTGCATATATATCAGAATGAATAAGCATTAGTGGTTGTTTTGAACAAATCTCATCTTTCTTATTCACAGTGTTTATAATCATTACCTCCCAAAAAATTGTGAAACACAAATCTCTTATTATTGTGATATGAGGAATGATTGAGAGAATACATATATCTTTGATAACTTTCCCATGTTTATTTGACACATGTGTTACATCCTTTTATTCTACAATTGATTTTCTTCCACCATGCCCAAGTAACAACAGTTGTGAATTCACAAACATGAAACAAGTTTTTTTTGGTATATTGGCCTCTTATAACTATATTTCCATCTTCCACTCTTTTCAAAGAAACCCATATTTTCTTAATATAACTTTTACCCTCATTAAAAGGTTATAAAACACATATAAAATTATTCTTTAGGACATCAACACACAAGTTTCTCTAAGATTTCATCTTTTCTTCCCCGATGACGACTAATCCAAAAAATTTGATTTTAAAGGATTCATCATTTTCAAATGTCACTATTAATTATTTAAAGTATTTCAAATTATTCAATAATTTTAATTCTCCTATCGTATGAGAAAAACACCAATAATCCAAAATACTTGTTCATTATCTTGTTATAGCACTCAAAAGAGTTTCAACTACAAGAACATTTTCATTCTTATTTTCATGATTCCAATAATTGTTAAAAAACATGTATTGTGCTGGTAACAAGACTAATTATCCTTTTTCAATGTCTCTAGGTTGTTAATTTCATTAAATAACAGTTTCCATTGGTTTAAATCTATTTTCAATAATTACTCTAACCTTATTGGGTTTCTTCAAAACAACCTTCTCGGACTAATATGATTGAGGAGATTGACTTCCCCTGAAATATTTCCTTCCATAACCTATTGAATAATAGAAATTTGGTTGGTTGAACCAACAAATATTTTACATATGTCTTAATCTACCAAAATACATATATTATCCATATAAATAATACTTTCCATCAATCATAATCTTATTTTTCTTTTCATTCATATTGGAATATTAATTATTTGAATCTTTTATTAATTCATAATGTTTAAAAACATATTTGGAGATAGGATATTTTAAAACATCTATATTTAAAACATAGATAATATTTTCTACATATATAAAATTCCCTTATTGAATCTTTTTAGAAACAATTACATTTTTATTAACACCTTTTTAAGGTAACATTTGTTGAACCTTATTTTGATTTCCATTATGATAAATTTCACCAACTTCAGAGATATAATTCATGTAACATGTTTTTATCTTTTCATCTTTAGAATTTTAATGTTGTAAAAGTTACAACTCTTCTTCTTTTTTCTATCATATTTTCTTTCAGATACTTATTATGATTCTTTCCTTCCTCAATAGATATCAGTAAATAGTCAATATCCACAAGAATATTAATCTTTAATTATTAAATTCAGTCTTGATATTTTGAAGAACATTTATATTACAACTTTTAATTTTCATTCTCAAGACATATAATCTTTCTCTTACATTATTACAACTCTTCCTTCAAAGAGAAATCATATTGACTTTATTATTCTTCATTATTTATGCTTATGAATTAGTTTTCATTCACTATTGTTATAAAATTATTCTCAACACCATACTCAATATATTTTTCATATTCAGTATCACTTCTTTCTTCTTCATCATATTTATATATAAAACTTCCCTTTTTTAGTTTGAATATTTTACTTCATTTCTCTATAGTATAGGATTTTCTATTATCTCCCTATTTCATTCATGATCTCCTTTTCCTTCTTTCTTATTTATCACTATTCACTTCTTTCTTTATTTTATAAAATTAGACACATGGTGTCCAACAACTCCACATTAAAAACATTTCAATTGAATTTTCCCATTCTATTCCCATGTATCTCTTATAACATTTTAGTACTTAGAGGTTAAAATACTATTATGATTTCTATATACCACAATTTTAGAATCAGAATTACCGGTTTCATCATCAATAAAAATCTTCATGGACTTCTCTTTCTTAACTACCCAAAAAATAATTTCCCTACAACTTTTTTTATTCTTTTCATAGATTTCTCCACTATGAATTCATATGTGATGAGAGACCAATGAAAATAATCTAGTTATAATGTTTCAGGATCACTATCTTCTGATGATCAGAATATTTCATTAAACATGTTTGTAAGGATTCTCAAAATAGTTTCAAAAAATATTGAATATTCTCACTTTTCACCAAGACATATAATAGTGATGTCATTTTCATTTATCATGGTAATTAATTATATAAATTATAAATGATAACTTATCTTCAATACTTCAAACATTGTCCTCCGAATTTTTAACATTCCCTAATTTTCATTTGGTATTTCCTTCATATATGTTTTTATATTCATCAAATATAACATTGGTTTTGGAAACAACCTTCATCATTATGAATTAACATTCAGAATATGGTGATAGTAATACATTCTTGGTCCTTCCATAATTCTCAATAACTTTCTTATCAATATATATAATTTTAAATTTACCATCAGTCGAATGAAAGATGTATTTTGAAGCTTTAATAACATCATATCCAATAGAAAAATGATATATATGCATTAGATTTTTAGATATGATAATTCTTACCATTGAAAACTGGAATACATTTATTCTTTACAGAATTAAAATTCTCTATTAGAAAAAAAGAATCAAATAAATCTTTTAACTCTGATAATAATTGAATTTTCCGGCTCAGGATAATTGTATCACTAAGTGGGGGAAAGGGTGAATTAGTGATATATTTTATTTTATGTTTCCTTTCAAATGAAACAATGTTTACCTCATGTTAAATATTTCATTCCCAATTGAAAATAAAACAACCAAACATCTAAAAGAACACATGAATTTTCATGTTTTACTATTAAAAAATAATAGCTTCATCTGTTATATGGTTTGGAAATTATCCGACACCACACAGTATAATAGAAAACAGTAATTTTGTGTGGAATAAAGTTAGTAGGATATACCCTTTCACACATGTAGAACATTGAAAATAACCCAATTGTGTGTGTCCCCCACTAGTAAAAATGATATAAATAAAATTTTTTGTAATAAAACATTTTACCTTTGCTTCATTTATACTTTCACTTATGTAATATTTTAAAATATACTCTAATTTCTTAACCAGAATATGGTAGGAACATTGATGTATTTTATATGAAACTCAAGATGACTTCCTAATATAGTCTTTCACTCTGATTCTCCTAATATGACTGCTCAATATGAAAGTACAACTCTGTCAGAATATAATTGAAAAAATTTCCAAAAACATCATTCTTCTATTTAAAAAACCAAATATAGAAATCCTGATGTGATTATCCATCCTTATATGATATCCATCTGAATATAATAAAAAGAATAATATTATAATCAGTTGAATATTTTGGTCCACTAAATATTTTGATCATCGGAATACAATGAAATATTTTCTCTTCTCTTTTCACATATATGTGATGGGACATCATTAATAAAAAATACAGAAAAATTATAACATTCATTAAATTTAAAGCAACTATCTCAACATTTAATGAATAGTACACTCTTCGTTATTCAAGTACAACAAACATCATTCCTTTTATAGGTGACCCAAAAAAAATTTCGGTTCATGTATGAAATTCGTTCCTGATCAACCAAATTCCTTCAATTTGAATGATTCCTGGAATTTTGGTTTGATTATGAATTGTTCAGTTATCTTTTAATTCTTCTGGAAACTTATTGACTCTTCTCCAATCTCCATCTCTCTATAGACATTATTTAAAAATGTGTGTCCTATTTTGATTTCCCATTCTATTTTCTCAATAAAATTTGTTCATTATGATGATTTTTAGTAATTAAATTAAAGATGGAATAGACCTATTTCATATTCTTTGCACTCTTCAGTCAAATTTTATTTCTATATTCTAATATATCAGTATAATTGTTTTATTACAATTTTCAATACCAATCAGTGAAAAATAAAAACAGCCTCTTAAAACAACTAACTCATCCTTTGAAAACACATTAACCCACATATTTTTCTTCTTCAATTAATAAGGATGAATCACCATCAACTCCAATTCAATTTATCTTCAATGTAATGATAAAATAATTTGAAATAAAATCATATTTCATCTTTATCATTTTCACCGGTTTCAAAAAATTCATTATCTATTGAATATGATGACATATATGAAAATGATGAATGAGTATCAGTGGATTATTTTCTTCTTGAATACAATTCCAATGATCTATCAAACAACATCATTATTCTCTGATGATTTGTTTCTTTTGGATTTTGGTTTGATTGAAAAACAAGAGATTCATTTTTTAACAATTTTCATTAACATTATCTTCCTTTTTAAATCTAATGAACATATTAAAATGAGCTTAAGACTATGAATCTTCAACTTTTCCAACTTTATTCCCTTTAAAACCTTTTCATGTATCTGGAAATGAATCATTAGCTTCAATACATTGAAGATAAAATTCAACATTGTAAGACATGTAATGGAATTTATTGTGACTTACCATCCTTATGGAATCTTCTTACACTACTAGATACATATTTATTTTATAATCCTCATGGATATGATTATCATCAATATTATTGGATTGAATATTATTTTCAATATCATTATTTATATCCATTATATTATCCATATGGCTGATTGCATATCTTTCACAACCCCTTTATTTCATCAAGCCTGCATCACACGTATTACCACAAACTAATGATTTATGAGAACTCTAAGATTGTTGAGGAATCATTATATTTATTTTATAGTAATATGAACTCTGATTATTTCCATTATGATAAATCCGATCATTCTAGATTTAGTTTGAATCAGATGAATCTTTTCTTCTATTCAGCTATTCCTGGATATGATGAATTGTCTCAACAATTATTAGTCTGATTTCATGAATATGATGGTTAGTATGATTTAGAAAGTATATACAGTGAGATGTGAATTATTTTCTTCATAATGCATCATTTAAAAAAAGGAAAATAACATTAATAAACTAACATCCTCAACTTCAAGAAACCATCTCCTACCTATGCGGTCCTAACCAGAATAGGTAAAATACATAGTTGTGGATCACTCACTAGGCCATGGGTTTCGCCAAAAAACACAATCTAGATTATGATTCTAATTAATGGATTGGAACCTTAATATTGTAGGTTATGAATATACCATGGAATCCACTTAGGGAATGAATATGATAGAGGATCTCACCTCGAGACTCATAGAAGGATGCCAATAGCTCTTTACAAGAAGTCTTACTGAAGGTGTTTATGTCATATATATGAGAGGATATTACTTAACAACCATCAAGGAATAGATATAGGGAATAAACCTTAAATGGAACATGTCTATGATATAGAGGAAAAGGGATCCAAGCCTACTATGAAAGAGTGTACAGTGTGTTCTAGGAGTATAGAGTGTGTCCCCTTGGCCCCATTCCCTGCTCATATAAAATAGAAAATTCTCATTTCTTTGTAGAAGTACATTGTGTTCTCGTTCCCATATACTTCTTACAGTGAATAAATACATTATTTAGCATTTTTATAATTTTCATTGTAATGTCATTGTGGGAGAACACAGTGTTTCTATTAATGTGTACTCTATCTTGTGTCTGTGTAACTTCTAAGGTACATGTTGAGCCTTCGAGAGTGGCATCACACTCTGTGTGATAGTAATCACATGCCATGTGATCCTAAAAATTAAACAGTACCATATCCTCTATAGAAGGGGTCCCACAGGCTATGTAATCTTAGAATACATGTCATGTAAATCTTCATTTGTATAATCCCACATTTGTTCGTCCAACAAAGTTTTCTACTCCTCCTTAAACAAATCAATCTATGATTCAGAATGATGAAGTTGTTCTATCCCAACTAACCCATTCATTCACTGAACTCTATATTCTGACAATCCTATTTGAATGAGAATCAGTTATCTTTTGTACTATCACATATTCAAACTCAACACCAACCCAGATTTCTCAAATCTAATAATATTTGTTCACCGCTATCGCTGCCAAACGATCCTACCTTATATCGAGTCCAAATAAATGATATCAGATCATTTGTCCATGAAACAGTTTCAAAACTATTAATTTCCTAATACATTGGTCAATGAATTTGGAAAATAAAACCCTGGTGATGAACAAATAAAATATGGGAGATAATAAAAATGAATATTCATAATGAACAATCCTCTGTCTATTATCATTTCGACCAAGATTACTTATTGTTGAAATGATGAATGAAGAGATAAAAAATAATAACATAGAAATTTTCCCAATAAATCCCTTCAATAATCCCATCTTATGGAATGATAGATTTTTGAATCAATCCACTGGTCGATTGGTTCACATTCAACATAGGAATATAATAGGATAAAAGAGTCCAAATCAAAACAACATACTCCCTCTATTTAGATAATGAATGATAAAGAATGAAATGGATTCATTATCATTGTCGAGATCCTTAATCTATTCTAGAATGTGATCTTCTATATGATTTTTATCTTTTATCATTCACCAATAAGGATATACTACAATGGATCCTTTGTTTTCTGGTGTCAGGGTTCATCAAGGTTATAATCCATATTCATATATTTAAATATGATTTTTGCACAACATTGAAATTAAATAATAATTATTAATTAATTACTTTTTTTATTCTCTAGGAATAATGATTCCTTTTCTAAAATCAATCCTGCAGAAAAAGATTTTTTTTCCCAGAGAGTAATACCCATATTATGAACTGAACAGTTCCCTTGTATTCTTGATCAGATTCCCCTTTTCGATTTCAATCAAATTTTTCATGAAAACTAATCGTACATAATATATCATATATTTAAATTGTTTCGAAAATTATTTTTGGGAACATCGATCCTCAAAATCGAAAGTTGTCTCAACACCTAGATCTAAAAATAGTCATATAAATTTTCCAAAATATTATGTTGAAAAAACTAGAACATTACATCATAAGGGAAACCTTGTTGGGTTTTAGTGTATGTCACATCTCATAAGGGGATTGTTTCATATCATAAGAGTTTGATAACATGTTTTTATATCCATTATTATTTTTCAATCAGCATGAGATCATTTATTATTAACATCCATTTATATATTTATTTCATAGATATAGAATTCCCATTTTTTCATTGATAATGGATTAATGTTATCCTATTATTCTATTAATATCAATTATTCCATGATTATTTTATGAAATATAATATTGTATGCTACTCCTAAATAATATTATAAAAAAACCATTATTTTTTCTTTTCCATAACAATCCTAGAGGTGGACAGTGTGTAATTTTCAAGAATATGATAGAAGTGATCATCACGTTATCATAGTTTTTTCATGTCATAAAAATATTTTTAAATGTATTTTATATATGTATCTGGTCTATAGATACTAATAAACTTCTAGATCATTTATAAACTCTTTTATTATCTACCAATAATGTAATATTATTACAATATCCGGGTTTCTACAATGCCATATGTTACAATTTTAATCACATTATGGAATTTCAGTTGTATATATATCTATTTCATTTTATTTAACTATTCATGGTTACACTAACTCTAAAAACATGACTCTTAGTAGGGTTCATAGTCCCAACATTAATTTCTGGTATTGCTATGGTCAACAATTCCATATATTGTTTCTTCTCCATTAGTGTAATGTTGGTGGAATCTCCGTGTGTGTTGGTCATAAAATACATTATATCCTCTCAGAGTTACTCAGAACCTGATCAAGAAAATACTTTTCATTTTCATGATATTCTTAAAATCATATCAGAGGATATACAGAAACTATTCTGTAAAATTCAGTTAGTGGATTTTCCTAGGAATATCTATAAATAATATTTTATGTTCATGATTCATGAGAACATATGTTCAATTATTTCCATATTCTTAGTTCCCTAAATTCATTTATTTTATGGATAAAGTGTAATAAGAATCACAATAACACATTAAAAAATTATTTTAGTGTCAATATAATTTGTGTTCGATATGTAGCTTCCCTATAAGAGTCCCATTATGAAATTGTGGAAATTGATAAATGTATCTTATTTGACAAAGAAGTTTATCAGGTAGAATTACAGGAACAAAACTTGATTGTTACTAAAAAATTACCAAAAATTATAAAATCATTTATTAAGATGAAACTAGTTAAAAGAATGACGATTCCCATGTAGAAAATCATTGTTTTGAAGAAGAATATGAGGATACAATGATTTTCAAGTGTCATAATAAAATTTATGAAACATGAAAATATATCAACAATATTCACACTTTTATTCAAAATATTTTTTAATGATTTTATCAATGAGATACACTAGTTTTTTGGATAATCCACTTTTTCATCATTTTCTGGGTCAATGAATGGAAATTGAGTTTATTCTCAGCTATCTGCTACTTTTGACACTCAAATAGTATCCCCATAATATCTTTAAAAACCATAATGGAAAATTTTAAAATATCTTAATGTTATTTGAACATTGAATATGAAATGGACAATGTTAATCATAGTTCTCTTATGTTTTATTCATAATGATTTTCACATAGGCCTGGCTGATATTCCCCCCAGGTATATGTGTGGTTTTGATTTAGATTGGTTTATCCTTGTTGAAATTAAAGAGGTTTTTAGGAAATAAGTGTTGAAAAAATTGATTTTTAGAGGAAAGAAAAAAGGTAATTGGGTAGGTTAAATGATTAATACTAATCCTATCATATGGTAGTATGGGGATATAGAGGAATTTTCTAGGGTTTTATCATGATTAATAAAGTCCAGTAGCTCACTAAGAAGATTTTCTAGATGATTGAGTGTTTTTACATGGGTGCATCACAACTTGATCATAGCCTGACCAAAATGTGAGAATACTCTCTAAGAACCCATGTTCCCAGATTTCAGAGGGATAGTGGAAACACACGATTATTTCATGGTTTGTTTAACCATTTTTCCTTACCATATTCCCTGATCCAAGACATTAATATTTTGAATTTACAACTTTTCCCATTGATATTATATATTTGTAATCATACATTAGTTATCATTTTGATTTATCTAAACTTCCTAAAAACACTATAGAATTCTACCCTTGGAAACATGGTAGGTTTTCATCATTCTTAATGGATATCATTAATTTATGTTCTATTTTAATTTGGTGTGTCTTATTCTTCAGAGAACCTCTCTTTATCACTTCTCCCCCTATCTCGTTATAAAATAATTATACTTCAGATTCATGTTCTAGTTGGTTTTATGGGTTATTTATGATTATTTCTGTGGATATAGGTTTTTGAGGATATGATCTAACCAATCTTAACTATTTTTGGTAAATATTCTTGGTTTTTCAACATTATTTAGGGTATGTATTCGTATAAAATGTTCCAACTGATGATATATATATAATGTTATTGTACAATTACATTGGTTTGTGTTATAAAAATGATGGATATGATATCAATGGGAATTTTTTTAAAGAAATCAATGTTTTTAAGGAGTTTTTCATTAAAAAAATTTTTGTCCAACTTTGTGTTCCATGATATGACGTAAGGTATGTTTTGATTCTAAAATGGGATTTCATGCATATGAACAAAGAGGCTATACTGTGAAAATGTGTTATAAATATTTATAATGGTTTCCAAATGTTTTTTTGGAAAAAATATTAAAGAACACATCCATAGAATCTCATAGTTAATTGGAAATTTACTTAAAATATCACTTGATACAAGGAATCATATCCCAAAATAACGGATAGTTTAGTTCTCTTTGAAAACATGATAAATTCATGAATATCACATTATAATAGAAACATTCATAAGAAATTTTTTTATTGAAAAAAAAATTATTTCATTTTTCTTATCCCTTCATATCAACCATAATATAATTCACAGAACACTATATAATGAAAACATAAAATGGGAGTGCTATATTCCCTAATATGGTAAACCACTGAAACACGTGTGTAACACCCCGAGATTTTATGAAAAATATTATTTTTAATTTCATTAATGTCTTCTGTTGTACGCTACACCAAATGGATCTTGCACAACACACATCCTTGACTTTCCTTGCATTACACGCAATCGCGACCTTCCTCGATAGCGTGTGTAGTGCGCAATACTGAGTTTCACTAAACAATGATATGCTATTAAAATATTATTAAAACTAGCCGTTATGAATAGTAATAACCACCTTTTAAAATTTTAGAAATTTTTACTCTCAAAATGGACTTCATTTTTGGATTTGGAGTATCGAATTTAGCCTAAGGTGAAATTTTGGTACTTTTCGGATAACTTTCATATTCTGATGAATAGTGAATATTACTAAATTTTAATTAAAAACAACTTTTTTAATCGAAATAATTAATAGGGATAAATTATCAATTTGAGTGTTTTTAAAGTATATTTAGAATATATTTTTACAATTTAATACAATGTTGGTCATTTGATGTAATTTCACATTTAAACCAGTTATAAACAAGTGTCAATCTTTTGATAGTTATTATCTCTTAAAAACATGCTATTTGTTTTGACGACTAGAATTAATTTTTATGTTAGTTAATGTAATTGATATGTTTTTAATTTGATAAAATAGACATCATTTTTGAATTCATAATATCAAATATAGCTTAGGCCTAATTTTTGGTATTTTTCTGGAAACATTCATTTTTTTGATGAATAGTGAAACCACTATGTGGTAGTAAAAAAAATGAATTTTTCATAAAACATAATTTTACCACTTCTTTGAGTGGAATTTCGAATATTCGAGAGACATGGTTAATATAAAGGACTAAAATGTGGTTCAATGAGATTAAAATAATTTTTGGTGGGTAGTAACTTTTTACTTTTTTTACCATGGTTAAAAGTAAATAGGGTAATTAAGGGTAAAAGTGTTATTATTATTACCCTAACACATGTCCTAATTCTATTGGATAAGTTTAATTCGACCAAAAACAACCTTAGGAATAAAATATGACCATTTAGGCCCACTTGGATTAGATTAGGACATTTATTTTCAATTTATTTAAAGAAGGGTTAAAATAGTTAAAATCAATGTTTAATAACTAAATCATTTTTAATATAGGGTTATACAGAAGATAAATTCGACTATAAATATTCATTAGAAAGCTAAAAATATTTCCAACATAATGGTATTTTATTTGTAATTTTTAGACTTAAAATAATTTAATTTATTTATGAGACAATGATGATGTAGTAATTTTCTTATTAATGAAATATTGTCATAATTGATGTTATAAATACCCAAATAAATGTAATTTCAGACATTTTATGAATTAAAATAATTTTCAATGTTAATATGACATGTTATTATTGATTTAATTAATTTTTTCGAACTAATAATTCTGTTATTATTAATTGTTATTATATTCCTAAAAATCGAAGGATCGGCCTAGTTACATATATCATGATAGGTGTATCATTAATGGACCACTTGGGGGTCGCTTGGATGTATATGGTATGTTTATTAAGTATATAATATAAAAATACAATGTGACATGGTAAATGTCAATCTAATTAACTAAGAGTTAAAACTAAAAGATAAGGTTACTATAATGACCTAAACATGTCAAAATTATATTGGATGAGAGGATTTAGACCCATCCCCACCTTAGCATAGAAATAAATCAATTTGGATTAATTTAAAACCGAATCTGGCATTATATTAAAATAATAGTTTTAGTTATTCCAAAGGTGCCTCTCTCCTCGCTTATAAAAGGGCACCTTTTCCCCCTCTTCATCACACCACTTTGAGCCTTTATGCTCGGCCAAACCCTACCAAATTCTCTTCTCCACTTCCATAGGAACATACTAGAGGTCCTGGTATTCTTCAAAGACCAATTTTAGTTCCCTAAGAAGAGGACACAAAGAGGCGCTTCAAAGAAGAGGTAATGTCTGTTACCGATTATTTCAACTTTATTTCTTCTTCCACTTATTCTTCTTAGGTTATTTCATTTTGAAGTAATAACATCAGTATCACTCATATACTGATATGTTATTATAAGTATGAAACAACCCTATTTCACCATCTATCCATCCTACGGAAAACAAAATCACCGCCCGTGCGTACGTACGGAATACCGTCTCCATGCCGTGGTGTAATCTATTTTCCACCACCACCTTACTTGGATGGGTATAATGGTGTAAATAATAACTATATACGATTATTTTAAAGTGATATTGATTTGGAAATAGTATACATACACTCCAATACAGTCCCACGATCATGAGAACGATATCATCGCTCGTGCGTATGTACGGACTATCGTCTCCACGACGCGATAAGATTCATTCTACACGTTACCCATTTATGAATGATTATAAAGTATATATAATAAGTAATAATGAAATATATGACTAATAATGATACTGTATTTATGTGTATATATATGTATGTCATCTACATAATTCCATTCAACTCAATAAGGAAACGAAAACAACGTTCATGCGTACATACGGCCTACCGTCTCCCTGAACGGTGTATTTTTTCCATTTACTGATTTATTATATAGATGTATATTCTGAATATATATTATATATAAATCATGTTTTATATTATGTAATTAAGTAATCATGATCTAAGTAAACTTATGAATAATTACAAGTCAAAACACGGACGACAAATGAATCAATTTTACCCAAAACGCTCTTTAACATTGAATTTACAAAAGAACGGGTAATATAAAGTCATAAGTGAACCATATATGATATCATAACAATGATTATGATTCTGGAATAAGTAAATGACATTATTCAAATCATTATATAGGAGGGTCGGACACTTACGAAGCAAATCGGACCTAAGGTAAGGGAAAATCTCACAATCTCAATTTTCATCCGAGATTGTTTATATTTTCGAATTTAGTGGGGAATATTTATCATCCACATCCATGTCTCCTCAATATGTAATATTTATATCCTTCTAAAATAGTTTATATCCAATTTTACCCTTAGGTGAGTTTTTAGTAAATGATATGAAAGGAGTCTTTGGTCGTTTTTCGTACGAGGTACTTTTTGACTTTTCCGATAAAAGTACGAGAAGAATGTTTTTTTAACTTATACGGCATGAATGGATTTTTAAAAAATTAATTCCAAGAAGCTTACATTAAAATCTCTCAAGTTTATTTTTAATCAACTTCTTTTAGTTTAAAATTGTATGACATGTTAAGAAAGGAAAATGTTTTTGAAGTAGAAAGGATATTTTCCTCAAGAAAGGAGTTCAAGTGTTTTATCAAAATTATTTTCCATCTAAGATAATATAGGTTTCTGCTTCTATCCCTATTATTATATTGATTTGATTATGTTGTGATGGAATTATTTTTATGAAATCCTTTATCATATATGAATTGTATTATGATGTCATGTTGTTTAAGAATCCCATTTTTATTACATGGGTTATGCAATGATGTATGATTTATGATTTTGTGGCACACATAAGAATGGTATCATTATGAGATGGGTGGGACCTATATCTCCCTCCAATTCATTGCGTAAAGATTTTATATCTCATGAGATAGACATGGCTGGAACGGCAGGATAAACCGATTCAGTGAAACAGGACTGAAACGAGGAATGAACTCAGTTCAGAAATGGACTTTGTCCACTAAGATAGTCTTGTCAATAATTATTGACTAATAAGAAATGATTCTCTATGATTATGTGTGTACTCCACAAAGTTTCATGTTTTAAGTTACGATTATTGGGATTACATTTCACTAATATGATTTATCCCATGTTATGATATTATGATCTCTATTGCAGGATAAGATTTACAAAATGTTATGTTATTATGAATATGATCTGATTGATATTTCTTTGGTTTACCCTTACTAATCATTTCATCTCAACCTTTTATGTTTTACTATCCCCAGGATATAAAGAAAGGTTTTAGGTAAGAAAAAAAGGGGAAGATCTTTATGGGAGATGTTGATGATCTTTCACCATGATTAGAAGATTATGTTCTGTGTTTCCAAAGACACTAAACTATTACGGTCCTTGTGTGTGTGTTTTTGTTATGTACTAAGTATTCCGCAAAAGTAATGTAATGTCCATGTACGTCAGGCTTAGTGTCTCTACATTTGGTATCAGAGGAAAGGTTTAGTCAACCTTCGGAAAATAGGATGCGAGAACTTTAGTGAGATCCCTAGAGATATTTCTAAGGTATGTCTAGGGTTGTCCCTAAGGTTAAGTATAAGTATAGGTTATAGTATTATAATTACGGTAACAATCTTAGAATTAAACCTAAGATGTTAGATATTGAAGGTACTCCTCATTTATTGTGTTGTTTTCCCTAGCATGATTTTTGCCTCTCACACTATTCTTTTTGGGTTTTAGATGATGGATGGAACCCGAAGGAACCATGTTGATCAATGTAATGGAAAATGCAATGATTGTCCTCCTGAACAAACAAATGTTATGGGAGATGGAGTGAAAAATATTATTGCTATACTTACACAAGCTATGAATCATTCTGGACTTCAAAATGAGTAGAGAAGGGAACAATATTCTATTGAGTCCTTCATGAGGCAACGTACACCTTCTTTCAGTGGGTCTTCTGATCCACTTGTTGCTAAACAATGGATCAGTACTACTGAAAATATATTTTCAGTTCTTCAATGTTCTGAACATGATAAAGTCATCTTAGCAGTGTATCGTTTGGAAGCTGATGCTGATCAATGGTGGAATCTTATCAAGAATACGAGGGCAAGAGATGAAATTTATTCCATGGAATGGGACGAGTTCAAGAACTTATTTTTCAATAAGTACTTCCCTCGTATTCTTCGTACAAAGATGGAGAAGGAGTTTCTTGAACTAAAACAAAAGGATGATGAATCTGTTGGTATATATAAAGCGAATTTTACAAGGCTTTCAAGGTATGAATCTGGCTTTATCATCTAACATGAAAGTAAAGTTGATCGATTCTTCAGTGGCATAAAACCAATTCTTCGAATGGCATTAGCTATAAGAGACTTCAGTAGCTATGAAGAAATTGTGTGTTGTGCTATCAAGGTAAAAATGGTAGTTGTTGTTAAATATCCATCTCATAGTTTTGACAAGAAACGAAAGATGGAGTTCAAGGAGAAATCACAGAATAATGGTGAAAAGAAGATGAATGTTTCCTTATGCTCAAAGTCTGGAAAGAAGCATGGTGGAGATTGTCTTAAAGGTACAAGTAAATGTTCCAAATGTGTAAAGGAAGGTCATTGGACATTTTAATTCTGCAATGATAGGAATAGGATGTCTAATGATGAAAAAAAAGGAAGGGATACACAGAATGAACCTACTACACTTCAATGCTTTAAGTGCAAGGAAATGGGGCATTATGCAAATAAATGCCCTAATCCAAGGGTTAGTGATGATCAACATGAGCAACCACTTAAGGCAAAGGATAAAGGGAAGTCACATGTGATCACCATTGGCGATGTTGAATATGACAACGATGTGGTGGAATGATTAAGTGTTTATGTAATGGGATTCCAAAATATTGTTGTATATAGTATCGTGGAATATTGGAATATTTATGTATTGGTCTGTTGTGGTTTTCAATAATTTTATGGTACCGGTAACCATGGAAAGTGATTGAGATATGTTTTAAAAAATGATGATATGAGCATAATGATGGGATAAGTAAAAAATTAAATGTTTGAAAGTATTCATGAGCTCATGATTGATATAAGGACTAAGTGAAATCATGGTTTGAGTATAATGAATTTTGAGAATTTTGGAATGTGGAAAGAGTTAACTTTTAACAGCATTCATGTTTTCAATAAGGTTCAATGGGTATTCATTTTTTTTTCAAGAGAATACATGATTCAGGCCTTTGAATGTTTGGAATGTGACCAACAAGTCATATCTCATGATATATGGGGATCAACAATGGTATTAACATGCTAGTTGTATAAACTCTTTGGTAATCATTTTCACTATAATATGAGATTAGACAACATTATTTTGGATAAGCCTAATGATTGGAATGGATTATGTTGGACATAAGTTAGTATTGTTTAAGGATAGAAGTTTTTTCGATATTATTTATGGGATGTTATAGTAATGTAGTTTTAGAAAAAGGACAACCTGCAGGATGGGCGACAGCCCATCGGGTCGGACAAGGCTGTGGGAATCGAACCCACAACCAAAGCGAGACTGGCCTTTATCGCCTACCACTAGCCTACAGGAAGTCCCTATTTAGTGGAAACTAGTTTTTTTATATTAAGCAGCATGATATATGATGTATAAGTCCATTTTAGGAACCATATATGATTAATCTCACTATAGATGGACTTATGTATTTTTTGATATCTTTTTTTACCTTTTGTTTGAGACAGATGGAATGACCCATCATTCTATCACATGATCTGCTAACACATCAAGAATGAAAAATTCAACATAATTTCGTTAAGATGTGAAGTGGAAATTTTCCAAATAATGACCAATGGTGAGACTATACCAAAATCACGAAAGTATTTCTTCTAATTCCAATTTCATCAACTTTAGGGAAATGATCTCGAAAACCAAAAATGTTGTCCAAGAGATCTTATATCTGATAAATCAGATGGTACCATAGATAGTCACAAATTTATGGATTTGTGATTGCTGGCTTTTCCATAGCCATGTTCTCTACCACTCTCTATCAGAACATGATGGTTAGATTTCTCTTCCATGTCCATATTTTCACGTATGTGGAAACCCAGTGATTAGTTTATTTGGGTAACCGTTAAATTTCATACTTTTGTTTTTAAATATTGGTTTTTGTATTCTTTTTTACGATGTGGGTTTCTATTAAAGAAACTTTCGAATAGTAAACCAATTATAACCCCAACGAATTTCGAGGGCGAAATTCATTTTAAGGGGGGGGGGGTAGAATATAACACCCCGATATTTTATGAAAAATATTCTTTTTAATTTCATTAATGTCTTGTGTTGTACGCTACACCAAAAGGAGCTTGCACAACATGCATCCTTGACTTGCCTTGCATTACACGCAATCACGACCTTCCTCGATAGCGTGTGTAGTACGCAATACTGAGTTTCACTAATCAACGATATGCTATTAAAATATTATTAAAAATAGCCGTTATGAATAGTAATAACCACATTTTAAAATTTTATAAATTTTATCTCTCAAAATGGACTTCATTTTTGGATTCGTAGTATCGAATTTAGCTTAAGGTGAAATTTTGGTACTTTTCGGATAAATTTCATATTCCGATGAATAGTGAAAATTTCTAAATTTAAATTAAAAACAACTTTTTTAATCGAAATAATTAATAGTGATAAATTAATAATTTGAGTTTTTTTAAAGTATATTTAGAATATATTTTTACAATTTAATATAATTTTGGTCATTCGATGTAATTTCACATTTAAACCAGTTATAAACAAGTGTCAATCTTTTGATAGTTATTATCTCTTAAAAACACACTATTTGTTTTGACGACTGGAATTAATTTTTAAATTAGTTAATGTAACTCATATGTTTTGAATTTGATAAAATAGAAATCATTTTTGAATTCATAATATCAAATATATCTTAGGCCTAATTTTTGGTATTTTTCTGGAAACTTTCATTTTTTGATGAATAGTGAAACCACTAAGTGGTGGTTAAAAAAACTGAATTTTTCATAAAACTTAATTTTACCGCTTCTTTGAGTGGAATTTAGAAAATCTGAGAGACACAGTCAATATCAACAACTAAAATGTGGTTCAATGAGATGAAAATATTTTTTGTTGAATAGTAACTTTTTACTTTTTTAACTACGGTAAAAAGTAAATATGGCAATTAAGGGTAAAAGTGTTATTATTATTACCCTAAAACATGTCATAATTCAATTGGATAAGTTTAATTCGACCAAAAACAACCTTAGGAATAAAATATGATCATTTAGGCCAACTTGGATTAGATTAGGACATTTATTATCAATTTATTTAAAGAAGGGTTAAAATAGTTAAAATCATAGTTTAATAACTAAACCATTTTTAATATAGGGTTATACATAAGATAAATTCTACTATAAATATTCATTAGAAAGATAAAAATATTTCCAACACAATGGTATTTTATTTGTAATTTTTAGACTTAAAATAATTTAATTTATTTATGTGATAATGATGATGCAGTAATTATCCTATTAATGAGATATTGACATAATTGATGTTATAAATACCCAAATAAATGTAATTTGAGACTTTTTATGACATCCATTAATTTTATATGTTAATATGACATGTTATTATTGATTTAATTAATTTTTTTTGAACTAATCATTCTGTTATGATTTTCACAAAAATCAATTACCAAATAGTGTCAAAATTGACATAAAATAGTTTTTTAAAGAAATATTATATTATTAATTGTTATTATATTCAAAATAAACTACGTATCGGCAAAGATACTTATATAATGATAGGTGTATCATTAATGGACCACTTGGGGGTCTCTTGGATGTATATGGTAAGTTTATTAACTATATAATATAACAATACAAAGTGACATCGTAAATGTCAATCTAATTAACCAAGAGATAAAACTAAAAGATAAAGTTAGTATAATGACATAAACTTGTATAAATTCTATTGGATGAGAGGATTTAGACCCATCCCCACCTTAGATTCTAAATAAATCAATTTGGGGCTATTTAAAACCGAATTTGTCTTTATAATAAAATAATATTTTTAGTTATTCCAAAGGTGCCTCTCTCCTCCATTATAAAAGGGCACCTCCTCCCCCTCTTCATCACACCACATTGAGCGTTCTAGCTCGGCCAAACCCTTCAAAATTCACTTCTACACTTCCCTAGAAACATCCTATAGGTCCTTTTATTCTTCAAATACCTATTTTAGTTCCCTAAGAAGAGGACTCAAAGAGGCGCTTCAAAGAAGAGGTAATGTTCGTTACCTATTCTTTCAACTTTATTTCTTCTTCCACTTCTTCTTCATAGGTTGTTTCATTATGAAGTAATAACATCAGTATTACTCATATACTGATATGTTATTATAAGTTTTAAACAACCCAATTTCACCATCTATCCATCCTACGGAAAACGAAATCACCGCGCATGCGTACGTACGGAATACCGTCTCCACGCCGTGGTGTAATCTATTTTCCACCACCACCTTACTTGGATGGGTATAATGGAGTAAATAATAACTATATATGATTATTTTAAATTTATATTGATTCTTAAATAGTATACATACCCTCCAATATAGTCCCACGATCTTGAGAACGATATCATCGCTCGTGCGTAAGTACGGACTACCGTCTCCACGACATGATGAGATTCATTCTTCACGTTAACCATTTATGAATGATTATAAAGTATATATAATAAGTAATCATGAAATATATTATATAATAATGATACTGGATTTATTTTTATATATATGTATGTCATCTACTTAATTCCATTCAACTCAATAAGGAAACGAAAACACCATTCATGCGTACGTACGGCCTACCGTCTCCATGAACGGTGTATTTTTTCCATTTACTGATTTATTATATATGTGTATATTTTGAATATATATTATATATAAATCATGTTTTATATTCTGGAATTAATTAATCATGATCTAAGTAATTATATGAATAATTACAAGTCAAAACACGGACGACAAATGAAACAATTTTACCCAAAATGCTCTTTAACATGGAATTTACAAAAGAATGGGTAATATAAAGTCATAAGTGAACCATATATTATATCATAACAATGAGTATGATAAGTCAATGACATTATTTAAATCATTATATAGGAGGTTCAGACACTTATGATGCAAATCGGACCTAAGGTAAGGGAAATTCTCACAATCTCAATTTTTATCTCAGATTATTTATAATTCAGAATTTACTGGGGAATATTAATCATCCACATCCATGTTTCCTCAATATGTAATATTTATATCCTTCTACAATAGTTTATTTCCAATTTTACCCTTCGGTGAGTTTTTAGTAAAAGATATGAAAGGAATCTTTTGTCATTTTTCGTACGAGGTACTTTTTGACTTTTCCGACAAAAGTACGAGAAGAATGTTTTTTTTAATTTATACGGAATGAATGGATTTTAAAAAATTACTTCCAAGTAGCTTACATTACAAGTTTTCACGTTTATTTTTAATCAACTTCTTTTAGTTTAAAATTGTATGATATGTTATGAAAGGAATATATTTTTGAACTAGAAAGGATATTTTCCTCAAGAATGGAGTTCAAGTGTTTTATCAAAATTATTTTCCATCAAAGATAATATAGGTTTCTGTTTCTATCCCTATTATTACATTTATTTGATTATGTTGTGATGGAATTATTTTTATGAAATCCATTATCATATATGAATTGTTTTATGATGTCATGTTGTTTAAGAATCACATTTTTTTTACTTCGGTTATGCAATGATGTATGATGTATGATTTTGAGGCACACATAATAATGGTTTCATTATGAGATAGGTGGGACCAATATCTCCCTCCAATTAATTGGGTAAAGATTTTATATCTCATGAGATATACATGGCTGGAATGGCAGGTTAAACCGGTTCAGTGAAATAGGACTGAAACGAGGAATGAACTCGGTTCAGAAATGGACTTTCTCTACTAAGATAGTCTTGGCAATAAGTATTGACTAATAAGAAATGATTCTGTATGATTATGTGTGTATGCCAAAAACTTTCATGTTTTAAGTTATGATTATTGGGATTAAATTTCAATACTATGATTTATCCCATGTTATGATATTATGATCTCTTTTGCAGGTTAAGATTTACAAAATGTTATGTTCTTATGAATATGATGTGATTGATATTTCTTTTGTTTACCCTTACTGAGCGTTTGAGATCACCCTTTTATGTTTTCTTTTCCCCAGGATATAAATAAAGGTTATAGGTAAGAAAAAAAGGGGAAGATATTTATGGGAGATGTTGAAGATCTTTCACGATGATTAGAAGATTATGTTCCGAGTTTCCAAAGACACTAAACTATTACGGTCCTTGTGTGTGAGTTTTTGTTATGTACCAAGTATTCCATAAAAGGAATGTAATGACCATGTACGTCAGGCTTAGTGTCTCTACAACATGAGATTTAATCAATAACATGAACATGAAGAATTATATGGTTGGAAGAAATAATGACCAAATATTTCAATATAAATAAAAAGATGACCATGAATCTAATCCTTGGATATTATAACTAATCAAGTAATCACATAAAACTCAATATATAATTTTATAATGAGGTAATTCATAATTTTGGATATCATAACCAAAACAACAAATATTATTTCCTATACATATGACATAAATATTTAATCTCTCATCCGAATACCCAATATGGTTTGTGTCATGAGACTTAACGACACATCGTAGGGCAATAATGGTCCACAACTAGTTTCTAAATAATTAAAATTAATTCCTCATATGAAAGGGTACAATTATAATCAATATAAACAATAATATTACAAAAAATCATTGGAAATTTTAATAATTTCCCCAAACAATAAGTATAATAAAAAAATATTCATATTATTATAGAGAATAGTTTATAAATATTACATCCCAGGTCTAAATGATTATACAAATTCCAGATAAAGTAAGTTTATGGTATAATTACAACATATCCCCCCTAAATAATAATTAAAATATGGGTTCTGTGGATAATTATTTAATATTTCATAAAAATCTCATTAAAAACTGTATTTAGATAAGTACCCTTTTACTTTTAAAATCAATTCTCATGTGAAAAAATTTCTTGAATATTTAAAAACAAATTTCCTTTAAAAGAAACATGTAAAATTGTAAAATAATAGTCAATGTAATTATTTCTCAAGATGGTTGGATTATTATTTTTATATCTAATATGTTAAGAAAAATATTTTCTTCACATTTTTTATAGAAAATTAAAAAAGTAAATTGTTTATAAAATTATAAAATTATTATTTTTATAATATTTTAAAAAAAATCATGAGTAAATATTATTTTGTAAATCATAGTATAATAGTAACTTATATTCTTTATTTTTTTGAAACAGGAAATTTTTAATAAAGGGATTCTTGACTAAGGAGATAAATAAAGTCTGATTTTCATTAAAAAACAATATTTTTGAGTACCATAGAGAGTTAATTGGTACTATTACATAAAAATTTCATTAATAACCAAAGGATAAAAACATTAAAGGGTTTTATTATAAAATTATCAAATAAATTCATTCAATAAAAAATCAATCATAAACAATCTCAGTTTAAATGGGATTTTTAAATAATCCCTTGTAACATTTATAAATTTTTAATCATAACCCCATGAAAAAAACAAGTTAAATGTAATAATAAATTCCACAAAGATAAGGACATTAAAGGTATGAAATATAAAATGGGATGAATATACATCACCTGAAAAAAATTAGTGGTCAATTTTCCATATATCTCACTAAAGTAAATGTGACATAAGAAACCCATACAATGATCATTATGTTGAATTTAGAATTAATAAATGAATTGACTTTTTAAATAAAATATAAATCCACATAAATTTGTTTATATATAACGTAATATAATAAAAATACATTAGAAACAAAATCTTAGACTATCAGAGACCATGAAGAAGTAATATGATCCAATGAAAAGAAAATTATTTATAAAACACTTATCATTAGTTAACATTCATGTATAATCCACTAAAATGAAATAATTTGAATTTTTAAATATAATACCCTTAACAATGTATTATTAATTATATAAAATGTAATATGTAGAAGTATATACACTGTATAAATGAAATTGGGTGCATAATAGTAAAATATTTTTCAATGAAGGAATATTGAGATGAAATTCCTTACCTTTGGTCTGGTTTCAGTTGTATGTGTATGCAAATAATTTATAATAAATGTATATTTATTATAAATCAATTATATAATATATATATATATATATTAATATTTTATTGAATTATAATGTTTTATTGTCAATTTATTAACAATTCATGTTAAAATCACTATTTCGGGAAATACTGGTTTCGTATTTCTTGTTAGTTTTTGTTTGGTAGTTTTGATACTTACATATTGATTGTTGTTCCATAATATCCATAATTTTATAAATATTTTAAAAATAATTTTTATTAATTATATAATTCATTATATCCTTCCTTAATATATATATATATGTAGAAAAATTAATTACCCCGTTATGGAGATGATAAGTCATCGAAAAGGATGATTAGTGTTTTTGTTTATTTAACAGATGGGAAAAATAAAGGTAAATAATATTTAAAATCATAAAAATATTTATTTTATAATATATAAATATATAACAAAAATACATATCTTTATTACAATCCATGACAAAATAAAATAAAAACCCATTTCACATCACTTCGTGGATGCAATAGATCACAATTATGCATGACCAACGTTGTCATTTTCCAAAAAAAATAGAAGATAAGATGTAGTTGTAAAAATAAACTTATAATATTATGAAATATTTAAAAAATATAATATATAAACATTAAAAATCCAATTATATCAATTTGAAAAAGATGATGATGGAAAATTAATTAAAATAGTTCCTGAGGTGGTAGTCCATGGTAAAGATGATCCATGGTTTTTCGTACCATATAATGCATGAAGAGATGTATTTATGTTATTAAGTTAAAATAAGGACATATTTTTATATGTAAGAAACTGTATGTACTGCTTTAGTGTATTTTGTTATGATTTGAAGGAGGTGAAATAAGAAATAAAACACAAATTCAAGGTTATGAATGATATATCTTACTCAAAAAATACTCTACATTTATACTTATATCCTTCCAAGAATGGTATTATAAAGTGACCATGGTTTCTAGTTTATGTGTAGACATTTAAATAATGTATTTTTTCAAACATGGAAAAGACATGTCTTTGGATGTGTGAATAAGAGAGGAAAATAGACACCCTTTTACATGTGGGTAAGAGGGCACACTTGAAATTTTCAAAAGATTAACTTATACCGCTGATTTTAAATTATAAAGAGTCTCCAAAATGGATCATTAATGAAAAATAGATTTTATAATGTTAACATATTTCCTTAAAATATATTATGTCTTTATAAAACTTCTCTTATTAGTTTAACCCCCCAATAAACACATTTTAACTATAAATGAGGTAATTAATTATTTTTAATAATCATTTTGAAAAAAAATGATTTATCCATATTATATAATATAAATTATCTGAATCCAAAATATGTAATATATTTTACAAAATTGAATACATTAAATATCATATTTTATTCAAAAATTATTCCTCTGGACATGATGAAAAAACAATTCTCCAATGATACTATTATCAAAAGAATGAAATGTTTTTATATCAAAATTGAACATATAATTGATTAAAAATAACATAATTTACTAAATTATAATATTATTTATATAATTTTAAATTAAAAAAAAATTAAAAATTAGAAAAATATAAATTTATTAAACAAAAATGTGCTTTTAAATAAAAAACATTATTATTCACTAAACCTATAAAAATTATTCCATAAAAATTATCAAAAATTCAATCAATGATATGTTTTACATTATGATTTCAAAAAATTAGATAATTTTTTGAAATAAATTTTCTATTATTATTAAAAATTATTTTTAACAAATGTGTGAAAAATGCAATGAAACCACTTTTTAGAAAAATAATGTTTTTTAGAAAATCCTTGATTTTTATTTCAAAATATTTTGGTTTTAATATATAATTAATTGATATCCATTAAATTTATTTATAAATTTGTAAATATTTATCTTTTAATAATTTAGTTACACTTATTCATACTAACCAATTTAACAACTCATGTATAACAACATATAACTTTATTGTTCTTTTGGATTCAGTGTATCGTATATCTCAATCTATCAAATTGATTGAATTTATTCAAAATGAAATATATCATAATGTCTTGGTGTGTTACATTATTACCGCCATAAAAAAAATCTTCCTAAAAATTTATATAATGTTACATTTTAAAACGATATTTGAAGTTCTTCATCAAAAAATATGTAGTTCCCCACAACACCTTATTTAACTTTTTATTTATTCAATGTACCTTTACTAACTGAGTCATCCAATTTCCAAGCAATTTTCTAGAGTTTCTAGAACTTGAATATCATTTTCACATTAATATTACTCATTCTTAACCTATAATTCATCATAGGTTGGAAGAAGTGTTGGTTTTGGCTTGTACATCCTAAAAATGATATATGGAACACGTCATACACTTTAGTGAGAGTTTTTGGAATCCCCAAAAGGTATGAAACACCTCTAATTCATTTTAGTATTTCAAATGAATTAATGTACCTAGGGTGTAACGACCCAACATTTTATCAATGGAATTACCTTCTTATAATTATTCAATATAGAAATAGGAATAACAATGACATATCATGAAACTAAATACTATGTGACCATAAAACTTAATTTTTCAACTTATATGATTCAAATATCAAAACTCTTACATGCACGGCTGCGATCTGTAAGATGTTTTGAGTCTGATAGAAAAAAACCTAATTTTTGGTGAATTGTAACCTAACCATATGAATAATAACCTACAATAAGGAATTTCAATATCGACTATATGAATAGTAAATCATATAAAATAATAGTAACCTTACCCATGAATGATTAAATAAAATTTAGGAATCTTAAAAGTTGAAATATGACTGTAGTTTAAGTTTTTGTATTTTTGTAAGTCTTAAATAAATAATTATAAATAATTATTTTATAAGAAAATTTATTTTCAAATAATGTGTTCATAAATTGACAATTATATTTCTTCTGGTTTGAAGATAATTTTATAAGACCTTATGTAAGGTTTGAAGGCTTTATAAAGTCAGTTTTTCTTTTTAAAACTGTATTTTACCAATAAATTATGATTTTAATTAAAAATTAAAATAATCATATTTCTAAAAATATTTTTTGAAAAATGGAATTAATTATTGTATTCTAATCATAGAAAAATTTCTAAGGTGACGTTTTGAGATATATCTAAAATACTTTAATTTTCAGGTGAATTGTAAAAATACATTTGTTCACATTACCAGTATATCTTAAATTGAATCTTTCCTGATTTAATCATGACATAAAACTTCTAGAACATCAGTTTCTTCCATATCCTATTTATTTTCCAAAATGTTATTTCAAAAATCAATAAAATAAATTTCCAAACCTAAAAAGATGTTTCCAAAACCGTACGGCTAAATGTGTTTCCTTAAAAATCATTTTCACTCCCTTTTCACTTATCTTTTCAAAATAAGATTAATTAGAATTATAAATATGATTTAAAATCTATAATAAATTATATTATACTAATATATTATTTATTTTTTCAAAAAACTACTATTACATGTCTAACATTTGACATATTATTTTATTTAATATTTTATTCTAAATACACGCTCCTCAACAAGTATAAATAACCCCTATCCCTCCCCTTGGAAAGCCACTTCTATCATCTTTTACTAAGCCTAATATATACCCAATTTATCCCTATGAAGCCTCTTAGAATACATAGGGACATTTTGGATCTATCCAACTCCAATCACCATGGTATTTTTAGTTTTTTTCAAGGGGAGCTACACTGAGGAGAAACTAAGACTCTATTAAATCTTATATCTTTTTTTCATTCTTTATCTTTTACCCAATCCCTTTCAAAAAAATGTGATAAAAAATTAATCCTTAATTAATTTATCATTATATTAATTAATTTAACCATCTTTAATTATAATATTAATGAAAAATATAAATTTCATACTTCCCTTTCCCGCACTATCAACAACATCCCGTCAAAGGTCGATTAACTATCAACAGAGACGATGCCAAATTAATAATTATAAAAATGGTCATTTATAGACAATATAAATTAAATAAAATATATTAATATCAAATTACATGTATTTTATGCTTCTATATCCAATTATACTAATATATTAATTAAATTTAATAAAAAGTGAAATCATCACAAGACATGAAACTTATAAGTAAAATATGATATCAAAACGCTTCATTTTAATCATTGAAAATTATGAAATAAAATCCAATGAAATTAAATGATTAATATTTTTTAAAATTAATATAATTCAATTTGTTATTATTGTTTTAATAGACATTAATTTATTATTAAGGTTTCCCTAAAGCAATGAAATTAAGCAGAACATAAGGTAACAGATTCTTTACATTTCTCTCTTAATCAAGATTTTCCTCTATGATAATAATTTTTATGTGTAATACCAAATTATGGGGAATAATTTATCACCTCCCCCATACTGACCTCTTGATGTATAAGTGATGATAAATTTTTTTTCTTATATCATTCACTTTTAGGTACACCCAATACCTTGCTAATAATCAGTAATGAATTCAACCCGAAACTCTTTTATTCCTTAGCATTGCTTAATTTTTCTGTTTACCCAAGTGAATTTGTCTTTTCATATTATGTAAATATTATACATGATGTTTATATGATCAAAATCCAAGTTCCTAGATCCCTCTATCTTTCTCATATGGGTATATACGTGTTTTTATGTGAATCCCTCACAAATTCCCATTAAGAAAACATGTTTTAAGGGAACATCCCAAATTTTTAACCAATTTCATCCACGATATATCCTTTGTTTTAAGACACAATATTATTTGTAAAATAGGTATTTGTATTATGAAAACCTTATAGGTTCAATTATGATTTTATTTTAAAGTTTTTTTTAATTTTCTATTTTGAAATCCCTATAGTATTTTCTTTAAAACCACACAGAAATGTAATAAATACTGAAATTTCTCAAATAATTTCCTTAAATGTTATAACATCTATTTGAAATTGTTGGATCTGAATCTACGGATTACACACAAGAGGGGGGGTGAATTGTGTCTTTTCAAAATTATTACAATTTCTTCAATTTAGACAAATTCTGTCCACTATGCTTTAGCACGATTAAATATGCAGCGGAAAAAGTAAAAGCATGAACACACGGATGTATAGTGGTTCGGGGAACAGAAGGCCCCTAGTCCACTCCACCAACGCTCAAATCCACGAGCTTGGCGATTTTCACTATTTGGTCCTCGTTTCCACAGACTTGTTCACAACTGAGTACAGGCAGTTGACACCTTTACAAGTTTCAGGCCAACACAGCCTTCCTGGTTCAAACACGAACCCACACAGCTTAGAACGAGAAGCTGATCACTCAAAAATAAAAAGGGTTTCGATAAAGAAAACACTTCTCCAGTTTTTCTTCACAATTGCAACAGAATGCAATTGACAGTAGATAGATCTTCGTCTTCAGAAAATAAAGATCTGTAATCAAAACAGTTCTGAGTCGATCCAGTTGCAATAGATATTACAAGAAACTTCACAACTTCCGCAGCAGTAGATTCACAACAGATAGTCGATGTAGAACACGTGAATCTGCTATCAAGATCTTCCTTCGGTAATAAAGTTTTTACACTCCTTCTCGATCACCAGAAAAGAACGCCTTCACACAGTCTCTGTTTCTTGCTCGTTAAAAGATCAATCTATATATTTCATACACTTTCCTGTGTATATATATATCCGAAGTTTCCAAGATAGAACATATATATTCAAATCTGATAAAATCTTCCGCATAAATAGATCCATAAAAATATCCTTTAGATTCGCGATATTAAATGAAATAACAGAGCCGTTGTAACTCCCCTGAAGAATCGGCATAAAAAGCTCCGTTTAAATCAATCATTAATCCGTTGTAAATCGTCTTTGATTCAGTCAAAGTCATACTTAATAATCGGCTCGAAATCCACTTAATAATCCGCCTGTTTGACCAATGCAAAAGGAAATATCGTCTGTCAAAAATATCCCGACACCAAACGTAGGGTTGATGACGTGGCTCCAAACGTAGGGTTCACAAACGTAAGGTTCACAAACGTAAGGTTCAGAACGTAAGGTTCAGAACGAAAGGTTCAGAACATACATACTTTCTCTTCAGCATTCAAACGTAGGGTTGATCATCCATACTTTTGAGAAACAAACTCAACACTGAAAACTAACGTACGGTTTCTCTTCCATACTTGTCCAACAACAAAAACGTAAGGTTCCTTCCAAACGTAATGTTCTTCTTCCGTACTTTTCAACAACGTAAGGTTCATTAACCATACGTTTCAAAATAACGTAAGGTTCCTTAACCATACGTTTCTTTTAACATAAAAAGTAAACTTTTCATCCATACGTTACGTTCATCAACGTAGGGTATGAACAGTGATTCCAGTACGCGCTAAAACTGATCTCGCGCTACAGTGATTCCAGAACGCGCTAAAATTGATCTCGCAATAAATGAAGTATGAAATCTCTTTGTATGAAATAAATAAATAAAATAAATTCCTGCAAAATACACAACGAAATAATTAGTAAATAATTAAGGGTATTTGTGAGCATCAAAATCATCATAAAGAGACAGAGTATTATTTAAAATAATCTCCCCCTTTAAAAAACATTATTTTGAATTGTTTGAATACTATACATTGCTCAAAAATCTCCCCCTTTTTGATGATCACAAAACCCATAAAATAGTAGAACTAATTTAATTGCAATCTTTATTGAAAAGTTAGATTTATAAAATTTTAGAATTTTGAATGGATTAAAACAATATTTAACTATAATAAAATTTCTCCCCCATAAAAATAAATTTTCAGCTAAAAAAGGATAAAAGATAAATGTCGTATATATCCAAATTCTCCCATATATCCAAATTTCTTCATAGGAAACAAATGAATTTAAATGTTGTGTTTATCCAAATTCTCCCCCTTTTTGTGATATCAAAAAGAATGAAAAATTACGGATTTGAACACATTCAATATTGCACTGAACTATAAGTAAATGCTATAATTAACTGTGTATGAATAAGTGAATTTGTTATACTGGCTAACTAAATCATAAATCAATAAACAACAAAACAAGAAAGAAGTAAGAAAAGAATTTTCATTCACAAGCTGTTATATATAAACGATTGTGATATACAGAGGAATCAAGGTTCATAGATAAGACAGGGAAAAAAGGTGTCTATCTCCTTTGAATCGCGGTCTTTATCTCTGTAATCTGTTCTCTGAGCCTCTTCATCATCCCATCTCCTAACTTGATGATAAGATCTCTGTTCTCTTGAGTCATATGAATATCTTCAATCAAATTAACTCTGAAAAACTCATGCATTCTTTCTTCTTTTTCAACAAAAAGAGCCAGTTTTTCTGATAACTGATTCAAAAGAATCCTAATCGGTTGCTCTCCAGATGTCAACTGATCCACTAAAAATCTCTGATTATCTAGAAAAACTGACAAAGGGGCACTATTACACTGAAGATCGTGTAATCTGTCACTCATATTGCTCATTGCTGCAGTAATTGCTTGAAATCTCCGAATCAAATCAGGTGAAGAGCCTGATCCACTCACAGCACTGTTTGCAACAGACTCAAATTTATTCTCCATGTAAATCTTCAACTCAGACAAATCATCTTTCTTTACCATCTCTGATTTTAACTAATCAACAGCATGCAGCATATCAGTCTTAAACAAATCTACTTCCTGTCTTGAAACAGTACATTCTTTCAGCTTTTGAAACTTCAACTGCTCTAAGTTCAGAGAATTTATGAGACTAACATTCTCAGATTCTAACTGAGAGATACGCTTGTACAACTCAACAACTTCTTCTTTTCTCGAATCAGGGGCACCCTGTGCTCGATTCTCATGTCCAGAATTAGGTTGATGAAGCAGGGCAAGTGGTAAGGAATCTGCATATGACTGTTCTTTGTCCTTGTCCTGACAAGGTTGATCCACTGAACTATCTTTTGAAGCCTGAAACTCTTCCACTGAAAAATCTTCCTGAAGTACCTCTGTATGAGCTTCAGAAGTATGTTCATCATGAATAGTAGTCTCTCTGACTTCTACTGATTGGTCAAGAACAATATTTTCATGTAAATCTTGAGGTCGGGCCACTTCTTCACCAGGCACTGCCTCCATAAGTTGTTCTTGTTGAATTACTTTTTCAACAGCCACAGCAGCAGATTGAGGTTCTTTTTGAGTTTCTGTTTGAGCTGCTGGTTCCTCTATCGGTGCAGTCTGCTCCACAACAGCTTCTCTCACAAATGAATAAGATAACGGTTCAGAGGATTTCAAGGCAGGAGAGATAATTTCTTCATCAATTGACCTCTTCCTTCTAGATTTAAGTCCTTCTTGACTTCTCTCTTCCTCAACTTCCTCCATCTCAAAATGAATTCTCCTTTCCACTGTACTAACTCTTGATTCTGCTTGTCCCTCCTTGGACATAGCTGGTTGAGCCTGAGCACTCTCCGAGTTTTCCTTAGCTCCAACAGGTAAGAGTTTTCCTCTAATTGTGCTCCAGAAGTATCCTACTTTCCTCAAAGTTCCAGCATTAAAAACATTACTGTGGTGACATTTCACCCCAGCATCTACCAATCTGATCATTCCTCTTTTAAACAGAAACAAAGAAATGAACCTTCCATAAGGGAAAAAGGCCATTCTTGCTTCACTCTGACAGCAGTAACTCAGATATCTTATCATAAACCGAGGAAAATTAAACTTAATATCACACATCAGAAGGTACATTATGTACATGTCAGGGTATAGGATTTTCTCCATCTCAGCCATTCTTGGTGCTAAACCAGTCTGAACAAATTTTACCAAAATTTTCTGATCGGGTTCCAAATCCTTAATAAACATCTTCTTTATCACTCGGGTTCCAAACAGAAAAGACATAATGTCTTCAGACTTATGTACAGAATCTCCAATATTCCGTAAATCGAAATGAAAAACTCCTTCATGAGGGCAGTTAAGAATTTGACTTATCTCTACATATGATATTGAAAAGTCCTTATCCTCTATTTGAGCCAATAAACTATCCTCTGTATCTCCAAGGCTAAACTGAACAGTTCTAAAGAAATGTCTCATTTCTGCCTCATATAGAAACTCAGAATTTTCACTATTAAAAGCTTGCTCAAGGCTTTGAAACGACAACGCTTGCTTCAACAGTAAATTAGTTTCAAACAGCCACTCTAAATCTATAACTTTACCTTGCAGTATTTTCCGACTAACTACCTTAGATTTCTTTGCAGCACTGCTCTCGGCTTCATCTGGACGCTTAGTCTTTTCCATTCCAACAACGATTTCTGAAGGTTCGTATGTTTAGGGTTTGAATATTCAGAAAAGGGTTTTGGAGAAGATGTGCGGTTTTAGGTTTTCGAAAGGATTTCCGAAAAAGGTGAAGCAGTTTAGAAGGTGAAACGGTTCTGACAGCCTTGATTCCCGTGTAATCACTAATCATTACTTTTATTTAAAACAAAATAAAATTACTTATAGCAGAAAATAGAAATTAAGCAGAATTTGAAAACAGAATAAGATTTTAAAAAAAACTATTTAAAATTAAATAAACCTAACTCCCCCTTAATAAATTCAAACCTTGCCGTGGGAAGTGGTTTAGTAAAAATATCTGCTAATTGATTTTCTGTATTTACAAATTCTAAGAATATATCCTTTTTAAACACATGATCTCTTAAAAAGTGATGTCTTATATCAATGTGCTTAGTTCTAGAATGACTAATAGGATTTTTTGAAATATTAATTGCACTAGTATTATCACATAAAATAGGTGTATTATTGAAATTTAATCCAAAGTCCATAAGAGTTTTTTTCATCCACAACACCTGTGCACAGCAACTACCTGCAGACACATATTCTGCCTCGGCTGTTGACAGGGCAACTGAGTGTTGTTTCTTACTAGACCATGATACTAAAGACTTCCCTAAAAAGTGACATGTTCCTGAAGTACTCTTCCTATCTAATCTAAAGCTTCCAAAATCATCATCTGAATATGAAATTAAATTAAAATCAGAGGTTTTTGGATAAAGCAGAGATTGATAAATAGTACCTTTTAAATATCTAAAAATTCTTTTAACAGCAGTTAAATGGGATTCTTTGGGATTTGATTGAAATCGAGCACAAAGACATACTGAATACATTATATCTGGTCTACTAGCAGTAAGATATAACAAACTACCAATCATACCTCTATATAACTTGTTTTCCACTGATTTTCCAATTTCATCCAAATCAAGTTTTATATTAGTACACATAGGAGTTGTAAATGGCTTGCTGTTTTCAAGTCCAAATTTCTTAAGTAAATCAGTAATGTATTTGCATTGATTTAAAACATTTCCAAAATCTTTTTGAAATATTTGAAGACCCAAAAAGAAATTTAATTCTCCCATCATACTCATTTCAAATTCTTTTTGCATTAATTCTGAAAATTCATGACAAAGAATTTTATTGGTTGATCCAAAAATTACATCATCAACATAAATTTGAACCAACAAAACATTATTTTTCACAGTTTTCTTAAAGAGTGTTGGATCTGCCAGTCCAACAGTAAAATCATTTTTCAAAAGAAAAGAACTTAGTCTTTCATACCAAGCTCTAGGTGCTTGTTTAAGGCCATAAAGAGCTTTAGTAAGTTTGAAAACAGAATCTGGTTTTTGAGAATTTTCAAAACCAGGAGGTTTCTCAACATAAACTTCCTCCATTAAATAACCATTTAGAAAGGCAGATTTAACATCCATCTGAAATAATTTAAAATTCATATAAGATGCATAGGCTAAAAGGATTCTAATGGCTTCTAACCTGGCTACAGGTGCAAAGGTCTCATCATAATCTATTCCTTCTTCTTGATTATATCCTTTAGCTACTAATCTTGCTTTATTTCTAGTTATTATCCCTTGATCATCCTGTTTATTCTTAAAGACCAATTTAGTTCCTATTACTGGATAATCATGTGGTCTTTCAACTAATTCCCAAACCTTATTTCTCTTGAACTGGTTCAATTCATCCTGCATTGCTATTACCCAGCTCTCATCGTCTAAGGCTTCTTCTATGGTCTTAGGTTCTTGTTGGGATAGGAAAGCAGAGAATTCAACTATGTTTCCAAGGTTTCTTCTAGTTTGAATACCAGTCTCTAAGTCACCTATCACAGATTCTAAAGGGTGATTCTTTAAGGTTCTAGACTGTCTAGGCATTGCATTCAAAGGTTCTTCAGTGTCATGTTCTTCTGAACTGGACTGAATTTCTTTTATATCATTTTCAAAATCATTCTTTAAATTCTCAAGTCTCATGTTTTCATTAGAATCAGGTTCATCTATTTGTTCTATCCTTTTCTCAAAAGGATCAGATTCATCAAATTTCACATGAACTGATTCTTCAACAATCCTTGACTTTTTATTATAGACTCTATAAGCTTTGGAGGTTGCAGAATATCCTAAGAAAATACCTTTATCAGATTTTGGATCAAATTTACCAAGATTATCTTTGGTATTCAAGATGTAAACCTTGCATCCAAAAACTTTAAAGTAATTTACATTAGGTTTTCTGTTATTCCATAGTTCATAGGGTGTCTTTTTCAAAATAGGTCTTATTAAAATTCTATTCATTATATAACAAGCTGTATTAACAGCTTCTGCCCAGAAATATATAGGTAGGCTATATTCATTTAACATAGTTCTAGCCATTTCTTGAATAGTTCTATTTCTTCTTTCTACAATCCCATTCTGTTGAGGTGTTCTTGGAGCAGAGAAGGTGTGTTTAATACCCATGTTTGAGCAAAAGGAATTAAATTCCTGGTTCTCAAATTCTCCACCATGATCACTTCTCAATGAGATTATATTAAAACCTTTTTCATTTTGAATAGATTTACAAAAACCTTCAAATAAACTAAAAGCTTCACTTTTAAATTTCAAAAAGAAAATCCAAGTAAATCTAGAATAATCATCAACTAATACATAAACATATAATTTACCAGCTAAACTTGCTACTCTTGAAGGTCCAAACAAATCCATATGGATAAGTTCTAGAGGTTTAGTTGTAGCAACTTTATTAACAGATTTGAATGATGATTTGTGTTGCTTGCCAAGCTGACATGCATCACAGAATCTGTCATTTTCAAATTTGAGACTAGGCAAATTAGAAACTAGATGTTTCTTAGATAATTTATGTAAAGCATATATATTGCAATGACCAAGTCTTCTATGCCAGATCCAGGATTCACTTATATTATCAGTTAAGCAGTTTACTTGTTGTTTACACAAGGAATACAAATCCAAAGTATAAACATTATCAGTTCTGGGTGCTCTAAACTTAAACAGTTTATCTTTAGAAATAGTACAACTATTGTTAGTAAAATCAACAGTGTATCCATCATCACAGAGTTGAGAGATACTTATCAGATTGTGTTTTAACCCTTGTACATAAAGTACTTTGTTGATTGAGACTGTCTCTGGATCTCCAACTGTTCCAATACCAATAATCTTTCCTTTGGCATTGTCACCAAAGGTGACAAGTCCTCCTTCCTTTCGAGTAAGAGAAGAGAAATTAGCTGAAGTTCCACTCATGTGTCTTGAGCAGCCACTGTCCATATACCATATTTCTTTCTTTCTTTGGTGACCTGCTACCTGCAAATACATTCAAACAAATTGCTTTGGTACCCATATTTTGTTGGGTCCAGGAGTGTTAGCAAGCAGTGATCTGGGTATCCAGATTTGCTTTGTTTTCTTAAAATTGATTGAATCATATAGATCATTGGAAATATAAGCTTTCACATATTTGAGGTTGTCTTAGAAAACAGTTTTTAGCTATATGACCTTTTGTTCCACAGAAGTTACAAATAACCTGTTTAGTGCTAGGAACAAAATAATTTTTGTATAACTTAGGTTTTTCTCCTTTACTTCCAATTCCAAACCTTTCCTTTTTAATTATAGTTTTTCCAAGTATCTCATTTAAGGCGTTTTCTCCTTTTGTAAAAACTAATGCAGCATTTTTATAAGATTCTACTTCATCCTGTAGAGTTTTTATTTTTGATTCAAAATTAATTTTATTTGAGTCAGCAGAGTTGTATTTGTCAAATAATTCCTTATGTTGTTTTAGCAAAGTATTTCTCTCATCTGAAATAGCTTTATGCAAGTTCTTTATAGATTTATATTTTTTAATTAATGAGTCATACCTTTCTTCAAGCATATTGCAGTAAGCTGCAAGTTTTTTATTTGAGAAGCTTGTTTCAGAGTTTGATTCATTATTTGAGTCAGAGGAGTAGTATGAGTGTACCTCATCAGTTTCAGCCATGAAACACATATTTGCTTTTAAATTGGCTTCCTCCTTCTCTAAGCTTGATTCAGAAGAATTACTTGAGTCTTCAGAAACACTCCAAGTAGATTTCATAGCTTTCTTGTCTTTCTGCTCATAATCATCTATTTTGAAGAATTTCTTCTTCTTTGCATCTTTCAATTTTGGTCAATCCGGTCTGATATGTCCCATATTTTTGCATTCATAACATCTCACTTCCTTGCTATCCTTCTTGAAGGATTTCTTGAAGTCATTCTTCTTACTGTAGAACTTTCTGAATTTTCTGGCTAGCTGAGCCAGTTCTTCATCCGAATTTAAAGAATCAGAGCTTTCTGATTTAGCATTTACTTCTCTGTTCTTCATCTTTCTATCCTTTTGTTGAGAAGTCACTTTCAAAGCAGTATTTTCCCTTTTTATGTAGAATTTATTCTCATTTACCTCATCTTTCATTTCAGCCTCGTACATCATCAATGTACCAATCAGCTCTCTCATAGTTAGATCTTTAACAGAAGTTGATTGTCTGATTGCTGCAGAGATTCCATTCCAACGAGTAGGAAGTACTCTCAGTACCTTTAACGCTTGATCAGCCTGCTTGATTGGTTCTCCTAGAGCTGTTATATTATTGACAATTTCTGTCAATCTTCCATTCATCTGAGTGATTCTCTCTCCTTCAATCATTCTGAAAGTATCGAATTTTAATTTAGCAGTTACATATCTCATCTGTCTTACATTATCTGTTCCTTCATAAGCAACAGCTATTGTTTGCCACATTTCATATGCAGTAGGGCATTGAGATACTCTGTTAAATTCATCCGGTCCTAGACCACAGATGATTGCATTCATAGATTTTGAATTCATGTCATACTAAGCCTCTGTAGCAGCACTCCATGTATCGGGATTTTCAGGAATTTCATAGGGAGTCAGAATCATTGAATAGACTTTGTAACCAAGATTTTTCAGATAAATAATCATACGTGATTTCCAGCAGCCATAATTATCTCCATTAAAGTAAGGTGCTCTGACCATTGACATTCCCTCTCTCATATCAGCCATGATACACTATGTATAATCTTTAAATACTTCTAGCTTGATAAGACTTTAAAAATAAGAAGCTCCTCCTCTGATACCAATTGTTGGATCTGAATCTACGGATTACACACAAGAGGGGGGGTGAATTGTGTCTTTTCAAAATTATTACAATCTCTTCAATTTAGACAAATTCTGTCCACTATGCTTTAGCACGATTAAATATGCAGCGGAAAAAGTAAAACCATGAACACACAGATGTATAGTGGTTCGGGGAACAGAAGGCCCCTAGTCCACTCCACCAACGCTCAAATCCACGAGCTTGGCGATTTTCACTATCTGGTCCTCGTTTCCACAGACCTGTTCACAACTGAGTACAGGCAGTTGACACCTTTACAAGTTTCAGGCAAACACAGCCTTCCTGGTTCAAACACGAACCCACACAGCTTAGAACGAGAAGCTGATCACTCAAAAATAAAAAGGGTTTTGATAAAGAAAACACTTCTCCAGTTGTTCTTCACAATTGCAACAGAATGCAATTGACAGTAGATAGATCGTCGTCTTCAGAAAATAAAGATCTGTAATCAAAACAGTTCTGAGTCGATCCAGTTGCAATAGATATTACAAGAAACTTCACAACTTCAGCAGCAGTAGATTCACAACAGATAGTCGATGTAGAACACGTGAATCTGCTATCAAGATCTTCCTTCGGTAATAAAGGTTTTACACTCCTTCTCGATCACCAGAAAATAACGCCTTCACACAGTCTCTGTTTCTTGCTCGTTAAAAGATCAATCTATATATTTCATACACTTTCCTGTGTATATATATATCCTAAGTTTCCAAGATAGAACATATATATTCAAATCTGAGAAAATCTTCCGCATAAATAGATCCATAAAAATCTCCTTTAGATTCGCGATATTAAATGAAATAACAGAGCCGTTGTAACTCCCCTGAAGAATCGGCATAAAAAGCTCCGTTTAAATCAATCATTAATCCGTTGTAAATCGTCTTTGATTCATTCAAAGTCATACTTAAGAATCGGCTCGAAATCCGCTTAATAATCCGCCTGTTTGACCAATGCAAAAGGAAATATCGTCTGTCAAAAATATCCCGACGCCAAACGTAGTGTTGATGACGTGGCTCCAAACGTAGGGTTCACAAACGTAAGGTTCACAAATGTAAGGTTCAGAACGTAAGGTTCAGAACGAAAGGTTCAGAACATACATACTTTCTCTTCAGCATTCAAACGTAGGGTTGATCATCCATACTTTTGAGAAACAAACTCAACACTGAAAACTAACGTACGGTTTCTCTTCCATACTTGTCCAACAACAAAAACGTAAGGTTCCTTCCAAACGTAATGTTCTTCTTCCATACTTTTCAACAACGTAAGGTTCATTAACCATACGTTTCAAAATAACGTAAGGTTCCTTAACCATACGTTTCTTTTAACATAAAAAGTAAACTTTTCATCCATACGTTACGTTCATCAACGTAGGGTATGAACAGTGATTCCAGTACGCGCTAAAACTGATCTCGCGCTACAGTGATTCCAGAACGCGCTAAAATTGATCTCGCAATAAATGAAGTATGAAATCTCGTTGTATGAAGTAAATAAATAAAATAAATTCCTGCAAAATACTCAACGAAATAATTAGTAAATAATTAAGGGTATTTGTGAGAATCAAAATCATCATAAAGAGACAGAGTATTATTTAAAATAATCTCCCCCTTTAAAAAACATTATTTTGAATTGTTTGAAAACAATACATTGCTCAACAGAAATAACATACCATGATATATGCCTATTTTATCTTATTAACGTACATTTGTTTTTTAATTCAATTATTTCATTGACACTTTCATGATACACCCATTGGTTATGCTTTATGTCATGATTATGGTACCCAATTCATTCTAGGGTTAACCCCTTTGTTTATATATGATTAATAATGTATGATTCATTTTGTGGAAAACATGTTCGTGAAAAGTAAGATGAGTGCACCCAAATAGCATTCTAATGTGTTGGGTAATGTTAAGTCTCATGAGATGCTATCTACAACAGTCTTGGCGGTTAGCCTTTTCTTCCACTATTATGGGAAACAGGATTGGATGTTAGTCTTGACCCATACTAAAGGAATGTTTATGTATCGGCCACATTTATAGGATTCCATATTTATATGATCCCATGTTTATATATTTTGATTTCATATGTTCCATGGTTTTTTGTTTCATTATTTCATGCCTCTAAACTCCTCTGTCTTAGCTTCATTTTATGTTCATTCCCATTCTGGGTTTTTTAGCTCATTCCTTTCATCATGTTATCCCTAGTTTATCATATGAAGATGAAAGGTCTCAAAGGAAGTTAGGAGCTCTTTATGAATATTAAATAAATATTTTTTTTATTTCCTTGTTTATGTATTATGTACCTAGTCTTCTAGGATAGTAGACTCAATGATACAATTCCTGTACTCTGATGTAAATTTATTCTTAAAATAATGTAATGATATATGTAAAAGTCTTGGCTCACTATTGTTGTTATTAGAGGATGGACTAGTTATATAATGATACTAGGAATGGAGTACCGTTGTGAGAACCTTAAGTATGAGACTAATTATAATAAAACACCCATAAATTTGTTGAGTATTGAGTAAATGGTTTATCAAGAAAATACATCTATATCTAGACACAAACATGTAGAGGTACCTCTTGCACGAATGTATCAAGGTGTAAAACTCAAAAGCACTGCTTTAAGATAGAATCAAATTCAAACTGGTGCATGACAATGGGACTTTCTGCACTCTTGGTTACAACACACCCATGGGATATGATTTCAGATATTCATGAGCTTTGTAAAAATCAATATTAAAGAAAAAAATCTCATAAGAATATAAGTTATGAAGTTGATCAAGTCTAACCTAGATTTAAACATAGTGAATAAAAAGTTAGGATATACTTTTCCTTTTTTATGTTTACTATCTTTCGTTGAAATATTAATTTTTTATGCTTAATAGATAATTATTCAAGCCCTCTAAATGTACGTTATTTTTCATAGTAAATGTCGGTAAATAGAATAACACTTTCCAACAACCAACGTGATAGGAAATGTGAGGATTTTAGTAATGATATGCCTGATATAAAAATAATGGGTGATCTAAAAATCATGACAACACTTTCTCAGTTGGCTCTAATTATGAATAATAACATCAATCATGTGGAATTCCCTCCTCCTCCAAGAAAATAGTAAGTTTTCATAGAATATTTCATTTGGAAAAGGCCTCCCATGATTAGAAGATATTCTAATCCCCTTCTCGCTGAATAGTGGTTTAGCTCGATTGATAAGATTTTATCCATCCTCCAGTGCTCGGAAGAAGAGAAATTTATACTGGTGGAATATCATTTTGATGGGGAAGCTGATCAGTGGTGGAAACAGATCAAGAGTATGAAGCCCCAGGTGGAAAACGATTCCATGGATTGGGAGGTAATCAAAAGAAGGTTTTTGAATAAATATTTTCCTAGAACCCTCCACCTCAAAATGGAAAGAGAGTTCCTCAGACTCATTCATAATGAAGATGAGTCCATTAGGGTGAATGAATACAACATTAAAAGGCATTCAAGGTAAGACTCTAGCCTTGTCATTAACACCTAATTTAAGGTGGATTTCTTCTTTATCAGACTAAAGCCAAGTATATGAAAAGAGTTGGTGATTCAAGACTTCAAATTTTATGATGACAATGTCTATTTTTCCCTCAGGTTTGAAATGGATGTTAGAGACTCTCAGTGGTCTTATGGGCCAGGTTAAAAGAAGTGGAAAATGGAGAAAAACATTGTTAGTCGAGTAAATAAATCCTACGATGCAATAAAGCCCGAATATCCAACTTCTAAATTTTTGTGGAAGAAGAAATTTGGGAATTATTTAAAGGAAAAAAAATAATTGCTTCAAATGTTGAATGATTGGTTATCTCGCCAAGAACTACCTATGATATATGAAAAATTCCACTAATGTTGAAGAATAATAGGATGGTTTAGATCAACACTCAACCAATGGTGTAGAGTTATGACTGCAAGGAGCAATGGGAATTATTCCAACAACTAATCTATGACAAGGGTTGGAAGAGGAAGTCAACAACAACTTCCAAAGAAACAAGGAAGGGCATATTATATCACTACTATTGAGGTGGAGATGGACAACTATTTAGTGACAGTTACACTATTTATTTATTCAAGAATAGAGAACATACTATTTTATTATGGTTCTACACATTCTTTCATATCGTGCAAATTTAGTAGAACTACAAAAACACCACCTACAAATTTGGGAGAAATGTTATATGTGAGAATAATTAATTAAGAAATTATTGAATCTGTGGTTTATAACTCCACCCTGGTTAATGTTTGTGGAAAAAACATCCCAGAAAATCTTTTCATACCTTTTTAGTGGATTTGATGCTATCCTGAGCTTTAATTAGCTATTTTAATACAAATACAACATCAATTGTAATGAAAATGAAATATATTTTAACATTTCGAACCATCCCATATACCTCTTCAAATGCAAATAATATCACTAATCTCCCTTAAAAAATGCTTCATTGGTGTGGTTCTTGATTCTATGTGAAGAGGCACACCTCTTTTAAATAGTTGAGTCAATGGAAAGTGTCAACCAATAAAAAATTTCCATCATATGGGAGTAAGTTGATTTATTTCTCGAAGAGTTACTCAGACTTCCCCCGGATTATGAGGTAGAGTTTTCGATAGAACTCATACCCGGAGCAACTACTATATCAAGGTGTCCCAATAGGATGTATCTTATCGAATTGGAGGAGTTAAATAGGAATCCCCAATAGCATTTGGACAAAATGGTTCATACACCCTAGTGCATCACCTTGCTGTGCGGCAGTTCTCTTGGTGAAGAAGATGGATGGAACAATTCTACTGTGTATCGATTATAGAGAATTCAAAAAGATCAACATAAAGAAAAAGTATCCACTTCGGTGGATTTATGACTTGTTCGATCAAATAATAGGAGATCAATACTTCTAAAAGTTATATCATATTTATATATATCATCAGTTAAAGGCGATGTAAGAATATATTCAGAAGACTGCCTTTTGTACAAGATATGAACACTATGAGTTCCTCTTGATTCACTTCGGACATAATAATTCCCCTACAATATTCCTGGATTTTATGAATAGTGTCTTTAGATATTACATCAAAAAATTTGTAATAGTTTTTATTGATGTTATTCACATATACTCAAAGATCAAGGAAGAACCGGAAGAATATCTATGACCTGTCATGTTGATTTTGAGAAATGAGATTTTGTATGCCATGTTCAGAAAGTGTGACTTCTGGATGATGAAAGTCACATTCTTCGTACATGAGATCACAAGTGAGATATTTTCTGTGGACCCTTCAAAAACTATGTCAACTTAGGAAAGCCACATGCCCTATAGTGTCACTGAAATCCATAGTTTTCTTGGATTAGATGGGTAATACGGACATTTTGTGAGAAATTCCTCATGATTGTCAAGCCCACTAACTATGTTAATAAGGAAAGGGTTAATGTATGACTGGGTGGAAGAATGTGAGGAAAATATTGAGGAACTAAATTGGAGTAGAATCACTTCACATGTACTCACACTACCGAAAATTTTAGAGAGTTTTTTGATATTCATCGATGCTTCAAATATTGTCTTGGGTTTAGTACTCCTGAAAAATGATTATCTGACAGCCTACGCCTTACGATACTTGAAGATCCATTATAAGAACTACCTGAAGCATGATCTTGAGTTAGAAGCCATGATATTTACCTTGAAAATATAGTTCCACTATCTTAATGGTGAGAAGGGTGACACATACAATGACCAAAAAAGTATAAAGTATATATTCACACGAAAGGATCACATCATGCGTAAAAGGATATGGTTAGAGCTAATCAAGGGTTATGATTACTCTATTCACTATCATCCTGGTATGGAAATCATGGATGCATATGCTCTATGTAGAAAATAAACTGATACTCTATCAATGTTATGGATTGTGAAAGACCTTCTCTTCATGGATTTGGAAAGGATGAATTTGTAAACCATATGGGAAGGGGATAAATCCGACCTTTCAAAAATGATTGTGAAATTATCTATCAAATAGAATATTAAAGAAGCACAAAGGGATGATCTGGAGATGAAAAAGAAGGTGAATGTAGGGTAGCTATTGGAGTCCTATATCAACAATGATGGTGGGATTCGGTTTGGAATTTGACTTGGTGTGCCTTCATCACCCACGATAAAGTATGATCTATTGGATAATTCACATTACTAAACATTCTCTATCCATCCTAGTTGTAACAAGATGTATTGTGTTCTCCGATAACACTTATGTTGGGGTAACATTAAGATGGAGATTGTAGAATATATGTCATGGTGCTTGGTATTTCATCAAGTTAAATTAGAGCGACATTAGTCCAAAGGGATGATACAACCATTGTCTATACCAATGATGAAATGGGAGAATTTCACTATGGACTTTATCAGAGGTCTCTCAAAAAAATCTAATGCAAATAATGTGATATGGGTTGTGGTTGATCGACTCACCAAGACATCCCATTTTATCACTATTTAGGACGATCTATCTCTTGATCAACTTGCAATGAAATATGTGAAGGATGTGGTGATACTGCATGGTGTCCCACTCTATATTATATCATATTGGGATCCAATGTTCACATCTAAATTCTGGAGAAGTGTTCTACATACTTTGGGTACTAAATTAAATTTCATCATGTCCAATCGCCCCTAAAATAATGGACAATCTGAAAGGATATTCAAACACTTGAAGGGATGCTAAGAGCATGCTCTTTAGAATTCAAAGGTGGAAGGGATCAACATTCCCATTGTTTGAGTTCTCATTAAATAATAGCCTCCACTTGAGTTTTCAGATTGCTCTATATGAAGCATTGTATGGAAAGCGATGTAGAACTACAACATATTGGGACAAAGATGGAGAAAAAAGTTACATGGACCTAATCTTCTACAAGAGATGATAGAAAAGGTTCAAGTCATCCAGAAACAAATCAATGCTGATCAGAGTCACCATGAGAGCTATACTGAAAACCATTGAAGGGACTTGGAGTTTGATGCTGGAGATAAAGTATTCCTTCGAATATCACCATGGAAGAGAATAATTTGGTTTGTAAACAAAGGGAAGTTATTGCCAAGGTACATTGGCCCCTTTGAGATCATTGAATGCATAGGAGTCGTGGCCTATTAGCTTGAACATCCACCAAATATTGATCATGTTCTTTATGTATTTCACATATCACTCGATAAGAAGTACATACTTGATCCCTAACATGTACTAAACATGGAGGTGGTACATCGGGAAGATGATCTCTCCTATGAGGAGCATCCATTAAATTTTCTGGACAAGATAGATAAGTTAATAGGGAAAAAGAAAACCCACCCTATCAATGTGTTCCAGAGAAACCATATGTTTGAAGAAGTAACTTGGGAACCGTAGGAGGGAGTGAAAGAGAAATACCCTCACTATTTATGGAAAAAGAAAATTTCGAAGGGGAAATTTCATAATGGAGGAAGAATATAATGAACCATAGTTTTATCAATGGAATTAACTTATTATAATTATTCTTTATAGTATTTCTAAACACAATGGAATAACATGATACTAAATACTATGTGACCATTTAACATAATTTTTCCACTTCTATGTTATAAATTTTTAAAATTTGACCCACATGGTTGCGATCAGAAATATGTTTGGAATCTGATAGGACAAACATAATTTTGGATGAATAGTAACCTACCCTTATGAATATTAATTCATTAAAAATAATAGTAACTTTATCCATGAATGATTTAATAAAATTTAAGAACCTTATAAGTTTCAATTTGACTGTTGTAAAAGTATTGGAATTTTTGGAAGTCTTAAATAATTAATTATAATTAATTTTTGTATATAAATATTTATTTTCCTAAAATGTGTTCATAAATTGGAAATTCTATGTCTTTTTGTTTGAAGATAATTTTATAAGACCTAATGTAATTTTTGAAAGCATTATAAAGTCAGGTTTAATTTAAAAACTGTATTTTTCATGTAAATTATGATTTAAATTAAAAACTAAATTTATCATATTTATAAAATTATTTCCGAAAAATGGAATTCATTTTCATATTTTACATGTCACAAAAAGGATAGGATGAATTTTTGGGTTATTTTTGAAATACATTAATTTTCATGTGTATAGTAAAAATATAGTTTTTCACAAAGTGTTATATCTTAAATTGCATCATTCATGATTTAATGATGACATAATCTTTATATACCTTAAAGTTAGTCCATATCCTATTTTACTTCATATATGGATCTTTTAAATACGATAAACTCAATTTCCTAACCTAAAAAGAATTTCTAAACCTAAAGATAAAAAGTGATTCTATAAAAAACTTTTTCTCTTTCGTTCCAATATATTTTTTAAAAATTATTAAATTTGAATTATAAAGACGATTTAAAGTTTAAAAAGAATTATAATTTAATAATATATTATTACATTATTTCAAAAAACTACTATTTCAAGTCTAAAATCTGATATATTTTATTATTTAATATTTTATTCTAAAAACACCCTCCTCCTCAATTATAAATAACCCCTCTCGCTCCTTTCGGAAATCCAGTCCACTCATCCTTTACTAATCCTAATATCGGCCCAAATTCTCCCCCTAAAGACTCTTAGAATACATAGGGATGTTATGGTTCCCTCCAACTACAATCACCATGGGAGTTATAGATTCATGCAAGAGAAGCTACATCGAGGAGAGAGTAAGACTCTATTAAATCATCTCTCATTCATTCCTTTTTTCACTTTTACCTTATTCCATTCAAAAACATATGCTAAAACATATATCATGTAGTAATTTAAAATTATATTAATGATTTTAACCTACTGTAATTATCATGATAATGTAAAATATAAATTTCATAATTCTTTTTACCGCACTATCATTAATGTCCCGTTAAAGGTCGATTAACCATCTACAGAGACGTTGCCAATATAATTAGATTAAAAATATTCATGTATGGAAAATATAAATTAAATAAAATATATTAATATCACATTACATGTATTCTATTCTTCTGGAACTATTAAAAAAATTATCAATTACATCTAATAAAACGTTCAATTGTCGCAAGGTGAGAAATATTTATGTAAAATATGATATCAAAATGCTTTAATTTCATCAATGAAAATAATGAAATAATATCCAATGAAAATAATTGATAAATATTTTTATAATGTGACAATAATTCACTTTAATATCATTGTTTTAATAAACATAAATTTATTACTTATAAGGCATAGATGAGAATAAATTAATAAATAATTAAGGTAAGAGATCCTCCATATTTCAATCTTAATCAAGATTGTCCTCTATGATATTCCTTTTTTGTGTAATCCCAAATAATGGGGTATTATTTAGCTCTTACCCAATACTGACCTCTTGATCTATATGTGACGATAAACCCATTTTATCTCCCTTCATGCTCTTTCAGGTATACATGATACCATGGTGATAATCCATAATGAATTCTACTCAAACCTCTATTCTTCATTTGCTTTGGTCTATATTTCTTTTTACCCAAATGATGTTTTGTTTGATTTTAATTTAATTATTCAACATGATTTTTATATTCTAAAAATTAATGTTCCAAGATCCATATATCATTCTCTTTCAAGTTTATACATTCTTTTATGCTAATCCTTTGTCAACACATCCCAACAAGCAAACTTATTTTAAGGGAACTCTCTAAAATTTTACCATATTTTAAGTGCACTCAATCCTCTATTTTAAGCCATAATTGTATTTATGAAATGAGTATTTTTATTATTATAACCTTATTACTTCACATATTGTTTTATATAAAAGTTTTTTCCCTTTTAAATTTTGACATCCCGATAGTATTTTCCTTAAAACCACACAAAAATGTTTTAAATGCCCAAATATTTCAAAATAAATTTCATACATGTTATCAACTATGTTTGAAATCACTTACTATGATATATGACCATTTTTCATTATATATGTCCTTGTACTTTTCTAATTACTTTCTTTCATGGACACTTTCATGATACACATAATGGTTATACATAATGTCAAGATTGTGTTACCCACTTCATTCCATGGGTAACCCCTTTGATTATGTAAGATTGATAATTTATGATTCTTTAAGTGGAAAAAATTCTAATGAAAATTAATATAGGTGTGCCCATATAGCACTCCAATTCATTGGGTGAATTTATGTTTCATTAGATGATATGTGCAATGGTCTTGGTAGTTAGCCTTGGATTTTGATGATATGAAAATGAGATTGGGTGTTATCCTTGACTCATACTACTGTTGGAAATGATTGGAGGTTAGCATTGACTCGTAATAAGGACATGTTTTATGTTTCTGCCAAATTTATATGATTAAATGTTTATATGATACAATGTTTATATTTTATTATTTCATGTTATTCGTGCTTTCGGTATCATTATGGTATGCCTCCAAACTCATCTACTTAGGCATTATTCTTATGTTCATTCCCTTAAATGGAATTTTTTTTCATCTTTTTCTTCATGTTATCCCCAGGTTATCCTATGAAGATGTAAGGGCTCAAATGATGTTAGGATATCTTTATGATTATTAAATAAATATGTTTTTTAAAATCACATGTTTATGTACTATGTACCTAGTCCTCCAATAGACTGGACATAACGATCCTTGGATTTTTATATTTTATATAATTGTTCTTAAAATAAAGTAATGTTTTATGTAAAAGACTAGGGTAAATATATAGGGATCAGTTTCCCTTTCTTAACAAAGGTCATAACACCCTTCCATGTAGATAATTTCAACAAAATGTGACATGCCACATGAGATTTCAAATCATTCCTTTGGTTATCATCATAGAAATTGTTTCATATGATGTGCTTCTTTGGTATCCATTTCAATAGTATTTAACTTATTCATTGATTCCTCTACATTCTATAGGCCTAAAATCTTCCATTCAACATATTTATCCCAACATTATAGGGTATGACATATATATACATATAATACATCATACAAAGTCATTTTATTTCTTGAATGGAAGATATAGTTATAGGTGAAATCTAATAATGGTAAATACTAACCCCAAATACTTTTAAAGTTGGGTTAAAATGGCATACACATGAATTCAGTTTTTTTAATTTTCAATTTTTATTATCCATTGGTTTGATTATGTTATGTGGTGCTCAAAATAACCTCATTATCAAGAGAATTCAAAAGAAATTTCAAAAAAATTAATGTAAAATGTTGATCAAGATCAAACATAATTGAAATAGGAATTCCATTATTTAGTATAAAATCATTAATATAGAGTCATTCATGTTTCAATAGAGGTAAATATTAACTTATAGGATGGAATTTTTTATATTTTTTTAGGATATCAATAATAAGCCATATGAATAATGTTTTGAACAATGGAAGATAATATTATCCAATGTACTAATTTTTACTCTACTATTATGAAATGTTTGTATTATGATAAAAAATTATTCATCAAATAATTGGATTGGATGTGTCCTTATTTATAATGATAAATTACTTTCCAATACAATAAGGTAATAAAATTATTCATGAACATAATAATCCATCGCGTGAACTTGAGTAGGAATTCCTAATCTTTTCATCAGTTATGTTTATTTATGTGGAAAATTATTGGACTGAATTTATCATAATAGGATCAATTGAAATTCCATCCTTGGATAAAATATGTGATATAAATAATCATTCTAAAGCTAGACTTTACACATGCTAAATTTCATATATAAATCTTTTCTTCTTTGTGTCTCAAGAATGATCTGAATGTGATTATCATTATTCTTGTATATTTTAATGTACAACAAGATATCATCAAAAAATACCAAAATAAAATATCAAGAAATTCCAATGATACTATTTTCATTATATCCATGAAGAAAAATGGTGTATTAATCAATCCAAATGGAATTACTGAGAACTCATAATGCCCATACCTAAAAAAATATTTTTAGAATATCTTTCTCCATTAGTCGTAATTGACGATATGCAAAAAATATTTAATCATTGATATTTTTATATCTATGATTTTGATAGAATAATTTAACAATAAATGGTATAGGATACATATTCTATATCGTAATATAATTTATTACATTGTTTTAAATGCACAACCTCAGAAATTAATTTGTCTTCTTAATGAAAAAAATGGGGCTCTCCAAGGTGAAACAGTAGGTTATATAATTCCATTATCATAAAAATAATCTATTTCTGTAATTATCTCCAAGAATTTCATATTGGACATTTTACATGGATATATTTTTATTGGTCATGTATGCATGATTAAATCAATGTAAAATTAAAATTCATGCTCTATAAAATTTCAAGGAAACTCATTAATAAATACATCTATTTTATTCTTGTACAATAGTTACAAACTCAATTTGAATATAATATTTTACATATATATATTGGTATTCTAGCATTTTAGAAAAATGTAATTTAGAATAGCTATTGAGGATAGATCTGAGCATTACTGGGAAGATGATATATCCCCTCTAAAGAAAAGGAATTCCACATCTTCTTCCTGAATCATTACTTCACTATCTTTGAAATAACTTTTTTCACCCTTTTTTATTTGTATTCTATACTGTGGATTATATCAAAATAAACCATATGTATAATAATGATGTTAATAAAAAGGTATTTTTTTTATTTCATAATGGGAAATGATTAGAACATCCTTATTGTGGTTAGAGATTCACTAGGAGTTTGGATTGAAAACTCCCTTCTTATGCTGATAGGGAAATATCTATTTTTATTTAAAACATTAATTATATAAAATTGTGAGAAGATATAGAATGAGATGGATCAATATAAATTTTTTAGTGTATGATGAAAGAACCTTCCACCACATTATTAGGGACATCAATATCAGTTGTTCTGATCAAAAAATTTGGCCTCTATACCATTTCATTTTCTAAGGAAATATTCATTGATGCATTGTAAAATAATTCTCATAGTGTGTCGTCTCCTTATAGGTAAATCATTGAAATTTTGGTGATTCATTATTTCTCTTTAAATAATAATTATGTGGGACTTTATCTCCAAACATGTAAAAACTCTCATTCCAAACAGGCATATTCCACAGTGTTTCGTTCTACATTTATTTCAACATGGAAATTACTCCCTTCCCTTCTCCCGATTTTCATTATTTATTATTCCAGCCTACTCAGAAGCCCACTTCATATCATGAATTCATTCAAATCCATATTACTTGAAGATTTATTTCACTATGCTAATATCATACAATCTTATGTCCTCATATGATGACACTATTTGGGGAGATATTTCCCTTTAATGGATTGGATTAATCTCCTCAAATAAACATCCATTCTTGATTGTTCGATTACATACCTAGTCCATGGTATAACTTGATATCCTTGTAAATTTTTATATATATGTAGAAAATTTTGAAGCTTTCTATTTTCATAGAATTAGTATTTGTCTCTCTATATCTTCTCATTCCGTATGAGGAAAATGGTTTTTCAAAAATTGTATAGTAAAATACTTTCACTCCTTTTTTTATGTATTCTTCATCATTAGTGTTTTTAGGTAATGACCTCTATCAATCCATATACCTTACTAGGTTATAAACATCCACGATAATATTCTCTATTTCATTACATCCAAAAGTGAGGAAAATCTGTCCTAATGAACTTATACATTGTTCAGCTACAAATAGACATGTAGTTATATTGAATGATAGATGTTGCATAAGCATGACGAATTATAACACTATTACACTAAATTGAGGATTTGTAGGATAATTTATATGAGCCATGTTATTTTTCATAACCTATTTTAGCTTCCCCAATGTAGTTATAATTTTTTAATATCTATCTCAATCACTATTAAACTTCCCTATAGGTAAATACATATATAGATTACATTCATTGATATAGTTCTCATTCCTTAGACTATGAACATGTTTTATATAATGGAATAAACTAGATTAGATCTTGACCATATGAATCATATTGTATAATCCCAAAATTTGTGACATAATTAAATTAAATTGAAATTTTGTGCATATCTAATTTCATAATCATAAACGCAATTTATTTTAGAATATATTCAAGTAATAAAAATATTTTTAATTCCTTCATAATGGTTTATAATGAAAATCTCAATGTACGTGACCATATACCCAAGGATCTTCAACCCAATTGTGTAGAAAGGAGAGTTGATTTTCACCATATGAGGATCGAGTAAATTTCATATGAAATATTTTTAGAGTTATTTACCCAAGGTAATTATGTACCATATCCAAATCCACAAATAGTATCTGGATATGGATATATTGTTAGAAGACTCACATAATCCCTACCTTACCAAAACAAAATAATGATATCATATTATTATATATGTCCTCAAAGTTAGTCATGAGATTATGTTCTCAAATCTACGATTTCCAAAATCTAGTTCCTATGAATTCAGCTAAAATTCATCTGATGCCAATTATACATGACATGTCCCTAGTTTCTAAAAGTCATTGTTAACTTTATTAAATCTAACTAGACCCTAGAAATCACGTCAAGAAGGACTGAATAGTTTATTTTCCTTGTAAAACAAGAAACATACTTGAATCAATAATTAGTAATGAAATAATTTAACACAACATAGTAATTTATTTGACAATACCCTTATCCTCTTTATCATATACTTTAATTTCAATCATAATACACTTACTTGGATCCTCTAGAAAGGAGTAAAAATGAATTGGTTATCTCTAATACTCAGTAAGGGAATGTGCATTGTTTCATGATTTAATAACGAATAATCAATATGGAATGATAAATAACTGAAATACAGTCTATTTAATCAAAAAATTGAAGATAAAGAATAATATGGCCCAAATAAATGAGGATCAAATAATTCAACATAAATAATCATATGAGATTGAAACATGTTCATAGATATATTATCCAATTCGAAAGTTACATGGGCATTAATAAATAATCTCATAGTGAGGGAATTGATAATTCTAGGTATCATAACTTTACCGTCAAGGACACCTACCAATACATCTTATATAAATGTGTAACTCCATTTCTAAATACCCAAGCTTGTTTGTCTAATGAGACCTACCAACGCAATGAGGGGATATAGTCGGTCATTTCTTTCACAAAATAAGACCAATGAATTCCTTATATTAAATGGGAGAAACAAAATGAACTTAAACATTCATATTATAATCTAGCATAGAAAATTTAAATAATTTCCCAAATCAATAAACATAATCATATATTGTTCATAGTATTATGGTGAGTGGCATGAAAATTTTACATCCCTAGATAAACAAATCATAAATCTTCTTGATAAATAAGTTGGTTGGTATCATTAAAAAATATTCCCAATTATAGCATCATTAAAGTAAGTCTTTTATTATTATGATGAATAAAAATTCAATAAAACTTTTATAAAAATTTCACTAAAATGTTCATGATAAAAATATTCTTTTCACATTGATAAATAGGTTCAAAAGATAAAATTCATTAATATTTGGAAAAATAATCTTCAAAAATAACCTTTTTAACATATAATGAATCATTAAAGTAATGATTCATTATGTTTATCTTAATGTTCTGTTCATTTAAAGAATGTTAAAATAAAAATTCATTTCACATTTTTGTAAGAATGGTAAAAATCAATTTTATTCCAAAATTGATAAGAAGATTAAATTTAAAACATATTTAAATTTTTATATCATGGGTAAAAATTGATTTCAAAATCATAGAATAATATTAATAAAACCCCTCATTGAATCATTTTTCGAAAACCTGGATTTGGAAGAAAAAGTATTTTCGACTAAAGAGAGAAATAAAGTATGATTTTAAAAAAAACAATAATTTAAATACCAAATATAGAAAAATTTTGAAATTACACCAAAATTTAATTAATAACCATATATTATTAAAATTAAAAGGGTTTATTTAAATTGATAAAATAATTCCATTCAAAGGAAAATCATGTATAAATAATTGTGATTTAAATGAGATTGTGAAATTAACCCATTCCACTTAGGCGAATTTTGAATCATAACCCCCAGGAATGAAATAACACCAAATGAATCAATAAAACCCCTAATGATACTTATATCCATGAAAAAATATATTTAAGGGGTTGTATATACATTACACCAATATAAATAAGTGGTGAATATGGAATGTGCCTCACATAAGTAAAAGTGAGCCAATAAACCCCTAAAATGATAAAAACAATTGTAGTGTCGACTAATTAACAAATAGATTGTGAGTATCAAATGAAAATATATCTAAAAATTTGTTTATACAAAATAATATAATCAAATTTCATTAAACATTAAATCATTGATTTAAAAATATAATGAATACATAATATAACATAATGAATGGAAATATGTTATGAAACACTTAGAACTTAGTAACATTCAAGTCAAATACCCTTGTAGTTAATAATCTAAATTGAAACTTGTAATACCATAAATTAAGATAGATTCACCATATATAGTTTATAAATTTGTAATATATACATCATATAAATGAAAATATGTTCATAACAATAAAATATGCCTCAATGAATGAAAATTGAGGCCAAATCACTTACATCAAATTCAATTTCCATTGGATGGGTCTTAAAATATATTATAATAAATATATATTGATTATTAATATATTACATAACCCCAAAAACATCTATCTCTCCTTATTTTATTTATTTGTAATATTTTATTACCCATTTATTAAAATTTCTTCTTAAACTCTCCATTTCGGGTAATTACTACTTCATTTTTCATGTATGTTTTGGTCAATAGTTTAATTCCTTGTACAGTGACAATTGTTCCATAATATAAAGAATGGTAGTCGTGATTTAAATATAATATATATTCAATTTCATAAAAAATATAGTAATCTATAAATTGTATAGATAGATAAATTTGTTACACTATTCATAGTGATGGTAGGTTGTATGTACGCATCAACGTTGTTTTCATTTTTTAATGAATGAAACAAAAGAAATGTATATAACATTTATACATAAAATAATTATTATTATATTATATATATATATAATATATTCATTAAATATATCCATAGATATATTCATGTAAAAATTAAATGAATAAAGATTCACAACTCTTCATATTCGTTGTAGTCCACAAGTACGAATGAGCGTCATTATCATTCTCCAACTAAATAGAAGGTCTGATGGTATATATGATAATATAAGATTATAAAATTTTATGTTCATATCTATAATATATAAACATTAAATAAATCATTATATACATCATTGTGATATATTAGTGGTAAATGTATTATAAGGGTTCGTGAGGTTGTATTCCACTGTACACATAGTGGACAGTTCTGTTTCACATTTGATGAAAATTGAGTTAGATTTTAGTTATTACATTACAATTATGACATATAAGTATATTTAATATACCATTTTAATTATTTTATAAAATTTTTAGAATAATATAAGCTGTTGTAAGATGAAATATAACAGAAATGCCCATTTTAGGATCATACCTCTTTTTTCAGATAAAGTCATTAAGCATATACGTAAATCCATCCAAGATTGGTTTTATGATACAAAATAGACAATAGGATGTTTCATATGTTATAATAAGGTATTTTTGTTGGATTTAGGAGAAATATATTTATTTTTATGTTTGATGTGGATTAGATAAGTGTTCTCTTCTATAAGTGGGTGAGAGGACACTCTTCAAATTTTTGAAAGGAAAAAATTTATACCCATTATTTTATAGGGTATAAATGGATCTAAAATAGATAATTATCTAAAACTAGTTTAATTAAGGTTGTAATATTCCCATAAATAACAATATTATAAGGATTTGTTCATTTTTATCCTTATCCTCTTAGTTAAAGCTGTTGGAAGATCGATGTTCACCATAGCCATATTAATTCATTTTTACTATTTTTATTATTCATTATGAAAACAATAAGTATAAATTATTATAGGATATTAATTTTTCTTATTAATATAATATAAAACATTTTTAAATATTTAATTTACATAAATTGATGAATTTAATTTGAAATTAATCCTATATAGGCGATGAAGAAAAAGGATTTCCCTAGGAAAAGTTTTTGAAAGAATAAAAATTATTTCTATCCTAATTGAACATATATTTATTTAAAATAAAAATAATTGGATTGATTATAATTAAATTCAAATAATTTTATACATAAAATAATTTTAAAAAAAATTACAATTTAAATATTTTAAACGATAAAGTCGTTTAAAATAAAAAACTTTACTTTCACTATTTATCAAAAAATAATTTTTTTATGAAAAATATCCCAAATTAACTCTTTGTCGATGCTGACATAATAATTTTAAAAATAAATTTCAAATTTTAATTTAATCATTCTAAAATTGGTAAATATCAATTTTATTATAATATAAAAAAATACGATGAAACTACTGTTCAGAAAAAAAATCTATTTTTCAAAAGAAAACATCTCACATTCTTTAAAATGATTTTTTATATATATCCAATTTATATTCAATAAATTAATTATAACAAGTGGAAACCATGTAATTTTATTATTTATATAGTCCTATTCATAACTACTAATTTAATAGCATGTTTATAAAGATAATCAATTTTATGGTTCTTTTAGACTCAGGGTTGCATGTATTACAAGATATCACTATGATTGAATTGATTTATAAGGAAATATATCATTATATATAAAGATATTAAAATATTCTCACATTCAAAAACATTAAATCCAATAAATTTCTATAATTTCACTAAAAACATATTTCGGTAGAACATTATCTTGACTACCTAATGTTCGAACATTGTATCATTTACCTTATAATTTCTCGAAAGTTGATTTATTGGTAGAATCATTTTATTTCTAATAAATTCTTCTTTAGTGTTAATAATTTGGAAATTAAATTCATATTAAGAAATATTTTGTAAATGTTCTATTTATTTAGAGGATAGAACAATTTTTGGGTTGGTCATGCACTTTTTAATTAATAATATATAGAACCTGTCATGTACTATAGAGAGACTTGGGGGAATTTCCAAATGGTAACATATAGCAACCTAGCCATTCTTACATTAGTATAACATCATTATGAAGATAAAGACATAACAGTATTACACCCTGAGGATTCAAAGGTTTAGTGTCTAGTGAAAATTAATACCATACATAACATTTACAAAATCAAACATAAACATTTATCTAATTCATTCTTCTATGGTTTTTAATGATCCAATGAAATCTCTTTAGAACACATATTTACCTTAGAATATACATAAAAAATGGGTGAGATAAAATCTATGTAAGATGATAGATGTCAAAAATATAAAAATTGTTGAGAAAAATCGTATCATAAGAAAAGGATCATGAACATGAGAGGAAGCATTAATAAAAGACATGAAATGTAAAAATTCTTAAAAAATGAAACATCATGTCTTAGTGATTATCTACCACACATGGTTTTGAACAAATATACATCACGTTCACATATCATCTACCATTGACTCAGGAGATTCATCACATTAACCAATGAATTTGAGAGTTTTAAAATTTTGGGCGCACTAATCACATTCAAACATTCATATTGTACAATATTATTCCAGGAACACCTGTCACATCATAACATTTACATTAACATTCATGCCACATTGTAAATATAACAAACAGGAACATAAAAAAATAACCCATGGAACAAAATGGGGTTCACATCATAAAAAAAATTAATAAAAATATGGTTTCTAAAATATATTGGGAATATCATTCTTGAAATAGAACTATTAACCTTGTCTGAAGAGTGAAACAATCTTCGATGATTAAAAATGGTGGGTTTATTTGAATGAAGAGTTCTTTAGGGAAACATTGGTTTCTTCATAAATATAATTATAAAACATTTATATCATCGAATAGGTATGATAATGATGAGAAAATTACATTTCTGGAGTTACCATACCACAAATGGAATGAAAGAGGGAGAACCTAATGAAAGAATGTGGGGTTCGAGAATTTCCCCTGACCTAGTATATGAATGATTTCGTGACATTAATGTCATGTATAACCACAATATCTTAATCAATTAAAAATTACATAACCTCTTATAAATTAATATTCTTATCTATAGATTAATGAATTTCATTTATCTTCTTTTGTACGAGTTATCGAATTTAAATTCATTATTCGGGAATGTTTGTTTTTAAAGTTTTCTTGAACGGTTCACTTATATTAATGAGTGGAAGTTTGTTTAAAACGTGGTTAAACATCCAGAATTTCAACTATAATTTAAATAAATTTAAATGCTCTTATAAATAAATTTTTATATATACCTTGAGAATGATATATTAGATAAGAATTTAATGATGATCGTTTGGGTTAATTCAGGCGGTTCTTCGACCACAATATACTTTTTCTGTTTAATATTTTAGTAATATATATATAAGATAGTTTCAGAGAATTAAATAGGATATAACACATATAACATAATTGGTTCAATGATAAAAAAATTTTCATGATCATATATGAATGTAGTAATGGAAAATGAAAACATGTTGTTCTTAAAGGTGATAAATTAACACCTCACGAACATCTTTTTCCTTTCGAAAATATATAGAAGAGTAGAATGGGGATGGATGATATATTAAAATATTTGTATTATAAAATTACATTATATATAATTTATCATAGTTACCATAAAATTTTAATGATGATAGGTGGGTAGATATTAAGAAAATATCATCAAATTGAAAGGAAATTAACGAAATATATATAGAGTGAGAGAGGAATTGTCTCTTAAATCCTCCTTACGACACCTTGGATTGGTCTTTTGATGAGACTACAAGCTCTAAAGTCATGGGGGAGGGTATTGGGAAAATATTATGGCATATTTTAGATATTTTTTAAAGCTTTAGATGTGTGGATTGATAATGGGTGGGAGAGGGGATATTTATACATGAGGGGATTTGTTTAGAATAAAATATTAAATAAAATTAAAAATCAATTTTTCCCTTGTAATAGTAGTTTTTTGAAAACCTAAATCATATATTCATATAATATAATACTTTTTAAACATTGAATAATCTTTATAAATCGATTTCATTAGTTTATTAAATGTAATGTGAAATCAAATTGAAAATTATATTTTAAGGAATTACTTTTTGACTTTTGGTGTGGGAAAGTTCATTTTAGGTTTGAAAATTGAGTTTATTGTATTTTAAGGAAACGTTGATGAAAATAAATATAACATGACATAAAATATTTTTCTAGAAACATTATATAAGGCCCCAGCCTTAAACCTTACTTAATATTGAATTAAATGAGTAATTCACATTAAGGATCTTTTCAGGTTTAGAGTTATAGAGAATTAGGACATAACTATTACATCTCAAAATATTACAATGTAGTCGCTTCTACTAAATTTCCATAAAATAAAAACTCTTAAAAAGAAACATATATAGTTCCATGTTTTAGGTAGCATGACTTTCCCTTGATCCCATCCTTGACCCTCTTCCATGCTATGTCCTGTGAAAAACATTTCAAAAACTTGGGATGAGCATAAAAAGCTTAGTAAGGGATACACAGAGAATGAAAACTGTTAGTTTTTCAAAACAAAAAGTAAACCACGTATACTTTATCATAGTAATACTTTTCACCTCTTCAAAGTAGTAAAAACTCATCGCTGAATAAAAGTTCATTACTAACCCTTTTGTAACCAAAAGATTACCATAAAACCCATATAAAGATCACATAACATATAAAGGTAACTTGTGAAAAAACCATACTTTAGTAGAATAACCATAAGGTCGACTTCCACACATATCACATAATGGAATAGCCATTCGGCCAACTTCCATACATACTTAATGGAATAGCCATACAGCCGACTTCCATACCAAATGCATTGGAGGTCATAACGTAACCACCCGTCCTGGTATTCACGGCACCACCCGTCATATGGTTTATCACGTAACCACCCGTAAAATGTCTAAGTTCCATCATTACACATAAAATATTGAAAATATAATGATTTCAATAACAACATTTAATTTTCAATCACAATAAGTAATTCCCAGATATTGAATTAATCAATCCATTTTCAAAAACCATTTAAAAGATTTTTTGTATCAAAGTGTCCCATACCACTTTGAAGCTTTTAATGGAATTATAATTTTAAAACATTAATGTCCATATAAATAAATACTGAAAACCATTTTGAAAACATGGACATTAAAGATAAATATTTAGAATAATAAATCTTTAAAACATTTAAAACGATATTTTTGTTAAATAGTTTTTAACAAAATGAGAGACTCTTGAATACAAATAATAGCGGAATAAAATTTAATAAGAAATTTATAATATCATGAGAATAAAGGGATTCATGATATAATATGTCAAAGGACAGTATACACACCATATAAGATGGAATTGGTTCATAACAACGATGAAGTCTCAAAAGAAATGTAAAATGAGATGAAATCCATTATAAAGAATGTATCCTTAAATTAAGGATAAGTCAATCTCATAATTATGTGTGACACATATAAATACACCCAATATAAGTGGATATTAAGTGTAAAACAATCAAAGGTCATTCACACATATTCAAAGGTTGACATATTCAATAACTACATGTTGAACCCAAAGAAATCGAAATTGGGTTAAGAAGTTCTCTTGACAGCCTAACGGCATCACATCGAAATGAGTTGATGAGAGATAAAAAGTGTATCTCATCACTTGGACATAAAAGTTACATAAATAAGGATATATGAGAGCATATACCAACATAACAATATGTAAATTAAAAGACCCAACAAAAGAAGTCTTTTAAAAAGAGGAGGGTGAATGGTTCCTTTACTGACTTGGGTATCTTTCAAAACATACGCCCCGTGAAGGAAGGAAAATACAACATTGATGTAAATACTCCTAAATGAAAGAATATTACACAATGAGAAAAATAATGGGTAGTACATACACCACTCAAACGAAATTGTGGAAAATGTAGCATAAGTCTCACAGGAATAAAAGTGAGATGAAAAATCCCTCACAAAAACTCGGCAGCCTAACGACACCACTTAAAACTTCCAAAAATGGATTGATGAGATCAAATAGGGTATATCATCGCATTAAAATAAATTGTACAGAAAGAGGAATATAAAATAACATCCCCCATCATAAAAAAGGATCTTAAAAGAAGTGACATAAAGGAGAGTACTTAGAAAGAGAGAGGTTAGATCTCTTACGAAAATTTGGCAGCCTAACGGCGCCACTCAAAACTTCCTAAATGGATTGATGAGAGTGAATTGGGTCTCTCATCATATGAAAATAAAAATTACAGTAAGATTAATATAAAATAACATCCCAATGACAAGAAATATGAGCTTATAAGGAATGACATAAAAGAGTGTACTTAAAAAGAAAGAGAGGAGTAGGATCCCTTACCTCGGGTCCGACTTGACTCGATCGTTCTTTAACATCCTGAATAATAAACTTGAGTTAATTTATATTTGCTTAACAACCTTTTTCAAGTTCATTATTCCTTTTATATCACTTATTTCCATGTTATAAACATTATCTAATCAAATAATGTTTGTTTTGTCGATATTTGGTTCTTAAGTCAAAAGTGGACTTCTTACAATTACATGTTGTTCGTGTGGTCAATAGTTCATTATATCCAAAATGATATTCATGATTTGGATATCATATATATCATATATATCCAGCATATACATGTATTTATAATATTACATAATCATTTAGAGGTAAGAAATGAAATGCACCGTTCATGGAGACGGTAAGCCGTACGTACGCATGAACGCTACTTTCATTTCTTTGTCATATTAATAGAATTAAAACTAAATGAGAGGTATGTATATTTTAATTCATGAATTATATTCATCATTTATATGTAACATACATTATATATATCCATTATAAATATGTACTTATAACAGTACATTACATTTGGGGATAACAAATGAAATGCACCGTTCATGGAGACGGTAAGCCGTACGTACGCATGAACGCTACTTTCATTTCTATCTCATAAATTAATGGAAAGAAATAATAATGATATAGAGGTACATAATAATTCCAGTATAAAAACATATATAATAACATTAAATCCATCATTTATACGTCCCACGTATGGCATTAACGAATCACATCACTATGAGGGGGCGGTAGTCCGCACTTCCTAAAATGAAGATATCCCGTATACCCATAATGGAAGCCATAAAGGTAAGCCACAAATAAAAAATAGAGAAGCTTAAGTAAAATATAAACATATTATATATCATATATAAATATAGTTACATCTTAATGGCCACCTTTGAAGGTGTTATATGAGTGTTGAACAATCATCGTTTCGTGAGGCAGAAATTCGCCATCCACGGAAACAGTATGTTCTTTAACCATTAGATGTAGGTGTGTGTAATTATAGATCTAATACTTCTTATAACAACATCCTAGTATATTGAATATATGGGTGTTGTTACAAAATAAATTAATAAAAAGTGTTTAGGGGGTTGGAGATGAAAAATAAAACAAAAGGACTCAAGTGAAGACATTACCTTAAAATCGGGTAACTCCCTTTGGATTGAGCTCAAAGGCATCCTTGGGAAACCTTCTGCCCAAATTGAGGCTTCAAGGAGTAAGAGAGGGATGTGGAGAGACAAAATGGGCAGGTTTTGTCCGATCCAAAGGCTTTGGGAGTGTGGGTAAGGAGGTAGAGGTGGGGGCCTTTTATAAGAGGAGAGGAGGGGCACTCTTGGAAAGTAATGAAAAGCCACTTTATTTTAAAATGGTATTCGGATTTAAGTGGTCCCACATTGATGTATTTCGAGGATAAGGTGATAAGGGTTCTAAATCCACTCATCCAATAGGCTTTTGACTAGTTTAGGTCTTATATATTACATTATCTTTCCATTTTATTTAAATCGTTAAATAATGAGGTCATCGTTGCATCATCATGATGTCATAAATAATTTAATTTATTTAATGTCTAAAAATTATAAAAAAAATATTATGATTTAGGAAATGTTTTTATATTTCCAATGAATATTTATAGTCAAAAATATGACTTTTATAACCCCATGTAAAAATTGTTTTAGTAAAACATTTCATGTGTGTCTTATTTTCACTTTAACATTATATAAAAAGGTATTTATGTCATTTTCCAACCAAAGTGGCTCCATGGGGTCCCCAAGTTGACCCATGTCTTGTCTTGGTCGGCCGTGACACATCCAATGAGGTTAGGACATGTGTCAAGTTCATTTCATATTATTAAAATATTATATTTACCTTAAACTACACTAATTACCTCTAATCGCGATTAAAAACTTAATAAGTTACTATTCACCAAAAAATTATTTTAATCCCATTGAACCACATTTTACTTCTTAATGACAACCATGTATGTCGTATTTTTTAAATTCAAAACACAGAAGTGGTAAAATTTCATTTAAACGAAAAATCAGTTTTTATAAGTATCACTTAGTGGTTACACTATTCATCAAAAATTGAAGTTTTTCAGAAAAATACCAAAAATTCACCCTAAGCTATATTTGATATTCCGAATTCAAAAATGAAGTCTATTTTAAAAAATTAAAAACATATAAGTCACATTAATTAATTTAATAATTAATTCCCGCTGTCAGAGCAAATAGCGTGTTTTTATGAAACAATAAGTATCAAAATATTGACACTAGTTTAAGTCTGATTTCAATGTGAAATTAATTCCAACGACCACTATTGGATTTAATGGTAAAAATATATTCTAATTTAATTTTAAAACCAATTAAAATTATAATCTAATCATATAAATAAATTAGATTAAAAAGAGGTTTCGAATTAAAATACAACATTTTACACTATTCATTAAAAAAAGAACTTTATCGGAAAGATACCAAAAATTTACACAAAGTAAATTTTGAAGTCCCGATTCTAAAGAAGAGTTTTATTTGGTCCAATAGAATGTATAAGAGTGAAAAAAACTATATTTAATGATGGTTCTCCATCAAAAAGTGATAAGTGAACCTTTAGTGAAAACTAGGGCATATACGCCTAAAATTGAATTCTTTCCGTATTTAAGCCTTTATCTTTTTATTGGATAAATGTAAAAACATTTAAAAACATATATAATCACATTTTAGTTATTTATATCCATTCCCTCCAATAAAACGGCTACATGATAATTACCATTTAAAATAATATTATTTTATTATTAGAGTGCGTCGTAAGATTCCCAAGAAACTCGTTGTTGCGTGTTGGGTACGCCATCGAGCATAGCGTCCCCATTAAAGTCATATTAATATTTTATTCACAAATATGGATAAATATGAAAATTTAATATTCTTTATTTACCTGGGGTGTTACATCCTTCCCCCCTTTTGGGAATTGCGTCCTCGCAATTTTAAAATTGAGCTTGGAAACATCTTTGAAAGTCCCACATCGGAACAAGAGTCGGTAAAACAATCACTTTAAAATAAAGAAAGGTAAGTACAAAGGTCACCCGAGTTAACCCATAATAGGATTAAAAGTATGAAAATATGGACATGGAGGAAAAAACAAAGGGTCATGTTCTGATCGAGAGTGGTAGAAAACATGTTTAGGAGAAAGTTAACCACGAGAAAATCACAAACTTGTGATGGGTTAAACGGTATTCGATTACCTAGTAGGGAAAGTTAATAGACAATATTTTTGTTTTAAGTTACTTTTTATTGAGGAATTTATTCATAAGGAAACATAATCATATATCATTTTGACTTTAAACTTTTATTAGATTCCTTACACAAACTCATATTTTCTCCAAAAGACGAGTATTTAGGAAGACTTGTTCACATTAAGAGTACTATAATAAACTTCTAGAGAATCACCTAACCCAAAAAAAAGAACTATATAATTCCCATGTCTTTAGACTTTAACCAAAACCAAAACCCAAAAGTTTAGTACAAGATCAGAGAATCCATAAAAGGATAAAACTTTATAAAAAGAAAATATATTCTTAATCTCCAAAATTTGTCCAACAAAACCCAAATTTCAAATAGGACCATTCGATAAACAATTTGTCCATAAAATTCTTCAAAGTAAACCAAAATAAGATTGAAACACAAATATTTGAAGGATTTAGTCACATAGTCTTCCAAGTTAAATCGTAACATTTATCTCCAAACAAAATCAGTTGCTCTTAATGTCTCGTATTAAAAAGTAATTAACCTAATCACATATCCTCGATGATAGGTTAATCATTTCCATAGGAAACCAAAAATAACTTACTCTTGATTCCTAAAATCATACAACTTAAAAGGAATCAGTCAAACTAACCAGGGACTTCATGTAGTCTAGTGGTAGGCAATAAATACCAGTTGCACTTTGGTTGTGGGTTCGATTCACACAGCTTTGTCCGACGCGACGGGTTGTCACACGGTCTATGTGTTGTCCTTTTTCCAAAACTATATAATTCTTAAAACATTCCCCAAAATGAGATAAAATCTTCAAAAATAATCATAACATATTTTAACCTCAAGTTTATCTCATGCCTTTAATTTTCCATCATATCATATAATAACCCATAATTACCTCAAAAGTAAGGATCATATAAACTCTAATGGTTACCTTTATAATTATTACCTGAACTTCCACATCGATTGGTCATCTCATACATGATGCATCATAGAACATACCAAGGTTCAGGTGGTTGATCATGACTCCTTGATAGTTGGTTTAGAACAACCACGAGTTTCCTCATTGAATCCCCCATTTTATCTAGTATCTTAATCAGAGAACCACCACAGTTTTCCTTCAAACCTGTTGTCTCTTTGGTGCTTGCTAGATCCATCCATTCACTAAAAACAGAAATTTCAGTGTGAGTATATCAACCAAACCATCATGTACTAATGAGGAAGGTAAACACTAAGATATACTTACTCATTCACTTTATCTAAAACTAGTACTCTTTCTTAAATCCTAACCATTGTGGTAATGTCACTTATGCTTAGAGAATACCCTAACCTCTAAAGTTATCTGAACCGACCTTTGAAACAAACTATAAGGACCCAACCTTAAACCTTACTTAATATTGAATTAAATGAGTAATTCACATTGTGGATCTTTTCAAGTTTAGAGTTTTAGAGAATTTGGACATAACTATTACATCTCAAAAGATTACGAAGTAGTCGCTTCTACTAAATTTCCATAAAATAAAAACTCTTAAAAAGAAACCTGTATAGTTCCATGTTTTAGGTAGCATGACTTTCCCTTGATCCCATCCTTGACCCTATTCCACGCTAAGTCCTGTGAAAAACATTTCAAAAACTTGGGATGAGCATAAAAAGCTCGGTAAGGGATACACAAAGAACGAAAACTGTTAGTTTTTCAAAACTACAAGTAAACCATGTATACTTTATCAAAGTAATACTTTTCACCTCTTCAAAGTAGTAAAAACTCCTCGCTGAATAAAAGTTCATTACTTACCCTTTTGTAACCAACATATTACCATAAACCCCATATTAAGATCACATAACATATAAAGGTAACTTGGGACATAAACATACTTAAGTGTAATAACCATAAGGTCAACTTCCACACATATCACATAATGGAATAGCCATTCGGCCAACTTCCATACATACTAAATGGAATAGCCATACGGCCGACTTCCATACCCAATGCATTGGAGGTTATAATGTAACCACCCGTCCTGGTATTCACGCCACCACCCGTCATATGGTTTATCACGTAACCACCCGTAAAATGTCCAAGTACCGTCATTACACATAAAATATTGAAAATATAAAGATTTAAATAACAAAATTTCATTTTCAATCACGATAAGTAATTCCCAGATATTGAATTAATAAATCCATTTTCAAAAACCATTTAAAAGATACTTTTGAATCAAAGTGTCCCATACTACTTTGAAGCTTTTAATGGAATTATAATTTTAAAACATTAATGTCCATATAAATAAATACTGAAGACCATTTTTAAAACATGGACATTAAAGATAAATATTTAGAATAATAAATCATTAAAACATTTAAAACAATATTTTTGTTAAATAGTTTTTAACAAAATGAGAGACTCTTTAATACAAATAATAGTGGAATAAAATTTAATCCGAACTTTATAATATCATGAGAATAAAGGGATTCATGATATAATATGTCAAAGGACAGTATACACACCATATAAGAGGGAATTGGTGCATAACAACGATGAAGTCTCAAAAGAAATGTAAAATGAGATGAAATCCATTATAAAGAAGGTATCCTTAAATTAAGGATAAGTTAGTCTCATAATTATGTGTGACAAATATAAATACACCCAATATAAGTGGATATTAAGTGTAAAACAATCAAAGGTCATTCACACATATTCAAAGGTTGACATATTCAATTACTACATGTTGAACCCAAAGAAATCGAAATTGGGTTAAGAAGTTCTCTTGACAGCCTAACGGCGTCACATAAAAATGAGTTTATGAGAGATAAAAAGTGTATCTCATCACTTGGACATAAACGATACATCAATAAGGATATATGACAACATATACCAACATAAAAATATGTAAATTAAAAGACCCAACAAAAGAAGTCGTTTAAAAAGAGGAGGGTGAATGGTTCCCTTACCGACTTGGGTATCTTTCAAAACATATGCACCGTGAAGGAAGGAAAATACAACATTGATGTAAATACTCATAAATGAAAGAATATTACACAATGAGTAAAATAATGGGTAGTACATACACCACTCAAACGAAATTGTGGAAAATGTAGCATAAGTCTCACAGGAATAAAATTGAGATGAAAAATCCCTCACGAAAACTCGGCAGCCTAACTGTGCCACTTAAAATTTCCAAAAATGGATTGATGAGATCAAATAGGGTATCTCATCGCATTAAAATAAAATGTACAGAAAGAGGAATATAAAATAACATCCCCCATCATAAAAAAAGGAGCTTAAATGAAGTGACATAAAGAAGAGTACTTAGAAAGAGAGAGGTTAGATCTCTTACGAAAATTCGGCAGCCTAACGGCGCCACTCAAAACATCCAAAATGGATTGATGAGAGAGAATTTGGTCTCTAATAATATGAACATAAAATTTACAGTAAGAGTAATATAAAATAACATCCCAATCACAAGAAATATGAGCTTAGAAGAAATGACAAAAAAGAGTGTACTTAAAAAGAAAGAGAGGAGTAGGATCCCTTACCTCGGGTCCGACTTGACTCGATCGTTCTTTAACATCCTGAATAATAAACTTGAGTTAATTTCTATTTTCTTAACAACCTTTTTCAAGTTCATTATTACTTTTATATCACTTATATCCATGTTATAAACATTATGTAATCAAATAATGTTTGTTTTGTCGATATTTGGTTCTTAAGTCAAAAGTGGACTTCTTACAATTACATGTTGTTCGTGTGGTCAATGGTTCATTATATCCAGAATGATATTAATGATTTGGATATCATATATATCATATATATCCAGAATATACATGTATTTATAATATTACATAATCATTTAGAGGTAAGAAATGAAATGCACCGTTCATGGCAACGGTAAGCCTTACGTACGCATGAACGCTACTTTCATTTCTTTGTCATTTTAATGGAATTAAAACTAAATGAGAGGTATTTATATTTAAATTCCAGAATTATATTCATCAATTATATGTAACATACATTATATATATCCATTATAAATATGTACTTATAATAGTACATTACATTTGGGTATAAGAAATGAAATGCACCGTTCATGGAGACGGTAAGCCGTACGTACGCATGAACGCTACTTTCATTTTTATCTCATACATTAATGGAAAGAAATAATAATGATATAGAGGTATATAATAATTCCAGTGTAACATCATATATAATAACATTAAATCCATCCTTTATACATCCCATGTATGGCATTAACGAATCACATCACTTTGAGGGGGCGGTAGTCCGCACTTCCTAAAATGAAGATATCGCCTATACCCATAATGGAAGCCATAAAGGTAAGCCACAAATGAGAAATACAGAATCTTAAGTAAAATATAAACATATTATATATCATATATAAATATAGTGACATCTTAATGGCCACCTTTGAAGGTGTTATATGAGTGTTGAACAATCATCGTTTCGTGAGGCAGAAATTCGCCATCCACAGAAACAGTATGTTCTTTAACCATTAGATGTAGGTGTGTGTAATTGTAGCTTGAATACTTCTTATAACAACATCCTAGTATATTGAAGATACTGTAGTTGTTAAAAAAGAAATTAATAAAAAGAGTTTAGGGGTTGGAGAGGAAAAATAAAACAAAAGGACTCAAGTGAAGACATTACCTTAAAATCGGATAACTCCCTTTGGTTTGAGCTCAAAGGCTTCCTTGGGAAGACTTCTGCCCAAATTGAGGCTTCAAGGAGTAATAGAGGTATGTGGAGAGACAAAATGGGCAGGAGTTGGCCGAGCCAAAGGCTTTGGGCGTGTGGGTAAGGAGATAGAGGTGGGGGCCTTTTATAAGAGGAGAGGAGGGGTACTCTTGGAAAGTAAAGAAAATTCACTTTATTTTAAAATGGTATTCAGATTTAAGTGGTCCCACATTGATGTATTTCGAGGCTAAGGTGATAAGGGTTCGAAATCCACTCATCCAATAGGTTTTGGACATGTGTAGGTCTTAGATATTACATTATCTTCCCATTTTATTTAAATCGTTAAATAATGAGGTAATCGCTACATCAACATGATGTCATAAATAATTTAATTTATTTAACGTCTAAAAATTATTTCAAAAAAATGTATGATTTAGGAAATCTTTTTATCTTTCCAATGAATTTTGTAGTAAAAAATCTGACTTGTATAACCCCATGTAAAAATTGTTTTAGTAAAATATTTCATGTGTGTGTCATTTTTATTTTATCATTAAATAAAAAGGTATTTATGTCATTTTCCAACCAAAGTGGATCCATGAGGTCCCCAAGTTGACCCATGGATTTTCTTGGTCTTCCATGACACATCCAATGAGGTTAGGACATGTTTCAAGTTCATTTCATATTATTAAAATATTATTTTTACCTTAAACTACACTAATTACCTCTGATCGCAATTAAAAACTTAATAAGTTACTATTCAACAAAAAAATTATTTTAATCCCATTGAACAACATTTTACTTCTTAATTACAACCATGTATGTAGGATTTTTGAAATTCAAAACACAGAAGTGGTAAAATTTCATTTAAATGAAAAATCAGTTTTTATAAGTACCACTTAGTGGTTTCACTATTCATTAAAAATTGATGTTTTTCAGAAAAATACCAAAAATTCACCCTAAGCTATATTTGATATTCCAAATTCAAAAATGAATTATATTTTAAAAAATTCAAAACATATAAGTCACATTAATTAATTTAATAATTAATTCCCGCTGTCAGAGAAAATAGCGTGTTTTTATGAAACAATAAGTATCAAAATATTGACACTAGTTTACGTCTGATTTCAAAGTGAAATTAATTCCAACGACCACTATTGGATTTAATTGTAAAAATATATTCTAATTTCACTTTAAAACCAATTCAAAAGATAATCTAATCATATAAATAAATTAGATTAAAAAGAGGATTCGAATTAAAATACAACATTTACACTATTCATTAAAAAAAGAACTTTATCGGAAAGATACCAAAAATTTACAAAAAGTAAATTTTGATGTCCCGATTCTAAAGAAGAGTTTTATTTGGTCTAATAGAATGTATAATAGTGAAAAAAACTATATTTAATGACGGTTCGCCATCAAAAGGTGATAAGTGAACCTTTAGTGAAAACTAGGGCATATACGCCTAAAATTGAATTCTTTCCGTATTTAAGCCTTTATCTTTTATTGGATAAATTTAAACACATTTAAAAACATATATAATCATATTTTAGTTATTTCTATCCATTCCCTCCAATACAATGGCTACATGTTAACTACCATTTAAAATAATATTATTTTATTATTAGAGTGCAACGTAAGATTCCCAATAAACTCGTTGTTGCGTGTTGGGTACGCCATCGAGCATAACGTCCCATTAAAGTCATATTAGTATTTTATTCACAAATATGGATAAATATGAAAATTTCATATTCTATATTTACCTGGTGTGTTACACATTATGTCATCATTATATCATGAATGATGCAATTTAATATATATTCGTTATGTGAAAACAATATTGTTACTATTCACCCAAAAAATCAAAGTATTTCAAAAAAATAAAAAAATCACCCTAACCATTTTTCTATGTATAGAATCAAAATATTAATACCATTATTCAAAAATAATTATCTAAATATGAATAATTCAATTTTTTTATTAAAATAATAATTTATTTGAAAAATACATATTTTAAAATTATAACTAATTTTATAATTCATTAAAAATTACATTAGTTCATTTAAAATTATCTTAAAACCAGAAAAGATATAATTTTTTTTCTGATCACATTTTAGGATATTAATTTTTATATTAATTAATTGATTAATTATAATTACTTATTTATGACATATAAAAATACCAATACTTTTACTATTGTAATATTATCACTTATAAGGTGGTAAAATTTTATTTAATCGTTCATGGGTCAGGTTACTATAATTTTAGAAGATTTAATATTCGTAACGGTCATATTTCTATTCATAAGGTAGGTTAAAATTCAAACATGTATGTTTCAATTCTACAAAAAATATGTTTGTTCTATTATACTCCAAAAGTCACCCTAAACGCAGTCGTGTATATCAGATTTTAAGATTCTAAACATAGAAGTACAAAAAGATTGTTTAATGATCACATATTATTTAGTATTAAGAAATTTCATTGTACTTATTAATGTTGTTAAACTTTAAGGAATAAATATAATAAGGTAATTCCATTGATAAAACATCAGGTCATTACATTCTTCTACCGTTTTGAAATTTCTCCAACAAAATATCATTTTACACAAATATGTGAGGGTACTTCTCCTTAATCGCCTATTTTTGTTCCCAAGTAGCTTATTAGAACTTAGGGTTCCTCCACAACACTTTAATAATAAGGGTTTTGTTTCTGTATAGGACCTTATATATCCGGTCTAGAATCTTTACTGGCTGCTCCTCTTAAGATACATCATCATCCATCTATACCACCAATTTGTTCAGTACATGTGATAGATCTGGTATGTACTTCCTCAGGAGTGATACATTAAACACATCATGAACTTGAGACATATTATTTTTATGTTCAAAAATAAAGTCCATGGCTCCTATGCAGTCAAAGATCTCGATGGGGTCAATATACCTTGGGCTTAACTTCAATTCATTCCAAACTGCTTGACACTCTTCCATGGTGATATTCGAAAGAATAATTTATCTACAATGTCAAAATCTAAGTCCATTCGATGGTTCTATGCATAACTACTTTTCCGACTCTAAGTTTATTCGATATGCTTCTAGATGAATTGATCCTTATGGGAAATATCTTGCATAAGAGATGGTACATGTAGATTTCTTTCTCCAACTTCATCCCAATATGTTAGAGTTCTACATCACTTTCCATACAAATCATCATATAGAGGAATCTAGATACTCTAGTGGAACCTATTATTGTATGGGAACTCATCCAATGGGAGATAATAATCCCATCATCATTTGAATTCTAAAGATCAGGCTCTTATCATGTCTTCAAGCATCTCAATTGACCGTTTAGATTGGCCATTAGTTTTGGGGAGATAGGTCGTGATGAAATTTAATTTAGTACTTGAATCATGTTGAGGACTCTCCCAAACATTAGATGTGAACCTGGAATCATGATCAGAGACAATAGATCATGGAACACCACATAGTCTCTCCACTTCCTTCACATATATCTTTTCAAGTTCTTTATGTGAAAGATCTTCCCTAATAGAGATTAAATGGGCGGTCTTGGTGGGTTGGTCAACCATAACCCATATCGCATTATTTCTATTGGACATCTTCGGGAGTCTCATGACAAAGTACATAGTGAAAATCTTCCTTTTGCACATGGGTATATGAAATGGTTGGATCCCCCCTTTTGAATTTTTTCACTCTTCTTTAACGTTATAACATTCCAAGAACCTTGAGATATATTCCGCATTCTCCTTCATCATGTTAGCTGACTAGAAGTGTTCTCAAAAATCTTGGTACATCATGGTGCTACCAGGATGGATAATGAATATTGATCTATGTGAATTTTTCAATAGATTCTTCCTTATCCTGGGAGATGAAGGCACATAAAGCCACATTCCAAACCGAATCACGCCATCATCATTGATATTGAACTCATGGAGATTCCATTCATTTACTACATTCACCTTCTTTTGAAACTCAAGGTCATCTCTTTCTACCTCCTTAATCATTTATTGGATTGATAGTTCCTAAAGAATTTCGGAATGTATTATGTATCCCATACCCTTATTATTTCCAAATAAATTCATTTAATATCCAAGAAGATATGGTCATTCTCAATCTGTAACATGGATAGAGTAACATTTTCATTTTTTCTTAAAGCATCTGCAACTTGATCACCATTCCATGGTGATAGTGAATATAGTAATTGAAATATTTTATTGTCACTAACTATCTCCTTTTAGGTAAGTTGAGATCCTTTTGTGTGAATATATAATTTAGGCTCTTGTGGTGGTTTTATATTTTAAATGCTTCACCATAACGGTAGTGCCACCAAATTTTTAAGGAAAAAATCACAACTCCCAACTCTAAAACATGTGTCGGGTAGTTCTGATCATGGATATTAAAATACCATGAGGGGTTTGCTATCACATTATAATTTTTCATGAGTACAAAATACAATATTTTATTTGATTCTTCACTATATATCAAAAAACAATCTCCACTTTTTGGTAATGTGAGTATAAGAGCAGAGATCATAATTTTCTTTATATCCTTGATGCTTCCATCACATTCTTCAATCCAGACATACTTTACCCCTTTATATGTTAACATAGTTAGTGGGCATGAATCTTGTGAGAAATATATCACAAAACATAGGTAGTACCCTGCTAAACCACGAAATCAATGGATTTCTGGCACATTAGATGTTATGGGCTATTCCTAAATGACTATTGTTTTTTGAAGGGTCCACATAAATTCACTCACTTGTGATCACATGTCCCAAGAACGTGACTTGATTCTTCCAAAAGTAATACTTTAAAAACATTGTGTAAAAATTTTCCTTTCACAATGTCACCATAATAAGTCGTAAATGTTATTCATGTTCCTTCTTCCTCTTGAACTAGATGAAAATTTCATCGATAAACAGAACCAAACATTTTTTGAGGTAATGTTTGATGTCTCAATTCATCAAATACATGATGATTTTATGGGCGTTAGTATGTCCAATGTACATCACTAGAAACTCATATCACCCATACCGTCTACAGAAGATAGTATTTTGAATATCATCTTTCTTCACTTTTAGTTGATGATATCCAGAACGAAGATCTACCGTTGAGAAATATTGCACTCCTTTTAGCTAATTTAACAAGTCTTAAATACTTGGAATAGAATACTTGGTCTTTATGGTGATCTTGTTGAGTTCTCAATAATCGATATACATTCTAATTGATCCATCTTTCTTCTTCACAAAAAGAATTCGTGCACTCCATGGTAATGCACTAATGCATATGAAGCATTTGTCTAAATGATCTTTCAAATGATTTTTTAACTCCTCTAGTTCGATAGGATCCATCCTATAAGGAAACATTAAGATAAGATTAAATCCGAGTATGAGTTATATTGATAACCCTACCTCCCGATCTAGGGGATGTGTAGGTAACTCATCGGGAAATAAATAACTATATTCAATCATGATGGGATTTATACAAGGTTGGATCATTCCTTTAACTCAAACATTTGGGGGAGGTATGCTTCTTCACAAGGAATAAAGACCAACACCATTGAAGGATTTTTTTTAAATAGATTTTTTATCTTCTTTGAATTTGTATAGGATCATGGGATGGTTCGAAAATGAATATATATTTCCTTTTCTCAATGGTTGATATGTGATATATATAATGAGATAAAATCCATTCCCATTATAGTGTCCAATTCCACCAAGGGATGTATTATGAGATTCGCTGTAAGAATCATGCCACATACACCAATAGAAGAAGAGGCAAACACTTGGGTTTCAATGGTATAACCGCATGGTTTTCTTATAGATATCTCTACTTCAAGGATTCAAGGCTTCGATTCTGTAGTTCTGGAAGACATGAATGATATAAAATAATGTTTATAACTAGAATCAAATAAGTATTTTGTCATTAATGAGTGAATAGGATGTATACCATGTATGACTTCATTATATTTATCCACATCTGTAGTAGTGAAGTAAGAAGCCATACCTTGTTCCATTGGCTTTGGTTCCTATTGACAACAATTACCTGCGAGGAATTGAGGATTAGTGAACTGCCATGCATAATTCTCTTTCTCCCTACAATTGTAGCATTGAACCATGGGTGGGGATCTCCATTCATCTGCTATATTCTCTTTCCTTATCATTTATTTTTTACACTTTTGAGTATGGTGGCCTTCTTTCCTACACTGTGACCATTTCCCCATCCCATTAACGTAGTTCCTATGATGCAACATCCCATATTTTTGGAAAGTGGGTCGTTCAGTTTTCTTCCCACATTCATCATTAGATAATTTTTATTGAAACTCCATCATTAGTTTCATATCACCATATACATGGGACCATTTTTAAAACTCTATATCCACATTGAAGGCACACTGAACAACATCTCATAATTCCTAATGTCTCAAATTACAAGATACATTCGAAGATTTTGTTTTAATTCACTGATGAATCTATCAATATTTCTATCATTGTTGATCACAAAACCTAAAGTGTACCTAGAAATCCCTATAAAACTCACTTCGTTAGTTGTGACATATTATCCTTCCTTTTTCTAGAGATCTATGCTTTTTTCTCTATATTTGTGTTAAGATTTCTTAGGAAATTCTTTTTAGGAATCATTATCATATAGTCTTCAAATTCGATCACTTCAATTTCGTCACTTCGTATGGTGTTCTTAATCGAACGCCACCATTGATCAGACTCTCCATCTAGATGATGAATGGCTAGTTCACCTTATCCATCTAAAAATAGCGAATAATAGAAAATATTTTCTCCAAGGTGTTGAAACACTATTCCAATACTAGTGGATCATAAGACCCACTAAACGTTGTAGGTTGTTGCATCATAAAACACTCGACAGCCAGTTACTCCCTCTTAGGTGAAGGAGGACGTTCTCCATTGTCCTAGTTAAGGTTCATAACATAAGATAGCTGGGTAATGATTTAAATAAAGATTTTAACCACACCCCCCCCCCCCCAATTAGTTGGGGATTTCATTTGAGAAATCATTGCATTATCCCTCAAACGAGTTTTTGGTCTAGTTTCTCCTGGTTTAAAACATTTTCTAAAATAGAAAATGATAGAAAAAAACATAATTCATCATGTCATGAATAAATAAATTATTCATTTTTACAATTTTCAATAAATACATAACTTATAGGATCCTTATGTAAATCTTTTTGGGTGCATATTTGTAAATAGTCTCATACTAGAGATTTTCTCTATGGTTCACTAATCTTAATTCCCAAATTAACTAAACCTCCCTCTGATACAAACAATAGGGAACCAACCATTTTATATTACTATTACATCATTATGAAGATAAAAAACATAATAGTATTATTCCATGAGGATCTAGAGGATTAGTTTCTGAGGAAAACAAGGACCTTTCATAACATTTACAACAACAAACATTAACATTAATTTCCTTTATTTTTCTCCAACAACATATTGTCCAATGAAGTCTCCTTAGGGCACATAATCACCAAAGGACAAATATCAAAAACGGGTGACCTAAAATCCAATAAAAAATATAGATATAAAAAATATAAAAATGGGTGATCACAACAATATATAGACAAAAGATCATGATCAAGATATAAATTATTAATAAATGAATTGAAACATGGAAATTCATAAAAAAATATAACATCATGTCTTAGTGGTTAAATACAATGCATAGTTGTGAAAAAAACATAGCATCATGTTCACACATAATATCAATTTAACTCATGGGATTTATCAAATTAAAAAATCCATTGGCGGGCATTATAATTCTACATGCACTCGTCCCATTCAAACATTCATGTTTGGCTATATAATTCTAGGTGCACCCATCACATCGTATCATTTACATTATCATACTTGCCACATTGGAAATATGTCAAGCATGAAAAAAAATAACCCATGGAAACAAATGGGGTTCACATTATAAAACATAGATTCATAAAAAAAACCTAAAATAAAGAGGGAATATCATTCATGGCATTGAACTATAAACCTTGACAGATTAGTGAAACAATCCCTGAGGAGTAAAAAGTGTGTGTTAATTTGAAAGAAGAGTTCTTTTGGAAAACATTAAAATTATCTTAAATTAAATTAGAAAACATTTATATACTAGAATAGGTAAGATAATAATGAGAAAATTACTTTTAAGGATCCTCCCTACCACAAATGGAGTGAACGGGGGAGAACCCGAAGAAATAATGTTGGGTTTAATAAATTAACCTTACCGTATATGTGAATGCATTATTTAATTTAATGTATTGTATAACCAAAATAGAATTATTTATTAATAATTTCAGAACCTTATATACATTTATATGTTTCATTAAGTTTTTATTAATTTCATTTAAGGGATTTTTGATGAGCTATAGAGTTTAAACTCATTGTTCGGGATTGTTTATTTTTAAATTTTTCTGAACGGTTCACTTGTATTCATGAGTGGAAGATCATTTAATACATGGATAAAAAACTCGAATTGTAATTATATGTTATTGATAATGATAAATATCTTTAAATTATATTATAGATAATTTATTATACTATCAAAATTAATTATTAGATAAAAATAGAATGATGATTGTTTTGGTTTATTTAGGAGATTTTTCGACCAAAATGAACATGTTTTATTTGATAATTTAGTAATATGTACATAAGTTATTTTCAAAACATTAAATAGGGTATAATACATATAACATAATCTGTCAAAACTATAAAAATGGTTTTGTGACTAGATATAAAGGTGCTAATGGAAAATGAAAACATGTCATTCATGAAGGTGATAAATTAATACCTCATGAACAATGTATTCCTTTCTAAAATAAAAAGAAGAGGAAGATGGGGTTGGATAATAGATTATACCATTAGTATTATTAAATTATAGAATATTTAATATACTGGTGTTACCAATCCATGGGGATTATGATAGGCAGGGATAGAATAAGAAAAGAACATGAAATTGAAAGGAAATTAAAGGACAAGAGAGAGGGAGGGAGGAATTACATCATGAATCCTCTTTATGGCACCTCGGATTTGACATTTTGATGAGACCCAAAGCAATTTGAACATACGGGGGATAGAGGAGATGTTTGGACAATTGTAGACCAGGATTGAAGCTTTAGATGTGTGGTTTGTCAAGGGGAGGGAGAGGGGTTATTTATACCTGAGGAGGGGTGATTTAGAATAAAATATTAAACAAAATAATTTACAAATGTTAGACTCGCAATAGTAGTCCTTTACAAAATAAATCAAAAAATTAATATAATATAATTATTTTTAGACTTTGAATCATATATATAATTATAATTCATTAATTTATTAAAAGGAATGTGAAAAAAAGAGAAAATGATATTTTAAGGAATCACTTTTTGACTCTAGGTTTTGGAAAGTACTTTTTAGGTATTTTAATTCAGTTTATTCTATTGTAAGGAAAAATTATGAAATTAAATATAAAATGGATGAATTTAATATTCTAGAATGTTTATGTCATCATTACATAATGAATTATTTAATTAAAGAAATATATTTTATGTGAAAACTGTATTTTTACTATTCACCCAAAAATTGAGGGATTTTAGAAAATAAAAAAAATAACCCTAACCATTTTACAAACTATGAAATCAAAAAATTAACTCCATTTTTTAAAAAAATTCAATATATAAATAATTTAATTTTTAATTCAAATCATACTTTAGTTGAAAAATAATGATTCTAAAATGAAAAAGGATTTCTAAATGCATTAATAAATTACATAATTTCATATCAAATTATCTTAAAACCTAAAGACATAGAATTATTAATTTAGGGACAAATTTTAAGAGAGTGTTTTTTCTATTAAATTAATTAATTAATTAATTATAATTATTTATGACTTACAAAAATAACAATACTTTTACTCTTGTCTTATTATCAATTATAAGATGCATAAATTTTATTTAATAATTCATGGGTACGGTTTCTATTATTTTGGGTGACTTAATATTCATGATTGTCATAACACTATTCATAAGGGTATGTTACTATTCATAAGGGTAGGTTACTATTCTACATAAATTATGATTGTTCTATTATACTCCAAAAATAACCATTAACAAAACCATGTATATCAGATAATCACAATTCAAAACATAGAAGTAGAATAATTAGTTTTGATGATCATGTAGTATTTAGTATCATTATATGTCATTGTGCTTCTTTATGTGATTATATATTATGGAATAATTGTAAGAAGGTAATTCCATTGATAATACATTGGTTCATTACATAATACATAGGTAAAATTAATTCATGGATTTCAAATGGTCTGATGTACCTGGGCCTCAGTTTCCAATTCTTGTTAATCCTTATAATACCCTTTTATATAGATACATTCTAGAAAACATGATTTCCCACATGAAATTCCAAATATATCCTCCATTTATTGGAATAAATATTTTATCCTTTTTGATATGATTTTTATGGGTTTGAATATGCTTTACTTTTTCCATTCTATCCTCCACAAGTTCGGAGCCTACAATCTTCCTTTAACAAACTTTCTAACTTTTTTTATTATGACATTTGTTTCTATATAATTCTTTATATATTATTATTTGAATACCTAAATGGAATTAATTATTATACAATAACTCTACCAAATTCAATTTATGATCCCACACACCTTGAAATACTTGACATATTGGAATTAATTATTTGAATACCTAAATTGAATTAATTATTTCTATGAAACTATTTATTTCAATCACTTATGATCTATGTACATTTCAAAAAAAATAAGTATATAGATAATTTCTCCATATTATCAGGGAAATTAGTACGAATCCTAACTCACGATCATAGATTATATTGTTTTTTTTCAAAAACATTAACTACTTCGATTCATATTAAATTAAATTATCATTCTTCAAAATGTCACAACCAAAAACCATATTCAATGCATCACTATATAAAATAAATCCATTTTTTATGGAATGTGTAATTTTATTAAAATTAAATCCTCATTAATTGAATTAAAATAAAGGTACAAATGTCTAAACCGTTGATTTATTAAAAAAACAACCCATCAATAGGAAAAAATATCCACATGAAAATCACTGATTCAGTTAAAATCATTGGTTGTTAACCCATTTATTTCAATACCATCAACCAAATAATTTTCTTCTAGAAATTATAGACATTATTATAAAATTCAGGGATGAAAGAGATTCCATGACATTTATCTTATGAGAAGTGAGCTTCCAAGATAGATGAATGGTACCATTTATGATCACTTGCACCATAGTAGTGGAATCACATTCAAGACTCAAATTAGATCATCTCTTTTTTGTCACTACATCAACAACATGGATGATTCTAATCATTTTATCATAAAAAAGTAGTGTTTTTACAATGACTAAAGATGAATCCTTGTATATTTCTTATACTATTTCTAAAAATAGAATACGTTCAAGAAGTACATGGATGGACTCTTGAAGCTCCATCAGTATTACATTTCATCAGTCTAAGAAATGGAAATGAACATATAACTTCAAATGCTCCAATGGTAGTATGATAATTATGTAAAATTACAAAATGAATAAAAACTATTAAATCATGAAGTGAATGGTTGAAAAAACAATATTGAATATATTTTTCTTCTTTAACATCATCAATTATAACATACATGTATTTATTGATAAAACAAATTCCAATATGAATATGTTTGTTACGGCTATACATGATCACATGAAGAACATCAGCATATAAAATAATTAGTAGATGATGAATCAACTATGAAATATGTTGTTTTATGCATACTTGAAGGTTCACTATGATATTAAAAAAATAGGGGACCTTAAAGTCAATGTGTAAATCTACAGTTCTCCAAATCATAGATGTTGTTACACATTTGAGGATAATATGATCAATATTATCTCTATGTCAATTAAAAAGGATGAATTTAGAGGATATTTTTATACCTAAAACCTACAATAAATCATCATTGGGGAGTTTGTAATGCATCACAATCCCAATTGTATACTAAAAAAATAACTCACCAATATCTTGTTAAATTCATCAATATATTACTCACACTCCTATACCCATGTGAACATAACCCCTTTATATGTAATTCTAGTTAATGGGTTATCCAATTATGAAAATTTTATTGAAATTAACGGATTCCACCATCTAAACTAATGAAACTACATTTCGTGGTTAGTTTTTAGTGTTTATGACATTATTTTACTACAATTTTCTTCATAGGATCAATTTAGATTCCATTCAAATAGATAATTTGACCATTTAAATAATCATTATTTGGTCATATTACACACTTAATAAATCTCTCACATAACTATTCCCTACATGTAGTCTTAATAATGATCATCAAGTGAATCTCATGCTCTTTATACCTCTTAGTATACACCAATATATATTCAATAAATTCCATAATAAAATTTCATAGATATTACTTGAATTTCCTATTCGTTGGAAACATTAATACTAAATAATCATTATTCAATCTCAATGGTATTACAATGAAAAAAAATTTCAATTCAATAAATAAAATGTTTTCTTTGAAATATCATCCTTATTTACTCATAATTAATGATACCTATAAAATTTTCAATCTTTGAAAATATTAATATCTATGAATTTTATTGAATAAGTTATCCATGTGAGGTAGTGGACAGTTTTTATTTTATTTAATAGTATTTATTTCCATATAATTAATCCATGGACTCATGGTTTCATCTTTATTTTTAACAAAAAGATTTGGGGTTCCCCATGGTGAAATTCTAGGGCATATAACTCTATTATCACAAAATTACTCTAGATATTTCTTCAACTCTAAAAATTTAATTGTGGTAATAATAAAGTTATTCATTGATATTGGTCTTGCATAATTAATTAAAATAAATAAAATATATTCTACATGCTTTGGTAAGTGTCTCAGTAATTTCTTAAGAAATACATCAAAGCATTCATGAATAACATGTACATCCTTAATTTAAGGATTACATTTTCCATATATATATTGGTTGTGATATTATTCCTAGAGATTATCATTTGGAAGAGATATTGGGGATGGATCTAGAAATCACACATATGGTAATGTATCCCTAATAAATATAATGAATTCATAATCTTCTTCATGATTCATTACATACATATCTATATAATAATTATTTTAAAAAAATTGACAACCAGTCTATTCCATGGATTATATCCAAATAAATTTCATGTATAATAATGATGTTAGAAAAATGGGTAATTATTATGTCATAATGTGAAATAACTAGAACATATTTATTTTTGAGAGACTTCAACTAGGATCCCTAACTGATAAATCCCATCTTATGGTGGAAGGGAAATATCTAATTTTATTGGAAAACTTTTATGATATAAAATATTTAAAAGTTAATAAACTAAATAATGTATTATCGATATTTGAGGATAAAATTAGAGTAACTTACACCTTGTCATTAGGGTCTTCAAGCATATATGATATGATCACATATTGTTTTCTTTTCCCTATTGGATTTTTGTGGGAAAATTCATCTGAAACCTAGGATAATAATTTGTATAATTTCTCATCTATTTATAATTGAATAATTACATAATCATGGATTCTTAATTTTCATTTAAATAATTACCATGGTAGCCCTTCTCTCAACACATGTAGAATACCACCATTCCTAGCATGCATGTTTGACAATGCTTCATTGAACATCTATTATATGATTGAAATTCCAAATTTCCATTTTACCGTTTTTTTATTTCCTTTTTCATCGTACTCATCATACCTTATATTACCTTACATTATTTTTAATTCATAATGCATGGAGAATTTTTTATTTTTCATGATATCAAATGATAATAACATCCACAAGATGTGAAAGTTTGAGAGACTATTTTTCATCAAAGGATTGGCTTAAGAAAATCAAATAATCCATAAATCTATATTTTTGGATTACATACATAGTTTACAGCATTCTTTGATAACCATGTAAAGTTGGATTTAAAAATAGAAACATTTTAATATTTTTTCCTTAGACATAGGAATTATCTATATATATCTGCTCGTTCCTCAAGTATAAAATATTTTTCCACAAATATTATATTAATTTAATTTCATTCCAAGTTTTTTATATCTTCTTCATCCATAGAGTTTTGAATCAATGTACACCAATGATTTGAATTGCATGAGACATGAAAAACCACCACAAAGACATTTTCCCTTTCATTACATCGCAATGAGATAAATATCATTTATAAGGAACATATCCATTATTCAGATGCAAATGGATTAAAAGTTCTATTAGATTATAGATGATTCTAATTCCTAAAATACTCTAACATGGTTACACAATATTATTGATCTGTAGGATGATCTATATGAGCCAGGTTATAGGTCATAACATGATTCAGTTATGCAAAACTAGTTATAATTTTCTTATCTCCAACTACAATGACATATTCAGCTTTATTATCATACCTAATAGGGTAATCCCTATGTGTATTACATGTAATGATACAGTTCCCATTCCTTCTAAAAGTTTCTAATTATTAAAAATTAAATACATTGGATTATATCCTAACCTTATGTGAATAGAATAACATAAATTAATAATTTTATACATAATTAATTTCATAATGATAAAAAAATCATCAGAAAAGCTTTCAATTCATGAAAATATTTTCTAATCATTCATAATAGTTTGTAATAAAAAACATAATTAACCCAATAATATCTCGTGGTTGTCTAAAACCAGGTGTTTAACTTGTCCTGTTGTGGAGTACTATGAGATTATTGATATAAATTCCAATATGGAATATTTGGAGTCGTGACCCTTGGGAACATCTGTTATACATCCAAATAATCTTTTATTATCCAGACATGGATCTATATTAACAAACACAGCATAATCTATAACTAAACAAATCATTTTGATAATATCTTATTCATAAATGTATCCTCAATTTTATTCATAGTGTTATGTTATATAATATATTATTTCTTAAATCTAGCTCCCAAGAATTCAAAAAAACATACTCTAATATTAAATTTAAATGCCCAAACCCTAGTATCCCATTGTAAGTGGTTACTTTTTTAAATTGGAACTATATAGAAGGAACATCATCCTAATGGTTATAATAGATTAGTATTTTTAGTAAACTAGACAAATATTATAATCTAACATTACAATTGAAAACATGAAATATAAAATAGTATTTTCTTTTTGAAAACAATTATTCCTTTTAGTATATCGTTACATATAAATCATAATACACTACCCATCATCTTGTGGAAAGGAAACATAATAAATGGGTGATATATAATATACATAACATGTATATATATAATAAAGTCTTTCATGAATAAGTAAGGTATAAAAAATATGGAAATTTAAATAACTGAAACACATTCCATTTAATCAATAATATTTACTATGAAGAATGATATGGTAAGAAAAATGATAATCATATAATGACATATAAATAATCACATTATCATGAAACATACCCGTGGATATTATAACTAATTGAATAATCAAATGGACATCAGTAACTAATAACTTAATAAGGTAATACATAATGTCTAACATCATAACCATTCCATCATATACTTATTCCATGTAATCATCTATAATGGGTATAGCCTCAGCCAAATACCCAATATTTTTTTCATAATGGGACATTTTGACGCATTTAGGGGCTATCGTAACCCCTTATTATAACATATTACACCCAATTAATTCCTCATATAAATTAGGGTTAACAAAATTAATATATATATTCAGATTGAAATCTATTATACATAATTTTAATAATTTTACAAATTAATAAACAAAATTATAAAACATTCAATGTAATATATATAATGGTATAAAAATTTAACATTTATAGTCTAACTTGTCCAAAACCATTCAGAGAAATAAGGTGTATTTTATAATTAAAATAAATTCTCTTTAGTGTATATGTTAAATAATGGTTGTGGTTTATGATACATAGAATACCCATAAAAATTTCCTATAAATATTTCTTGAGGAAATGATCTTTTTCACTATAAATACCTATTTTAAAAACAGCTTTATTAACATTAGGCAAAAAAATTAAAAAAATTGGAAATAGTTATAGAAATCTATAATGTAATGATTGGTCATGATGGTGGAAATGTTCCAATCACATGGAGAACAATAAATTAAACATTCCTTCCACATTTACAAATGAAAATTTAAAAAGTTCCTTACTTGAAAAATTGAAAAGATGGTTGGTTATAAAAAATAATTTGTAAAAAAAGTCGTTAATAAATCATATGATAATACAAGGAAATATTCATGAAAATATATTTAGAATACTTATATATATATATATATAATAAACCGTATTTTGACCGAAGAGATAAATAAAGTCTGATTTTCATAAAAATATTATCTCAATCATTTTAGGTACCAATGATAATAAAATGGAACTATACTAATAAAATTTAATGAATAAATAATGGATAATAAAAATAAATGGGTTTACATGACAGTAATTATATATTTTCCTTTGAATAAATTTAATCATAAACAGTCCCAATTAAAATGAAATTGTGAAATATACCCTTACTACTTTTGTAACTTTTGAATCACTACCACCATGAATGAAATAAATTAAATTGAAAAATTAAATACCATAATATATTCATGATATTACCTGTAAAATGGTAATTATATACATCACATAAAATAAATCAGTATTTAATCCCGTATATGTCTAATGGAAATAATAGGGAGATGAGAATACATTAAAATGAACATAAAGTCGATGCGATAATTAATTAAAGAATTTATTTTTTGTATCACATATTTATCCACATAATACATGTGGAAATAAAAATTACGATAATAAAAAATAATTACACATGTAATATTATAATACCATAGTCAATTAAGAAGCATCATAACCCAATTAAATTTTATTGAGTTATGAAACACTTACAACTCATTAACTATGGAGAAAAATTACCTTTATTGGAAAAATTTGAATATAAGATTAAACAACCATGAAATATGAAGGATTAATGATAAAAAATTTAACAAAGCGGAATTATATACACCATAAAAATTAAATTAGGTGCGTACAAATAAAATATTCCCCATTAACGGAAAATTGAGATAAAATCCTTTACCTCAGGTCAGTATTCCTTTGTACATGTGAAACACAATTGAATAAGAAATTTATATTTAAAATAAATATATTTAATAGCCATAAAAGTATATATCACGCCTTATAATATTTTTTTTATTATCCTTTCTTACCATTTTATTAACTACCCCTCTTAAAATCACTATGATCGGTAATTCCTACTACATTTTTCATGTATTTTTTGGGTCGGTAGTATTGTTCCATATACACTGAACATGGGTACAGAATATATATAATTTTAATAATGATATAAATATAATAATATTTATTATATTCATAATTAGTTTCATCCATATAATTTAGAGATGGAATATTTAGTTACACCATTAATAGATATTGTAGGTCGTGCATATGCATTAACATTCTCTTCATTTTATTTAGCTGATTATACGAATAAAGAATATTCATATTTCATGATTAAAAAAATTACTTCATATAAATCATATATATTCATTAAATATATACTTTTTACCATCCATGTCAAAAATAAAATGAAATATTATTCACATCACTTCACGGAGGCAGTAGTCCACATGTACGCATGAGAGGCGTTATGATTTTTATCATATTTGAATGTAAGAATATATATATGTGATATTATAATTATATAAATATAATAATTTCATAAATATCATATATAAAAAATAAATACAACATTATTTCCATCCATGAAAGAAGGTTATGGAAAACAAAATACATTGGTTTGAGAGGTATTAGTATTCTATATGAATGATCAATTATATCATTTCTCATTTCAAAGAAGTGTAGATGGATTTAGGTTATTAAATTAAAAATTAATATTTTAGTATATTTAATGTACATTAATTGTTATTTTAAAACATTTGGTGAATATTTTAGAGATTTTGGATAATATGTCAAACATAAACACTCTAATAAGAATGATACTTCTTCTTCAGAGATACTCATAAAGTTTATAAAAAAGTCCATAATATAATTGAATTATGATAAGAAATGGATCTTGGACATTATGAGGAAAATAATTAAGGTATTTATATATTTATTATGGAAAACATTTAATTTTTAAGTGTTAATATGAGATAAGAGGTTGTTCCCTTTTTTGGTGGGGGAGAGGACCCACATGGATTTTTTTTGAAAAGAATAAATTATACCCATAATTTTCACATTCCATAAGGATTGAAATTGTATCATTACTTGTCCTTATAATAGATAAGTTAAGAATATAATATTAGAATATTAATTGGACATGAATTTTATTTCATTATTACCCTTATCTTCTTAGTTTATCTCTCTTTAAACCCGTTTTGACCTTTACTGCGATAATTATTTTTTATGTTTTTAATATTTATTTTGAAAAACAATAATGTGAAGTTATTATATAATATTAATTTCTTTTTTTCAAAATATGGAAATCATTTTACCAAATTCAATTCACATGAGTGGGATAATTTATTTTAAAATTAATCTCATGGGCATGATGAAAACAATTTCCCCAAAAGAAATGTTTTCAGAAGTAAACCACATTTTTATTTAATAATTATACATATAATTTATTCAAATAAAATAATTTGGATGAATTATAATATATATGAACTAAATTTATACATAATATATCTCTAAAACAATGTTTACCTTGGTAAATATGTTAAAAAAATCAATTTTTAATATAAATCATTTTGAATAACTGTTCATCGAAACAATTATTGATATTGAATTATAAATAATTAAATATATGCTAATTTAAAAAAAATTATTTAAAAAGTTATGTTAATTTATTTTAATATATTTTATATAATGCTTAAAAACTAATTTTATCATATGTGTGCAAAATTTGATGAAATCTCTTTTTAGATAAATTTTTTTCTGAAAATAACATTTTTTTATTTCAAATTATTATTATATGAATAAACAATTAATTTATTACCAATAAATTAATTTACCCATGTGTGATACATATTCATTTGATAATTTATTTTGGCCTATTTATACCATGAAATTTAATGGCTAGGTTATAATTGTATACTATTTTATTGTTCTTTTAATCTTGGGTTGCGTGTATCACAAGCTATAGAATAGATTGAATTAATTTAATAGGAAATATATAATAATTTTTTTGGGTGTAGAAAACCTAGTTTATTTGGAACCATAGGTGATTAATGTAAATTAATTCCCACTTTATTATGTGTAATACCACCAGAAAAGTGGATATCGATAGATTCTGGAAGGACATGATGTCAATTATATTCTCGTGATGTTTGGATCGCAGGTTTCATTATATGTATGAGTATGTATTTCAGTTGGATGGAGGCCAATAATTATATTTTTCATTTATTCTTTGTTATATACATGATGGAATATTTCAATATTAGTTTCTTATATGTTTTTCTTATGGTGTATCCATTTATTTCTATACATATACTTTTATTATTTTTATCATGAAATTGTTCTATTCCTTATTTTTGAGGACATGAAAGGCCTCTTATAAAAACAAAAGGATGTTTAAAAATATATATTATCATGCTAAATTGATTTATGATTTTTTAAAAGAATTAGAAAAAAAATTAAGGATATTATATTTTTTATATATTCATTGGTTAAATCCAACAAGGATATTTTCTCACAACGTAATTTTTCCATTGGTATTTTTTGTATGTGGTTTTGTAGTAATTAGTTAGAGAGATGGCTGATTTAATAAACCTTGTCATTATTTTTTTATTTTCTATATAATATTTTTATTTAAAATGAAAAATATATGAATGTGAATATATTTATTAAATAATTTTTTTTGAACAAATAAACATTAATCAATAAGATGATTTTTATTGGATAGTTTCAAATAATTATAATTGTATTATTATTATTATTATTATTATTATATTTGTTGATGAAATAAAATTGGAAATATAAATGTGTAATTTTTAAATTGTGTTGTGGTAGAAATATTGGTTGGGTGAATATTTATTGGTGGAAAAATTATTAATTGTGATATTATTACTTGTACTAAATAATTATAATTATGCGATTGATAAAAATTTATTAATCGATTTTTGGTTTTTAATGAAAGGTTTTATTAACATGTCAATGGTTGTATTGATGGTATATATTTATTAAAAAAAATTACGGTTGTTATTATTTTTATTAAATTACTTAAATAATATTAATGTGTCTATATATATAATATTTGTGTATATATTTGGTATAAATGTCTATCTGTATATATTTTAGTGCTAGTGTATATATACATATATATATTTATACGAATGTGTATATATATGGGTTATATATATACATGTGGGGGAGTATATATGTATATATAGATGTGTATATATATAACATGTCTATATATGGGTTAAATAAAAATGTACACATATAGATGTGGTTGTATATATGAATATACAGATGTGTGTGTATATAACATGTTTATATTTTTATTAATTATCTCTGTGTGTGTGTGTATGTGTGTGAATGTATATATGTATATGTTAGTGTGAGTATATATAAATAATTTGTCTATGTTTATACTGTTATGACTGACTTTTAGTATATTTTTAATTAGTTGATAAATCAATTTATGAGGATGAAAATAAAGAAATAAATATTTGATGTAAAGGGACCACCGGGAGATACACATGATTTAGGGAAGAGGAGATGTATATACAATACATATAAAAAATGAATGGTGTAAGATGAATTAAATAAATTGTAAAAAAAAACATTAATATAAATAGTAAATTGTGGGTGCAACATCACTCTCATGATTATCCCCTCTTTCACACCTCTTCTCTTACACTCTCTAATTCTTATTATTATTATTATTTATTAATCCAAACATCTACTTATGATATATTATGTGATACATATCAGATGGACTTATTATAGGTTCTATTTTGTTCATCTCGATGAGTATAAATTTACTGTATGTCTATTTTTTTGGGAATTATTGACTTTGGGGTACAATTTACATAGATAATAACCATTGTAATCAATCATTTTTAACCTAAGGTTATAAGCCCTTAACATTCAAACATATTTTATTATGGGTTAGTGAGATGATTGTTCTTATGAATGTGTATCAATTTAATTTATCTTGTGTTTTATTCATATGCATTGTATTGATGAATATATTTAATAATTTAAGTGATATTTTATCTATCATAAATATTTTATATCATATGTGTTGTTCTCTTTGTCTTCAGTAGTTAACAGTGGAGGTCATTCCAACATGGGATGGAATGTCTCGTGATTATGGAATATCTATTAAGTTAGAGTTCTAGAAATTGGTTGATATTTACATGGGTTATACCTACTAGCTAGAATGATTCATACATGTTTTTTTCCTACTCCACTAAGGGGATGTGTCTGGCTAGTTACTGATCTTCTACTGACATGATTCCAAAGTAGGTATCTTTTCCCATCTTGTTGTTTAATCATTTTAAACTAGTCCATATGGACCTGAATATGAATTTTCATTATGTGATATGTTTTCCTATATATGTATCATGTTTTTATCCATGCATTCACTAGTATATCATATTTCTTAATTTTAAGGGTTGTTGGTGGTGTCCAACAGAGACTTGTATTCACACCATACTTGGTAACTTTGGTGCACATATAGATTGGATACAAAGGGATCATATAAAGGGCACATGCCCAATGTTGGATGATTAAGTAGGTAGAGAATGATGGTGGGGTAATTATTTAATAGAGTTTATATAGGATTATTATTGTGGCCTTTATTTACAAAAATTAACTATTCTTGGGATCCTTATATGATTCTGTTGTTATATCATGTATTCAATATTTCAATTCTTCATAAAATATGATTATTTATTATATTAGTTGTTTAATTTTTTATTTTTACTATTATGTATGTTTTAGTCTTCCTATGGTTCCACTAGCGACCCTCACAGATCATTGGAAACATTTAGTGTACATGAATACATGTCTGAGGTCATTATACATTTTTAATCGGGCTCAGTGGTTTAGGTTAGGATGATAAAAAATAGTATCGGAAGAAGATTCACTAACATTCCTCTTCACATTTCCTTGATTTTGGATAATATAGATATAATTTATAATATTTATGACTTAAGTAGTGAAACTATATTAGTATCTACTAATCATTTGGTTTTTTACCTCTGAGTTTCCAAAATTTGTGAATTTAGGTTTTTTTCTCCTTCATTTTTTCATTGATTATATTGACTTTGGGTGGTTCATATATTTTCAATACTTGATATTTGGGGTTTTTGTTTGTTCATGAATCTTTCTTGGAATGTAGGTTCATATTCCATATATTCCAATTTCTTTCATTAGATAGAAACCAAATAATTAAATGCTTATTGAAATTTTGATATATTAATTGGTTCATTATTTCTAAAATTATTTTATTTGAACATGGTGTATTCTATTCATGAGTTTATATATGTTTCTATGTATAATGTACAGGTGATTGTATTATGGACATAAGACCTGAATAAATCATTTTTAAGGAGTCACTTGGATCATGTTTTAACTTCTTATAAGTGGTGGATTTTGTAAATTAAAATCGAATTTGAATGTACAGATTGCATTTTTTTGAAAAACAATGATTCAAACTGTAAAATTCTAAATTGGCAAGGAGTGAATACATGATGTGAATCCATTATTGGGGAGAAGAATAATAATATTAGGGAAATTATAATTACCCATTTCATTAGTTTTAAATTTTCAATTTATGAGATTTTTTTAATGTAATAATATATGACTTTGAATAAATTTATCAATTTTTTTTTATTTTTTTTTCAACTGATAAAAATTAATTAGTATCATAATTCTTATTGGGATGCTAACAATAATAATAATAGTTTTATTAGGATTATTATAATTATTATTATTATTGGTATCAAAGAAAAAATTGAAATACTCATGTGTGATTAATAATTTGCATTGCTATGGAAATATTTGCTGGGTGAATATTTATTGTTGTTAAATGTAATAATTAATATATTATTACTTGTGGTAAATAAATGAAGTTGTGGGATTAAAAAAATATTAATACCTTTTTGTCATTTAATGAATCTTTTTATTCACATAACTATGGTGGTATTGATATGAGATATTTAACAGCAATATAATTTATAATTACTATTATTATTATAAAATTAGGAAAATAATATTGGTGTGTATATATATCTATTGAGGATATATAGGATAAATATCTATATATATAAACATATACATGTGCATATATGTATATATGGATTTGTGTGTGTATAACATGTAAATATACGAGTTTAATATATAAATATATTTTTTTCCAGTGTATATAAGTATATACATATGTCTGTATTTATATATATATATATATATAGATATATATTTATATATATATCATGTATATATATGGGATAAATATATATGTATATATATACATTTTTGGGTGTATATATGTATATATGTACCTGTATCTGTATGGGTTAAATATATATGTCTATAGTTATGAGGGCCTGTAAATATATATATTTATATATATGAAGGTGTGTATATATATATTGGTGTGTCTATATATATAATGTTTGTGTGTATATATATATTTTTATGTATGAATTTTAATATATTCTTAGTTAATGTTTAATTGAATTTTTTTTGAAGAAGACAATGAAATATATGTTTGATGTGTGGAGGACATGGGGCTTTACACATGAAACATAGAAGAGGAGATGCATAAACAATGCATGGATTTAGAAAAACGAATGATGTAAAAATGTATTATTTATATTTGAAAAAGATAATATGAATATTAAAATTAATCTTGGGGATGTGTGAAATGTCACTCTCTAGCCCATCCCATCTAACACGCCTCTTATTCTACTCACTCTTATTACTAATTTTATTTCAAATTATATTGTTCAAAATTTTCTCTTCAATGTCTTCTAAGATACTAATCATATTGAATCATTTTTTGGATCCATTGGTTTCATCTCAATGAGTATATATTTAACTCTATAACTATTATTGAAGGTAGAGAGTATTCAATAGTTATTTGAACTCATACGTGAAACCTTATCATCAATATTTATTGTACCTAAGTTGGGAAGCCCATGAATTTTTCACATATATAATTATTGGATATTGTTTTGATTTTTTAGGTGTGTGTATAGCTTCTGACATATGCTTGTACTTCTTATATATGAATTTTACTAATGATGATAGTTTTTACTTGAAGTGTATTTTTATCTTCTGTAATTATATTGTATTTTATGTTTTGTACCTTCTCTCTTCTTCAGTTTCATGCCAAGGCTTGGTTTATTTTTTTTCTAGTGAGATGTGACAAATGTCTGTGTATATCCACTCGAGTATGATATTCTATATAATGGATAATGTGGACTTGGACTATTCTAGATGGTGGGATGTTTTATGTGCTTTTTTTTCTATCCTTTGAGAGTGGTGTGTAAGACATTGTTTGGAATGTCACATGTGTCTAGACTATTCATAAAGGGTGATATTCCTTACATTGTCCAGTATGTACTTGGGTTGTCCCAAAAAAGGTAATTATTTGTAAATGATTGTAGTATATTACATATTGGGGATGTTTTAGGATAGTTATTAATGTTCTACTAACATAGTGTCGAAGTATGTATGTTATCTCAATGTTGTGTCAAAGAAGGTGGAGCCTTCCCTTATGGACCTGACATATGATTTTTTATTATAGGATAATTGTTTTATATGTATATTGTTTATGATCATTACATGCACTTGTATATATTATACACTAGTGTTAAGGTTTATTCATTGTGTCCTACTAATTCTTGTAGTCACACTCTACTCTGGTATTTCATTCTGATTATAGATTTAATGCAATGAGATATGATGATTGGATAGGTCCATGTGGTGGATGTTTGAGCTAGTTGTGAATGATGATATGGTCATTGCCGGATGGAGTTTGAGACGGGTGATTTCTAATACCTTTATTTATAGCTTTTCATATGCCTCAGATTTTTATTTTTTGGATTATTATATCATGTATATTATTATTTTTAATATATATACTCTAATATTTTACTATATTGGTTATTTCTTTTCTCATGTACACTCTAATAGATGGTACTATCTCCCAATAGTTCTACTCAAGATGCTCGCTGAAAGTGTGAAAACTCTGGTTTTTGGGGAGGTGTTCATAATGTCATAATGCGTTTTAAATTAGAAATTGTTGTTTCTTTTTGGATTTGATAGTATATTTATACATATCAAGCTTCTATAGTTTGTTATCTTCTTCTTTCTGGGATAGTTTGGTGGTGATTGGTAGTCACATAATGTATTTATTGTTGGCTTATCATGTTTTACTTTTAGGTTTATCACTATGGGATTGACATTGTATATCTCATGGATTTGTAAATTTTCATAAAATATGTACTCTATTGGTTTTAAGCATTATTCTAATGGAATAAACCTTTTGGTTTTCCCTACCTATATTTACCATATAGTGGGACTACTCAGGTGTTGTGTCATGTTGATATGCAAAGGTTTATTAAAAAATGGTATCAAAAGGATCACCGTACCAAACGTGTCTTAAAAATTCATAGGTTTGGTTTATGTTCTCCAAGATAAAAAAACATGATACCATCATAATTTTGCTAATAAGTATTGTAGGGTGTTTTGCTATCTCACTCGGATGTCTAAATTCATGTTACCATGGGTGGCTAGGGATTATTTCTCAAGCTTGATAATTGGTGTTTGAGGTAATTTGAAAAAAATATTTTGGGTTTATTAAAATATTCATATTCCTTTTAAAGAATTTGTATTTAATTTTTGAAATCCATTATTACATTCAATTCTTATTTTATTTAATGTAATTATTTTTGATTTTGTAATTTAGTCATATAATTTGGGATTTTTCTCTTTAAATGATTGGTTATTTCCTTGTGTATACGAGACAATACCTCCAAGAAGTTCAATTCTAAATCATGGTGAGGAAGTTTCATGAAAAGTTACACAAGTTAATCATTATATATTAACTTCTCTAGTAGAATCCCAAATATTTACTATCCATACTCTGGATTAGGCTGGTGTTGGACACCATGGATTAATGGTGAATCATTGTTCATAATTCACTTAAAATGATCCACCCATCTTCTATGGTGAAAATGGATCATAGGAATATGAAGAGTGGACTGCGAAGATTCAATGAATGTTCCATTCCCTAAAAAACCTAAGGGAATCTAATGTGGGCTTTTCAACAAGAATAATGGAAGGAGTGGGAAAAAGATGTTGGGACTCCATTGTTAAATACATGTTTCACGAGGATCATACCTATACTTCTTTTAAAAAAATAATTTGGTTCTATTATCCAAAAATATTGTGCATTGAAAATACCCATGAATTTATGACATTAAATAAAGGGGTGTGTATGCATCTGAATTATTCCACCAGTTTTGTTGAGTTTATATACCTTGATCCCAATATTGTTAACAATGACTACCTTAATTGACAGAAGTTCGAGATGGGACAGGGGATGCTATTTGATCATTGTTTATTCTCTTATGCCAGAAAACATTGTTGGAGGTATTTGAAAAGAAATATATGGTTGATTTATACAATGCTGTTAAAATAGGTTTAGGTATATCTTCTATTATTATAGTCATTAGCCTAGCAGTGTATTCTATCGCTAAAACATAACCCATGTATGATCAGTTTTTTAGGATAATATTTTGGGGATTCTTCAACACAATAACTAATTATTTTCTACCAATGATGATGGACATGTCATTCCAAGCATAATATTATGAAAATACCTTAAACATGAAATCATTATGTACAATCTAGATATCAAAGGATTTATTGTGAAAGTGTTTCCGATGGTAGGGAGGATAGATCGACTCTCACCAAGGGTTTATAGGATTGTTCTAAATCCACTAGTGGAGGTGGATCCTATCTTTCATCCAACTGGGATAATCATGTGGCTAAGAAAGATTAATGACTATCTGAGACTAGATGCCTTTATAAAGAAAACTATGCACCTGAATAAACTAAGCCATGGGTACCTACTATTATTGGTATGATTTTAATTTCGTCATCTATGGTGATATCTTTACTTAATCATGTTTCAAATCATTAATTACTGTCCTAATATTTTATTGATGTGATGGGATTGTGTTCATACCTTATGTCATTATTGGTTGATATTTCTATACCTTGTGGAAGTAAGTGTAAACAATGTTTCAAATTTTTCACATGTCAAGTAAAAATAGTCATATTGGAATTCAACTACTATTTAATTGTTCTTGATTATAATATCTCGGACCGAGTTATAATAATTGATTGTATCATCTACATTATGGACTTGATTTACTACTATCATCATAGAGTTTATTTTTTCACCTGATAGGATATATCATGTCTTTAATGATGATAGGGATTCTAGATCTAGGACATAAGGCTTAATGATCCTTATATAGTGATAATCTCACACAAATGGTCAATGATATTCACTGATATTGTGGTCTCTCAATCCTTTATTCCACATGTTTTAGAGGTGAGTGCATATCCAAAGGTCGTTTTAGATGATTTTTCTTGGTTACCACTATAGAGGGTGGTAAAGCTCACTATCTCCCTACTTTTTGTATGATGCCCATTTTGATGAAATCTTATCAAATGGAACCTATTGTTTTAATGGAACATGTATTCAAATTATATATCTTTGCACTGAGCTATTTATTCATTCAATAATTTTACCTGGGGATTCTCCTGTCCTCCTTTCCAATAAGTGAGAGAATACCCTCCAACATTGAGTGAATTATTAATAGCTAAATATCGTGAATATTAAGAGTATATATCCATTATGAATTATTAATAATTGGTTTTCTCATCTCAAAGTGGATAATTGGTTTTCAAATTTTTCCCTCTAGTATGAGTACCACTAGTAAGGAGTTTTTTTATATAATATTACTATAAATGTGTTTAGCATCTAATATGAATATTTTCTATTTCTTTATATGAAATTTTATTTCACTAATAGTCATGTGGTATTTATGGAATTGATAATCCAAAACATTCATCGGTTCATTGAATATTATGTAGTCTTGTTCAGCGAAGGTATCTTTGTATTCTTCACATCAATGTAGAAACACAAGGATCATTTTGATATAATCCGTAGAACAATGATAGAACACTTATAGAATTACAGTGTTATCATGTTTTAGTTTTGGATTCAATAAATGATTTTTAAAGAGAATTATATATATTATAGGTTAATAATTGATGACCTTGAAATGATTCATGTGGTTTTTTTGTTGTAGAATCCCATAAATGGGTTTCAGGATTTGAGTTTCTTGGTCTCAAAAAGTTATTATATGTGGTTTGTTTAGGAATTTTACAATATTTAATCTACAATTATATATTTTTAAATGTATGGGTGATATGATTGAATAGATTGAAAACCCTTATTTATCTTTTGAGGATATGATTATCAGATTTATTCCATATATAATTCAAAATCTTCTATAACAGACATGAGATTTTAATGAATTCGATGATTCTTCAGATATAGGATATTGGTGTTTCTAAATGTAGGGAAAGGAGGTGGTAGCATATAGATATCTCTAGTTTCACCCTCATGATAAGAATTACCCTACCCAAAATCTTGAGTTTTCATCATTTGTTCATCCACTTAATGAATGAAATCACTAAATCTTTAAGGTAATTTTATGGAATATCCTATTCATCAGATCATGAAGTATATTTATATGCATAGGGGTCTAAATTAGTGATAGAGGCACCAGTTTGGGTATCTTTAGTCTTTTTTTTATTTATATTTATTATATACATAATAAAGGAAATATGGTCACTGAACCATGGATCATGAAATTACCTACTCAACCCTTCATGGAATCCGTGCATGAGTGGTCTCAAAAGCATTGTTTTTGTTGAGGAATTAATTGAAAAGAAATAGGCTGATGGATAGAAGTACTTAGTTGATATAAAGGTTAACTAATCATTTGATGATCATATTTTTCATGAACATGTAAATAAAAATTATTTTCACCACATTTTTAAAATCCTAAATGATGAGGAGACCTAGGTTGAGTGGTATCAGTCTCAAATTGGTGGACTATGTTTTTGAAGTATATTTGTTGTTCATATATCTATGAGGTTCGATTTTATGGTAAATGGAATAAATTTAACTATTTCAAACACCCTATAACTAAAAATATGTATAATTATGTGAGACATCAATACATATAGACATGGATGAAATGGTGGATCATAGACATCATATCACGATTACTTATTTGTCGGAAAATTAACGCAGAACACGATATTCATGTTTTTTTTATTTCAACCCGCAGTCATTTTGGTATAGAATTGGGATGATATTTCCATGTAGTATGTCAATGGTTTTCTACAAACTATTTTTTTGAGGGTTGTGATTATGGTGATAATTGATCAATGGATGAAATCATCTAGCTTCACCTTAATAAGGAAAAAATGATGGTTGATCAAATTAGGACCATTTATGTTCAAGGGGTTGTGAAAATTCATGGGGTTTCCTATATAATTTTATTTGATAGAGACATGTGGTTTGTATCATTGTTTTTGATTATTTGTGAGATTCTAGGATCTGATTTGAAATTATTCATGACATATCATCCATAGATATATAGGAAGATAGTGATATCTATTCATATTATTGAAGATTTAATTATATCATGTGTTATTTATTTTATATATTCCTTGGAATGTACACATCATATGGATTAATTTGACAATAATAATTGTTAAAATATTTTGATTAATATGGATCTCTTGGAAGCATTTTATGGAAATCCATGAAGATATCCCTTTCAATTGGAAGAGTTTGGAGAGTGTTCCTTGGATTGACCTATCCTTATTCATGATAGGGAAAAATGGTGCAGTAGATTTGTAAGAGATTAGACATGGAACAATGTCCTTTGAAATCCTATTAAGTTCTTCTTCATCATCTACTATAGTTTGTGTTTGGTGTTCAGTTTTTCTCATAGTATCACCTAGAATTGTATATCATTCATTACTTATACAGGGAAATATGGCACTCTGTTTAGTTGTGATTTATGATAGAATTCAATGAATTTGTTTTATGGAATATCTATTTAACTTTCCTTCTCAATTGATGTAAATAGAAAATTGATTTTCTATTTCCCAGCAGATGAGGTATCGAATGGAAAGTTCCAATATGATTAAATGGGAAGATGTTTAACATCATCTGAACACCATATTGGTTGAACAACTGGTATAGATTAAATGTCAGTAGAAAAAGGTATTTCAAGGTAAAATATTTCCCCCAATCCATGTACTAGGGAAGTTAATATTTTATAGCCATAACACATGGGAGTGGGAATCATTGTTAATGTCGTATATTCATTATCTATTTGTGAGTCATAAATCTATATGACATTATAAGGATATAGTTATTATATTATGGAATGAATTTTGGTTTCCCCTAAGTCACATGTATCATTTAGTTTGATATGTATTTACACATGGAGTCTTTTTGAGTTTTTTTAAGAAATGTTGGTTGAAAACATTGATTTTTTTTAGTAAATAGGTTGTGTACATTGTTTAAGAGAACAAATAAATCTAACTAGGTGGTAACCATGATCATGGATCTATGGGGAACCAAATTAATTTATAATGTTTGGAGCATGGTTCGTCAAACCATTCGTTACTCCTAGTAGATTGTGTGAACCTATGGGTGGTTGTACATGGGTGTCACACATCTACAACATAGTTTGACCAAAACATGCATCTAATCTCCATGGAATTGTGTTTCTTATTTTCTAATGGATAATTTCCATTCTGGGTTTGGTGAATGGTTTTTCTAACGATACATCCTAAACATTCTCACTAATCTGATCCTTTTAAATGATTTAGTTTACCTCTTTCTCCTAGGTAATTTTTAGGTTTAGTATCCTCCAAATCCCATTATAGATCAAACATTACATCCCACTAGTAGTTTGAGTTTTATCCCCTTTGATATATTATAGTATTATATTATTATTAATAGATATATTTAAGATTTATTAAATTTTTTAATTTTTTCATCATCTTATTCATAGATCGTATCTTGATATATTGTCCCATTATCTTGTACAAACACTATTTGGCTGCAGGTGCTTAGTCTAGTGGTTTTTATGGGGAATTTATTTAGTTTCAGTCTTGGAATAGGAGGACCAAATCTACTCATTCCGAAAAATTATTCAAGACGGATATGAGTTAAATACAATTTTGAGGTATGTTTATCTATAAAAAGGACTCATGAATTACATTATATTCATATACAATTCCTTTGTGTTGTATTATAGAGAAAATGGACATGATTTCAAGGTAGGATTTCTACATGGATTATATGCTTTAGGGGTAAAATTAAAAATAATTTTTTTCATACTATATATTTGATGATATTCCTTAAGAGATTATTTGATTTTAAATTTGGTTTTAAATAACATGGGCAATGAATATTTTTTGTTAAATTATTTTTAAATAGCGAGGATGGGTTTCATACGAATTATATAAATCATTGAACATTTGAAACCATAGGTGAATTAGGAAATTTAATTTTCACATTAGTGTGTATAATAACACAATATAATTTCATATCGATAGACTATAATAGGAAATAATTCTGGTTAGAATCCTATTTTTCCTAGATTATTGATATTTATGAGTACGTATTCTCTTAGTTTTATCCCAATCTTTTTATTTTTATTTTATTCCTTATTTTATAATGGATAGTGTATTTCATGGTTGGTTTTCACTTTTTCTCTAATTGTTTATCCCTGAATGGGTTTTCTTATATTTCATTGATTTCTATCTTGTAAATATCATATTCCTTAATTTTATGAGTATGAATTTTTTTTTTAGAAATGATAACTTTGTTTTATAAAATGGTTTTATGTTTGGAATGGGATTTTTATCAATATCTTTTAATCTAAAAATAATTTTTTCATGGAATTATAATTTATATAGATTATTTTTTGAAATCCTTCCAAGCATTGTGCTCACAATGATCTTTTTTCATTGGGAATTTATAGGTTTTGTTTTTTATGACACAGGTAATGGGATGTTTTTCATTTAGTTCCTCAGCTTCTCATGGTTGTTGTCTATTTCATTGTTATAAAAAACCTGATCATTATTTCACAAATAATCAGGATTTATTAAATAAACACTTCTCTTGATACAACATAGAAGATATATAGGTCTAGTGTCTTTGGGGATTATAAACATTACATAACAACTTTGAAAATAAGACACAACATATTTATTGAAACCTTCGTTTACATGACCTCACACATTCTTTCATACATTACATTCCATGAGATAACCTGGGGACATGCATAAGAAAATGGTAATATATAAACCACATCATGGGTGTAAAAAATAAAATGACGAATAAAGTATATGTTTGGAAATAGGAATATCAATGAATTATAAGAGAAACATGAACCTAAAGACATAATATGACATGACTATCATAACATGGAAATGTGGAAACAACATTTAACGTGATATTAGTATGAGCATTGCCTCATTTCACATGGAGAATTAGAAAACACTCATTGCACTATAATTAACATGATTAAACACTAATTGGACTGGACATGTCATGATACTAATCTTTACCCAATTCATTAGAGCGCTATCAGGGCACACCATTCTTAATCATTTCACTTCATGCATAAGTGTTCCACATTGATCATACAACATGGATTCATTAAACATCATCATTTCTTCCATGATGAAGCAATATGGAATTAATATATGAAACAATATAATCAATAAGTAATGTTCATAATAGTGAATACCCTTGATATAGAAATGGTTATGGTATTCACTACACAATGACTTTGTCTTGGAAAATCACGGTGCAATTTCAATAGCATAACGTTGTGACATATGAATTCATAAAAATTGTTTTTGAGTGATAAAGGGATGTCTCGTAACATTTACATAAAATTTAATATTAGATGGTTCATATACATATATTTCCCAACATATTTAATGGAATTTAGATTCATAATACAAAATAATTTCTTGAATATAAATGAGAAGAGAGAAATTCCTTACAGAATTTTGGCATGGTAACAAGTGTAAATGGGTGGCATTAATGAGAGAGGAAGGTATCTCTTATCATTCAATCATAAGTAAGACAGTATGGAGAAGGTGTGAAATAATACCACAACATTTTTAATTGAATAAATAATGGTAAAAAACATAATTAAATTTGAACAAAAATGAGAAAGGAAGAAATCCCTTACATTAAAGTGTGATCCCAAACTCTTGGGATAGGCATTAGAGAGTCTTCTTGGGATATTATAGCACCTTGGGAGGATTCTAGAGTGAGGATGTCCGAGGTTGGGTGAGATTCAAAGGCTTTTAGTTCAGACAAAGTGGGGACCATTAGTGGGTTTATATAGGAAAAGAGATTGAATTATTTATTATTTAGGTTTTCGACAAAACACATTAAACTAATAAAAACCACAAACAAGCCCAATATTTATTTTCCATGGATATTTCCAATGTGTATTGAGAAAATGTATATTATATGATCAATTTATGAAATTATTAAAATATTCGTCTTAATTGTGTGGATAGAAGTCACATTATAAAGGAAGTAAATTTAAAATGTTGAAATGTTTTATATGTCTTGGAGGGTCCACTAAAACTTTGTAAAATAAATAAAAAATTTCTAAAATCACATTATTTTAATGGTAAAACATATTTTGGACAAACAAACCATTTATATTATTTTATTACATCACTATTGGGTCATTATTATTTCATAAAACATATTATATATTTATAAAATATTTAATTTATACCCAATTACACTGTCTATGGAATAATTTTACAGAAATTGTTAACAAGGGAAATCTTATTCTAAGTTACATTAGCCCTTTTGAGATGCTTGATCACATCAGAGTGGTAGCTTATCATCTAGAACCGCCACCAAACCTTATCTCAAGAACATGATGTATTCAGTGTATCCCTCTTGAGAAAATACATACTAGACACATCACATGTACTCAATCCAGAGGTGGTGCCATCAGATAATTACCTTTAATTTGAGGAGAATTTGTTGCCAATCTTAGATCTTTGAAAAATATTTTTATGAAATAAGACAATGCCCCTCCTCAAAGTGTTGTAAAGAAACCCACTATTTTAAGATGTGATGTGGGAACTGGAGAAAGTGATAAATCATTGTTACCCTATTCTATTTAATTACAGGAAAAGAAAATTTCAAGGGAAAAATTTATTAACGGGGAAATATTGTAACAACCTGATCTATTATAAATAAAATTCCCCATACATTTAATTTAATGTCTTGTTATAAATATAGTTATAGAAAAAATTAACATATATTGTTTTATTATTCTATTTGTATTTAATTAACTATTAGGAATAATTTACATCGAAAATACAGATGTTGAATAGTGATCACATATGTTTCGTAAATATTGGGCTTTAACAAATCAAATTATTCTAGAAAAAGAAAGGGATATCCCCAAGTATTGTGGTTATAACCTACAAAAGAAATTTTTTAGAGATTCTAAGGAAGATATAATATCTTGGATTTCCACTTGATCAAGATGAAGGTGAGTTCCAATCACTTAAGGATGATTGAAACCGTTTAGGGGGGAAGATCAAGCTCATTGAGATCACAATTCGAACCATGTTCGTCGAACCACCCCATGAAAGTCCCTCCATTTCACACAATTCCCTTAGGGAATATAATCGTTTATTAAATAAATGTTTAATAAGAATGTATCACTACTATTACGAAAATTATTTTATATAAACTAATGAATAAATTTTTTTCTAATTATTGTAACATTTTAAATTATTTCTAATCATTATATGTTTTGCATAATTATTACATTCAATTAAAGAATTTTTTCGATGAAATAACTAATTTTTTAAATTAATAATATGTTATTAAATTATTATTATTAAATAACTTTTTTAAATAAATATGATCATATAATTTTTATGAATTCAAATGTAATTTTTAAGGGATCAAAAAATATTATTGTTAATAAAACTGTAATTCTCAATAATTGTCGATTACTATTTTAAAAGAGATAATTTTAATATTTAGAATTTTTGTAAAATAATTAATATTAATTTCTGAATAAAATTATTGAACATAACAAATGTTTAATTTTTTTAATAATTTTTTAATATATTAAAATTTTCTGGTAAAAATTAAATAATTTATAAATATACATTGAGTTTTATCACATCACAATGACTTAAAGGTGTTATAATAAGTAATATAAATAGGATCCACGAATGAATATATGTTTTCCCATTAAAATAATTTATTTTATGTTTATTTAAATTAATTTTTTATGAAATTATGAATCCTCTAAAACTTATAATATAATTTGTGATTTTAATATCATTTCTTTAAGAAGTGTGGCTGACCTCCACATCACCAAGGGCGACATTAAATTAATTTCCAGACCATACCATATAAAATAATATAAACAAATAATTTTTTGGAGTAATACATGGGATAAACCACGGGATGGTTTGTGGTTTTGAATATTTTATTATGTGGAGTCCATAACACAAATATTATAGAAATACTGCTCTTTTCCTATTTAATCCCACCCAAGATTCCAGTTATCTTCATTCAATCTCATTATATAACGTCCAATATATTCCTTACACTCTTTATATTCAACCAAATGTACACCCAATCTTTCAAGAATCCCCTTCCAAATCATTTGAGTCATACGATCAGGTAAGGGATTTTCACTTTTTACTCCTTTTTTTAATTCAAGAATCTTTTTTTGAATTAGACATTATAATTTAAGTTGGTTATATTTTATTTTAATTATAATAATTCCATTACATAACAATTGATTTTATTTTTTTATGAGTTAATATTTGTCCACTCACATTTCGAGATTTATCTAAGCAGTTACTATGCCAATAAAATTTATGTGATTTATCTCCTCTAATTGTATTCATGCATCCGTTTTTATGTTCTGATTTCTAATTACAGTTTTATCTTAGCGGGATATAATCTTACGTATCTATCGTACATTAAATTTTATTAATATTTGATGATATCCATCATTAACTCTAATTAGTCCTCCCATAATCCTTTTTTACACCTGTTATAATGGAGATTAATATTTTGGATTGTTTTTCTTATTTAACGATCTTCATTACCGTATGTATTCTACTTACAATTTATAATGTTGGGATATGTTTCCCAAAAACCCTACAACAAAAAATTTAATGTATCTATTATTAGATACCAATTTCTCATTCACCAACCCATTTTTATTGACCTATAAGTGAAATCATTATGCTATAGAAATATCACCATAATTTTCAAAGCAAAACAAATTGTGTAGTGAATACCGTGCACATTTCTTTTCAAGGGTGTTCAACATTTAGAATATATAATCTTTAATTGGGGATTTACATGAATGTATTACAAGATTAATTATCATGTGATAAATTATTATGATGAATGAATCAATGATGAATGATCTATTTGGAGCACATATGAATGAGTATGAAATGGTTATGATGGGTGCACATAAATAATGCTCTAATGTTTTGGGTAATGTTTCGTATCATGATACAACATGTTGGGTAAGGTGTTTTACTATTTCCTTTATTGTACATTGTCCACCATGAAGTCTTAGTAGTTTATCCCTAACTAATGTTCATGATTTAGTGTTTTATGTTTTTTCCTCAATTTACATGTTATCATTATCATGTTATATCATTCCATATTATTACTGTATTATTTATTCCCCATTTATATTCCTATTGTCTAACCATTATATATTATTACATGTTTATTCCCTTAATGTGATTTATAGATTTCCCTTTTATAATATATGTTAACCATTTAACCCAAGCATTTTTACGTACAAAGGAATGTTGTAATCATGTTAAAGTGGTTTTCAACACAACTGATGAGTTTCATGATTTTGGTTGTTATGTATTATACCGAATTACCAAATAAACTATATATTCAATTATTTTGGTCATTATTATGTTAAATGTTATGTAATAAATCAGGTAATAATATGAAATAATGAGAAGGGTTGTTATAGTGATTACTCCTTGATAGGTGTAGTTTGGTTATTTTTTTCTCACATGATCATTAGTATGCTCCCTTCACATATGAATTAAAGACATTGGTTTTATAACTATGTTTAATTTAATTCTCACCCTACATGTATACTATTTTTTAGGTTTCTATTATTACCACATAGGTCATGCTAGACATTACTATTCATACTTTTGGATAGATATTGTGTCAATACCTTATCATTACTTATGGGTATTTACTTTGGAAGATTTTTGCTATATCAGATATATTTATACTTACATTACGAGATTATTTTTCATTTTATTATATATTGTTCATGGATTTTATTATGGTTGATTCATAATTTCTCCTTATTTTATCTTAAAAAGTGAAATTACTCCAATATTGTGATATTTTTATACCCTTTTTGCAAGTCTCTAACCTGGGGACTACTAGTGGAAGGGATTAGGGTCATTATATCTCTCCCCTCTTTGTGGTATCATTGGATGGAGGGAGTCGTAACTTGTATGTTCTATAAAAATTTTATAGAAGAATAAATATATTATAAATATTATATATATCATATATATATATATATAGTGTGTGTGTGTATCATAATTCCCTAACATGAAAGGTGGTAATGAAAAAATTATATCATTCAATGATGTGGTAGTTCACATAACACTTGAATATAATGGTTGTTACACATTTTATAGATGTGTGTATATGTGTAAGTCGAACTCTAAATAATGAATAGTACGTTTGTTACAGACATTATGGAATTTATTTTATATATACGTCAAAATATAAATATAAAAATACATCCTTATATTAAGGATGCTGAATTTATTTTGTAATCATGAAATAAGATTTTTTAATGGTGTGGAGAATTTCAATAAAAGAAAAGAGGTTGTTGATGTATGTTACGCCTTCTTTACATAACATCTTTTCGTTTGCACAAAAGGGTTTCCTTGGATGTAATTTTTTCCAAATGGGAGGCATCTTGGATAATTTTAGGGATGTTGGGAGCTTATTTCATTATATTTTTTTGAAATACAAGGGGGGTTATATGTGTGAGTAAGTGCAAGGGGTGAGTTATTTTTTTAAGTTGAGGGGGAGTGGAATTATTGTAAATTTTTTAAAATGGAATTCAACCCATGTTCTTCCAATTTAAAGTGGATACAATAATGTATTAATTTGATATAATGAAATATAAGGTCTAAATATGGTGAGACAATAGATTTTAGAAATATTTCTAGGTTATTTAGGGCCATAATATTATAGTTTATTCATTTTTTAATATAATTTTTCTCTTAATCAATGTAAATAAATTTAATAACTATCTAATAATTTTAATAATAAAATGAGAACTTATTAAAAATTGTAAAATATTCTAATTCCAAATATGGAATCCAGTTTTTCAAATTTCAATATATATGTGTTATAAATTAATTTAAAATTAACCCCGTATTTAGGACAATAATACGAGGTTGTAAAGTAAAAATGTTCAAAATTTTGGAATGTTTTTATTTCAATATTCAATGTAAAATTGATTCTAATTATCTAAATATGATTAATTTATGTAAATTTTAGCTAATTAATGTGTAAAACCAATTAAAAATATATTTTATCCTTCTTAATAATTTATACAGAAAATCATTTATTTAATTAATGTTCATTATCTTTAACTATTCACCAAAAATGAAACGTCCTAGAAAACTTCATAAAAATCACCATAAGATAATTTTTATATTCTGATTTAAAATATGAAGTTTATTTTGGTAGATAAACTCAATTAATGTCCCAAAAACTATTTAATATAGCTTCTCTATTAAAAGGTGGTAAAACATCCTTTATAAAAATATATGATTTTATGTGTAATACTCGGTTTGTTCTAATCATATTCCTATAAAATATAGTAGATGAGTATAAATATTTTTTATTGGATATAAAAAATATTAATTTCATTAAAAATCACTAATATAGATTAATTTAATTTACTAGGTTAAAACACTATTGTGACCCTAAAAATAGAACAAATTCCATTATATTTTATTGGTTTATATTATCATTTCTAATATATTAGAAATATATAATTAATATTATATTTGTGTAAACCATATATTTTCATATGTTATTAAAAACTATTCATAACTGATAACTTAATATCTAGGTTATAACTTATTATATTAATTAATAATATTTTCAATAATATATTATTGTTTAGTAAAACTAACCCTTGCGTGTTACGCAAGACATTGTAGAAATTCAGCATTACGTGTAATGAAAGATAACCGCAGTTTTCCAGTAGATAAATTTAAACATTAGGTTTCACGTAAAATAATTTTAACATGGTGTTTCATATAAAGGAATATAATAATAAAAATTAAAAATTCATTAAATAAATATTATAATGTCTTAGGGTGTTACATTCTCCCCTCATTAAATAAATGGTGTCCCCTCAATTTAAACTTGTTCTCAGTAATAAATGGATTTATATTTGAAAATAAACTATTTTTGAAAAACCCACTTCATGAGTATTATTAAAAACACATCTTATTAATAAGATAGAAAGGAATTTACAATGGATAGATTACTAGGTTCCCTAGTAGGAGAACATAGGTGAGAAACACAACCATATATACTGATGAAAAATATAATAATAAAGTTTTTATATAGAGTTCTATTGAACATGTTTAGATGAATGTTGACAGCCATAAATCCATAAACCACTATTATAAAATATTCATTGATATCATCGAAAATGATGACAACTAGACTACAATTTTTGTTTCAACACCAGTTTTCAATAGTTGAAGAATTATTTGACTCTATTAGAATATAAGTAAATATGTGTTTATATTTCGTAAACTCAATTTTTTTCGTTGTTCATTGAACTATTTCTACAAAATTACATTTCGCAATTTTCATCATATGGTGATGAAATACATTTACCTATAAAACCTCATTCAAAGATCAACATAAAACATTTCATAAATGGATACCATTTCGAAAATATTATGAACCAACAATTTATATGGAAGGTCACTGAGTTTCATAAATGAACATATCAAATAAGATGAAGTTTTAATGGTCACAAGACAAAAAATGTGAATATGGTAATAACATCGATTACCAAAAAACCATCCTGAAAACATGCATTATTTTTATTACTTAAATAGAATATATATTATTTGATATATTAATTCAACACAATATGATGTAGACTCTATCAATGATAACATAGACCAATTTTTTAATAAATCATTACTAAGATCAAAGGTATCCATCAGTAATCGGACTTGCATTTTCCAAATGAATGATTTCATTATGTAAACATCATTATCTTAGTATTAGGAAAATATTAATGGTTAACTTTCCCTGAATGATTTCTTTTACATAATTGTTTACTTTCTACTGAATAAAATTTATTGTCACAATTCAACATATGATCTCATATCCTTAACATAAAATTATTTGTAGTATAGTCCACATATATTCCTTAATTCTTATAACCAATACATCATGGAAACAATACTCAACTGATATAATTCTTGAATCTAATAGTAATAACATTAATCATCCATCTTTGTATGCGGTAGTATAACAATCATAACCATGATCCATTAACCAATTTTGGGGTTTATTGCTTTGATTAATGAGAAATTGATTTGTGTAGTATCCCATATCTTTACAGTGGAAGAATTGAAAATTGTAATTTTCCTTCTTTACAATTAAATCATTTAATTAGTATTTTTCTCCAAACATGTAACAAACTCACATTACCGTCAAGAAAGTACATGGGTGTTTCTTCCATCATTTTTCACATGTGGAAAAATACATCTTTCCCATAATCCATTTATAAACATTTTTACATTCCGACCTCTTCTGTTCTTACATTCCTTTGAATCCATAAGGTTGTATATTTATTTATCCATCTCATTATCATGTGATATTCAATCCTTAAATGATGATAATTCATGGGAGATTATTTTCCTTTAATATATTGTGATAATGCAATAGAATATGTTAATATTCACACTCATGGTATTATGCACATTGGTGATGTTCACATTCATTATTCTAGGAGACATTACTATTTGAATCATATAAAAAACATATTCATGTCATTATAAAACTTAATATATAATCTCAAAACTAGTAAAATACATAACATACATTGAGAATTTTATTCATACTAAATCAAATAATCATAATCATTATTTCTTTGGAGATATTTTCACTTCTAAATACCAAATAATGGTTTGTAAAGAAAATATTAATTATCCTAAGCATATCCCCCTTTAATTTTAAAAAAAGAGTGTTGTAAGGCCTATTTTCGTTTACCAGGTTAAACTTCAATCTGGACCAATGCACCTTTGTGAGAGTTGTTACCCTAGGTACATATATTCTTGAACAACATCCAATTATTGTATCCAAACAAGGATATATTCATAGGAATACCCCAATAATCTATACCTTACAAAAATTCTGGGATGATATTCTAGTTGTATACTCAAATTCTTTATTTTGGTTATGTTCTATAATCTATGTGTTTTAAATCTCATTTCTAAGGAATATACTAAAATTTCTCGGATAACAACACTAAAACCCTGACAATGAAGACCAATGTCGGTTCCTTACATTATTACCATGGCATTGATATAGTATTCTAATCCTAAGGGAATAAATAGTTTTCGTAGTTTTGGAAAACCACATAATATATGTGAAACCTGTAATGCTTGTGGAAAACAAAATAATGCATAAAATATGTAAAATCTCAGCATCCTAAAAACTCATTGGATTGATTCCTCTTCATAACTTGGGGAATGGAAACAAAATAAGATTCAGATAAAATGATCATTAAGGGTATGTAGAATAGAAGAAATTATGAACTAATAAGCATAATAAATGTGTAATGGAAAATAAGTGTGAAAAGATTCCACTCAAAAAACTGGAATCAGAATAATAAAAATATAATGGTAAATTATTGAAAAAAAATCCATTTTATTAGTAAATTGATAATGAAATGTAGCCTTAGAATTTATCATATGAAAATTACATCGATAATATAAATAATAACTGAAATATTGATAAAGGGAATATATAATTATTGGACATCATCTATAAAGATCTTCAAAACCTATACCACCCAGGCATTTCACATTATGATTTAAAACTACATGTATAAAACAATTTAATTTGGGAAAAATATTTTTCTCATTAGAACCTATTGATGCATACAGAGTCTATATAAATACCCGGTCCCACCCATCACTTTTTGTCCAAATCATTCTTTATATATCCAAAAATCTAAAATAATTAAATAATATGTCTTATCATCAAATATATATATATATATATATATATACTGAATAAAGGAATAATATTTATCAATACTTCATAATTGAGGATAATTAAAAAAAATACATGCTGGCATTGATGAATTAAAATTAAATTGAAATATCAGTAAAAAATTCTCAAGGAAAATAATCTTAAAACATTACAAAGTCTCACATACCACTTTGAATCATTTGATTAAAAATACTAATGAATTAAATAAACTAAAATTAAACTATAAATACCATGAATATAAATGTATACAGGATATAAAATAGAGTATTTATATTTATAAACCACACAAAAGAAATAAGTGTTGAAAATTATGTATGCCTCACATAATGAAAAGTGAGACAAGAATATCATACATTGAGTCTAACTTCACACATGCATTTTTATATTTGACGAATAATAAACATATATTATTTATTTACACTCTTCAAAACCTTTTTCAATTTTATCATTAATTTTATTTCACTTATTAATATTTTTAAAACAACTACATAAAATGTTCTTTTACTTTAGGTGTTTTGACCAAATTCAGGTTATATGTCAAAAATAGATGTGGAAAGTCCACTATAGTAAAATGGGTCATCATATAAAAATTCATTAAATAATAATAAGTAAATAATTATCATCAGTATACATCAATTATTCTTTTAAAACCAATAATGAAATATGATTATGAAAAATTAACCAACATTACAGTCATGGAGATGGAAAATCATACGTTCACATATGTATTGTTCTCAATTTTCAATGATTGTTATGGAAACAAGGTAAGTAACATTATATCATCCTATAATGTTAATTATATCATATATAATGTTATATGTATTCATATATACATACATACACACACATATATATATATATATGTGTATATATTTCTTGTTATGTTAAAGGAATCACATCGTGTTGAGGAGGCAGTAGTCCACACGCCAACAACTGACATTATCACTTTTTAGTCTGTGAAAATGATAAAAAATAAAAAGATATATTATATTTAAATAAAGAAAATAATTTCATTAATGTCATATATATTTTATTTGAGTCTTATATTTATTATTAAACCATATTGAGACATTCCATGTAACCCGTGGACAAATTACATCGATTTGAGGATGAGATAGTTCACACTTCCACAAAATATGTTACAGTATTCCCATAAAATGAAAAATCATAAAACTATGTTATATAAAAATTTATATAAGAATAAATAAATAAATATTATCACATAAATATTCTATAAATGAAATTTTTTATCTTATTCCCCAACCATAAATGGTGGTAAAGGCAAAATGAATGTCGTCATTTTGTGAGGCGATAGTTCACCAGACACATGAATGGTATGGTCGTTACACTTTTGATGGAAGTGTGTGTATTTTAAGGTAAAACTATTAATATAAAAACAACTCATTATATTTTTGATACTATTTATATTAGTTAATCATGTAATAAGAATATTTTATTTGGTGGATAATGTAAATAAATTGAAAGAGCTTGAAGAAGGATGTTACCTCTTCATTGGATATCTCATTTTTCTTTGCATCAAAGGGATTCATTGGATGGATTAATGCCTAAATAGAGGATTATAGAATGTGGAGAGTGATTTTTGGTGATTTTTTTGAAATTTTTTGGGCGAGAAAAAGGGCATGCGAGATGCGAATCAGTGGGATGGGTGAGTGCTTTTTTATAGTAGAGGAGTGGCATTCTATTAAATTTTTTAAAAGGGAATTAGAACCACATTTTTCCTATGTCATGTGGAACCAATAATCATTAAACGTTAATAAAAGGGAGTATAGGGACTAAATATGGTCATCCAATGGATTTTGGAAAATTTTCTAGCTCATTTTTGGCTATATGATTAATATTATTCCTTCATTATGTTAATTTTTCTCTCAACCAGTGTAATTTATTAAAATCACTTTGACTAATAATTTTTGTAAAAACAACTATGTTATAATTATTTCAAATTTAAAAATATTAATATAAAATATATTTAATGAATTTTTTCAAATTCCAATCACATATGTGTCAAAAAATAACTTAAAATTCAACCCGCATGTTGGGTGACAATACCAGTTTTTAATGTAAATATTTTCAAAAGATTGATAAGTTTTTTATCCAATTTCAAATGAAAATTGATTAAAATTAGTAAAATATTATTAATTTATGAAAAATTTGTGTATTAAAAATATAAAAAAAAAATTAATAATATAAATTTCCTTTATAAATTAATTATAAAAAAGTAGTTTTGAATTAAAATTATGGAATTATCAGTATTCATCAAAAAATGAAAATATATACAAAAATACAAAAAAATCACCCTAAGATAATTTTAATGTTACTCTTTGAAATAATAAGTTTTTTATTACATATAAAATAAAAAAAAAGTTCAAAAAATGGAATTAAATTGGGTTTTCCATTAAATATCTGTAAAATAACCATTATAAAAATATTTTTTTTATGCATAAAGTTTTGGATATTCTTATATTATACATAGACAATATATTTCATGACTACAAAAAAAGACATTATTGTCCATATAATATATAAATTTTATTAATATGATGATGTAAAAGAAATTAATTAAATTTACTTGGATAAGACACATTTGTGAGCATAAAAATAAAAATAATTCCTTTATATTACATTGGTTTATTTTTTCATTTCTATTTAATTGGAAATTAATGAATTCGTATTATATTTTTGTAATGTATATCTCTTCCTATTCTAGTTATTAATATTCATAACTAATAAAATTAGAGCTCTGTTATATATTATTATGTTAAATACTAATATTTTTAATAATATATTATTGTTTTGTAAAACATGATATTTTGTTTTATGTATGCCATCCGGGAATGTTAGTCTTAGGTATAATGAAATCTAAACCTGGTATTCAATATAGATAAGGATAATATTTTTGTTCAATGTAATATAATTTTAACATTGTGTTTCATATAAATAAGTCTTGGATTTGAAAAAATTATTCATAAAAGAAAATATTTTAATGCCTTGGGGAGTAACATCTGGGGTCATTTATACTCAATTCATAAATGAAATTGTTTTGTATACATAGGTGATTATGAATTAAATAATCATATTTGTTCAGAATCTCAAATTTTCTCCAATGTCTCATATTTAGTTTATTTTATATGAATATGTAATTTTGAATTTTCATTACTTTTTATATATTTCACATCCTCCCATATGGATAGTAACTCCATATCATAAATGAAAAAACAATTTTGGGTAAAGCCAAATAATTTGTAGGATAATTACAATCATGTTTCATTAATTGTTGAGATGAAAAAGAAACACATTAATCATTCTACATGAGTAGATATCCAATTCGTTTCAATGAGTTGTCACTGTAATTGAAAAATCTTTCCCTATTAGAGGGTTATCTTAAGATTTCTCCAATTACCAGTTTATTCATTAGTTCCTGGAATCATCCTATACACTCATTCAAATTGTAGAAATTATCCCCCCTTTTATTTAACCTTATTAATATCTTATATTGACATGGAAATTCAAAAAAAATCATATTTAGTTTGCACAAGTAAACTATAAATCTTCATTACTTTAGTTGGATGAGGTAAATCTTCTTTTGCTTTAGTCATAGATATACCCCTGGATATTCCATCACAATATACAATTTTTTATAATAATACAAATTTTTACAAATATAAATTACATTTAATAAATATTTAAATAATAATCACATTATTTATAGTTAAAAATATATCTCATATATGTTCTTCATGTTCCCTATGTCTATGAGAATATATCATATTGTCCTTAATAATGACAGAGAAACAAATATAGCCAGATTATAGGAAGCGTATATTCCTCATATTGATAAAAATAGTAGTATAATTAATAAAATCAAATTGTATAATAGAAATGTGATAGATATCATACTTTTTTTTTGAAAAAAAATCTTTATGATTTCCTCATTCTTTACTCGTATCTGGTGATAACCTGATTTGAGTTGAATCCTACAATATAAATGATTTTTTGGAAGCTGATAGAATAATTCATCAATTCTCAAAAGAGTTTATTTTATATTTACTATTACCCCACTAAGTTCTCTATAATCAATGTATAAACTCATTGATACATCCTTCTTGTTAAAAAAATAGAACAGGTTCTCCCCAAGGGGATACACATAGATGAATGAATCATTTTTCCAAAAGTTGATACACTTACTTTATTAAATCCACTAAGTTCATGTATTACATTGTATTTGTAGCCTTCAATTTTTTTATCTTGTAATGGGTGAAATTTAGAATTAAACCTCCATTTATATGATATTTATAGAAAATTATTTATGAAATACATCAAGTTACTCATAAATAATGGCTTCAAATTCTACTTTTTTTACTTTAAAATTAACCCGCTTCTTCAAAAATAATTGGCATAAAAATCCTATATAATGTAGATATTGAATCAAATCAATTTGAGACAATTATACTTTTGAAATAATTTCATGTTTTTCTCTAGTACCACTAAAATTTCCTTTCTTATTCAATTGATCTTGGCATTACACTTGAAGAACCAATTTTTCCCTTTTATTATGTCAAATTATATCAATTAAAGAAAACAATACATAGGGTGAGATTTACTCATAAAATTGAATCGGTAAAAATATATATACCCTTGATGAATGAATATACACACCATGGTTGTTAAAAATATATTCAGCTTCCAATAGGCTAGAGATAAATTTTATATTCCATGAAAACATGAATGAAATACTGGAATGGATAGGACCAGAATCAAATAGTGTACTACCATGCTTTGAGTGAAAAAAATGTGGACCTTCCACCATGTCAATTTGAGAATCTAATTTTTCCATAATTATTGAAAAATTATGTTCTTAATCAATTATATTCTATAATGGTTTTTTTCATTTCTCCTATATCTTTCTCAATTTTTTATGCTACTTTTCAAGATGTACATTCTCTCAACACTTGAACCATTACACCATATCTTGTTCAAACATTGCAATTCATTTTCTATCATCATTATAATGTTTCTTAATTTTATATTATAGTCTAAATAAATGTATCTAGACTTTTCACATTTTTAATAAATCCAAATTCATTAAAAAAAATCAACCAGTGTTTCTTCCAACATTTTTTCGTGTGGGATTAAATAATTTATTCACTTATTTTTATGGTCAAATTAGAATAAAAATGTTTCTACATTATTCCCTTCTTATCATATTTTAAATGTGAATACATTTCATATCTAAATTGAATTCCAACAATGAGATCACCTCATATTATCTTCTCATAACTCCCAAATTATTTGATTAAAAACACATTCTATATATAGGATCTCAGACCACTGAATAATTGACTGATCTTAAAATTGGAAATGTTTATTAAGATTTATGTGTATGGTAAAATCCTTGTAAAATTCATCCCAAAATGTCTCAATGATTCAATATAATTTAATTTATTCATAAGTAAATACCTTTCTTTTTTTATTTAGTGTGTTCAAGGAAAATACCTATTGAAAAATATCTTCTTCAACTCTTCCAACTCCATTTTTTCAAATTGATCATTTCGTTTTTTGATCCTGATAAATGTAATACAATGATTGTATACACCCTTAGGGTTGTAAATTGCTAAATAAACATTATACACCTTAGAAATATTTATTATAGTGAAAAAAATTTCCTATAAATTTAATTTTTTTTGAAATTAATGGGATAGAAGTCCCAATTATAGTTCACATTCGTTGGAATATTATGGATTGAATAACTCTTTTTTCCCTTATTAGTGAAGTTAGATTCTCTAGATATTTCTTATTATTTTTCATAGAATTATATTTCTAGATAAACAACATTAAGTTGTTTTAAACATCATATTATATCATATAGGTATGTTTATTATTTTATTATCCATTGAATTAATTATTAACATGATTTCTTATATTTCCAAACACTTTTATTAAAATAAGAACTCTTAAATGAAAAATTAATGATAAAACTATAAATATAATTTTAATGCTAATGTTTTGATAATATTTAGTTTATAATATTGAGTAGTTTAATAATATATTCTAACATAACTATCTAATTTAACTATTCTTACTTTATTATGGTTTATAAAAACTATATATTATCCTCAATATAACCTCCAAGAGCTTTTTTCTTGGTATGAAGTCTTAGGACCACTCATAATTTACCAGGGTGTAGATTGAGTTAGATGTCAACAAGACTTTTGAGGTAATTATCCCTTGCTGTATTTGTTCCATATCCATATTCTCATTCTAGTATCTAGATATCTATGTATTATCTACAAAACCACATAATCTATAATTTACCAAAATTAAAGATTCTTTCCAATACATAGAATTATATATATTTTTATCAAAATTGGTATTCTATATTAATTTACATAAATACTTAAACCTTTCTAATGTAAGAACTATAAAAACTAATGTTTAATTCATTATTTTATCATATTTATTTAGAAATATAAGTCCATTGATCATTTACATTATATTTATTGAGGTTCAGTTTATTAGAAACTATGTTCATTATACTTGGAATTATTATATTGCATAAGAAAACATATTTTAATTAGGACACTCTTAAAAAACTTATTAATTATCCCATATTAAGTCACTTCAATGTATATGACTTATTAGGGACTTTTATCAAAATAATGGTGAGATCATATTGCCTAGTAATGTATAAGAAAGGAAAACGAAGAATAAATAAAAATATGTGTAAAATATGAGATATAATATATGAAAATTAACATAAGGACAAGAGGAACAACATATTTTTAAAAACATGAGGCATAACATTATCATTTCTGTATGAGGAATAACATAGACATGTGGCTATAATATAAACATGTCCCAATCCTAATTAAATAACACAACTTCATCACTATGTTTTTATAAAATCATATAACCAAGGTTATTAAATAAGGTATCATAAAAAATTAACTTGTAATACTACAAATATATCGAGAACATCTCATATTTGGAGTCTAATTCAATGATTACTAAATTGGAGAATTATCATGGATTACCCTTCATAATACCATGTTTGTTCACTAAGGCAATATAAAACATTTTTCTAGTCACGATTCCAAGGTATCATTAACATGTAATCTCTAAATATTAATTACATACCAAATACAATAGAGTGATATTAGGGTGAACACATAATATGTATGTAATTTTATCTTTCACATTCATAAAAGATCATGACAATTTTTAATTATAAACCATGATTATAAAATATTGGTTTTGAATATTTTCCTCCCCAATAAATAATATAATGTTATATCTATGTGGAGACCCATGAATGATATTATTATTGAGTATTCACTGATGAGTTAATAGAAAGAAAAATAAATAAATATCTTATATAGAATATTTGGTTTATTAAAGATATTATGGATAAGATTTAATGAGAGATTTTGGTAATATAGTCTCGTGAATTTATTATTTCAATATCACATCCTTATAGATGAATATTCATTACATAACATAACTATCAATACTGAAATCATATAAGTCTTGTGATGTTGGAATCTTGGACACATAATAAACAGGTTACAATGATATCTATATCGTATTCCACTTAATTATTAATATCTAGAACCCTTCATAGATATCACTCCTAAAAAATTTCATCAAAACCTATATAATAGAATCATAATAAAGGTTGATCTCGTACAATAATGAAGGGAATAAAAGGATATATCAGTGATCACTTATAAATAAAATTTGAAGATGATTATGAAAACATAATAATAACATTCTAAAATCATACAAATCTTATCATAAATTATTATCTCTAATCATATAATAAATTATTTATATTCATGTGATATTTATCAAAAAGAAATCAAAGAACCTAATTGATGACATCAAAACATTGGCATAAGAAATGGGCTTTTTAAGGAAAATAAAAATGGGAAATCATTTCTTCAGTAGTCTACTATTACTACAAAGAGTATCATAATGTAATGGTTTCACTACATATTCCATCATAAGTGTCAAGGTTCACTCCAAAAACTATAATTGTTTACAGAACCTTACTGAATTGGGTTCACTACCAATTCTAGTCTTTCTTATCACAAGAGATATCCATTTTTATCTAATTAAATGGAGCGATACATAATTATCGTCGCACTAATCACATAGTGAAAATGACATATATGTGTGTAAGAATATCACAAAATATTAATCATATCATAACACTTAAAAGGTAATCAATATTAATAAACACAGCCTAACCTAAGAAAAATATATGGGTTTCATACAATATGAGAAAATAGAATATTTTTTAGGGGATACATTCCAAGGGGTGAGGTCCCATTGCAAATTGTTGTGACCATAACTTTTCTTATATGACTATTACATCACATTTAAGAAAAAATAATATATATACATTCAAGGATTGAAATGTTTGGTATCTTCAGAAAATTACGATCACAAATCACTTATACATAACAAATAATAATATTTATTGAAATAATTCTCATTTATCGACATAAAATCATCCATGTTCTCCTTATTATAGGTAGCCACCAAAGGGTATACGTTAAATAAAATATTGATCTACTAGCTTATAAAGGGGAGGAATAAATTACATAAATCAATAATACATGGGTGTGAATAATCAACATCATTATATAATAGTCGTAGGATCATCATCAAAATCATGATTGAAAAATTGATAATGTAATGAGATGCGGAAAATGAAAAAATTCAACATCTTGTCATAGTGGTCGAATAATGCACATTATTTCCAACAAAGATAGCATAATTTCAATGCTTTAAGTTTGAGCAAAAATTATAACATCATAATTGTGAACAGTAATAAAATCATATTCAAGTATAATAGATATAATTTCATGATATAAATTACATTTTCCATTAAATTAGAGGGGTAAATAATTCTATTTCCACCTTTAACATCTTATCATTCAAATAACTATGCATAACAAATAGAACTCATGACTATGACATTAATGAAATTGCCCACGGAAAGGAGTTGGTATCATAAACATTTCATCAATAATAATTTCATGTATGAAGTTGGGGTACCCAAATAAATAATGGAAAAAATATATGTCATTAAAATTATTTTTCATGAGTGGAGAAGAAAAAACTCATGATGAGAAAATAATGTGTTTTAAAAGGAAAATAAGTTTTCAAAAATAAATGTACTTGGATTATATATTAAGGTGGTAACAAGTATATCCCAAGAGGAAAAGGGAATAATAATTAAAGGAAATTTATGAAGCATTATTGAAGTATCCATACTAAAATGTATGGTAAATATTGTTAACCCCTATAAATGGAGTTGGGTTGGAGAATCCCTTTATCTAAAATCCCACATTATTTCATAATTTTTCTGCCTCCTAAAAAATAAATGTATATTTATTAATACATTGATACATAAGTGAATTAACTTAATTTTTACCACTAATTACCAGTTATAGTAATTTTTTTAATATTTTTAATTTCCATAGTTAAAGGGAATACATCTAATATCATGTTTTACATAAAATTTTCTCATTTTCATTCGATTTCACTATTATTTTCAATTTAATTTATAGAAATTTTATAATTAATTTCAGAAGAATTAAATAAATAAATTTATAAATTTATGTATTATAAATAATTTATTATAATCAGACATATGTTATGGTGATAATAAAAGAAATTACAGCGTCCACGTTTGAAATTAACTAATTGTTAACATAACATTTTTCAAAGTGTGGTATAGAGAAGTATGATAATTTGAAAATTTTAAATATAATAATTATAGTACTTTCAAATAATTAATATTATATTAACATAATAATTAATTATCCTAACATGATTTTGGATAAAAATGGGTGGGTAAAAAAAGAAAGAGGACAGTAGAATGGGAGGATTAATTGATGAGAACAAATCATCTACTTAGTTTTGCTTCTTCTGTATGTCGCTAAAATAATTTGAGGGCTATAGTTTGATTGATATGGATTATTTCTAGGTACGAAAAGAGTCCAATTATAGTGTATTTGGGAATATTTATTCCCTATTTAGGTGAGAGAGTAGTTGTTATCCAAGGGGAGGTAGAGGGTTTATTTATACATTATGATAGGTGTATTTTTAAAATAAAATATTGAATGAAATATTATATATTTTGTAAACCATCAAAAAGTATATTTTTTATAATATAAGTAAAGGATAAATATAGTATAATAGTTTTATGATGTCAAAATATTTTGTAATGAACATTCAAAATTTATTAAAAATGAATTTGTATAAAAGAAAAAAAAATATTTTATGGGAACAATTTTGACATTAGACTCTGGAAAATGATTTTTAAGTTTGAAAATTTAGTCTATTTAATTTTAATGATTCATTATTAAAATTAATTTTCTGACAAAACACCAACTTATATAATAGAAAATTCCATTATTATATCATGAACCATGTAATTTATGACCCACAAATTATTAGAAAAATTGTGTTTTTACTATTCACCTAAAAATTGAAGTATTTCTGAAAATTAAAAAAAATTACCCTTATAAAATTTAAGCATGATCATGATTTAAAAAAAAAATATATTCATCCTATAATAATAAATTTCTCTCATATTTATTTTTAATATTTTATATAAAAAAATATGATTCATATGAAATCCATAAAAATACAGTTTATAAAAAATGTGCCAATATCCTCTTTGGTTTTTTAATCAAGAGTTTTTTTTGGAATTATAAAATTTATAGTTACTTAAATTACTTATGATAAAACTATATTTATAATAATTTTTTATTTTAAGTTTAAATTAAATTTCCAATGCTCATGTTACTATTCCTAACAGTCAGGTAGCAATTCTAAATGTTTAAGTTAGTATTCAAACATTCGCATTTCATCATTTTAATACCTATACATTACATAAATAATTTTTAATCTAAATTCCTATAATTGTTATATATTTAAATTTTCTATAATATTTATTTGATTAAAAATATATTTTTTATTTTTATAGTGTTTTTCATTGGAATGTTGATTATTGTAGATTTTTCGGATCAATATTTTCCCATTATAGTTTTTTAATTATGTATTTTGTGTCCCCTTGTAAGATGTTTCATTTTAATAGGATTTATATTAAATGGATGTTATAATTTTCATTAATTAAATAATTTTTTTTATACATTATGTTTTTTATATGAGTAATAAAATATAATGTAATATATTTGAAATTTATTTGAAGAAAAAATGTCAATATAATCTATGGGTTGTTACATTCATCCATCCTTTATTATTTTTATCCCCATTATTTAAACTCGTATTCTCAAATTATAATAGGTGGATGTTAATTATATTTCATTGTCTCAATTGGTTCCAATATAACCTCTTTAGATTTATGGTTCCTCCACACCACTTTGATAAGATGAGTTATCTTATTGCGGAGAACATTGTCTCTATGGTTCGAGATATTCACTAGATTGTCTTTATATGAGAGTTAATCCTATATTTGCAACACCTATTAATTCAGTACATGTGTTGGATCAGGATTTTCCTTCCTCGTGATTGATCGTCAAACACATTTTAAGATCACAACCCAACCAACATGTTTGATCTAAGATCCATATCCCCAAATGTGCACCTCCTTATTTGAAAGATGATACTGGTTTGTAGTGAATTTATATGTCCGGTATTGAGGATACTATAATCTCAACATGATGGCATAAGATCACTAAAAAATAATATAACAAATCATCTAGGTAAAAATGAAAAAAATTACTAAATGGAATACATTTCTTGTAAATAATGGAATTTTTTAAAAGTGGAAGGCTTGTCCAAATAAAATAAAATAGATAAATAAATAAATAATGAACCCTTGGTTCCTCTAGATTCAATGAAATCCTGCCACCAGATCCATGATCCTTAGCCCAAGTATCCACCATAGGGCCCATGACCATCTGTAGTTCCCTCTTGAAATCTCTAAGGCCCCAAAATGGTGGAGTATTGTGTGAGTAAAAGATTTCATAGGACACCACCAATGAATCATCAACCTGGTATCCCCAATTATAATAGTCTATTCTTTAATAATAAAAAATGTGTGACAAACATAAACATAAAATACAAAACCAAGTGGACATGTACTAACCAAACCATGAAAATCCATGTTATTACCTACTTTGTACCAATAAAGGAATGACAATCATGAATCATCATATGAATCATAATCCATCCAATAGGATGTTTTCAAACCACTCATATTCCACAAGACATAAAGTGGTGGTAACATACTCTGAAACCATAGGGCATCGAGTAATACTCAAAATCCACAAGGTCTCGAGTATCTATGACCTACTATAAATCGAAAAGGCGTTGAGTAATACATTTAATCCATAGTGAGTCATGTATCGACCAATTACTCAGAATCCACATAGAATTATCTAGTGTTCAGGTCACAAGGATAACTTGCTCCACCACCATCATCATCAAATATCATGAATACTCCCCCATTAATGGTCCACAAGAAATTGATGACCTCTTGTCACATGTACCAAGAAAAAAACCACCAATTAAATACAGTACACCACAAGGGTAGGTGTTATAATACAAAATATCATTATGAGTAATGTATTAGAAATACAACATCATGAAAAATAGTCCAACATGGAAAGAGGTTACTCTAACAATTCATCTAGAATCAGTTATCACAAAAGGTCTCACATTATACACAGGCCCCAACATTTTATCACAGGTCAAGCATGGATAACAATAAATCCCCCCATAAATCATAATATGGAAATCCAAATGTAATGAGAGCCCATAATGGTAAGGAACATTCTTCCTCAAATGTCATCGATATCAACGATAAGGATAAACAACCCTATGTGGAATGATAGAAATAGTGGAAACCTCAATATCAAAGAACACCTCTTCATGGTATTATTAATGTAAACATCAAAAAATCAATTATCGATGTTCATCAAGGGTTCCTAGAACAAAAAAAAATTATTTTATTTTAAAAATAAATAAAATGTTACATGCGATGAAGATTTTTCTTAAGGTAAGCAGATAAATGCTCAATATTCTCTTTAAGAATAATTATCTTTTCTTATTTTATCATAAATTATATTTTATTATTATCTATAGATAATTTATCAAAAATTAATCTTTTAAAAATATCTATTGAAAATTTATCACTAATTATCCATTTATATTTATGTTTTGATACTTTATTACAAATTATCTATTTATAATTATCTATTAATAATTTTTCATAAATCATACATTATATTTCTCATTTGTTAATTTATCATAAATTAATATTTTATAATTATATATTAACAATATATTATAAAGTATCATTTATAAATATCTACTAATAATTTATTACAAACTGTCCTTTTTAATTAAAATTTTATAACTTTTAATATTTTATCCTTTAACAATGCCACAATTAAGAGTTGGTAATTTCAATAATTATCCTTTGATATACATGTTATTATCTATTGATAATTATAATTTGTATCCCTTTATTATTCAATGAGATTGTCAAATTTCAATTCTAAAAAATATTACTCAAAAAATCATTGTGATTATCCATGGATAATTTTTTTTATAAATTATCCTTTGATAATCTAGAAATTATTGTTCCATAATTTCAATAATTATTTTTTGATAATATCAAAATTATCTTTTGATAATTATAAAAATTATCTTTTGATAATATTTGAATTATTATATGATATATTTAATAATTATCCATTGATAATCTCACAATTATGATTTGAAATATAAATTATTATCCTTTGATAATCTCACAAAAATCATTTGATAATTTAAATAAATATTATGAAATAAAATCACAATTATCTTTTGATAATCCATCCCAAGAATCCTATATTAATGTTTTTAATATTTATCCTTATTAATATAAAATATTAGTTACCTTATAATTTTAATAATTTATCCTCGAAAAATTTACGTAGTTATAATGTCATAAAACATAAATTAACTTTTGATAATTTCATCTGAATTATTTTTAAATAATTATGGTGTAAATATTTTTATATAAATCATACCATTCTCTCATAATGATAGAATTAATAAATAATGGAATAAATTAAATGATCTAAATTATAAATTTAAAAAATAAAAAAATTCCATCAAGGGGTCCACACATAGAAGTCTTTCACACTACAAAGAAGATCTAAATGTTATAAGATAGATAAATATTCATTGGTCACACACTAATGGGATTCAGGACCCCTCAGATACCATTCTACATCAAATAATTAAGGATGAATCGTTTTGGTATTTAAATTCACAAATAATTTCTATTTTTTCAGATTTTATGACATTAATTCAAATCATGTTTAATCCAAAATGATGACTTTAACAACAACTCATTAATGTGTTTGTGATTAAAATAGTGAAAACAAGTGAAAATAAATGTTTTTGAATCAATCTGTTCATTAAAAATGGGTTGTTGAGATAGTTAGGTAAAATGAATAGTGGTTTCCATTTTTAATAATTATATTAAAAATAAAAATATTATAAAAATAGAAAATTTAACTTAATTAGTGAACTCGGAAAATGCCTATAGAACATAACAGTTATGTCAAACCTATGGTAAACACCACATTTTAGACATTACCATGGTCTTATATTTTTAATAAGACACCCCGTTTGGGAGATATTGAATTATGTTCCTAAAAATATATAAATAAAAATATTAAAAAGGTGTTCTTCATACACAATGTTTCTCAGTTTTTGATGCAAACAAATGTTATATTGTACCTAGGGTAAACCTCTCAAGTTAGATATAATGATATCCTTTTGTTTATAATATTATACACCATTTGAGAGATATTAAATTATTTTGTAAAAATCATGCTTGTGTAATATTATATATTTCATTTTTTTCAATATTCAACTAGGTTCTATGGGTCCGGTAATCCCATGTTATCTATGCGCCTAAGTCTTGAAATATTACATAAATATTTATAAGCTGTTAACTAGAATCTAACCATTATGAAAATATATTTAAATCATTTTTTAAATGATTTTATTCATTAAAATTAAATTTTTTCATGAAAAATTATAAATTTTCATCAACACAGGTTTTTATTATCTCTAAAATTTTGGATATTATAATTCTCTCCCTTTATGGAATTCTCATCCCTGAGAACTATCATTTGTGGTCTTTCATAAACCACATTTTTCATTGAGCATGAACATTAGACTCGTGCTCCCACATCTCCTTCAAAATCATTCCATCATACCATTAAATATGGAATAGTTGTATTACCCTTCCATGCTTCAAAGTGAGATCTAAACAAGACACTACTCATAAGATAAATCTTTCCCCATCTAAATTTCCATGAAATCAAAAAGATGAATAGGTTTGGGTAAGTACCTATGAAGTTATGACACATAGAATATGTCATTCATACCTCAATACTAAGATGTTAAGTCCATAAGGAACACCATTGTCCCTATCATCGTAGTGATGTAAAAGGGTCCAACAAATCATGTTGTTAGATTACCATGAATTCCAAAACATCTGTTCCATAACGAAGAGGTCACTCCAAAAAACATTATATCCTATATAAAATTATAATGCTATCCTGATATGTTCAGAGTAAGATATTTTTCTTGCATTGATGGTGATAAACTACATTCTTATCAGTTTCACTCTCTCGGAGTTCAGATAAACCATGTTAGTGAAAACAACTGTTATCTCACTTGACTCATTCCAATATAGCAGTGAGTGATAAAATATACCATAAATTTTTCCATGATGTTCCATCTGAATTGAATTGTAATAGTTGTTATTATATGTGAACTCTCCCAATTCATGATGATCTTTCTATTCTCCTCCATTATCCATAACACAAGCTCATTGAATATCCTCAAACATCATTATACTCTACTTGGACAATCCTTCATACTAAGAATGGTATATCTTTTCAATATCAGTTGATTTCTTAGGGATTTTCTGAAATACCTACCAAAATAATGAAAAAATGTGCATATTTATCCAATAAATTATCATGGATACTACATGTAGTTGTACAATATCATCGACATATAACATTATAGATCATACACTCAATGAAATTCTATGACCGGTAAGATGTGAGCTAACTTTGATTGCTAATCAATAGTTACAAAAACCATGTCACAAATCCTCTGGGTCTAACTAACCCCATAAAAAATGAACTCATGATGTCATCCCACTTTTATATAGGTATTAGGTGTGACTAAAACGACCCTCTAGGCCACTAGTGATTGACCTTTATGCTCTGATAGCTAAGGCATCAGGATATGTTAACAACACTATCTCTCTTTATCCCTAGACACCAATACATTCTCTAAAATTCATAATATGTATTTTATAACCCTAATTTACTACCCATAAATTTTCATGGTAATTAATCATCAATTTCTTCATGATACAAGTAGATTCTAATATACATCCATGTACCAAGAACATTTCATCATCATCCATCGACCATCCAAAAATTAGGTTACTACTAGCTAGTTGTTCCCTCAATAGATCACACTCTGATTCTGAGTCATGTTCCTCCTTACCTAGTCTACAAGTGTATATGTGAATTTAAACGGAGAATAAGTCATATAACCCTGGTCCCATGAGGAATCCTCCCTCCAATCAGCCTATAAACTCATCGTGTTCCACTGCTCCTCTGAGGGACTCCCTATAAACTCCTTCTCTATCCTATTTCATATGGATAAGAGAATCAATAATTATATTACCATTTCTAGGTACATACATCATATCAAAATCTAATTTGTACAAATACTCAACTAAACACATATATCTCGGAATTAGGTCTCTCTATTTGAAGATATAGGAAAGGATTTTGTGGTTGATATAAAAAACAAACCTCTCACCAAATAAATAGATTCACCTACACTTTAGAGTGTTGAAACAATCTTATAGATCAAATCTAGGGAAATTTTAGTTATTCTTATTGGGTCATATCTATAGAGACAGTAGGCTACTTCTAACTCTCTAGGCGTCATCACCACTCCCAGACCAATTCATGATGAAAAATAGTTCATTTCATAACATATCCTAAGTTCAGGGATTGTTAGTTCTCGAGAATGGATCAACCTTATCCTTGCATCAATGGAAACCTCTACACATTAATCTATCCAATGGAACATTAATCCCTTGTTTTTCTATTTTTAATGGTTGTTGATGGACTAAAGAATTCCTGAATAAATATTTGGTGGTATCCTACCAAACCCAAAATGATCTTAATATCAAACACATTCTAGGGACATGTTCGGGACATGACTACATCAATATTATATTTTTCTATATATATATCAGTCTCATACACCACATTTCCTAGGAACTTCAACACTATAATCTACAAGTCACAATTTTCCATCTTGGAATAAATAGTTTGTGCTTAATGTGTGATAAGGACTATATCTAGGTTACTATATTGTTTCTCAAGTTTTGATGAGTAGATGATGATATAATTGACTCATAATGTGAGTAATGAGTACATGTATGGATGGGAAATATTGTTATTAAGGTCACATAACACTACTTGTGAATTTTTCACCCTGAATGGCATCAGAAAGAACTTATACAATGCTTACCTATTCAAAAAGCTATCTTCAAAATACCCCCTCCCAAAATCACAACATGTGATATCTCTATCAAAGAAAAATTTTATAAAAACATTATTCTCCCCATATCTTATTGAAAAGGGAATTGATATGAGGCCATAAATATTGGTCCTTCACCAAAACCTAGATCAACATTCAATAATCAATGAATAGTCAAAGACAACCATCCAACTTCTTGGTGAGAAAAATAGGTGAACCCTAGGGTTATGTTATAGGACTGATAAATATTGATCTCACTAAGTCATTCAACAATTCCTTGACCTATAACTTCTTATTTGGTACAATATGAAACAAGGGTATTGAAATGGGATTTTCACCATACTTGAGCTTTTCAGCATACCTTACACATCCTTCGTAGTCTCCATTAAGTCAAAGATCCACAACAATTTCAACCCATTACTCTACATCATAAAGTCATCCAGTTCCATGTATGGATAAGAAATATCATAGATAAAGTAGGTCATACTTGACCATACTTTTGAAATCATATTCCTTGTATATAAACTAAGTGAAAGACCTACATCTTAAGCTTCCATGCATCTTAAAGGACATTATATGTATTAGAGAATGCTCAATTATATTCTCTTGCATATCTATTGGATAATAAGAATATTTCTCCCTTGTAGAAGTATTATGACCTACTTCCCAAGTTGTCCGATAATATTACATCTAGGAGATATATTATGTAATTTGAAGGAAACACATCCAACAATAGACAATTTAATTTGGATAAACACCAATTAGTATATGGGGTCACAAAAGGTTCTCTGAATAGTCTACCCTTAACCCAATGTATACACCTCATAGCACTAACCCTAGTCTCCATACCTACATGTTATTCATAGTCATCATATATATATTAACATACATTCCTGGTATGTCAAACTAATCAATGTAATTAATTATATAACACAACATCATGGAAGCTAATATATTACATAAGGACAATCTAACTAGAACTTATAGAAAAAATAAAGACATTTAATGAAAAACTACAATGAAGCATAACATCAAGTATATATATGGGATATGAAACTACATGCCTATTCATGATCCATTAACGTGCCCAAAATCCCATAAATTCCATAATAATATCTTCTGCATCACGGAATGTGATTTTAATAAATAGTAACCTCAAAAAATAAATTACCCATATTATGGAAACTCAAAGGTCCATTATACAGGGCTATTTAGGCACTGTCAAAAATCCGATAAATGAATTCCTACCATCCTATCTCCTATATATCCATTCCAATAAAAATAGAAATAGAAGAATAATTTTGTGAATCACAACATATCCTACAATTTTGTAACATCGTGACCAGATTTACCATGTCTGAGCTGGAGTTCTTCAGGACCCATTGCACACCTCCCTATATAAAATAGTATTCCTACTAGAAGTGAGGGCCTGAGTATGATATTGGGGTCATTATTCCCTCAAGATCACATTATAGGATCTATATTAAATAATAAATAGAATTAATAATCATAGAAAACATACAAAAAACTAAATAAATTGACTACTAGTTATGTAAATAAAAGTATCTATAAAAAGTGGATTGCATTTCCAGAGTAAATAATATATATAAATAATTAAAAAAATGCAATGCAGGCTCCCCTAGTGTCCATTTTATTCCACATCCATCCCCACACTCCATAGCTCAACTATCCACCATATGGCCCTTACCATTCACCAGATCTCTTATGAAATCGACAAGTGAAAGAAAATTCCAATCTATTATGTAAGTAAAAGAATTAATTGGGCACCACCATTAAGTCCTCAAATAGGTCTATGAAAATTATAATAATGTATTATATATTAATAATAAATGTTTAATAATAATAAAACATATAATCCAATCCCAGAGGTCATGCACTAACCAATCCTCAACAACCTTCGATAGAACCTACAATTGATTATTTTTTTAATTATTTATTTTATTTACTCTGGATTGAATTTTTACTTTTGGGATATTCTTTTTTTACATGAATTTTATTCCATATAATAATTTTTTTATGTTTAATTTGTTATTTTCATATGTTTTTTATTTTTATTATTGGTTATATGACTTGATGGTGAGGGTTTAGTCTCACAACTATCAAACTGAATCCCTCGTTACATGTTCGTAGTCTATTGGTAATGGGGAGGTATGCATGAGGTCATGTTGTTCTCCATATTGGACTCAATATTTTGGGTAGAAATGTTACACACATCATGAGAATGATCCATATTTAGTGAAAGTGAAAGCTAGTTGGCCACTACTCCTATGAGATCAAGGATCTAAAAAGGTGAAAATCTACCTTGGGAAAAACATCCACTTCATTCCAAACCACATAAATCTCTTCCATGGTGACATTTGAAGATAAAAATTATCTCTAGATACAATCTCCATTTCCCTTTGATGGTTTTAATCATAAATCTTCAATCAACTGTGAGTATATTTTATATGTTTTTTTAGGGATTGAAAATTCTCAGTCATATCCTACACAAGATCATGTCAATGTAGATTTTTTTATCCAATTTCATCCCAATATGTTGTAGTCGAACAATGCTTATCATATATATCATTATATAGAGCCATTTCAATACATGATTGGAAGATATTGTTGTTTGAGAACTCAAAAAATGTGATAATTTGATCCCATCCTTTATTAAATTACACTGAACATGCTCTTTGTATTGTATCCGGAATCATAACAGTTTTTTCGTATTTTCTATCAATATGGTAATGATAGTTCATACTTGAATTCAATTTAGTATTAAAAATTGGTTTAATACTTTTATATAATTTATAGGTGAACCTTGTATCATGATCAGAAATGACTGATACAGGTACCCCATAAAGCCTCACCACTTTATTTACATATATAATCATTTTTTTCAATAGAAAAATCATTCCAAATATATGTCAATTTGGTAGTCTTATTGATTAATTTTACTACCACCTATATCACATTATTTTCATTAGATATCTTCATGAGACTAGTGAAAAAGTCTATAGTGTCATTCCTTGATTTCCATGTGGGTATGGGAAATGGCTGCAACATTTATTTGGAATTATGTCTTCCTTATTTAACATGTTGACATACCAAGAACTTTTATGTGTATTTAGTAATCTCTTTATTTTTTTTACTACTATAATTTCTCTTAAACATCATTATACATCTGGTTACTTCTATGATGGATATAGAAATATGATCTATTTTAAATTTCCAATAGATTCATCTTTATATCAAGTGATGCAGGAAAACAAACTATAGTTCTTAATTTAATGAAATCATCCTCGTCGATGTCGAGCTCCTATATCATAACAATTATTATTTATTTCAACTTATTTTGAATCTTCATATCATTCATTTTTACATCAGTGATCATATTTTATATAGATGGTTGGGAATTAATTATGGTAGGTAAGTTGTATTCCAAACTGTTGTGATTTTTAAATCCATAAATTTTAGATCCATTATGATTGGATCGTTCTCAATAAACATAATGGATATAGTAGTAGATTATTTTAATTTAAATAGCATTAGATACCTTTTCCATATTTCATGGATGGTAATGAGTAGAAAAAAATTAGTTCTTGAATAACTCTAACCGTATTCATTGATGCATGCATATCTCCTTCTATGTGAAAATATATATTAGACTCTTTTGATCAGTATAAATTTCACACTTATCACCATAGATATAGTGATGAGATATTTTCCAGGTTAAGATCATAAATGCTAAATCTAGTTCTTTCATATAGTATTTTTTTTCTCAGGGATATTTAGCTTTCACAAATCATAGGCCACCAATTAATCCTTTTTCATGAGTTTTAAACACCAACATTTAGTTTAAGCATCATTATATATCACAAAACATTCACCACATGTTTTTAGTGTGAGTAAAATCATAGTTATTTTCCGATAATTGGTATTTTTTAGGATTTCATCACATTATTCAATCAAGTCCTACTTTACCCCATTAATTATTAATTAGTTTCTTGGGCTAGAAACAAAAGATAAATTTCTCGTAAAACATCATTTGTAACCTACTAATCCATGTAAATGATGGATTTCCATGATACTGGTGGGTATGGTCTATTAATCCATTAATTTTCTTTTAAATGGTCCATATGAATTTCTTCGACTATGTTCGCGTGCCACAATAATATGACTTCTTAAATCTAAAAGTCACACATTCTAAACATTTAATACATTTTCAAATCCCCTAATTCCACCAACACAATACTTATATTTTTTTGTTCCTTTTTCCACTTAGAGTAAATGATGATATTTTTAATAAATAATACCAATGGTTTTACTGTATAGTCTCTAAAGTCTCTATTAAACAAATCCATAAATATTTTATGGGAATTTTCAATTCTAATTTAATCACATTGAACTAATAGTTTCAAAACCTTGTATGGAATGTTGCCTTATGAATATATACCTTCATCAACTTTAGATAATGGTATCTTGAAGGATGATAAACCTTCTAGAAAAAATTTGATCCTCATACTTTATCAAACAATACATCAATCCTGGGATTGGGATTTTTGTTCTTTGAGGTGATCTTATTGAGCTTCGAGTAATAGAAATAGAGCAACATTGATTTAACTATTTTATTTTGAAGGGGGAACTAGTTCACCACAACGTGATGTGGTTGGTTGTATGAACCCTCTTTCAAAATTAATTATAACTACTTATTTAAATCCTATAGTTTTATAGGGGCAATCTTATAAGGGAATTTGTAGATAACAGTTTATCCACATATAATCCTTATTGATAACTCCACACCAAAATCTGAGGGAATTCTAGGAAACTCATTCTAAAATTCACCAGTGTATTCCCTCATAGTGGTAAATATCTCGAGGTTGATACTTCCTTGGACAGAACCATTTGGGAAAGTCATTATTATTTATTGTGTATCAACACCCATATCATTGATGGATTTTAAAAAAGAACATTCCTAATCATCCGTACATTTTTAGAGGTTCTTGGGATAGTTCATAATATAAAAATAGTTTCATTTTATCGGCAGTGGATGTGTCCTCAATATAAATAAATTCAATCCATGCCAAGTATAGTGTCAAATTCCACCATAGAAAGGACAACAAGATTTCATGGAAGATTCATCCCACATAATAGGAGAATTTTCCAAAACATTGGTTGCAATGATCATATCCCTTTGTGTTATTACATATATCTCTACTTCTGGTTATCAAATAAAACCTTTTACATTCTTGAGTAAATAGTAATATTACCTAATAAGACATAATAGTCATCCACCACATCATTATTATTGGTTATTTAAGAATTCACTTTCTCTCCTGTCTTTTGTGGTTGGTGATACAAATTACCCTTAGGGACCCATGGTTTAGTGCACTATCTTTCGTAGTTCCATTTCACCCTATAGTTGAATCACTGAACAATGGGTGGTGTATTAGGAGGTTCCTTACTTTACTCCATAATTTTGGCTAGATTTTTCATGTCTCTTCAGCATTCATGGTATTTGTGGCATTATCCCAATGAATTGATTCATTTATACATCCCTTTTATGTAATTTACCTAATGTTTCATCCCACATTTTTGAAATATGGGTGGTTGTATAATCTGTTATCCTTTAATATCTAAACCACTATCTTGAATCTGCATTATTATCTTCTTATATCTATAGAAATGGGACAATTATTCAAAATAAATATCTGGTTTTAGATAACATAGAACTACTTATTTTTAACTCTCAATGTCTCAAATAAGTAATCATTCCTAAGACATATATTTAAATCACTAAATAGTCTATCAATTACACAATAATTTTTGATGAAAAATCATGAGGTGTACCTTGAAAGACTTGTGATTTTTTCATTATACGTCATTATATATTCTCCTTTAATTTTCATTTTCTCTATGAATTCCCAAAATCTCATTGTTTAAAGAGACTAAGGGAAATACATGTAATGAATTATTTTTGTGGAGTCTTCCAACTCAAAATCATACATTTTATCCTTTTTCTTGGTGTTTCTTATCAAATCCCAACATTGATTGAACTATATATCTAGATGATATATATCCAGATTCATCTTCTCCTTTTCAAAATATTACAGCACAGTAAATATCTTCTCTATTGAGTAAACACATTGTTTAGTAAAAAGAAAATAGTAGGTTCCACTAAGAATCACCATTTGTTTCTAGAATAAGGACTCAATATCATGTTGTTCCTTATTGGTTGAGGGTAGACATTCTATGTAGTTATTTTATTATTCATATCCTAATACAGATGGGTAAGCACCTCCATAATGTTTTTATATCCACCTCTCACTACATTGGGAAATTCATTGGGATAATTATTTTGTAGTCCCTAACATTGGTTTTTAGACTAGTTACTCCTAGTTCGAATAATTTTCTAAAATATAAAGGGTTTTAAAAAAAATAATTCAATAAAAAATGAATTAATAATTTATTTTGTTGTGAAAATCAATTCCTATGGGATCCCTTTATTCAGACTTATTATAAAAACATATTGGATTCTTAAATATACTTTAACTTATACTTATATACATCACTAATGTTTTCTAATCCCAATTCAAAATTTATCTAAACCCTACCTCTTATTCATATTATACCGACCCTAATCTTTCTTACATGACTATTACATTATTTTAAATAAAAAATTATAATAGTCATACATTCAAGGATATAATTGTTTAATATCTTGGAAAAATTATAATCATAAATGACATATATATATTATGGTAAACATTATTAAATTATTTCATTATTCATATAAAATAATTCATATTCTCATTAGTACATGTTATCATCTGATGGTATATATATAAGATTGGGGTTGGCTACAAGATTAGTCAGGGGAGGAATAAGGGACATGAATTAATAATACATGGGTGAGAATAAACAAAATAATCATTTTAGAAGTATATCATCATCATAAACATCATGATGGAATGATTTCATAATTCATGTAATATTGAAATGCATAAAAATGAAAAATCATGTCATAGGGGTCATATACCTAATGTATTTGTGAAAAAATATAGTTTCATGTCTTTGCATATCATATGTGACAAACATTAAAATCATCATTATGAAAAAATTTATCCTCATGTTCAAACTTAATATATATAATATCATGATATAAATTACATTATCCAATTAATTGTATGGATATATCATTCTAGGACCACATCTCACCTCCATACATTCACATAATCATGCATGACACATAAAATATATAACCATTGTAATCATTATATATCCCATGGAAAGGAATTAGATTCATAAGAATTTTATCGAGAGTATTTTCATGAATATTCATTGGGTTCCCAAATTAATATGGGAAAAATATTTGACATAAATATCATCATTCTTTGAGTGAATAAGAAACAACTATAGAGGAGTAAAAGATGTGTTTCAAAAAGAAAAGTATTTTTATAATATAATTTTATTTGGACTATAGGTCAATGTGATAAAATATATAACCTTTAATGAAATTTAAAGTATATTAAAAAGATATATATGAAAAATTAGAGGAATATCCACATTGAAATTGATGTGAAAGAGGGATTACCCAATGAAAGGGATTTGTTTTCGAGAATCACTATTCCTTAAATCTTGCTTTGTTTCATCGTGTTTTTGCCTCTTGAATAATAGAATTGTCATTTTTAAAAAATAGATACATAATTTAATTATTTTAGTTATTACCACTTATTTTCAATTATAGTAATTTGATTTTATTTCTAATTTCCTTGGTTAAAGGGATGAAATTTTGTTATCAAGTTTTTTAAAAAAATCTTTTTTTTACTTCGATTTCAATATTTTATTACTGTAATGTATACGTTAAGGAATTTATTTCTAGAATAATTATATATAATATATCAATTATTATAACCAGACATTTTTTTCTATTATAAAACAATCGTAAACTTCTTTACTAATGGTTATCCGACCATTAACGAGACATTGTAGAAACAGTGCAAATGGGAAGTTTGATGATTTAATATGTTGTAAATATAATTATTTCAGTAGGATAAAGTCATTAATATAATTTTAAAATAAAAATTAATTATCCTTATAATAATTTTGTTTTAATGGGGTAAAGAAATAGTGAAATATGATATGATAATGAGTGGAATAATTAATAAGAATATACCCTCTTCTCGGTGTTACATATTGTCTAAGACATTAAACACCTTTGATGAATAGAGTTGGATTGATCGAGAATTTCCACATGTATCCTATGAAGATTATGATATAGGATTTGGGATTATCATTTTTTTTGTAATATAATGTAGGTTTTCTATTCCAATTGGAGGGGGAGGGAATATTTGTAGTTGAGGATAGAGGTATTTCTAGATTAAAATATTGTATATGATACTATATCTAATTTAAACCATATAATATTGATTTTTTGAATATAAAAATCATATAAAACAATAATATAATGGTCTTAGGACATTAAACATCCTTACAATTAGAATTAAAGTGTTTATTAAAAATGAATGTGGAATAAATAAAAATTATTTCATTAATAGAATATGTTTTACTATGGAATTTGGAAATTGATTTTTAGGATTATAAATAATGTTTATTTTATTTTAATGAATCATTTTTGAATATGAATATATTTTTTTGAACCTAATGTTGTATAAATTATTTTTTCATTATTACATTAATAATGATGTAATTTAAGATACACTAGTTATGATATAAACTATATTTTTACTATGCATGTGAAAATTGAAGTATTTCATAATATAACCAATAAAGTACCCAAGGATAATTTCAACGTTATCATTTTAGAAAACAAATTAATTTTATCAAAATAAATTTAGAAATAAGATAATATTAAATTTTAATAAAAAAATATAATTTTTATGAAAACCTTAAAAATACTGTTTATAAAAATGTGATTATATTTTCTGTGAGTTTTTTAATTGTAATATTTAATTTTTCATTATAATATTTATATTTAATTAAATTAATCTTGATAAATAATATTTATAACACAATTTTTTATTTATATGTCAAATTTCTATTCCAGTGTTCAATTTAGTATTCCAAACTATTAGGTTTCTATGCTCAATGGACATGTTATTATTCTAACATTTATATTGCATCCTATAAATACCATTAAATTCCTTCATTCATTATTAAACTCAATTCCTCTAAAGGTTCTCTCTATCTATTATCGATAATGTTGATTATTTTACTAATATTTTTAGTCTTTTCAATCGTCTGGTTCATGGGAGGGATGATTCTAGTAGATTGGGGTGATCAATATTTTCTCATTATATTTAACCTATATTTTTATTTTCTCCCCTTTTAATATATATATATATTTAATGGTCTTATTCATTGACTAATAAAATGATATTCATTAATGAAATAATGTCTTACTGGTTTCTTTATCTATTATATGTGTATAATACTCAATAATAAAATATAAAAAAAATTAACTTCAAGAAAAAAAAATCATTTATAAACTCTAGGTTTTTATAAAAATAGCCTTGGATATGTACTTATTTGCGATATAAAATCATTTCCCATCACAAATAATTTTTTCCCATATTATTTGTGACGTAAAATTACTTACATACCAAATTGATTTCAGAAATTATTCCTACCATACCACGAGAAGGGTTATTTTTATGATGGAAGTGATTCACCACCACAAATAATAGTTTATTTCCCTGATATATTCATTAATATCATGTGTATTAATTAAGGGACCCAACATGAATAATATATTGGAAGGATTTATTTCTAATGGGGACTATCAAAAATAGTTTTATATCACCGACATAGTTTTTTATAGTGGGTTTTATTTGTGGTGCAATTCTTTCCCCGCTAATTCATCAGGTATATATTTTCCCTAGATGAATTTTTCTATATTATTCTTTAATTATTCTCCTTCCACTCCTCTCTTTTATCTCCCTTTATTTTCTATAAATAGAAACTTTTTTCTATGTATCTCAAACTATCAACAACTCAACAATGTTTACTTTCATTAGATCATCATTTTGATGTACATATTTTAATTAAATTAATTGTTAACTAAATTATTTTATTTTACAAATGAAATTATTAGAAATAATTAATTATAATTGGAAATATAAAATTATAATGAGTTGTAATTGATAGTAATTAAATTTAATAAATAAATAACCAGTAAATAATTATTAATAATTAATAAATATTTATTCATTATTAGTAAAAATTTACCATTATTTATAGTAATTAATAAAAATTAGTGATAATTTATTATAAATAGGAGTGATTGGGAAAAAAACTTGTAATTGAAAAAATTAGTTATAATTATAAAAAATTTTAATTAGAAGGAATGTGTGTTAATTAGTAAAAATTATTATTATTTATAAATAATTAGTGCTCATTACATATAATTAGCCGTAATTACAAATAAATAATAAAAATTATAAATAATTATTGGTAATTAGAAAAAATTAGTGCCAATTTGTAAAAATTAGTGACAATTAGGAAAAACATGAATTATCTTTGAATGTTATTCATAATTGCTGGAAATGTTTATAAATTATTTCATATTAGCATAAATTTCCCATAAATATTAATAATTTTGGACATTTAGTAACGATTGGTGCTAATTGTTATAAAGTAGTAGTAACTATTAAAAATAAGTTGTAATTAAAATAAATTTGAAAGTATTAAGTGATAATAAGCATGAATTAGTATTAAATTGTTAAAAATAGTCATAAATATTACAAATTTAAAAAAAAAATTAGAAAAAAGAGGTAATTAGAAAAAATTAGTGATAATTTGTAAAGATTACTTTTAATGAGTAAAAATTAGTTGTAATTAGTGGTAATTTATTATATTAAGTAAAAATAAAATGTAATTAGTAAAAATTATAAATTATAACTAAATATTAGTAGTAATTAGTAATCATTACTGGTAATAAGTAAAAATTAGCGATAATTTGTGAAAAAAAATATTAATTAATAAATAATAATTGATAATTAGAAAAAAAAATACTAGAAGTAATTGGTAATCATTTTTGGTAATTTGTAAAAATTGGTTTAAATTAGTAAATAATTATTGGTAATTTTTATAAATTTGTAATAATTCCAGTAATTAGTAAAATTTAGTGATATTTATAATTATTTTATAATAATTAAAAATAATCAGTAATTTGTAAAACATAAAGATATTTTGTAAGTAATTACTTATAATTAATAATAATTTATAATTATTAAATGTAATTTCAAAATAAAAGTGGTAATTAGTAACAATATGTTGTAATTAGTTAAAAAAATTACAATAATTAATGTAAATTATTAAAAATTATTGGTAATTACAAAATAGTTATTTATAATTAGATAACATTTACAATAATTAGCCTCAATTTGTAAAAAATAGTAGTAATTATTATTTATTATCACTAATTAGTAATAATTATTAAAACATATTATTAATCAATAAAATAGGTATAATTTATAAAATTTTGTGCTAATTATAAAAAATATGATAATTATAAAAAAAATTTAAAAATTAAGAAAATTTTACACTAATTAGTTGTAATTATTAAAAATTATAAACAATTAAAAAAATTTAGGGTAATAAGAAAAATTAGTGGAAGATAATAAAAATTTCCAATTATAAGAATTAGTGGTAATTAATAAAAAACAACATTATTTCATAAATAATTATAGATAATTAGTAAAAAAAATTATGACAATTAGTGTAAATTAGTAAAAGATACTAAGAAATAATATGGTAATTAATAGAAATTAGTAATAATTACAAAAAAAATAGTCGCATTTATTTGATATTATGAATTATTTGACATAATTTGAAATAATTACAAATAATTAGCTATAACAATCAAAATTAGAAAAAAACTATATAATTATAAACTAATTACCAGGTAATAATAAAAGTGCAAGAATCATAGTGCCCTTGAGTTCAGACCATTTAGAGTAGAGGTAGTCATGAGTAAACCCACTAATATTGTAAGAGGAAGCATATGAGGAAGATAACAATTACATGCTTAGTTAGTTTTTCTCATTTTTAGGTTCAATCTCTCTACATGAGAAAATAATTTTTAATTCAATAAATATAATGTCTAGACATGATTATTAGTAAAAAATTAATCTCTCAGAATGGGAGATTAAATTAAAAATAGAAATAACACACTCAGAGGGTATTCATTATCTCTCATGTATCTTTCTTATTCCATTACTCATATGTTTATCCATGAATGTCTCTTATCCAATTGGTGAAAACTATGTGGTTTTAGAATCATTTCCCTCTATTGATGCAAATATCCCCTCTTCCCTCAACTTCAATCGAGGAAAGTAAACAGTGGAGGGGATCGAGGTAGTGAATAGTGAAATTAATCCATTTATGATTACTTTAGACCATTTCGAGGACGAGGAGTTATAGTTAAACCTACAAGTTTACCCATGACTTTATCACCTCCAAACTATCCAAACTGAGGGGTACTAGAAATATTTTACTCTATCTTCACCTCATCCCCTATGCTCTCTACATATTTAAACCCCCTTGGTTGTCCTTCTATTTTAATTAACGGTAAAAATAGATAATTTGAAGAATTTAGTGATAATTAGTAGTTTTAGAATAAATTGTTAATATTTCCACGTAATTATAATATTTTTTATTTTCTCATTTTTTTGATAGTATCTTCCTTATACAATATTTTTATTAAAAAATATATTTAATTTCTATTTTTTATAAAAATATATAACAACGAAGTAGAGAATAGTTTTTTATTATAAGATAATGATTGGAAAAATCAATGTAGAAATAAAATTTATTTTGGTATAAATCCTATATATATTGAAGGTATTGAAGATTTTTTATCATTAAAATCATTAAAACTAAAATTTGTTTTAAAAGGGTTAATTGAGTGTCCATTCATGAAATGAGAGTTGAAGATATTTGTAACATTTGATAGTGTTGGGGGTGGTTTATGGCATTTGGTTTTCTGAGAGATTTTTTTATTTGGTTTCATCATGGTGAACAAAGTTCTAGAAAAGATAAAATCATATTTTGTATGATCCATCGTCGTTCCAAAAATTAATACAAGATTTTTATGGTCCGTATTCTAAAAAATTTAGACATCAAATGGTGATTTAACTCCTGAGTTAGAACCATCTCGTTTTTATGAATTACTAATAACTACTGAGGATCCTATATATTATTGTTGAAAGATAAAAAGCCTTGATGTTCTTAAATTATATTATGGTTTTTAAATCAGATAATAGAATTTTAAATAGATTCTTTGATTGGATATTCTCTTTGGATAAATTAATGTAACCTGAAGGAAATTTCCTGCGAAAAATTCATATATGGGAAACCGGGTGGTCTGTAATTTTTTCCTTGGTTATAAGAATCCTTGTGCATATTAAAATGATGTCATCCAATTTTATAGGAAAAATGAGTTTATATTTATCTTTCCTACAATTGGAAAGCTTTGGAACAAAGTGGCACAAAAATTGAAGTCCTGAATTTTTCCCATTAAAAGGATGAGTATTTTTCCTATTACCACCAATTTTTAGCATTATTTGTGTCTCAAAATCCAAAATTATTAATTTCATGGAATAAATGCAATATTCGAACTACTAATATCATAAATCATCGATTTTATGGTGATTAATTGAATCATTTTGAGAAATTTCATCATTATTTTTCTTTAAAATCACATAACATGTGATTGGGTATTTCTATGTATGCTTTTTATCCAATTGGTTCATACAATAGTTAATATTCATAATGGAAAATATTTATAACATCATAAAACATACATCCATGAATGTGGATGAATTATCCATATATATTTTTATTATTATTAATTCCATGAAATTTAAAAACTATATTCATAATTAATTGAATACCCTGATTTTTTATTTAAATTGATTGTCAAGTAATGGTTCCAGAACATATAATTTTGTTGTGAAAAATAATTCCCTAATAAAAGATATATTAATGTTAAAAATTATTGAATTACAATAATGTAGAATGTTATTTGGATAGAATAAAAATGGTCTAAAATCATATTCAAGTTGTATGAGTGACAATAAAGCAATTAAACTTGTAAAAAAACATGTTTTTGGCTATCATAGAAAACGTATTCCAACAGACTTTTCTTTTCAAAGAATCAAAAATAGTTTCTTAAAATCTGAAATTAAAAGATATGGACCTCCAATAATTATCTCAGGTATTTATTTGAAGAATATCGTCTCATCATTAACTAATTCTAACTATGGACTGAATATAAACCAAAACATATATATATGGCTTTGGGACAGATCAAAATTGGATAAAAAAATTATTTTTTGGATTTAATATATTGGTATTATTTTTTTGTTCATCACATGGAGGATGTCATGGTTATTTATAATACAAATTTTTAATATATATTTTATATTGTTTTGGACATAACATGTAATACTAAATATTATTTAATGTTATTCTTTGACATTTCATAAAATTACAAGAAAAATGAATATGATTTGTTTCAAAATGAAAGACTATTGAATTTAATGAATCCTAAATCATCTTATACATTTTTCAATGAAAATCGTATATTATTTCATAAGTGGAATAAAAAATTTTATCTATAAGAGGGTTATCCTTCTAATATGATTATATGTGTCTGAAATTCTATTATTCCTATATTAAAATTCCATAATTTTCATTTTATAATAAAATTACTTTTACATATTAAATTTATAGGTATTTTGAAATATTATATTTCGGATACACTAATAGAACAATCTACATTTCCAGGACATTTGTGTGGTGATAATAGACTATAATGCACTAAGAAGGATGAAATAAAAAGCTCTTATAATTTTATAAAAATTATTATTTTTTTGGATTTTTTTATATTCAATAGAATATTTGATATTAAATTATCTATATGAGTAGAATTATGGATGGATGGTATGGTTCCTATGGTTGTAGTCATATAATTGATGCATGAATAAATTGAAGAAAAAAATTTGTAATGAATCATTGATTGGAGTGTCAATTTTATAAAATTATATATAGGTTAAAAAAATTTCTTCTACCATTGATTCCAACATCAATATCCTTCAAAAAAAACTAAATGGATGATAATGAGGGAAATTATAATAATAAAATTAACATTAAATTATAAATTTTTAATCATCCTGAATATACCATCGGTGGATTTCATGAATGAAGTAATTTAGATGATGGACATCATAAGTCTCATACATATGTTATGATCATCTATGAAGAAATGACATGTTCATTACTATGAATGCTACATTCAACTATTAATTCTATTTTATAAAATTAAGTTATATTTATTTAATTTAAAGATTATTTAATAATAACATCAAGAAAAATTTTACACAATTTATATAATGTTGTCTTAGATAACATATATAACATAATTTTTTCAATTTGTTTAAAATACTGATAAATAAAATTTTTTAGGTTTAAAAATATAATATAAATATATTTTTTTGGTAAAATGAAAATGTTTTCACTTTTTTATTGTCAAATTAAATAAAAAATGATAATCGATTAGGTGTATTGATAACTCACTGTCCAAAATTGTGAAATATTATAATGCATAGGTGGTAAATGGTTTTGAATTAAATATTTATTAAAATTTTAATTAAAAATATATTAATAGTGTTGTTTCCATGAGAGGATATTATCCTATGGAATGTGAACTGGAATTTTATGGTATATTGAATGAAAACAATTTTGTTTGATTTCTAGGAGAAAATACTGTAACTATGTTTAAATGTCATCAGTTTGATACTGATAGAGGATTTTTTGATCACCCATGTGATGAAGTCTTTGAAATTAAACAACTGGGGGAGTGTTATAAAAATTAAATCTCATAATGATAATTTTATGAAAAGTGAATGTTTTTTTGATGATAGGAAAGGAATTGAGATTTGACAATAGACAACTATAAACACATCTTTTCCATGAAGAGACATGGATATCAACAATCACACCCCACAATTATAGGATGATGGTGATGATGATGTTGATTATGTAATAAGTGAATTGAAAAAAAAGATGATAATGATGAAGCTCCTATGGAAGTTTATTATTCCAAGGAGGAATATCATGACATTGACACCATTGTATAAGAACATTAAAATAAATATTTATAAAATTACATGTTGGTTATAGTCGTAATATATATATATATAAAATAATCATTTTCAATTACATCTTAATAACATTATTTTAATGTTTCGGATTGATCCTGATGATTTTGATGAGATGTTTTATATCCTCGTGATATCTTTTCTTCCATGCGGTGAACCTGGAGCTTCAACATTTCACTATATGGATTATGTTAGTTCATTTTTAGCTTATAGGGTTTTTTTCATGAATGATTGATTCTACCCAACACTATTCTTGGGAGACATCAACATCTTGATTTTAATCCACACATGAAGACATGTGATTAGTTCTTTATTTTAGTTAATTCTCATTAATTATGATTAATTTTCCTAAATTTACTTATTTGCTAATTTTTTGATTATTTATTATTTTTTTAAATATTTTTTCCTATATTGATGATATACATGTGAGTAATAATCTTTAGTATTATTTTTTTGGACCATTTGTGTGTTGGGATCGGATTCCCGTTAATATTAGGTGTCACATGTTAGATCATTGGATGATATGTTAATAATTGATACATACATTATGATTTATTTATTTATTAACATGATATTATAAATTATTTTTCAGGTTTATGGTAACCCATCAAAGATAACATCATAGCCTATATCTTGGGGGTTTGTGAGATCTATAAGCAAGATTTTTTTTATTTTTTCCATAATCTAAGGAAGATATCTATGGATAATGATGGATCCATATTTATTAATTAGTTTTGGTGAAATCATTAACCTGATTTCATTTCATCTCAGATTTGGGATGGATTTTTCTAATAATAGATGAGAGATAGTTTCTAGCTGAGTTCATTTATCATGTTTGTAAAAATGGTTAGTTGTGGATTCAGCAACATGTATTCTCATTGATGGCACTCCTCGTAGGTGAATTTCCCAATAGTGGATATTGTGGCTCACTCTGCAGCGGTTTTGTGTGGGCTCATCCGTTAGAAGATAACAGCGGTGGTGACTCATCATCATGTGGGAGAAGGAAGTGGTGGATTGTAAGAGAGGTGGCAACATCGCTCGGAGCCTTCTCATTGGTGGTCGGCACTTTATGATATGGTCCGGATCTATTTTTTAGACTACATCTATCCAGATTCAGTGCTTTATCACTTTTTGTTTTTTTAGGATCTCTATTGGTTGCATTATGTGGTGGAAACTGAATGGGAGAGGCTTCATGTGATGATCGTTGTCAGATCCAATGTGGCTTCAGTGGGTGTTGGTGGCCGGTGTGAGGTGAACTATCTTGGGATTATACTCTATGCTATTGGAGGTTGGCTTCCTAGTAGTCATGAAGGTGGCTCAGAAAATCTGGATGTGGTGAGAATGTTTTTCTAAGATGGTGATGGAATGGAGATTGCAAGGCTTGTGTATAATGGTTTTTCTTGTTTTTGGAAGTAAATTTATTTGACTCTGATCTAGTTATGGGATTTTTTTCATCTAGTTATTTGGTCTATTGTAATGCGTTCTGTGTTGGGTTTGGTATTGGGTTTTATCCATCAAATCCTATGTTCTTTTAATGGGTTTATCCTTACCCAAATCAATAAGGGGTTACTGTTGTCTTTATCATTTTAAATAAAAGTGGGTTTTCCCCTACCCTTCTACTAAGTTGGTTGAACTGAGGGCTTAATTTCACACATTGAGATGGTATTAGTAAAATCAAAAATCATCTATGATATATTTTAGGTGATTATATTTAATAATTTATATATACTTTAACTAAAATAATATTATTTTATATTCATATAGGAAGTTTAGCATCCATATGTTACATATTTTGATTTTTATTAGAGGGTGAACATTAATCCTATCACTCAATGAATTACTGTTGGTTTAAAAAATTATATCAGAGTTCGTATAGTTTTTTTGAGTTTTAAATTTAAATAAAAATAATATTTTAACTATTTTAATTTTAAATTTCATTTGAAGTATTTATATGAGGTTGATGCAGATCACAACATTATGAGAGTCAATATGAGAATCGGTTTCATGTCACCCATGAAACAAAATTTCATGGAACAACATGTATTCATTCGACTCAGTCGGATAACAAGAAAGGTCATGTGGGTGGAATCCATTCTCGATAGACACCAAGCAGTCATTATGGTACTATTGTTGCTCAACATCGAGCAAGAGAGAATCTTTTGGGGAGTCGTCATCATTGTACACCAAGTTTGAAGAAAATTTGGGTCCCCATAATGACATTATAGTGACCATGTGGCGGGTGCATGTAGAGCTTCATCGAAACTAGGAGGAGGAGTAGGATCAGAGTCGATGTAAGGATCATCTTCACAAATATATATATTGGTGTACATGCGATGACTAGTGCAGAGTAAATGGATGGAGTTCCCTCCACCACGTCCAGGATGATTGGTGTTTTATTAAAAAATAATTATGATAAACTTTTAATGAACATATTACATTTAATTTTTTTATTAATTCATATGTTCATAGTTTCATATATCTTTCCATAAATAATTATTACTTTTGTATTTATGTAAAATTTATTTATTTATTTATTTTAATATTTTTTTTGCGATGAGAGGAAAATGTCATTTAAAATATATTATTTTTGACAAAATGATAATTATTTCTCAAAAACTATGTTTTTATAGAATAATAATTCTATCATAAATGATTCTGAAAATATAATTCATGAAAAACTTTTTGTGATGAGTGGTGCCTCTTTCACACACAAAAATTGTGATTCCTTTTTTGAACATCAGATTGTTCTGATAGGTTCTACCCATTATTTACTATTTCATATGGAATCCTGTCATAAATATTTATCAATAAAAATTTATTTTTCAGTATTGATAAACATTTCATCATTTCATCATCCCATAACCCGAGGAAAATAAATGAGTTTCAAAATCAAAATCCATCCAGAGAAAATAATAAGGGTTCTATCATGGGTTTTATTTCCCCTATGATACTTATTTAACTCTATATATGGTCATATTAGATTAAAGCTTTTTATAAATATTACATATTGAATTTCTTTTTTAAAATATTCTTTTCATGTTGAAATCCCTTATTTAAAATCTAAAATGTTTAAAAATATTATAGATTCAATTTTATATGATTATAACCTTTGAAAAATGTAATGTAAAATTCAAATAATATTTTTCTGTTAATGTGTACGGTTATTTTCATATTATAATAGTGAAAAATAAATCATTATTTTTAAACATTAAAGAAGACATAATGTACCTCATTTTATAAACAACAAGAAGATTCATTTTAAACTATTTTGTAAAAAGTCAATCATGGGTAAAAATGAATTGAAACAATCTTAGAGTAATATTAGAAACACTCTAGACATTATTTTTAGAAAACATATTCATGAATTAAATTACTTTTTTACCCAACAAAGAAATAAAGTCTGTTATCCTTAAAAGCATTCTTTCGGTGTCTTGAGTTCTTAATGAGTTAAAAATGAATGGAAAACATGTTATCTCCAGAAATAACAAGATAAGAAGAAAACACATGGGTTTTTAAGAGTTAGATCATGAAATTTCATAAGTGTAAAAAATAATAAAAAAAACTTGATAAATAATGAGATTGTAATTTAAAACTCTTACATTCATTTTCACTTACATTGAATGTAATCTATCAACATATTATTTGAAATAACCCCTTTATGTATCAACTTATGGATATGAGGGTTTTCATTTTCAGATGACCAAATTATTTAAAATATGTATAAGGATGTTCATAATATAATTTTTTTTATTTCTTTCTACCTTGAAGGATCAATGTTGAGTAAAGAAGATAATTAAGGGTTCTCATTTATAGTTTATGGGAGGAGAACTCTTGTAATATTTTCAAATGATAAAATATATAAAATACCTTATCTCGAAAAATATTTCAAAATAGATATATATCTGAGTCTATGGTGTTATGTAGTTTAAAACCCATATTCCAATAAAATAAGGGTAAATTTAAATTATTTTTTAAAATATATCTTTTAATTTAATCCCATTGTTAACCTGTTTTAACCTTAACCACACTAACATTTTAATCACTCATAAAGGATTATAATTTTACATATAAGGTAAAAATTGACTCAAAATGGCCAAGGGATGAGATTTTCAGTAAAACCATCTCTACATTACCCAATTTCAATATTATTATGATTTTAATATAATAAATAATATATTGTTTTCTTTGAATATCGTTAAGGTAATTTTTGATAATATATATTTAATTTTACACTCATGAAACCAATAAAAAGATTAAATTCAAATATAATCATTAAAAATTAATATGCTATAATCGACTGTAATTTTTTTTAGAAAAATGTAAGTCACTATAATTATATTACTTTTAATATTTTTTAGACTATTAATTTAATTATTCAATTAATTGAGGAAAATATTGTGTTATCATTTCATAACTATTTATAGTCATTGTATAATTATAAAAAATTAGAAATAAACTACCATCGTGAATATTATTTCATTTCGACCAAAATAACTAATAATATTCAGTATCAACATGTTTTTGTCTCATTTTATCACATAAGAGATATTTAAAATATAATGGTGACATTTTTTATTTTTATTTTCATTAAATATAAAATAGGTCATTTTTATTGAAAAATTATTCCTTAAAAAATAATTTTATATCCAAAGTTTTTTCATGTTAATGTTTACTTATACAATAAATAAAAATAATTAAAATGGTGACCTTAACATTTATTTAATCTTAGTTAACCCGATTTACCTTTTATCAAGGTGATAAAATTACCACAATATTTGTTCATATTTCCAAAAAATGGGTCTATTAATTGAATTTTTTCCTCTTATTTAAAATTTTTTTATCATTTTTTAAAAATTAAATTTTTATATGTGGTAGAAATTCATATTAAAATAATTGTGAAAAACAAAATAACACCTATATTTAAAATATATTTTTTAAGTATAACACTATATCTGTATTCACATATCATTCCTAGAAAGTACATTATATGAAATTTAAAACATTTAGTTGTATATATAATATAGTAATTTCAATCAAATCATTGACCATTAGATATTAATATGATTTATTATGATAGAAACACATTTTTTTCAGTAAATAAGTTTTTCATATATACATCTCATTAGTTTCAAAATGATTATAATTTTTATTTAAAATTAATTGATATCAAATGGATTCTTTTAATACATATTTGAAAAATAAAATTTTCATAATTTAGTTTATCATACTCAGACCCTCTAATCCAATGTCATTCTATGAATTTCATCATTACATTATAATATTTTAATAGTATATCACAGTTCATTTAAACATGTTATTGTGTGTAAATAAAACCTTAAATGAAAAATATAAGTAGATAAATGTATCATAAAATATCAAGGTGTAACATTAAACCCCATTAAAATTAATTTCACACTTGAAATTCGTTCAATCAAATACCAAAAAATAAAGATTTCTCAGTTTCAAAATGTCTTTGTGTTCCCAAGTTGTTTCTCAAAATTTTATGTTCCTATATACAACATTATCTAGGTGAGTGGTGATATTTTATTGAAGTTTACCTTTATAATCCATTATTTATAATATTTTTTATCCATAGGAAATATCATTTTTTATTGGTAAATACTAAGATTTAATTATATGTGAATGATTATGTATTTACTTAATTTTGGATGATACATAGAACATACAGTGAAAAATAGAGAGGTTCAGTGGGTGTGACAAGAAATAAGCTTCCATTCCAAATCGGTAACACCCCAAGCTTTCATGGTACGCTTCTCTTCGAATAATACAATAGAGTTTGTTATACGCAACATCGAGTTCTAACACACCACAACCAATCATACTAGCCGTTAAGAATAGTAATACCCACTTTTTTAAATTTTATACATTTTATCTTTCAAAATAAACTTAATTTTTGGATTCGGAATATCAAAATTAGCTTTGGTTGAAATTTTGGTAATTTTCGGATAACTTTTATATTTTGATGAATAGTGAAAATTAATAAATTTTAATTATAAACAACTTTTTTAATAAAAATAATTAGTAGTGATAAATTATGAATTTGAGTGGTTTAAAAGTATATTTAGAATATATTTTTACCATTTAACACAATTTTGGTCATTGGACATAATTTCACCTTTAAACTGAACATAAGTATGTGTCAATCTTTTGATAGTTATTATTTCTTAAAAACAAGTTATTTGTTTTGACAACAGGAATTAATTTAAATTAATTAATTCAACTTATATGTTTTTAATTTCGTAAAATAGATATCATTTTTGAATTCATAATATTAAATATTGCTTATGCCAAATGTTTGGTATTTTTCTGAGAAACATCAATTTTTTATGAATAGTGAAAAACACTAAGTTAGTGGTTAAAACCAATTATTTTTATTTGGAAAAATATTTTTTTATTTAAATTATTTTCTGTCAAAATAGATACATAATACTTATTTTAGATCATTTTAATTCATTGGAGTCCGTTTGTAATAATTTTAGATATATAAAACTTTTATTGAACTTTTCACCCTCTTTTACCCACCTCCAAGGAGAATATGAAAATTCTCATAAAACTTATTTTTACTGCTTCTGTGAGTTGAATTTTGAAAATCCGGGAGACACAATTAATAAAAATGAGTAAAATGTGGTTCAATGTGATGAAAATAATATTTGGTGAATAGTAACTTTTTACATTTATTTACCACGGTTAAAAATAAATAGGGTAATTATAGGTAAATATGATATTAATATTATCCTCACACATGTCCGAATTCTATTGGACAAGTGTATCTCGACCAAAAACAACCTTAGGAATAAAATATTATCATTTAGGTCCACATGGATTAGATTAGGACATTAATTATTATTTAATTCAATGAAGAGTTAAAAGAGTTAAAATCAAAGTTTAACAACTAAAACATTTTTAATGTAGGGTTTTACATAAGATAAATTCGATTATAAATATTCATTATAAATATAAAAATATTTCCTACATCATGGAATTTTATTTATAATTTTTAGACAATAAATAAATAAATTTATTTATGACACAATGACGATGAAGTAATTACCATATTAATGAAAGAATCAAATAATTGGTATTATAAATATTAAAATAAATATAATTTCAATGTTTTTATGACATCCACGAATTTTCTTGGTGAAAATGACATTTTATGGTAGATTAAATGTTTTTTTAAGTAATCAGTTTTTTATTATTTTAACAAAATACAAATACCAAATAGTGTCAAAATTGACATAACATATTTTTTAAAAAATATATTATATTATTAATTGATATAATGGTCCTAAAAATATAAGTTTCGGGCAAAAGAATTTTATAATAATATATATATGACAATAATGAACCAATTTGGGTTCTATTGGCAGTATATAGTATGTTTATTAACCATATAGTGTAAGAATAAAGAAGACACGGTAAAAGTTAAATTAATTAACTTAGAGTTAAATCTAAATGATAATGTTAAAATGGTAAGATAAACTTGTCTAAAACCTATTGGTTGAGTTGCTTTCTACCTATCCCCACCTTATATTTTAAATAATAATCTTTGGAGCCATTAGAAACCGAATATTAATTTATTATAAAATAGTATTTTTTGTTTTTTTAAGGTGCCCCCCACACCTATTATAAAAGGGAACACCCCCTTCTCTCTAATTCACACCTTATAAGCCATTTGGATCGGCCAAACCCTGACCACATACCCTTTAAAATATCCTACCTTCAACCTAGAGGTATTAGTTTGATCATAAATCCAACCTAAAGATCCCTTTTGATCAAATCAAAAGGAAGAACCCGAAGAAGAGGTAATGATTTCACCACCCTCTTTCAAATTCCTTTCTTATTCCACGTCCTTTTTCATTTTTTTCCATTATAAAATAATAAATACAGTATATTATATACATTGTGATGTTATTATAATTATGTAACAACCAAATTCATTATTCTATCCACCCTTTGAATGACATTTCACCATACGTGCATACGTACGGCTTACCGTCTCCACGTCGTGGTGTAATTGTTATTCAATACATTATTATTTGGATGGGTATAATAATGATTTGTATGACATGATAATGATTATGTATATATTATATACCATCCAATTATATATTATATTAATATCAAAAGAATTATATTTTCGCTCGTGCGTATGTACGGATTACCGTCTCCACGACACTATGAGATTCGTTTCCAAGTTTACCATTCATCAACGATTATAAAAATATATATTACCAATAAGTATGTAATATATGACATAATAATGCTATAGGAGATATATATATATTTATATATATATATGTATGTATTTATGTTTTAACATATATCTTATTCACTTACTTCCATTCAATACTATATAAAAACGGAAACAACGTTTATGTGTTCGTACAGACTACCATCTCCATAAAATGTGTTTTCCATTTCATATATACATCTATTATAAATTTTTATATTCTAAATATATATTATAAATAAATTATGGTTTATATTCTGGAAGTATTTAAATAATGATCTAAGTGATACAATCAAGAATAACAAGTTAAAACACGTACGATAAAAAAATGATTATTACCCGAAATATAAATATAACATGGAAATTATTATTAAATGGGTAGTATAAAGTCATAAATAAATAATGTATGATATCATAAATATTAATATGGTTCTGGTATAATTTAATAACATACTATAGTCTTCGTAAAGGAGGTTAAACGTACCCTCGACTAAAGGAAAGTACAAGGTAAGGGGTTTTCATCTAACTCTTTATTTCTGCGAGATTCATGCCATATTTCCACTATTACCTTTTGTGTGGTGTATGTACTGCCAAAATTTTTATTCTTTGTGTAATACACATTAATTTATGATTATTTACATATTCATTGTATGATACCTCTTTCATGGGGTGTATTTTTTGTATGTTACCAAACTGGTAAGGGTTAATTTCACAATCTCTTTATTATCCGAGGTTGTTTTTACGTAAGTATCTATTGGGACATATTTATTATCCAGGTCCATGTTTTATGAAATAGTTTTAAAATGGATTCCTTGAAGGGAATTTTTACTAAAACATCATTTCAAATGTTTTAAATATTTATATTTCTAAATCTTTCTCATTAATTTACATGTCTTCAAAATGGGTTTTAAGGATTTATTTATATGGACATGAATATTTTTAAAGTGTTAATTCCTTCCAAAAGTTTCAAAGTTATATGGGACACTTTGATTCAAAAATGTATTTAAATTACTTCTTTTCCATATTGTGTAAATTTTAAATGTTTTCATGAAAAGGGTATTTCTCTCAAATAGTTTTACAAATCATTTTCATCAACGTCAAAATCTTTTTATGGATTTTAAACTTGTTTTGAAGTTGATTTATCATGATACAAATCATCGATATTGTGTTGAAGGTTTTGTGATATGTTTGATTGTGGATGTGTTGTTTATATACCATTAATGTTTTATGGATAAAGTATTGACATTTCATATGCTAGTTTTAATATGAATTTTTATGCTATATTTCATCCTCTTATTAAGATTAATGTGTTGGAGTAGTATGTTCCAGGTTGGGGTCTGGTTACTGCAGACCCTCCGGGTTAGTGTCCGGTTATTAGAGGAACTCCGGTTTGGTGTCCGGTTATTAGAGGCACTCCAGGTTGGTTTCCAGTTATTAGAGGCACTCCTGGTTAGAGTCCGGTTACAGAGGCTCTCCCAGATAGAGTTCGGTTTCAAAGGCTCTCCGGGTTGGGTTCCTTTTACAGTTATCCCTTAGGTCTTGGCACGAGGCCTTGACAAAGAAATTAAAGTCTGACAGTATGAATTTCCATCATTATGAAAGTGGTTAGTGATATTGCATGTGATTATTCTACTAGTAGAATATCCATGTGAATGAGTAAATGACATTACTTCATTTTATTTTTTCCATATTATGTTGAAGATCAAGTTTAAAAAGCTTATGTTTTAGTTATACATTTCCTTAAATGTTTATGCTTATTTATGAAAGTTTCCGCTGTATTGTTATCCCTACTAAGAATCTGAGCTCACCCCTTTCTATTTTTATTTTTCCCAGGATTCCAAGAAGTGTATTGTTATTGATATGCAGGGTTAATCCAAGGGAATAATGGCATTCGTTAAGGATTATTTATGTTCTTCTGTATGTTATGATGCGTAATGTAAAATTCATGTATGTAATCTATTTTCCAAGACTGCTAAACCGATTGGTCCTTCGGGACTTGATCCCTTGTAATCATTCCAATGTATTAAAATAATGCATCGACTCTGGGTAACTAGGGTCAGGGCGTTAAAAACTCTATCAAGAATATTAATTGGGAATGTATTTCTAAAGAACATATTTCACTTTCATATGAATAAAATTACCTTATTCTATATAGAAATTCAAAAAATAGATTTTCGCTAACTTCAAATTCCTAATTTCAACAATAATTTTTATTATAACATTTCAATTAACTCATGATTCCATGAGTTTCTTCTAAATATCTCTATATTTATCAACCACAGAGTCAGATATATCATGTAAGAATAGATTTTATTCAAAAAATCCTTCCAAAAATGTATTTATTTATACATGTGTTACCATTGATGGAACCATATTTTTCCATCTAAATTCTTCAGTGAAAGATATTTTTGTATGAAAACACAATTTTTGGAATGTGATGATCCAAAATACCATTAAAATCCAAGGAAAAATATCATATCATATCCTGAATGGTTATAATTGTTATCTTATAATGACCATCTGTATAGGGATGATATGTTGTATTGATACTTAACTCTATATCTAGAGCCTCCTAAAGGATTTAACAGAACTTCGAGGTAAACCAATGATCCTAATTAAATAGAATAGAATTTTGTACACCATGATTCCATACAAACTCTAAACTATATATTCTAGAAATATGACAAATAAAAAATTATTCTCTGCATGAATTTATGTGTTCTATCTTGTTAAGGTCATCAAATACAATGAAAATTGCATTATTTATTTTAGGTTTTATAGGTAGACCATTCCATGGTGATGATTTCTCATTTCAATTTCTTTCTGGTTATTGGTTGTAACATCCCCTCAGACACTTCTCTCCTAGAATTAAGCTACTGACATACTAATAATTGAGATATATTCTCTAAAATATCTATATCAATGATGTCCCACAAGAAATTAAATTTCATATCTCTATACATATTCTTACATATTGTGTGAATATATAATGATTAACTATGAGCCTCAACCACCATCTATTTTTTCAAATATGGTATAGAAAGAACACATACATGTATTTCAAAGAATATCATTCTATCCCAATCAAGGCTAAACTCATAAAACATTCATTAGCTTCTTATACAGTTCCAAAAATTTCTTATGTTCCACTTGATTCCTCCCATTAGTAGTTGATTGATCAGTCATATGAGAAAGATATGATTTCTAAAATTCCTTCAAGATTTCCAGACCAATCCTTTACAAATCTCGATAATTTTAACATTTTTTATCCACATCACAGATAAGATAAAATGATAATTTTGTCACAGATCATGTTCAGTCTTATACATTTTCCTTGGGAGGTAATCCATTAAGTATTAATAATTTCTAATCGACTATTACTATCTTCTTTGGCACAAATGCATCTCTTTTTTAGTGAATATATACATCAATAATTTATGATAATTATGGATATCACATATTTATCTATAAATATATCCCCTCTATATCATTATGGAAAAAACTACCATACATAACTCCAAATCATGAGTTATGTAATTTTACTCCTGAACTATCAACTATCATTACACATAAGATATAAACAAATCCTTTTATATGATAACACAACCAAGTCCATAATTTCATACAACATTATATACTAAAAACCATTATCCACTACCGGATAATGTAAGAACAGGTGTGTAGACTAACCATATCTTTAATTCCATGAAATTTTCAATAGAATCAATTGTCTAAATGAAGAAGGATCCCCTCTACATTAACATTATGAGTGGATTAAAATGTCATGATAAATTCTGCATAACTAATTTATAATGTCTCCACACACCATGAAAACACTAGATCATAGTCATGGTGGTTGATATCGACCAGTATTCAATGATATTTTTTGTTTTAAAGATCGAATAATATACTCTCACATGATATTCTACGTCCCAAAAAATGATATTTTTGTATCAAAATTTATTATTTTTAAAATTTTCATATAGCGTTTCATTCCTTAGTTTATTCAGTACAACCATGAAGTGATCTTCATTCCCTTTCTTTATCTTTCAATATATATGAATATTATCTATATAGACTACCATAAACTGATCTATGAAATATCTAAAGAAATTATTCATTACATCCATGAAGATTGTGGGGTAATTAACAAGAACCAGTTACATAAAAATATTTTCATACTTTCAATACATTATATAGAATGTATTGTTTATTATATCCCCCATCTCGACCCCAAATTGACGACTTCCCAAATTCTTATGAATCTCTGAAAAGTATTATTCTCCATGTTGTTTATCAAAAAATCCCTTAATGTATGTAAAATTATTAGTATTATTAATTTTGACATTTTATGTTCTTGCTAATCAATATAGATCCACATTGATCCATATTTACTCAAAAAATGAACAGGTGTTCCCCACGGTGACCCACATGTCCAAATTATTCACTTAAATAAAATCTCCTAGAGTTTATTATTTAATTTTTTAACTCAATTAATGAAATTATATGTTAATTCATTGAAATATATATATAACCACCTATGAGTTTTATTGAGAACTCAGCTTTACGGTTTAGTGGATGGTTGAGAATATCTTATAGAAATTTATTAAAAACTCCCAAACAATAGAAATATCATCAATATTGATTTTATCTGAAACCATATAAGAAAAATACAATTTTTAAAAGAAATCATGACCCATTAAATATAGATAAATCCTATTAAAATTTCTTATTTATCATTTCCCCAAAAAATGCTCATATATTGGCTTAGAATATCAAATGTGGCATCCCTTACTCAATAATAAATGTTCACATTACCTAAATAATTCCAATTCATTCCCAAAATAACATCTAATTAAATTAGATGAATATAATTAGATTTCAAGGTAGAAAATTTCCATAATCATTAATCAGATATGAATGATAAAAATACGAGGCGATCATCATACCATTATAGGATTTCACTAGTAAACTATCATTTAATCATTGAGGATATGACTTAAGATTCCTAGGGACTATTCATGATATGGATGAATTCATATGATTATGATAAAATAATATATTTAAAAATTTGGGCATACCTATTATGTCATCAACTTCAATGTTATATATTTAATCCCTTACTAAAACCAAAATGATTATCATTGCCATCAAGAACAATTAATCGAAATAAATAATCATCAAATATCATTTATAGGATTTCTAAATCATGAAAAATAATTTTCAATAAACTACACTCTAGTTTTACCCCAGTTTATTCATGGTCATCATCTATTAAAATATTTAATAATGGGTCATAAATAAAATGTGAGTAATCCAATAATATCCACAAGGAGTGTCAAAAGATGTGTGTTGTAAGGGAACACACACTGTACATGATAGTGATATCTAGGATATACTCACCCAACCTTTTTTTAGGTTTATTACCCCTAGATTCATCTTTGACAAAACTATATCTAATTTTAGCATCTAGATTGGGACATTTTACTAGGAAACCCACACTGTATTATTTACCATAACATACGAATTCATACTATACCTATGATTATATAAAGGGTTCTTAATAAATTATACACATTCTAGTTTCTAATGTTAACTAGAACATTCTCTGATACCAAAAATACTATCCCATATTTTCAAACACTGATATAACATTTTAATAGTTGAAAATTAAATATTTTATATAATAATCTATGCTATAATTTTATAGTTATAGTTTCTTTGAAAATGTGTAAATATAATATAAATTTTCATAAGAAATATAAATTGTATTCTTTATAACAAACAACCTTGTTATACATATCATACCTTTAAGTGTTATTCATAATCCAAGGAAACGAAACATAAGAAAGGGTGAACTAAGATTCCGATTAAGGATAAACACGAGATATATTAATGATCTCATAAACATAAAATGATTATATGGTTGTGAGAACATAATCATAACATTTTTAAACTATACTATGCATATCATAGATATAAATCCAAAATTATGGAATAATTCATGGTTGTTTATAAGACAATAATAATTACGGTATTAAATAACATGAGCCTTGAGAGTATAAAATATTAATAAGATATAAGTTTTTAGCTCTCACATAAGCATAGACATCATTTCCTTAGTTGGAAATTATTACTTACAAGACTATCATATTGTTTTGGGATCACATCCCATTACATCATAGTTTCAATATTCACTCTCGTTTCTATGATAGTATATAGTTTCTGTTACTAAAATAGGTTCACTAACCATTCCAATCTTGTTTTCCTCTTGATATATCCATCTATACCGAATTAATTTGAAGGTTATATAATTACATAAACACCCATCAAATAATAAAAATCAAAAAAAAATTCTCAACATCATAAAATAGTCTTTATATTATAAAATATGAAAATTAAATGGGTTTCATAAACATTATATAACCCATGAAAATGAAATGGGTTTAATTAACATTTCATCTTGTCATTATATTTGACCCTGTGGAAAAGAAATGGGTGTCACAATTATTAACCATCTAGAAAATAAATAAAGATAGTATCATTGGATAATATTCCCATTAAATATGAAATAACCCCAAATTATTTCATCAAAGATAAATATTCCCATTAAATATCACATAGAACATTTCATGAGGAAAATACCCTACTTAGTTTGGAATCACTTATTTAAAGTATAAAATTTAACAAAAATAATTTGGATTACATTCTCCTTGAATGTATCCTTTGAAACATGTACTAGAAGATCCAATAAATTCAGAGTTCATGATAGTGGAAAGTTCATTTCATACAATATACTTAAAAACAAAAAATCCTTTTCTCACTTTTTTTGAACGAAGACAAAATATACTTCATTCAGAAAATGAAAAGATGGTTTTTATATATTTTTTAAAAAGTGAATCATGGATAAAAATGAATATAAACAATCATATGATTAAATTAGAAACATTCATCAAAACATTTAAGGAAATAAATAAACATGGAATAAAAAGTTGTTTCGACAGAATAGATGAATAAAGATCATTATTTAAAAAAAATTCATTATGTCTCTTATGTTCTTAAATAAATGAAAATGAAAGGAAAAATTTTTAATATTTATAAATAAGTAAAGGATAATAAAATAAAGTATATTATTGAGATTTATATCATAAAATTTTTTTATTGTAAACTAACCATAAATATTCATGATAGAGAATGATATTTTTATATAAAAATCATACTTTGAGTTCCATTTATATTGAAAGTCATGTATCCTCATATTCATTGGATGAACTCCCTTAAAAATCAACTTAAGGTTATTATGGATTACATTTTGAAAATAAAATCACCTCTATAATGTGGAAATTTATATTGATAAGATGATTTCTTACAGTTTATTCAATGTTAAAGGCTCAATTAGGTGTAAACAAGTGATAGGATTGGTTCCCTTTTATAATAGAGGGTAGGGGTGCTCTAGGAATTTCTTAATGGATTAAAATATTGAAATTCATTTCCTATAAGAATTCATCCAAATTTAAATATATTCAATGAAAATGTAGTATGTGGTTTAAATACATCAACATAAAACATGTGGAAATTTTTATTTGGTGTTTTGAAATGTATGTTTTAGTTTAACCCCTTAGTTTACTAATTTTAACCTTAACTCTAGAAATATCAATTTCACTCTTAAAAGATTATTATTTTATATATAAGGGGATAATTGGATCATTAATATACAATGGATGATATTTTACACCATAGATTCCACACCTTATCACTTATTTTCATTTTCATGATATTTAAATAATTTAATAAAATATTATTTTCATATAATTCCATTATTGTTTTTTTGACACTATTAGATTAATTTGACCCTATAGACAACATGAAAAAGATCAAATTTTAATAAAATACTTTGACAGGACACTAATATTTTATATTTATCTATATGAAAAATTGAACACAATAACTCACTCAAATGATATTACTTTTAATATTTTTAAAACCAATTGTTATATTTTTTTCTTAATTATGGAAATATCATGTTGATGTTGCGTTACAGATTTAATCAAATGATATAATTACTAATAATTATAAATAAATTACCATAATTAAATTGATTTCATTATTATAAAAATTATAATTAATATTTTTTCAAAACTCTTTTTTATCCCTTATTGAATACATTTGGGATATTAAACGTAAGAGATTTCCATTTGATATGTTTGTTTGATTTTAATAAGATAAAGGTAATTTTCATGTTCCGGTGTCTCTTAAACAATTAAATTAAGATCATATAGTAACAAGGGTGTATTTCCCCTCTTCTAATAATAATAGATAATAAAAATGGTTACCTGAAAATTATTATTATACTAGGGAAACATGATTTACCCTTTACATTCGTGATACATTTTTTCACAATTACTACTCATAGTCCCCAAATATAAAAATATCATATCTACAAAATTAATATATATTTATACCAAATATAGACACATTTTTTCACAATTAAATTATAATATGTGGGATAAATTAATTATTAACTATGTTCCAAAAATGTGACAAATCGCATTTATTATGAAAATAAAATTTTAAGCATAAAATTGGGTATATATTCTTATCTCATTCATAGACAAAACATAAGACATGTGTTAAAAAAAATATTAAATATATGAAATAAATATTTCATTAAAATATTTAAATTTTGTAATTAATTTAATTTATTTTGATAAAAACACATTGCATGCGTAAATATAGTTTTCTTGAAAAATATCTCATTTATTTTCTAATGATGTTTTTCTACTGAATTTTTAATAAATGATTTCATTTTATACACTTGTAATCCATAAATATTCAATAATTTAGTTATTAATATTTATACCAACCAATCCAATGACTATTTGATAACTATCACATTAAATAATAATATTATAACTATATATCACAGTTTGTTTGAACATGGAATTGTGTGTAAATAAAGTTACCCAAGAAATCCTTTTTTTATATATAACTATGTCATAAAATATAAAGTTATCACAAGATTATGCTCTCATCAATTGGATATTATTTTTAAGTTAAAGGGTTAATTCTAAACTCATTAAAGAATAATCATACGGAAATTGAAATGATCACAACAAATGATGATGTTGAAATGAAAATTGGAGGTAGATAATCCCATTCCCTGAAAAGTGGCTCTGTAAATAATGGTGGAAATAATTAGAACCTTTGATACACATTGTGAGTGTTTTATATAGGTATATGGAAGTTAGTATTGTGAATAATTCATTTTGGGTAGAGTTTCATGAGGGGTTGGGTGAGAATGAGATCCTTTTATAGCTGGAAAAGATAGTATTTTCCAAGAAATCAAATGTTACGTAATGGGTAAGAATAAATTCACATGTGGTTTCGATATGTTAGGTGAACTAGTTGATGAAATTTTTGTTATTATTCTGGGATTGACTTTCCCATATTACTATTATATTATGAAAGGTCCAAATTTCATGTTTATTTAGTAAGAATAAATTCAAAATAGATTACCCCTTTTAAAACTCATTAGTCTTGATTAAAAATTAATCATAGCAATTATGTTATTACTAAAAATACAAGAATACTGCCCTTAAAATATTTCAATTTTCTGAATCTAATTTTGGCTTCTATTTAGTCTAATTCAATTTAAAAAATAATTTAAATATAACATTTAAATCAATGCATTAAATTTGTACCAAAAAATATTGCAATATAATTATGGTTTAATCATTATGTGTTCATAAACATATTAAAAATAATATAAAATTAAATGATGTTTATTTATTTGAATTTAACAATAAAAATAATATTTGAGTTATATTTGAAACAAATTTTCAATTTAATTTTGTAGATAAAATATTATACAGTGTTTATAAAAAATAATTCATTGAAAAAATTATTGTTTTATTAATATTATTACTCTTTAACCAATGTAACCTATTTTTTTATAAAAATAAATTTTCACTTATTAACCAATTATCAAATTTTTATTTCAAATAAAAAAAATATTTTATTTGATTTATTTTCTGAAGGTGATAATAAATCATATAAATATACACATGAATAAAATAATTTTACAAAAAAGTGTATCTTATATGAAATAAAAAAATATCATTAGATTCATAGTAATAACTATATGATGAGTTTTAATATTTTTTATTTAATATATTACTAAAACGTTTCATTAAAATTACCATTTAATAAAATACATAGTGTATAAATTTGGAATTTGTTCAGAAAAAATATTTTTATGAATAAAATTATTTACTAATTATCTTGCTATGACAATTGAATTTTATCAATGAATATTCATTATCTATATATCTATATTAATTTCAAAACCTAGTATCCATATCCATACCCATATAATTATCTAGCTACATTTACATTGATAATAATAATTTTTATATTTTGTGTCATTATCTGTTTTCATTCAGTGATGTGTGTAGAGAAATCTATGAAAACATTATATTTATTAAAAAGAAATAGAAGTAATAAAATTCAAGGAATTATAAATACCCTATATCAATAACCTTTATATGGATCTAGATCTTCTGTATGGAGACTTAGGCCCTTGAAAGAGGCCACTCTGACTTGTTTATAGTCATGTTGGGTGTACTATGTGTGGTGGAATAAATCATCATGTGAATGTGAATCAGTTCAATTATCCGGAGATGGGTATATTTTATCATAGCATAGGTCTATAGATGTGTCACTGATTCATGGATGGGGTGTTTTTGTGTTCTATCCTTCTTCATTACAGGTTCTAAAATGAATCTTCATTTGTGTCACAATGTATTACGATGGGGTAGGAATCAGGACCCACATTGATCTTAAAAGGCCTCAATATATTGATATGTCTCAAATAAAAGATACAATGGCTGTTAAATGTGAGAGTCTTTGTTGGTGACATTTGTGATTCGGCCTTGGATCAATTAACCTACCATCACTTTATATCATGTCAAAATTATTAATTAGGCCACATGTATTTATAATTCATGGAACTTCTAAAACATATCATATTATTATGTTGGGAAGATGGAATATTTTTTCATTTATGTTTCTGGATTGTTCTAGGATATGGGGTCTATGATTCACTACATATCCATATGGGTATGGGAATATATCCCTATATATATCTAACAATATATCAGTTTTAAAAATACATCCCTTGCATAAGGGCGAGGGAATTTTAGTTTCATGGTACAAGAAGATCATGTATCATGAACCCTTATAGAGTTATCAATATTATTTAATGGATATAGTTCATATGATGTTTTTCATCTTTAAAATTAAAATTTCATTTCTAAACTAATTTTTAAAAAAAAATTGGAAACCAAAAAAATAAATTACAAAGTGTATTAAAAACCAAAAGGACACACACAATCATTAAAACAAGTGAATTTTTTTTGGAATCAACAAACCTATATAAACCCATTGAAATTTAGTGACTTGTATATATAAATATTCATTCATATGATCTTCTAAAATAAATAGCCATCTTGTCCCATGTTTGTATATATTCATCTACATTGATCTTCCTTCCATTGAAACCTCACCCCAAAATGAAATATTGATAGTTTATCATACCGTTTAATCTTAATTAAGGTCAACATGAATAATTATATCATATATTTTTTCAAAAAAATCCTTTTGGGGTCTGGTATAAAAGGACTTTTCTATTATTTAATCCTTGGAGTAGATAATGAGCACCACAAAGTTTTGTTTTCCTACTTCCACCTCTCCTGGAATTTTATTCAAGACTTCAGTTGGCACTGATTTTAGGTCCTGAATAGGGAAATTACCATTACACACATGGTATTACTTGATTATAACATTTATTATTGGACTACAAAACACCTCTTTAACACCTTAAAAATACCTAATACACCCAACCTCATTTCCATACCTGTTTTCTTTAACTTTACATGGGATTTGGTTACAATTTAATTTTTAAATTCATGCAGTTTTTGTGATTCCTTTCATTCTTCAACCCATTTTGAACTAAAAAGTTATCCGAAAATAAATTTCCATTACTACCCTTCCTTAAGTGAGACTAAACCATCTTGGACTCATGGGAGTCCTCATAGAAATTCATAATTGATTTGGTGTCTAGTTCTTAGTACATCATAGTTTGAGATTCATCTTCTTTATCACTCTTATTAATTTTCTAATAAGACCTAGACCTTAACAACTTTCAATTCCATCTTGGAATGTATTCTCTCTATACATAAGGGTTGACATTATCCTTTAAATTTCCATTCATGGATGATAAATAGTATTGGATATGAATTGGCTTGGACAAGCCTCACTAGTCCAGTGACCCCAATCATCATGTCAAGGATACATTCAGAAAATTCATTGTCCCACCAATTTTGAACTAAAAAGTTAACAAAATATAATTTCATTTTATTACCCTTATTTGAGTGAGACTCAAGCATCATAGTCCCGTGAGAGTCCATCTCATTGAAATTCATAATCGATTTGTGGTCTTTTTTATGGTAAATCATAGGTTGATATTCAGCTTCTATACCACTCTTCTCAATATTCTAATAAGTCTTGTAACCCACCATATTTCATTTAAATCATGGAATTTATGGTCTCCATACATAAGGTTCAATGTTATCCTTTTAATTTCCATTCAAAGATGAGAAATTTATTTAGAGCTGAATTGGCCTTGACAAGACTCGACTTTCCTACGTCACCTATCTTCAAGTCATGGATATATTGGAACCTTGAAGATATTATAATAAAATGAGGTACCCTTGAATTAGATTCAGTTTTAAGACTATCAACCCAAAAATATATTGATTGATCTACATACCATTTCTCATATGTCCAATCATAGGATATCATCAAAAAAGTAAGAGACTATAACATGGTTCTCTCTGGCTGCTCTTGAGACCTACTCATTAATCATGTAATTAACCAATTCACAACTCATCATGGAAAATATATCTGACCCTTGGATCAACGTTCTTATGTGTTTATTTATTAGGGAGATTAAATAAAGGTTGTTGCTTCATTAACTTAAAGATTATTGGAGAGGCATGCATTATCCCTTGGGATTTTATGGGGTTCCTTATTCTACACATAAAACTGGTTCTCATGGGATGATTTGTTATAGTTTCAAACTAATTAATGACAAAATGAAGGATCTGGGGAGAAATAACTTTAGTTATGAATCCCATAAAGCTTCTCTAACCTTGAAGAGAAATCCCTAGTCATGGTTTGATCTTGGATAGCCTTAGAAAAATTGGGGAACTACCCAATCCCACAGATACCTCTCTAATACCTTGCATAATTACTCTTGTAGAGGTTGAGGGAATTTGAGAACCCTTATGAAGTCCTCTGGCCATACTGGAAAACTGCCACCAAGTACCCAAGTCACTAATAGTAAGAACATAAATCCATCTAGTGCTTGAAAAGAACCTTCTTCATGTATTAGAAATCATCACCAACTATAATACACAAGAAATACAATATAATATTTGATACATCAACATCAACACAAATACATTCGTAGATAGGGTGTGATAGATAAAAAGTTTGACTATCAAAACAAAAACAATTGCTGAGAACATTTCTTATCATACTCATGATTGATGGATTCTATAATGGAAGGGTATATAATATAAACCAACATGTATTGTTCTGGATAAAAAATTAAAATTCATGAGAAAATTATAATACTACCTAGAAAGAAAGAAAGGACCTAGGTTGAATCTTTGGGGAGGAGTGTACCAATCGTGGATTAATTTTTCCATCAATGAAACATGAATCTTGTGTTAACAACTATCTATAATACCAAACATATATCACTCTTAAAATCCCATAAATGAAAACAATGAACCTATTAAATCAATAAATCGAAGGGAAATGTCTCCTAAATAATGTAACCAAATTAAGATTCAATAGGGATAAGGCCCTTCTCAACTCCATTGATGAGAGATGGAGTTTAGGAAACCCACGAACTGATTGGGAACATTAGTTATAATAGTTATATTGTGAAAATAAATAAGAAATTTAGGATTAGTTAAAGTAATAAAAGGTCGATTTTGGGCCCCTTTGTAAGGAGATGAAATTCCCTCCCCCTCTAGTGGGGGAGTGGTAAATAATGTGGCCTTCATCACCTAGTGAAATGAGACATCCCTCCCATACAAATGATTTTTTCTAATCTAAATAGTTTAGGGTCATATATAATAGAAAAAATAATTTTTTATCATTTGATATGGAATGATTTTGTCATGGTTATCATAGAAATGAACCCAAATCTCTAAGCTTACATGAGTTATTCTCCATATGAGAACTAATAGAAATATAGAGGATATCTTGAACAACATCATAGATCTAGTAATGAATTCACACCACCTAATTTTACATTCATTACTGTTCACATTGTATTCCAATTTTATATTCTTTGACAGGGTTGAAATATGGTAACTTTATCCCTAATTATAACTAGAAAAGTATGGAAAAACATGTATTAGTGTTTCAATATAGATCTGACTCTCATGTAAGAGATGGAGATACATTTCTATGATTCAATTCAGTAGATGGAGGACTATCATCAAGGGATTGATTTACTTAATGGTCTAGAAGAATATAATTATGGGTAAATAAATTTTATATTCATGATTCCTGAAAATAAATGTCATATATTTTAACATCATGTGAGTAGAAAATTGGCATGTTGTATTGTTTATGTAAGCTATGATATTTTTATATTGTTTATTTCATGATATTTAGGAATGATATCACTGATGTTTAAATCCATTATACAACATCATTGACTATATAAATTAATATTTAATGAAAAAATAGAGTGAAGGATTGATATGATATTAAATAATATTTAGTGATGAACTGTGTCTTTTTGAATGAAATAGTATTCTATTCATTCAATTAGATTTGAAAATAAATTCAATTAGAGTATAAATTTTGTATGATAAAAGTTCATTTCCACATATTTCAAGATTTCGGGTATTCTTTATATATATCATATAGTTTATGAGAATAAATAATAACTCTAATTAGAGGAAGAGACAATGAATACCTTTTTTATGGCACATACATCTTAGTTTTCATTGATTTCTATGTTAATTTATGTTCATAATCGTTTTTAATCTAATAATTTCAAATCATCAAGTCACATATAATAAAATCCATCATTATAGTGCTGGTGGTAGATGGTGATGGATGGTAAGGGTAGTTTAACCCCAATGTACAAGGATACTTTTATTTTGTATCTATGAGAATATGGGGTATCTACCATATTTTTATGGTTTGTAATGAGAGACCCATATATAATTTAGTAGTTTATTAATCCATGATTAATTGTCAATATCCAACATTTTCTAGAGTATGTTAGATGATGACTTCTTGAAATCGTCTATCCATTCACTAGTTTATGGTAGGGAGATGTGTGGTCTTGTTGAATTTTTGTATTTATTATATAATTACATCAGCTAATAAGATATGAAATTAGTGAATTTATCCATCAATAGTAGGTAAGGGCATAGAATGAGGAAGTTTTTTTTGTATTTGACAAGCTAATGAAATCCTTTATCCCAAATTATTTATGGGGTATAGCCTTATTATCATAGAAAATAAATATATGGTAGTAAAGATGTACATAAATTATCTAGATATAGCAAGAGATAAGGACCCATGAAATCTACTTCAAAAATAATGAAAAAGGGAATGTAAAAATTCTGGGGGTTTATATTTGATGTTTACATGCATCTAGTACGCATGGAATATCTAATTGAAATTCATGAAATATTGGTTCATCAATGAACATAAATACCCAATACTCCTAATTAGATAATAGATCTTGGATCTTAACAAATTTACAGGAAATGTACTAGAATTTAATTGTTTCATAATGTTGAGGATCTCTCATTTTTCAATGCATATGAGGAGGAATAGAAAATATCCTTTTTTAATAGATTTTCTAATCATTTTAAAAACAATGATTACTAAATTTAACTATTATATGTCATATCAATTATTTCTTTTCATATTCTTATTGAGTACTACTACTTTAGAGGTAGTCAAATACAGGGTACATCCACCTACTTGTAGTGTCATTTTTTGAGGTTATCTGTTCATTGACAACAATAATTTATATGTAATTAGTTTATTCATGTTTTCCTAATGAAATGACACATTGTCTTATCGTTCTGGATTTTGATATGTGTTTCACTCTAGTTTGGAGTATTCGTGTTTGGGACCATATGAGCAATCAAATTTTCATAAGAATTATATGAACATGGGATGTGAGAAACTGTTGGATACCCTATAATATAATGATGAAAGGGAATTAATTCCACTTTTTTAATATCATATTAACCTATGATTTACATTATTACCAACTTGGAATAACCATATTTCATGTGGTCCACAAATTCCAACAACGATAATTTTAATATCATAATAATAACATGGTAATCTAACTTATTATTAGCATAACCTTCGGATATCTAGAATAAATATTGGAAAATGCATTATCAATTTATATAAATATAATTCTAAGGCTGGAAAAATTTAGTTTTGGGTTCTCCATTTGTTTACCAGTTGATCTTCTGGCGACACCATCAATGTAAATATCCCATGCCTGAGGAGTATCCTAAATAGATAAATCCTATCCAACAATTAATTAAGTATCATTTATCTTGTATAAATCATAAATATGTTATCTATGATATTATGTCTGGGCATTCTCTTTTGTCATTCATTTTTGGTTTGAAAGAAATGTTAAATTATTTTTGGGGGATCTCCCTCCATTCTATATATCTGATAAATATTATAAGCTGGCAGATTTGCTTCATTAGGATGATATAAACGTCTTAATGAACATAATTAGATTATAAGAAGTGTCTCAACTTAAGGTCCACAAATATCAATTAAAGGAACTTTTCTTTTTATTATAATGTCATGTTTCAATATATAACATGGTTTTTGAAATATAATAAAGACTATTTTCACTTATGTTATCTGTATTCTTTGGGATAAAGGTACCACCTGATTTCTATATGGTTTACATAGATAATGAAAGGCTATAAATACACCGGTGGAATCATTACCAGTTGTCATGAAACATAATTTTTATGGTTATTATAATCTTCTTAGTAGTTTTTATACTAATATGTGACTCCCTTATTCAACAGCATATTTAAGGGGAAACACTGTCCAATGAGTTTTTTAATGAATTTCATGATGTGTGAAATTCATCCTTGAATACCACTTAATTCCTTATGTATTTTTGGAAATAGGTTTTTCAGGATCACCTAATTCTTCTTTAGATTCATCTTCAATGTCGTATAATCATATCGAGAAACCAGGGAAATTTCTCGTGGTAACGCCAATATTTTATTTCAAGGTGTTCATTTTCAGGTCATGATTTCATGAATTATTGAAAATATCTCTCACAATTTATAGTATGAGAACAAATTTATAGGGATTTAACCTTCATGACATCTATATAACATACCACATTTTTCGATTGGATCAGTTTAAAAATTATGCTTCATGACATAGACCTATGTGGTTCTATCCTAATACAAGATAAAGAGAATTATTCAATTTATGTATAATCCTTATCCTGCACTTAATGTAGTGTTCTATATATATTTAGGTTTCTCTCGAATTTGATAATAATCAGCACTCCATAAAGTAGATTTCTTGATAATTGATAGTTTCACAGATCAAAATTAATATAATTTGGAATAGGAAATCACCCTTTAATAAATAGATATTTATATGTAACACCCCAAGCTTCCACGGTACGTTTCCCTTCGAATAATGCGATAGCGTGTGTTGTACGCAACCTCGAGTTCTAACACACACCACAACTAATTAAACTAGCCGTTGTGAATAGTAATACCTACTTTTTGAAATCATATATATTTTATATTTCAAAATGGACTTCATTTTTGGATTCGGAATATTGAAATTAGCCTAGGCTGAAATTTTGGTACGTTTCGGATAACTTTTATATTTTGATGAATAGTGAAAATTACTAAATTTTAATTAAAAACATCTTTTTTAATCAAAATAATTAATATTGATAAATTGTGAATTTTAGTGGTTTTAAAGTATATTTAGAATATATTTTTACCATTTAATATAATGTTGGTCATTGGACATAATTTTACAATTAAACCGAACATAAACAAGTGTCAATCTTTTGATAGTTATTACCTCTTAAAAACACGCCTTTTGTTTTGACAGCAGAAATTAATTTTAAATTAATTTCTGCCCCTTCTATTTTTTGAATTTAGAAAAATGGATTCCATATTTGGAATCAGGATGTCCAAATTGTGTAAATAGGTAACTTTTATTTTTAGACATTTTGAATAATTACTGTGGTAAATATTTTATTTACCATGGTTAAGGGTAAATCCGGTAAATAAGGGTTAAAAAATAATATTATAATAATACAAAATTACCCTAAAACGTGTCCTAACCTTATTGTTGGACACATACCCGACCATGAGCATCCTTAGGTCAATTTGGGGACCCCTTGGAGCCACTTGTATGTGGTAGGGACACTTTATATTAATAAAGTTAAAATAAAAATAAAAATGGCATAAGCTTACATCTTTTAGAAGAACAATTTTTACATAGGGTTATACATGTTGGATTTTCGATTATAAATATTCATTAGAAAGCTAAAAATATTTCCTACATAATGATATTTTATTTATAATTTTTAGATATCAAATAATTTAAATTATTAATGACACAATAATGATGCAATGTTTACCTCATTAATAAATCATTTAAATAAATAAGATTATAATGATTAAAATATTATCTAAAACCTGTCCAATTCTTATTGGTTGATGTTATTTAGAATATTAGTCATATTATCTTCGACCTCAATGATTTTTGGACCATTATAAACCGAATATAACTATATTATAAAGTAATACTTTCACTCTTTCCTAAAGAGCCCCTCTTCTCCCTTATAAAAGGAGACCACTTATACTCTTTCCTAACACCTCTCAAGCCACTTGGCTCGTCCAAAATCTGCCCAACTAAGCTCCCCACATCCCTCTCCTTCTCCTTGAAGCTTCCCCTTAGACAGAAAGCATTTCAAGAAGTCCTTTGGTTCCAACCAAAGTGAGTTACCTAAATTAAAGGTAACGATTTCTCTTAAATTATTTTCATTTATTTTGCTTCTCCAACCCCCAAACTCTTTTTATTTCCTTTCTTTTGTAACAAAACCAGTATCCAAAATATACTAGGATGTTGTTATAAGAAGGATTAAAACTACACATACACACAACTCCATCTAATGGATGATGAACATAATGTTTCTGTGGATGGAAAACTAACGCCTCACGAAACGATGATTGTTCAAATACATCTTACCGCATCTCATGGTGGCCATTATGATGGCACTGTAATTGAATATGATATTAATGATATATATTTTATATATAAGCTTCTGTAATTCCATTTTATTTCATATCCTTATTCGTTTCATGTTGTATATACATACGATAATTTCATTTGAGGAAGTGCGGACTACCGCCCCCTTAAAATGATATGACTCGTTCATACCACACATGGAACGTATAAAGGATGGTGTTAATGAACTTAAGTAACATATATAAAATATTATATTATACTTGAATAATAATATACCTATGTATCATTTGGATTCAATTCTTTTAAAATGAAAAATTAAATGGAAGTAGCGTTCGTGCCTACGTGCGGACTACCGTCTCCACGAACGCGATGAGATTCATTGTCCATCATATCCATTCAAGTATAATTATAATTTGATGATTTAAAAATAGTATCTAAGGACTTTATATCATTCTGGATATGAATAATATACATCCCATTAATAACGAATATGGCTCACATAACAAAGAATATAAAGTAAAATGAACCTGCTAACACCCGAAATGACGATAATTCTAAGATATTATTAACAAATCAATGTTAAAAGATCATATATGATATCATATTAAAGTAAATGATTCTTGTATTATTCAATAACAATTATTTCACCATTATACAGGAGGTAAACCTACCATCGACCAAGGAAAAATTACAAAGTAAATGATTCTTGTATTATTCATGTTATTCTGTAAATCATTTGGTGGTTATTAACTTTTGGCCATACGACTCAGTTGATTAACGTGGAAAGGGATTTTCTTATCTCACTTTCACTTCCGTGAGATTTCCATTGTTCACCACTTAATTATTTCATGTGGTGTACTGCCCATGATTGTATTCATTGTGTAATATACTTTAATTTATGGGTATTTACATCATCATGTTATGATACTTCTTTCATGGGTGTATGTTTCGTAAGTTACCTAATCGATAAGGGAATTTGAGATTTCAATTTCCACTCATTTGGATTTACACATATTTCATTGATTATATTACTCCAAGATTATGTGTGGAATCGCTATTCATTTGATTATGCCTTAATTTCCACTCCCCTTTCTGTGGATATACTTTTGATACACATAATCACTCCATTGATAAATTCTCAAGTGATCGGTATGAACTTGATAAGAGTAATTTTAACTCAATCTCCATTTGTTGAGTTAAATATCCAATTCGTTGGTGTTGTTTCTACAAGAATATGTGTGAATATCCTTTGATTGTTTTACACTGAATATTCAATCATATTTAGTGTATTTATATTTTTCACACATAATTATGTCGTTGATTTATCCTTAACCTAAGGATATGGCCTTTATGAGAGATTTCATCTCAATTTACATTGAACTGATACTTCTTTGTTGATATACACCAAATCCCTTTTATGCGGTGTATATAATGTACTTGACATAGTATATCATGAATCCCATTATTCTCATGATATTACAAAGTTTTTATTACCTCAATTATTTGTATTCAAGTGTCTCTCTTTTGGTTAGAACCTCTAACCAAAATACCATTTTAAAATGTTTTAAAGACTTATTCTTCTATATCTTGCTCATTAATGTCCATGTTTTAAAAATGGTTTTAAGGATTTATTTATATGGACATTAAAGTTTTAAAATTAAAACTCCTTTTAAAAGTTTCAAAGTGGTATGGGACACTTTGATTCAAAAATCAATTTTTAAATGGCTTCTTGACAAATAGTGTGACTTTTAAATGATTTCAAGAAAAGGGGGATATTTCCCTCAAATAGTTTTGATGATTATTTTCATCTATGTCAACATCCTTCATTATTCATGATTGAGGTTAATGTGATACAATACAATCTTCCATATTGTATCAAATGAGTTATGTTTGACTGTGGATGTTCTATTTTTATACCATTCATGGTTTGTGGTTAAAGTATTGACATTTCGTATGCTAGTTTTAATACGAATGTTTATTTTATGCTTAAACCTATTCATATGAGGAATGCATTGGACTTAATAAGTGACAGGTGGAGCCCGCTATAGCTCCTCGATGCATCGGTAGGTCTCATGAGACAAACTAGTGTCTTGGCACAAGGCCTTGACAAAATCTTATTTGTAGTCTTGGCACGAGGCCTTGGCTAAGTGGTTATGATAGTCTGGCATTATTCATTCCAACATTATGAAAGTGGATATTGATATTGCATGTGATCATTCGACTAGTAGAATATCCATGTGAGTATGTAAATGGCATTATTTCATTTTACCTTTGCCATTTTATGCTGAAGTTCAAGTTTAAAAGGCTTTTGTTTTAGTTATAAATTGCCTTAAGTGTTTATGCTTATTTATGAAAGCTTATGCTATAATGTTATCCTTACTGAGCATCTGAGCTCACCCCTTTCAATGTTTTATTTTTCCCAGGATTATGAAGAAGTAATTTATGAATGACCTGCAGGGATAGTATGAGGGGATATGAAGACAAGGTGTTTTTTTATGATGTAATGTAAAAAATTATGGATGTATCTAGTTATTCCAAGGCTACTAAACTAATCGATCTTTCGAGACTTGATCTTTCTCGTGATCATACCAATGTTATGTAATAATGCACCGACTCTAGGTAACTAGGGTCGGGGCGTTATAGTTGGTATCAGAGGAAGTTTAGTACAAACCTTGGAAGCTAGATTTAGATAAACTCTGATTAGAGCACGTAAACCTAAGATGAACTTTGAGGATTAGTATAGAAGAACTTCCTAGAATTTTGGTATTGTAGATATTTTGTGAGTTTTCCGAGCAATACATCCCTGTCTGGATACGAGCAGGTAGAGGCAGCTCTGGCACAGATGTACCTAGGGGTAAAACCCGAAAACACCGCTTTGAGCTAGACTCGAACGGGAACTGGTGCACGACAACGGGCCTTGCTGCACTCTTGGTTACGACACTCCCAGGGGATATGCTTTGGTAAATTCACAAGATTAGTATAAACCATTATTAAGGGAATACAAAAAAAAATGCCCCTAAGAATATATGTTGGCAAATAGATAGTGGATAACCTAGATTTTAACATAGGGTACCCCAAGTTAGGATATATTGTTCAATTACAAGATTATCCTATTATGTCTATTTTTTTTTTACATTGTTATTAGATAAGTATTCAAAAAACCCTAATTGTATTTTCTTTTGTTAGTTGAAACATGGAGGGAGCAAGATCACGAACAACTCTTCTCTCTCTTCCTGAAGAACTACTTACAATTATTATCCAGAAGTCATGCGCAGACGATGTTGAAACTTTTTCAAATGTCCAAGTTACATGCAAACAACTTTATGAGACATCCAATACCTCTAGAATTGCATGATTCTTTAAAGGATCAAGTACCGACAATGGGATAATGTTGCGCTCTCAACTTTCTTACCACGCTAAGCGTGGGAAGTACCATCAGGGTCTTTTCAAATTATTCACTTTATCTCAAAATTACGATGCACTAAATGATTTTCTAGATGCTGCAGAAGTGGGAGACCTTCGAGCAGCCTATATGTATCAAATTATATATTTATGTCTTTTGGGATATACGAAAACTGATTTACCAAAACCTTATTTTGAAATATTTGAAGATGAATCAGTGAGAATTTTTCTAAAAAAACATGTTAAAGACGATGTCTCAAAATTATATATAAGAAATACCTATTTCTTTATGATGCATCGATGCTTCCATAGATATAATCCAAAATGGATGAGGAGTTTTTGGGTAAAGGAAGTAGATGATTTTGAAAAATTCCTGAGGTACCATTGTGACACATGAACGCATTCTACCAAAAGGCAAATCCGCCTAGTCTCTCCAGAGTTCATGTTGTGATCCACATACCTCTAGTGACAAAATACATGCCTGACCCAATGCATGTACTCACCTATGAAGAATTATAACTAGAACTCGATCTATCTTATTGTGAAGAGCCTATCATAATTCTTCATACCAAAGATCAAGTGTTGAGAAACCGGATGACTTGTCTGGTAAAAGATCTATGGAGATATCATAAGATGGAAGAGGCAATGTGGGAACCCGAGGAACATATGATGAAGAACCTATGTGGAAATAAATGGATGGTGAAATGTTTAAAAGTGTTAGTGCTCTTTATTGATGGGATTACTTTGGAATAATTTTCTCTTGTATGTGTAAACCTGCAATTTATCATGTGAAAATGATATCTGAGGAAGAATTATCTTTTCTGTTGTGGATATAGTTATAAATAACCATTTGGTCTTATATGATCATTGGGTTTGAGGAAATTATAAGTTATTATAATTTGGGATGAAAATGCAAGGTATGATATAATATTTGTGGTTAAATTATGTTATTTTGAGGAATTTATCTCATTTTGGTAATATTATAAAATATATTTTTTGAAAAAGGACAACACGTAGACCGTGTGACAACCCGTCGCGTCGGACAAAGTTGTGGGAATCGAACCCACAACCAAAGTGCGATTGGGATTTATCGCCTACCACTGGACTACGTGAAGTCCCTAGTTAGTGTGACAATTTGTTTTGTAAAATGATTTTATTGATCAATAATAAGATGATTTGGGTTCTTATGTCTTATCAAATGAATACCCTTGGTATAGGAAAATGATTTGGTGATTAAGTGATAAATGTTATTTTGGAAGATGTTCGCTTTGTTGGGAACACTATATGCCCAAGGAAAATAGAATACAATGGGGTTTCATTTGTAGAGTAATGGTAGATTTTTATCTACGTTTTTATTGTTGATTTATAGTGATTTGGGTTATTTATGGAAATGATTAACCTATAACAGAGAATATGTGATGATGTTAATTACTTTTATGTATGTGACTTTAAGAGTATTTGATGTCATTTGGAGATACAATGTAACATGGGAGACTACATAATCAAATTCTTCTATGATTTGGGTTTCAATATTAGTTTGGATTATATTAAAGGATTTTAAGGACAATTGGTTATTGAATGGTATCTATTTAACTTTGGGGTATTGTTGGTTTAATTTTAGAAATTAAGATTAGTGCATATTTATCTCAATGAATATCCTTTTGGGGGATCATTAGATCATTCACTTACCATTTTGGTTTTGATTAATCTTCAAAGACAATGTAAATATATGGTTTATCCTGCATGGATCATGTGATTCTATAGAAGTTTATTCTAGCTCTTCCAGTGTGGCCAAGTCTTCTTGAATACTCATCGTTTAAAAAAAATTGTGTTAGTGGTGGAAATTTATTAAAGAGTGAAAATTTACTTAAAATTTAAGTATATCTCATAATGTTCTTAGTCAATATCATAAATGAATTCCTCTTCCTTATGTAATGTAACTTCAAAAAAAATGTTGTCCGTTTATTTTCCTACTAGGAGACTAATGGTCATTTGTCCCAACACAAGTTTGTGGTTTTCTCATTGTTAACTTTCTCCTGATCATGATTTCTATCCCTCTCCAACAGAACTTGACACTTAGTTTACCATCCATATCCATGTTTTCTTACATGGAATCCTAGTATGGGTTATCTTGGATGACCCTTATACATCTCTTTCTTTCTTTTAAAGTGATAGTTTTATTGACTCTTTTTCCGATGTGGGACTTTCCATTATATTCCCAAACAAAATTTTAAAAATTGTGAGGACGCAATTTATTGAAGTAGGGGAGAATGTAACACCCCAAGCTTCCACGGTACGTTTCCCTTCGAATAATGCGATAGCGTGTGTTGTACGCAACCTTGAGTTCTAACACACACCACAACTAATTAAACTAGCCGTTGTGAATAGTAATACTTACTTTTTGAAATCATATATCTTTTATATTTCAAAATGGACTTCATTTTTGGATTCAGAATATTGAAATTAGCCTAGGCTGAAATTTTGGTACTTTTCGGATAACTTTTATATTTTGATGAATAGTGAAAATTACTAAATTTTAAATAAAAACAACTTTTTTAATCAAAATAATTAATAGTGATAAATTGTGAATTTGAGTGGTTTTAAAGTATATTTAGAATATATTTTTACCATTTAATATAATGTTGGTCATTGGACATAATTTTACAATTAAACCGAACATAAAGAAGTGTCAATCTTTTGATAGTTATTACCTCTTAAAAACACGCCTTTTGTTTTGACAGCAGGAATTAATTTTAAATTAATTTCTGCCACTTCTGTGTTTTGAATTTAGAAAAATGGATTCCATATTTGGAATCAGGATTTCCAAATTGTGAAAATAGGTAACTTTTATTTTTAGATATTTTGAATAATTACTGTGGTAAATATTTTATTTACCATGGTTAAGGGTAAATCCGGTAAATAAGGGTTAAAAAATAATATTATAATAATACAAAATTACCATAAAACGTGTCCTAACCTTATTGGTGGACACATACCCGACCATGAGCATCCTTGGGTCAATTTGGGGACCCCTTGGAGCCACTTGTATGTGGTAGGGACACTTTATATTAATAAAGTTAAAATAAAAATAAAAATGGCATAAGCTTACATCTTTTAGAAGAACAATTTTTACATAGGGTTATACATGTTGGCTTTTCGATTATAAATATTCATTAGAAAGCTAAAAATATTTCCTACATAATGATATTTTATTTATAATTTTTAGACATCAAATAATTTAAATTATTAATGACACAATAATGATGCAATGTTTACCTCATTAATAAATCATTTAAATAAATAAGATTATAATGATTAAAATATTATCTAAAACCTGTCCAATTCTTATTGGTTGATGTTATTTAGAATATGAGTCATCTTATCTTCGACCTCAATGATTTTTTGACCATTATAAACCGAATATAACTATATTATAAAGTAATACTTTCACTCTTTCCTAAAGAGCCCCTCTTCTCCCTTATAAAAGGAGACCACTTCTACTCATTCCTCACACCTCTCAAGCCACTTGGCTTGTCCAAACTCTGCCCAACTTAGCTCCCCACATCCCTCTCCTCCTCCTTGAAGCTTCCCCTTAGGCAGAAAGCATTTCAAGAAGTCCTTTGGTTCCAACCAAAGTGAGTTACCTAAATTAAAGGTAACGATTTCTCTTAAATTATTTTCATTTATTTTTCTTCTCCAACCCCCAAAATATTTTTATTTCCTTTCTTTTTTAACAACACCAGTATCCAAAATATACTAGGATTTTTTTATAATAAGGATTCAAACTACACATACACACAACTCCATCTAATGGATGATGAACATAATCTTTCTGTGGATGGAAAACTAACGCCTCACGAAACGATGATTGTTCAAATACATATTACCGCCTCTCATGGTTGCCATTATGATGGCACTGTAATTAAATATGATATTAATGATATATATTTTATATATAAGCTTCTGTAATTCCATTTTATTTCATATCCTTATTCGTTTCATGTTGTATATACATACGATAATTTCATTTGAGGAAGTGCGGACTACCGCCCCCTTAAAATGATATGACTCGTTCATACCACACATGGAACGTATAAAGGATGGTGTTAATGAACTTAAGTAACATATATAAAATATTATATTATACTGGAATAATAATATACCTATGTATCATTTGGATTCAATTCTTTTAAAATGAAAAATTAAATGGAAGTAGCGTTCGTGCGTACGTGCGGACTACCGTCTCCACGAACGCGATGAGATTCATTGTCCATCATATCCATTCAAGTATAATTATAATTTGATGATTTAAAAATAGTATCTAAGGACTTTATATCATTCTGAATATGAATAATATACATCCCATTAATAATGAATATGGCTCACATAACAAAGAATATAAAGTAAAATGAACCTGTTAACACCCGAAATGACGATAATTCTAAGATATTATTAACAAATCAATGTTAAAAGATCATATATGATATCATATTAAAGTAAATGATTCTTTTATTATTCAATAACAATTATTTCACCATTATACAGGAGGTAAACCTACCATCTACCAAGGAAAAATTACAAAGTAAGGGATTTTCTTATCTCACTTTCAATTCCGTGAGATTTCCATTGTTCACCACTTAATTATTGCATGTGGTGTACTGCCCATGATTGTATTCATTGTGTAATATACTTTAATTTCTGGGTATTTACATCATCATGTTATGATACTTCTTTCATGGGTGTATGTTTCGTAAGTTACCTAATCGAGAAGGGAATTTGAGATTTCAATTTCCACTCATTTGGCTTTACACATATTTCATTGATTATATTACTCCAAGATTATGTGTGGAATCGCTATTCATTTGATTATGCCTTAATTTACACTCCCCTTTCTGTGGATATACTTTTGATACACATAATCACTCCATTGATAAATTCTTAAGTGATCGGTATGAACTTGATAAGAGTAATTTTAACTCAATCTCCATTTGTTGAGTTAAATATCCAATTCGTTGGTGTTGTTTCTACAAGAATATGTGTGAATATCCTTTGATTGTTTTACACTGAATATTCAATCATATTTAGTGTATTTATATTTTTCACACATAATTATGTCGTTGATTTATCCTTAACCTAAGGATACGGCCTTTATGAGAGATTTCATCTCAATTTACATTGAACTGAGACTTCTTTGTTGATATACACCAAATCAATTTTATGCGGTGTATATAATGTACTTGACATAGTATATCATGAATCCCTTTATTCTCATGATATTACAAAGTTTTTATTACCTCAATTATTTGTATTCAAGTGTCTCTCTTTTGGTTAGAACCTCTAACCAAAATACCATTTTAAAATGTTTTAAAGACTTATTCTTCTATATCTTGCTCATTAATGTCCATGTTTTAAAAATGGTTTTAAGGATTTATTTATATGGACATTAAAGTTTTAAAATTAAAACTCCTTTTAAAAGTTTCAAAGTGGTATGGGACACTTTGATTCAAAAATCAATTTTTAAATGGCTTCTTGACAAATAGTGTGACTTTTAAATGATTTCAAGAAAAGGGGGATATTTCCCTCAAATAGTTTTGATGATTATTTTCATCTATGTCAACATCCTTCATTATTCATGATTGAGGTTAATGTGATACAATACAATCTTCCATATTGTATCAAATGAGTTATGTTTGACTGTGGATGTTCTATTTTTATACTATTCATGGTTTGTGGTTAAAGTATTGACATTTCGTATGCTAGTTTTAATACGAATGTTTATTTTATGCTTAAACCTATTCATATGAGGAATGCATTGGACTTAATAAGTGAAGTGTGGAGCCCTCTATAGCTCCTCGATGCATCGGTAGGTCTCATGAGACAAACTAGTGTCTTGGCACAAGGCCTTGACAAAATCTTATTTGTAGTCTTGGCACGAGGCCTTGGCTAAGTGGTTATGATAGTCTGGCATTATGCATTCCAACATTATGAAAGTGGATATTGATATTGCATGTGATCATTCGACTAGTATAATATCCATGTGAGTATGTAAATGGCATTATTTCATTTTACCTTTGCCATTTTATGCTGAAGTTCAAGTTTAAAAGGCTTTTGTTTTAGTTATAAATTGCCTTAAGTGTTTATGCTTATTTATGAAAGCTTATGCTATAATGTTATCCTTACTGAGCATCTGAGCTCACCCCTTTCAATGTTTTATTTTTCCCAGGATTATGAAGAAGTAATTTATGAATGACCTACAGGGATAGTATGAGGGGATATGAAGACAAGATGTTTTTTTATGATGTAATGTAAAAAATTATGGATGTATCTAGTTATTCCAAGGCTACTAAACTAATCGATCTTTCGAGACTTGATCTTTCTCGTGATCATGCCAATGTTATGTAATAATGCACCGACTCTAGGTAACTAGGGTCGGGGCGTTACATTATATCTATATAATTTATTTATACATAGATATCATAATTATTTTTCATAACCCTAAAAATAATTGAAATCCATTTTCGGTGTAATAATTACCAAATTAATTCATCGTTGATAAACATTCTTCCATCAGGTTCAACCATGTGTTTATGAGACTGATTTATTCTACATGCCACCTTATTATAGCCATGATTTTCCTTGGGTAGGATTTTTTGATTACTTCCCTCATCAAGATAAAGTATATGAATTTCTATATAATTATAGCTAAAAATCCATATTCTATTTCAAGAAAAATATATATGTATTTTATTCTTTAGTATTATTTGTAGCACTGTTTAATTTCGGTTACCGATCTTCATCTGCACCTAGATTGACCAATTTGAGATTATAAATGGAGGAAAAGATAAAGTTATCAAATATAGTCGTGGAATCATTGAGATCATATTCATCATCGTTCTCTTGTAATGCCTCAATCTCAACAGAATTGGGTGATAGAGGGTAATTTTCAATTTTTTCAGATAGTGTTGGGTCATCTCTATCTTTTATGGATATTGAATTGGTATCCCCATACACTAAGGGGGCTAATATGTGAGCATCATCATTTATGAAATTTTTGATAAGATATCCTTCCTCATTGTTTTTATCGAGGTTTAAATAGCTAACGACCTCCTCGAATTTTTGAAATTATTTAAGAACATTACATCTTCCTTTACAAATAATTATTGAATTTTTAATCCGGGGATACTAATATATTGGCCACATTGTCAAGGAATTTTTTATTTTCTATCATTATTCTCCATTATCTTAAATTGTAAAAGTATATCTGATTCCTAAGATTCATGATATGTATGGGTATTATAATTTATAACTAGTAATGTGGATGTATCGTTCGATACAGGTGATGATGTGATTGCCATGTCAGAACAAGAGGTTGAAGATGATGAATTTTAAACCTAAAATTAATTTTTTTTATTGTTTGAAGTGGATTTTATTTCACTATAGATGGATTCAACTATTGGAAAAAATATCATGAACATTGGTAAAACATTATTGAATTCTAGGTTAATTCCTCTATGTGATTGATTTTTTTGTATATTAATAGTTTAAATAATTCAATATACTGACGGGAGGAATATTCAAACCCTTTAAGGACGTTAATTCAAAAATATTATTTCCATGGCCTTCTTTCCTTCTCTCTGATAGAATCATGAATCATTGTAATATTACTCATATGATTTATAATGGTATATATCATTATACAATTTTCATGCACATATTTCAATATATTAATAGAGAAAATTATGGTACACTAAGGGAAATGTTTCATGTTGTTGTAACGAAAATATTCCAAAAATGTTATTGAATGTTATGTCTTATCTGTTAATTATGAATCTAGAGTCAAATATAAGATCCATGAATAAATCATTAAGAATTATTCCAAAAATAGGTTTTTGTTAACTCTTCTCATACCCCTATAATATTAATTTAGAGCGATATAAGTGGGATTCATTGTATCCTAATCAGTTGATCTTTCAAAATTGCATAAAATTGATTCTAGATCAATTGTGAATAAAAAATAAAGGGACATTAGAGTCACCAACTTTTCATGATAAATATATATTTATAATGACTACTTATATAAATGTCTCATTATTTTTCTCTATTAAGGGGGTGATAGCATGAAGTAAAGCATTATTGATCTCTACAAAATACACGTTACTGTAAAAAATTACCACAAAAAACATTTAATGGTTTTAAAAGGGCCTCTCCTTGTGCTTCCATGAGTTATTTTAATAAAAGAAAGTGCATCAAATATTGAGATCTTATAATAGATAAGACTCACTAATAAGAGATACACCCCCCATGAACATTATCATCATGTCTAGGCATGCCATGTACCACATGTTTCCCCTAGAGACATGTAGTCCACTCCCTGGGGCCCATCTATGTTCATAAACGGGTCATCACACTAATGATTATAAACATAGCCCTACACATTGTTCTAAAAATCATACTTTTTCATCACTCACACACATATGGAAACATATCAGAAGGTAACCTATAATGATAACTACTCCAATCCAAGAATGAATAACTATGGGGTTTAAATCAGAATGGCACGTTAAATTAATTGTGATCTATATTGAAATTAGTAATATAATTTTTTCTTATAACCATTTATCATTATGGGTTATTACATTCACACCCCCTTTAATTCACAGTGTTCATGTCGAGGAACCAACATCACAACCTAGATTGTAACAGGGAACATAAGGATGGGTTTATACTCAGATTTAAATGTTACAATAGAGACTCACTAGTACCATATGAAACCCACATTAAAATGGCTATTAGTTCCTTGCCAGTCACGTACCACCAGTTTCTGGATAGAAACATGGACCCCTCCCTTGGGACCACCCTCATTCTTGAATGGGCATCAGACATATAACATTCCACATAGGATAACACATGTTTATTCCAGTATTCATTTTTCTTACTCGCACACAACTTGGGAATATTCCATGAAGGTCACCCACCATAATCACTACACCAAGATGAGACCACTTAACAATGGTGTTCTAATCCAGAATGCTCCAAAAAATTAATATGCACCTTATTGAAATGAGTCACATCATTTAGTCATTTAACACTATAGCATTATGGGGTGTTATAGACCCTAGATGGAATGATAATCACCAGCTTCATGATGTGATATTTCAATGACAAATGTCCAAACCTCCCACTTTGAGGCAACACATTGGTTTTTGGATTAGAATATAAATTATCCTATGAGGGAAAATGATCAATCTATTCCAAATTTGATGGGATTTTTTTCACTTATGATAGGTATTGACCCTTCCATTCCACATTCAGAAATTTTCATACAAAGTTATTTATTTTAAATAAATCCTTTAAAATGATCATATTGGATCTATATTTGGATAACATAAGCATATACTGGTTCTTCTATTTTTTGCATGGAATAATTGGTTCTTGGGTTTAGGAATTATATATTAGTTATATATATATATATTACTTGAGTGACAGGATCAGCATCAACCACGTATTCCTCAACCATATTGACCTCAGTGACCTCTCCCCACTAATACTCAATTTTTTGGGAAACACAATATTCATGAGAATATTTTTATTCACTAATTAAAATATTTATCTATTGAATAACATTGATAGAATTGTAAAGGGAGTCTTTATTTTATGAGGGTTTTTAGAGACAATTCCCATTGAACCATTTGTTAGGGCAGTGCCTCTAATAAAACTTTTAATGTCATTAAATCTAAGATGAATCATGCCATCATGGGTTTTGATCTAGGTTCAAAATCCATTACATTATTCTTGGAACACTAGTAACAGTAATTTTTTGAGGATTGACACTTGGAATATTTTTTTTATGATGAAGAAGGTGGTACCACTGTAGGGGAAACTACGGACATGATTGACTTGTTAATTAAACATGGCATGCACTTAGTTGACAATGTTTCTCTTCAAATACTGATAAATAATTTGATCACTCTTTTTCAATACTTATAATTATTTCATATCTTCTTATGGTGAATTTCCAGAAATACAAGCTACTTTCTACAGCTTCTTTACAAACTTACCTCATCCAGATTCTACTATATTTTAAAGGATAAATTTAAAGAAAAAAGTTGCAATGATTATGCATCCAATAATTTGATTATAATGATAGTAATTCGGGTATATCATAATCCAATCATATTAAAAATACAATAATTATATGTGTTTTGGAAAACAAATATGTGGCTATGATTAAATATGAAAGGATTTGGCAATTTTATAATGAATAAATGTTACTAATTCATTCTTCATATGGTGTATTCATCTAAACTAGTATCCCTTAATGATAAAGGTTTTGTTATTTTTCGTTCCTTTTAGGTGTCAGAATAATGTGATATTGAATAGGTTCTGGGGTTGGATCTATTATTAAAGCTATATTATGTGTAACAAATTTTGTTTCTACTTTTATAATCATAGTTCTTGAAACTATTAGAATTTTTAAAGGCATGGTATTGATCTTCCAAATACAATATTCTAACCCTTGTGTGACTGTGTAAATATCATTTAAACTTGATAAGTAATGAACCATGAAAATATTTTTTTTAAACTCATCAAAGATACTTTCAATTAAGATTCAAAGAAACTTTTATTTAAGGAGTAGTAGGTTTAATGAATAGGTCAAAATCATCCATATGGAAATAAAGGATGAGGATATATAATTTTAAAGTTGTCTCATGTTTGATAGGTTAATGAATTTAATCTTTATAAAACCCATATACTTTTATGAGATATATTATTTGTAATTTCTTTTATGTCTTGTGTTGTATGCTACACCAAGATAAGCTTGCGTTATATACAACACCGACTTAGCTTGCGATATACGAAACACTATGCTTGGATTATGTTGCAAACAATTTCAAGTTATTTTGATAGAATCTATATAAGGGAAAACATAGTTTAAGTGAATTAATATTAATAATTATGTTACATTATAAACTTTTCATTATAATGGTGGGTATGAACCATATTTACTTTCTTCTGAAAAACTATTTAATGGGAAAAAAAGTGAATTTATAAATTAATAAAATCACTCTTCATGAATGTTATTAATTTGATATATAATTTATTTACCCAATAAAATATTTTAAATCCATCCTATATGTTTTCTATATATAATATTAGAAAAAATTCAATTGTTCTAATAAAAAAAATTATTTTTCAAAAAAAAACATGTTTTCTCCCTATTATAGGGGCACCCATTTTAAATATAGTTTTCCAAAAATTTATATATTATACTAAAAAAATAAACTTCAACATTTCATGAGGTATATAAAAATATTATTTGCATGATTTTTTTATTTTTCTGATAAGTTTTAATTCTTGATGAAGTGTAGTAATATATTAATTTTAATTGAAAACAACATTTGTCATCAATATAATTTATTTGGATAAATTATTTTGTTAACTGGTTTTAATGTAAAAATAGAATATATTTTTTAAAAAAATATAATTTTGGTCATTGGAATTAATTTTACCTTGAAATGTGATGTAAAAACAATTCAACGTTTTGTATTGTTTTAACTTTTAAAAACCTGTTTTTCTTTCTAACAGTTTGATTTAGATTTATTTAATTACTAAAAATTCGGTGTTTTGAATATTTAAAAATATTTTCAATATTTTGAGTCATTATGTCCAAGTTATATAAATATCATTAATTTAATTTTGGAAATTATTAATAGTAAATTTAGTAATTTTCACTTCAGGAAATAAGATCTATACCAACAGTTTTGGGAAAATTGTTGTTATAGTTCACTTATATGGACCTATACCAATGGTTTGGCCCAAACCATTGGTATAGGTCACTAATTTGGAAATATACCAATGGATTTGGAAAAGCCGTTGGTATAGGGGGGGACCTATAATAAATGTTTGGGGAAAACCATTGGTATAAGTCACTAATATGGACCTATGACAACGGTTTTGGCCAAACTGTTGGTATAGGTCCATAATAGAGACCCTATACCAATGGTTTTCCCCAAACCGTTGGTATAGGTCCCCCCCAAAACCAGTGGTTTTTCTAACACCATTTGTTTAGGTCCAAAAATCAAATATTCTATACAAACAGTTCTCAAAACCATTGGTATAGTTACATGTATGTTTATGGAATGTTCTTATAGAGAATAATAAATAAATCAAAATTTAAAATATTTATGATAATACACATATATATTTATGAAATTATGGTCACAAAAGTCAAGATAGGTTAGTAGTTAGGTCGTTCAATCATAAACTTGAGGTACTAGGATCAAAACCCACCGAATGATTATTTTTTGAAATACATATACAAACAGTTTTATGGAACCGTTGGTATAGTTTCTTCATTTTACATATACCAATAGATTTGAAAACTATTAGTATAGTTCTATACCAACGGTTTTGGGAAAAGATTACGTATAAACCTATCCCTATGAATTATTTGGCCACAGTTCTCCAAACTGTTGGTAGTGGATATACCATCAGTTTGGAGGCCTATACCAATGGTTTCAAACCGTTGGTATAGGGTATTTTCTATAATTTTTTTATTAGTATAGTAAAACGGTAAATCTGATAATTTATGGTATACAAATATAATGAAAATACCTTAACACTTGTCCTAATATGATTGTATTACTAATTTTCATCTTAAACCATCCTTGGGTAAAAATGTCACCCTTTTGCAGCTACTTGGATTAATATTATAATATTTAATATAATTTATTTAAACAAAAGTTAAATATATCATTACAAAAATTTAATAAAATAATTATTTTTAAAATAATTTTATACAGAAGCTATATTCTAATATAAATAATATTTAGAAAAATATAATGTTTTTATTTATCATGATAATTTATTATTAATTTTATGTAAATAAATAATTTCCTTAAAGTCTTGTACATTGATGATGTAGAAATTAATTAATTAATAGAAAATCAATAAAATAAGATATATTAAAATAAATCACAACTATTACAGGAAAATACACTTGATAAATCTTATTTTAAAATTATATCTAGAACATAATCATCCATTGTTTTATTTTTTTACAATTCTAATCTATTTGTAAATTATTTTGACACTTTTAATATTTTATATAAAGAGATGTTAATGTTTTCACATTCATGTATTAATACATAAAACATTTTTAATGTAGGATTTTCCTAAAGGTATATTCTACTATAATAATTCTTATGAGATTTATAGGATTTATATTCATCAATGTATTATATTATTAATTTTTACTCATCAAATAAGTACATTAAATAATTACAATAAACTCATTGATTAATTATTTTATTAATAGAAATATCAAATTAATGATTCTAAATATAATAAAATAACTAATATTTGGGATAATTATTATAACCAACAATTTTTATAGATGACCTTGACCCCATACAGAAATAATGAAATGTTTTATAAGGTAAAAATATTATATTGACATTTTTAAATTCCGTTAAATGTAATGTAACAAAATGGAACTATATGTAATTGGTCAAAATAATATTTTATTAAATTTCAAAAAATATCGATAAATATTTTAAAAAATATAATATAAAGACTAAAAAATGTTCTATATTGTTCATTTATTTTATAATTTACATCAAATAAGTAAAAAATTAAACTATTTTAATATTGAAAAAAATTTCACAATATTTATAATAAATATAGAATACATAAGGGTAAAATTAAAATACATAGTTTAAAATGAAATCAAAACATATATACGTATTATTCGATGATCATATTACAACATTATCTCATATCATCATCTAAATAAGATCATTATGGAGGTTTTTGGATTTTTTTGAGTTTATTATATATTAATATTTGTTGATTTTCTAAAAGTGTACCTCACCTCAATTAAAAAAGGAAAACTCCTCCCACACTACGTCACTTCACTTTGAGCATCATTCATGGTCATACACTTCTCATTTCCCCTTTCAAGTTCCCTATTTACATTATAGAGGTTTTGTTCTTCTAAAAGGACATACTATAGTACCATTAAAAGTAGTTATTGAGGAATCATGTCTAAGAAGAGGAGTTTCTGATACATACGTAGGTACCCAGTCCTAAGTTAAGAGATTATTTTTGTTTCACTTGTATTTCTGTGGGAAAAAATCATTATACACAACCTATTTATTTTTTGTGGTGTTTATGTATCCCAGGAAGGTTTATGTAATCATTTTTATTATGGTTATGATATTTATATATGCATATAATTTTATTTATTTTATGAGACATATTAATCGACTTATTATAAATTTGTAATGGATAATTTCACAATCTCATTATTATATGAGATTTTTTATGAATATGTATATAATGGGGTATTTTTATCATCCTTGTCTATGTTTCCTAAATATTTATTTTAAAATATTATTTCTCTCTTTATAGAATTGTTGAAAGGTAAATTTTTTTAAATGTTGATTTTTTATTAAATGGTAAGAAAATAATCTTTTATGGTTTTAAAATATATGTTAATTTTGACTTATCTGACAAAACATTGAGAATATTTTTTTTATTTAAAAGGAATGTCATTTTTTATGTCATCAAAACATTATATTTCTATTAATCTCCTTTTACAACATTTCAATTTTATTTTCAGTGAAATTATTTTCTTTTAAAATTTTGTGCCATTTTTGGGAAAAAATTAATTTTTTTAAGAATAAAGTATTTCTTCCTCAATGATTAATTTAAATTGTTCAAAAATAATTATATTCAATATATGATTGATTTTATAATAGGGATATGTTATATATATACTATCCCTATTGTTCCAATGATTTTACTATGTTTATTATTGAATTCAATTTATGAAATTCATTTATTTTACAAGGATAATATTATGATGGAATGATGTTTAAAACCCCCGTTTTATTCCATAGATTATGTTTCATTAAATGATTTATATTTTTTATGGAACACATATGTATGATTTCATTTTGAGATCAGTGGGACCTATATCTCCCTCCAATGCATTTAGTAAAGATGTATAAATCTTGAGGTATGTATGTTATGCTAGAACCAGATTTCATGGTCAAAATTCAATGCATGGACTTGGTTTTTCATGTCCATAATTTTATTAGTGGACCTTGTGTCCATGTCTATATGTTTATGTAAGGTAATGATTTCATTTTCTTAATTTAATGAGTGATTCTGTTACAATTTATACACGTTCACAATGTTATAATATTTTTTATAAGACACAATTTCTTGTCTTATATCAATGTTATGACCTTATGGATTATGATATATGATTTTACTTTTGATTCATGTTTGACTTTGATATGTTGGGAATGATATTATAATTTTATGATCACATTCTCTTAATCCTTATTATCATTATTATGTTTTCATGTCAACATTTTTTACCCATGTTGATCATCTGAGGTCACCCCTTTTTATTTTTGGTTTCCCTGGATATAAATATGGGTATTATATATGATGTGTCAAAAAGGGATTCAAGTTATTAAGAATAAAAAAGGAGATGTTATTGATTTTTCAAGAATAAGTTTTTGTTGTTTCCTATTTTCCAATGTCATTAAATTAGGATGGTTTTTGGTCATCATTTTTTTTAATGTATTAAGTATTCTGTAAAAGTGATTTAATATTAATGTACATCAATATTGGGACTTTAAAATTTCTATCAGAGTGAATGTTTAGTCAACCTTTGGAAACTAAGATGAAAAAACATTAGTGGCATCACTAGATATATTCATAAGTATTTTTCTAGGGATTTCCTATGGATAAAAATAATTATAGGTAACATTCCAAGAATTATGGGAAAAATTATGAATAACCTATTATTAAACCTAATATGTAATAGCTTGACAGTACTCCCCCTTGATTGTGTTTTTTTTTCATATTATGATCATTCCCTCTCACACTATTATTCTTTTGATTATTAAAATTTTTGTAACAAGAAAGAACTATTTCAATGATGAATGTAGTGGTAAAATAAAAGATTTTTCTTGCTGAGAAAACAAATTTCAAGGGAGCTGCAAATGAAAAATCTTATCACTGTACTCACAAGAGCTATAAATCATGTCGGACATCCAATTGAGAATAGGACGAAACAACTATCCATTGAGTTCTTCATAAGGAAATATCCACCTTTATTCCATTGGTATTTTGATCCACATGTTGTTGATCCATTGATCATTCCCACTAGAAATATATTTTCTGTTCTTTAAAGTTTTGAAGATGAAAAGGTTGTATTGGTTGTTTATCCTCTATAATATGATGCCAATAAATGTTGGAATATTTTTAAGAACAATAGAGATTAATAATAAATTGAAACATAGCAATTTGAAGAGTTTTAAGGGATATTTCTCATTAAGTATTTCCCTCGTCAACAAACAAAGATAGAGAAACAATTACATGAGCTTAAGAAAAAGGTTGATGAATATATTGGTTCCTATGAAGTTGATTTTACAATACAATAAAGGGAAAAATTCGGATGAATCATTATCCCTGAAAGAAAAATTGATAGATACTTTGTTGGCCTAAAATCGAGTCTCCAAAATGCATTATTCATAAGGTATATTAGAAAAATTGAAGAAGTCATTCATTGTTCATTAAACGTTAAAAGAGAATTTGTTTATTTTAAGGGTTTTAGAGATAATAAAAAAGGTGAAGGTTAATGGAAAAAAAATTATTTTTCAAAAATTATAGTTGAAAAATTATCAACCTCCTACTTTGACAAAAAATGTGGAAAATATCACTTAGGGGAATGCATTAAAGGAATAAGAAGATGCTTCAAGTGTGGGAATCCAGACCATTGAGAAATAGAGTGTCGAAGTGATGTAGAAATGGCATTCAATTTAGATAAAGCTCAAAAAAATGAACCAGCTACATTTTAACGATACAAGTGTAATGAAATGGGGAATTATTATACACCCCATGATTTCATAGTACGTTATCTTATTAAAGTAATTCAATCGCTTGCGCTACATGCAACCCCATGTTTGATCACTCCACAACATTCCTAATTAGCTGTTCAAAAAGGGGTTATGAATAGTATTAAAATAATATTGAATATTATATACTCTTTATAATTATAAAACCCCTATTATGTGTTTCATAGACATAATATATGAACAAATTCAATTTTTTAGACAAAGGAAGTGTTTATCAAAAATGAAATTTTACAACCTAGTGATGGTGATCTTTTCTTAAATGAAATATCTGATATTTTTATTTTAAATTTTAAAAAATGATCTTCTTATTTATAATTGGGACATAAAAAATTAGTTTTTATAAATTTTGTGTGTTTTTTGATAACTTTCATATTTTGATGAATAATGAAAGATGCTAAATTTTAATTGAAAACAATTTTTTAACGTAAATAATTATTAGTTTTAAATTATACATTTGAATTGTTTTGAAGTATAATTAGGTAATATTTTTATCATTTAATACTATTTATGTCATTATAAGTTATTTTAGATTTTAATTTGATATTAACACACATCAATCATTGGATGGTTTTTAATTTTTAAAAACCCACTTTTCGGTTTTGAAAGTGGGGATAAATTTTAAATAAATAAATGAAAAATCTATGTTTTTTATTTGGTAAAATAGACTTCATTTTTGAATTTGAAATATCAAAATTAGTTTGTGATGAATTTTAGGTATTTTTCTGAAAACATTCAATTCATTTGATCAATATAGAAAAACACTATTTTTTTAATTGACTTTTTATTTAAATTATTATTTATTTTATTTAAATTTATTTAAAGTAAAAATAGATAAACAAAACCTATATTAATTTAATGTAATAAATTTTTGTCATTTTATAACAAAATTAGATGTATAAAATTTTATTGATTTTTTAACGACTTTTACCCACCCACTAGGCACATTTGCAAATTTGAATAAAACCATATTTTACCATGTTTGTGATTTGAATTTCAAAAATCTGTGAGATATGGTTGACATCATTATGTAAAATTTGTTCCAATAAGATGAAAATTATTTAGGGTGAATATTAAATTTGGACTTTTATTTAGCACAGTTAAAAGTAAATAGAGTATTTAAAGGTAAAAATGATATTATAATTACCTTAACACATGTCATAAATCTGTTGAATAATTTTAATTTGACAAAAAACAACTTTAGGAATAACATAAGATCTGTTAGGTCCACTTGTGTTAGATTATGAATTTTATTATTATTTTATTTAAAGAAAAGTTAAAAGTGTTAAATTAAAAGTTTAATAACTAAAGCATTTTTAAAATAGGATTATACATAAGATAAATTCGACTATAAATATTCATTATAATGCTAAAACTATTTCCTACATCATGATATTTTATTTATAATATTTAATGATTAAATATTTAAATTTATTTATGACACAATGATGATGCAGTAATTACCTTCATAATGAAATATTAAAATAGTTTATATAATAAATATTAAAATATATATAATTTAAAAGTTTTGATGCCATACACAAATTTAATAGGTTAATATGGTAATATTGGGTCTGTTAGATATTTTTTTATGTTATAAGGTTTTAATAACTTTCACAAAAACAAAATACCAAATAGTGTCCAAATTGACAAAAATTAATTTTTAAAACAAATACTATATTATTGGTTGATATAATATTCTCGAAAATATAAGGTTCATCCAAAGGGCTTAGATAACATTATATATGTCATTAATAAACACCTTGAGGTTCTATTGGAAGATAAGAGTATGTTTATTAACCAAATACTATTAGAATACATGAAGACACAATAAAGGATAAACTATTTAACTAAGAGTTAAATCTAAAAGATAAGGTTAAAATGGTAACCTAAACTTGTCTAAAACCTATTTGTTGAAATAATTTCAACCCATAAATACTTAATGATATAAATGAAATAATTTTGTGCCATTATAAATAGAATATGATTGTATAATAAATTAAAATTTTAATCTTTTCCAAATGTCACCCTCAAACCTATTTTAATAGGGCCCTTCCCCTTATCTCCAAATCACACATCCAAAGCCATTTGGATCGGTCCAAACCTGGAAAAATATCTTCCAAAAATCCCTCAATTCATCTGAGAGTCTTTACATTGATCAGAAGTCCATCCTATGCAGACCTTTTGATCAACTCAAAAGGAAACACCTGAAGAAAAAGTTATAATTTCACTACACTCTTTCAAGTTATTCTCTTCTTACACATTCTCTTTCCTTGTTATTTCCATACCAAAATTATAACACCCATACCTTCTACATACTATGATTTTATTATAAATATGGTACAACAATAATCATTATTCTATCCATCCTATTAATGATAATGTCACCGTGCGTGCGTACGTACGACTTATTGTCATCATGTTGTGGTGTAAAGTGTTATTAAACACTATGTTATTTGGTTGGATATAATGAATAGTAATACGTATATAAATAATTAAAATAAAAAGCTAATTTCTATTTAAAATAAATATATCATCCAATTACACACCTTTTAATCATTAAAGATATGACATCATCGCTTGTGTGTACGTACGGCTTACCGCCTCCACGACGTGATGAGATTCATTTCCACATTCACCATTCAACGTTGATTATAAAAAAATATATATTATTAAAAAGTATGTAATATATGAAATCATAATTATATTGAATAGATATATATTTACATATTTGTGCTTATATGTATCTTATTCATTTACTTCCACTCAATATAATATGAAAATAGAATCATCGTTTATGCGTACGTACGACCTACCGTCTCCATAAACGGTGTTTTCCATTTCATATATCTATATACTATACATATTTATATTCTATCTATATATTATATATAAATCATGTATTATATTCTAGATTTATTTAAATCATGATCTAAATGATATGATCATGAATAACAAGTTAAAACACGTACGATAAAGAAAGGGATTATTACCCGAAATGATAATTTCACCTAGAATTTATTATTAAGTGGGTATTATAAAGTCATAAATGAATCATGTATGGTATAATAAATATGAATATGGTTCTGGTATAATTTAATATTATAATAGTTTCATTATACCAGAGGTCATACATACCCTCGTCCAAAGAAAAGTGCAATGTAAGGGTATATTCTATAATCTCTTTATTATCAGAGGTTGTTTTTACGAATGTATCTACTGGGACATATTTATTAGCCATGCCCATGTTTCATAAAAGAGTTTTAAAATGGATTATTTTTAAAGGAATTTTTTACTAAAACATCATTTTAAATATTTTAATGATTTATTCTTCTAATCCTTTTTGATTAATGTCCATGTTTTCAAAATTGTTTTAATGATTTATTTATATGCACATGAATGTTTTAAAATATTAATTCCTTTCAAAAGTATTAATGTGGTATGAGACACTTTGATTTCAGAATATATTTTAAATGACTTCCATTATTAATTATGTGACTTTTAAATGATTTCATGAAAACGGGATATTTCTCTATGAGATTTTTACTGATCATTTTCAACTATGTCAACATCGTTTATGAGATGTTAATGTTGATCGATGATGATTTATTATGATACAAATCGTCCTTATTGTGTTGAAGGTTTTGGGATATTCTTTAATTTGGATGTGTTATTTTTATACCATTCATAGATTATAGATAAATTATTGACATTTCTTATACTATTTTTAATACGAATGTTTATGTTATGATTAAACATATTCATATAGGAAATTCATTGGACATAGTAAGTGATGGGTGGAGCCCGCTATAGCTCCTTGATGAATCGGTAGGTCTCATAAGACAAACTAGTGTCTTGTCATAAAGAGTAGACAAAATATTATTTGTAGTATTGGCACAAGGCCTAGACTATGTGGTTATGAAGTCTGGCATTATGGATTCCATCATTATGAAATTTTATTTGGATATTTCATGTGATTAATTTACTGGTAAATTATCCATGTGAATATGTAAATGGGATTATTTGATTTTACTTTACCATATTATGTTGAAATTTATGTTTAAAAGGTTTTTGTTTTAGTTTTATACATTTCCTTAAATATTTATTATTATTTTTGAATGTTTCCGCTATATTGTGATCCTTACTAGGCATTTGATATCACCCCTTTCTTATGTTATATTTTCCAAGGATTCCAAGAAGTGTATTATGATTGATAAGCATGGTTAAGCTAGGGTATTAATGACATTCTAGAATGATCATTTATGTTGTGTTTTATTTTCTAATGTGTAATTTAATGTTAATGTATGTAATCTATTTTTTAGGACTGCTAAAATGATCGGCCATTCGGGACTCGATTCCTTGTAATCACGTCATTGTATTAAATTAATGCACCGACTCTGGGCATCTGGGCACAAGGCATTATAGTTGGTATCAGAGAATTTCTATCAACAACCTTGGAAATATATTTACATAAATTATTATTAGATATAATTACCCTAAGATAGATTTTGAGGATTAGTAAAGAAGAACATCCTAGAATTTTGGTAATGTAGAGATTTTTTGTATTTTCCAAGAAATACATCCATGTCTCCATACGATCAAATAGAGGAAGCTCTAGCACAGATGTACCTAGGTTTGAAAACTCTGACAAGGAGTTTCAGGCTTGACTCGGTGTATCCTGGTACACGAAAATGGGCCTTGGTGCACCCTTGGTTATGACACTCTTGGGGGATTTTCTTAGGATAATTCAAATTTTCATTACAAGCCATTATGAAATATTTAAGAGTAAATACATCCTCAAACGAAAATTTTTATGATTATCTATAATATACATAATATTTTCAATTTATGTTAGGTATTTTAAAATTTTGGAATTATGAAATGTGATTCATAAACTAAACCAGTGTATGCCATTATTAAAAAAATAAAACCTAGTAGAATGAGTGAAACTTCCAGCAATACGCACAATCGGTAGATGAAGAAATATCATATCATTCATGGTATTAAGCCAACATGTAAAAGGGAAATAGTTCCCCATATATTGTCAGCATATGAAGAAATAGTATTACATGTTAATAAGATAAGTAAATAATTCCTTGAGTCCTATGGCTTTGAAGGGAAACAAGAGAATAATGTAATGTAAGAGAGAAAGATGTATAAAGGGAAGAGGGGAAAGAATTAATTTCCCATATTTGATAACTGTGGAAAGAATCACCTTGGTAAATTATTGAAAGGAATGTGAGTTTCTTATAAGTGTGGAGAAAAAGGACATCATGTATGTGATTGCAAGTGAAAGAAAAAGGTTTCAAATGTACAATGCTTCATCTTCAAGGAGTTGGGACAGTACGCAAATCAATATCTAAATCATCATAGTATTCCCCAAATAATAATATTGGATAATAATAAAGTTATGATACTACCAGATATGAGGAGGAATTATTGGAGTTCTTATGTTTTCATTAAATTATTGGTTTATTTGAGTATTGTATTAATGATGTACAAGTTATAATAATTATAGAGTATATAAGGATTTTACTGCAGTACTATATCATTAAGTATTTGAGATTATATTCTTCTATGAAAACTAACTAAATAGAAAGTTAAAATTTTTGTAAAATTCATAGTTTATGGAATGATAAACCTTAATATTTTTCTGATACTGAGGTAGTGATTTGAGAAAAAGATATAATTGATTTGGATAAATTGTGTTGGATATTCTTGAATAACTTGAAACTGATTAATGATTTGTATATTCCATCATTGTTGGAGTTTACGGAATTTTTCGAAATAAGTAGTATATCTAGTATTCTATATGGACTAAGGGAGCATTAATGTAATAAATATGCTTATATAATAATTTAGGGTGATACCTTGTTTTAATAGAATACATGATGAAGGTATTCACATGTTATTATATGGAGAAAAAGGCTCTTTATTGTGTTTACCTTCCTTATAAATATTGTATTGTGAGATTGGATAGATGTGTTTTCGATATGTCTAATGGTTGGAATCGATTAATTTTTACATTGGATATTATTTTTATGGTTAAATCATTTGTTGAGATTATTTTTAGATTGTTAGAAAAAGCACAACCTGGATTTCGGGCGATAACCTGTTAGGTCCCGCAAGGCCACGAGACTTGAACCTGCAACCAAAGGGCAACAAAGGTGCATCACCTACCACTGGCCTACGTGATTTATGGGTTTTTATAATTTGGTTTTTTTAAATAGTCTGAATAATGAATTATAAATTCATATTATTGAACCATATACAATTAGGATGAATAGAATACTTTTTAATTCTATTATCTTTAAGAGTGAAAGAAGAGTTTGTGGTAGGAATTAGTTGAAGAATGAAATTATACATGTCAAGTATATATATATATATATATATATTAATATTATTATATGAATAAATTAATTATTAATCTTTAGGTAAGGTATCATTAAAAAAAAGGTTTTATCCAAAAACCTTATGTTTTGTTGAACTGATGGCATTTTACATCATCTTAGATTGATGGCTTTGAGGCCCTCAATTTTACACTTGTTTGTGATTGATGACCTTAATCACTCCCAATAAATATTTACGTTTTCCCTCCATTTATGTGTCTCTAATTTCCAAGAATTTTTTCTTAATCGAGATCATAATTTGGTGGTGACTTTTTCATTTTATTTTCTAACTTATTAAGACTAAATTTTGTTAACCTAATTTCTAATGAGGGTTTTCCACCAAAGTTTTTTTTCAATTTCTAAACATTTATTTTCATGGAACAATTTCTAATTTTGAGGATGGAATTTATTGAAGGAGAGAAGAATGTAACACCCCAAAATGATATTGAATGTTATCTCGTTAAAGTAATCCAATAGCATGCGCTACACACAATACCATGTTCGAGGCCACCAAAACCTACCAAACTAGCTGTTCAAAAATCATTAATGAATATTATTATATAAATTTTGAATATTATATACTCTATATAATTTTAGCACCATTATTATGTGTTTCTTTTACATAATATAAGAACAAATAAAATCATTCAAATAAATAAAGTATTATTCAAAAATGTAATTTTACCGCCTACTAGTGGTGATCTTATTTTAAATGAAATATTTAACACTTTTATATTAAATTAGAAGAAATAAACTATTTATTTATAGTTGGGACATAAAAAATTAGTTTGGATACATTTTTGGTGTTTTTTGATAACTTTAATATTTTGATGTATAGTGAAAGATGCAAAATTTTAAATGAAAAAAACGTTTTTAATCAAAATTATTTATATTTTTAAATTATTAATTTGAATGGTTTGGAAGTATAGTTAGATTATATATTTATCATTTAATACAATAAAGTTTGTTATAAGTAATTTTACATTAAAAGATGACATAAACACGTGTCAATCTTTTGATTGTTTTTACTTTTTATAAACCCGCTTTTTGGTTTTGACAATGGGAATAAATTTTAAGTTAATTATTAAACTTCTTTGGTTTGAATATGGTAAAATAGAATTCATTTTTTAATTAATAATATCAAAATTATCTTAGGGTGAATGTTTGGTATTTTTCTGAAAACGTTTTTTTGGATGAATAGTGAAAAACACTGTATTTTTAAAAATTGACTTTTTATTTAAATATTTATTTATTTTATTTAAATTTATTTAAAGTCAAAATAGATAAATAATACCTATATTAGTTCAATTTAATTAATTGGTGTCATTTTATAATAAAATTAGATGTATAAAATTTTACAGAAATTTTTAACGTCTTCTACCCACCTTTTATACATGTTAGAAAATTTGCATAAATCTTAATTTTACTGATTCTGTGAGTTGAATTTAAAAAATACAATAAATAAGGTTGACATCAGTAAGTAAAATTTTATTCAATAAGATGAATATAATTTTTTGTGAATAGTAACATTTGATTTTGTTTACCACGGTTAAAAGTAAGTAAAGTAATTAAAGGTAAAAATAATATTATAATTACCCTAAAACAAGTCCTAATTCTATTTGATCAGTTTACTTCAACCAAAAACAACCTTAGGAATAATATATGATCCTATTGGTCCACTTGTATCAGTTTAGGACATTTATAATTATTTTATTTAAAAAATAGTTGAAAGTGTTAAATTCAATGTTTCATAACTAAATCATTTTTAATATAGGGTTATACATAAGATAAATTAGACTATAAATAATAATTATAAATATTAAAATATTTCCTATATCATGTTATTTTATTTATAATTTTTAGAGATTAAATAATTAAATTTATTTATGTCACAACGATGATGCAGTAATTACCATCTTAATACAATATTAATACAGTTTATATAATAATTATTAAAGAAAATATAATTTTAAGGTTTTGATTCCATAAAAATAATTTCTAGGGTAATATGACATGATAAGGTTTATTAGATAAATTTTATCTAAGTGATAAGGTTGTTATTACTTTCACAAAAACAAAATACCAAATAGTTTCAGAATTGTCATAAATTAATTTTTTTTAAATATACTATATTATTGGTTGATATAATATTCATAAAAATAAATGGTTCAGAAAAAGAGACTAAATAATATTATATATGTCATTAATGAACCCCTTTAGGTTCTCATGGATGTTTATAGTGTGTTCATTAACTAAATAGTGTAAGAATACATGAATACATAGTAAAAGTTAATCAATTTTACTAATAGTTAAATCTATAAGATAAGGTTGAAATGGTAACCTAAATTTGTCTAAAACCTATTGATAGGAAGGATTTAAACCCATAACCACCTAAAGATAAAAATAAATTCATTTGGATCCATTATATACTGAATATGATTGTATGATAAATTAATATTTTAATCTTTTCCTAAAATGACCCTCAACCCTCTTATAAAAGGGCACTTCCCCTTCTCTCAAAATAACAACTCCAAAGACATTTGGCTCAGCCAAACCCAGTCCAAATATCCTACCATGTTCCCTCACTTAAATATACTGTCATTTGATCATAAATTCTACCTAATAATCCCTTTTTATCTACTCAGAAGGAAACACCTGAAGAAAAGGTAATAATTTCTACAACATCTTTCAAGTTCTTTTCTTCTTCCACTTTCGCTTTCTTTTTTATTTAAAAAATAAAATAATTACTACAGTATATTATACATAATTTTATGTTATTATAAATATGTTACAACCATATTTATTATTCTATCAATCTATGAATGATAATTTCACCATGCGTGCGTACGTACGGCTTACCATCCCCACGCAGTGGTGTAATTTATTATTCAACACTTTCTTATTTGGATGGATATAATGATGATTAATTTTTATATAAATAAATAAAATAACATGATTATTTATTTGTAAATTTAATATAACATCCAATTCTACACCTTTTAATCATTAAATAAATGACATCGTCACTTGGGTGTATGTACGGCTAACCTTCTCCATGACACGATGAGATTCATTTCCACATTCACCATTAAATGATTGTTAGAAAAATATATATTTTTAATAAGTATGTAATATATGAAATAATAATTCTAATGAATAGATATATATATATATATATATGTATGTATGTACTTACATGTATCTTATTCACTTACTTCCATTCAGTATGATATGAAAATGGAAACAGCGCTTATGCGTACGTATGCCCTACCGCCTAAATAAAAAAAATTCCATTTCATACATCTATCTTCAATAAATATTTATATTATGACTATATAAGATATATATATCATTTGTTATATTATATAAGTATGTAAATCTTGATCTAAATGATATTATAATGAATAACATATTAAAACATGTATGATAAAGAAAGTTATTATTACCCGAAATGTTAATTTAACATGGATGTAATTATTAAATGGGTAGTATAAAGTCATAAATGAATCATGTATGGTATAATAAATGTGAAATAGTTCTCACATTATTTAATAACATACTATGATCATTATACATGAGGTTAAATGTACCCTCGACCAAAATATAGTGCAAGTTAAAGGTTAATTCCACAATCTATTTATTATCCATGGTTGATTTTAAGTAAGCATCTACTGTGACATATTTATTATCCATGTCCATGTTTCATAAAATATTTTTCCAAAGGATTCTTTTAAAATGACTTTTTTACTAAAACATAATTTTAAATGTTTTAGATATTTATTTTTCTAAACCATTATCATTAATGTCTATGTTTTCAAAATGGTTTTATGGATTCATTTATATGGACATGAATGTTTTAAAATGTTAATTCCATTCAAATGTTTAAAATTGGTATGATACACTTTGATTCAAAAAAATAATTTAAATGAATTCCTTTATAAATTATGTGACTTTTAAATGATTTCATGAAAAAGGTTTATTTCTCTTAATGATTTTTACAAATCATTTCCAACTATGTACAAATCCTTTACGAGATATTATTCTTGATTGAGTTTGATTTATTATGATACAAATCATCTATATTATATTCAAGGATTTGTGATATGATTGAATGTTGATGTATTACTTTTATACCATTCATGGTTTGTGGATAATGTATTTACATTTACTATGCTATTATTAATAAGAATGTTTATGTTATGTTTAAACCTATTCATGTGAGGAATGCATTTGACTTATTAAGTGATAGGTGGAGCCCGCTATAGCTCCTCAATGCATCAGTAGGTATCGTTAGACAAACTTGTGTCTTGGAACAAGGCCTTGACAAAATCTTAGTTTATTCTTCTCACAAGGCCTTGACTATGTGGTTTTGAAGTCTGAAATTATGCATTCCATCATTATAAAAATGGCTATGGATATTGCATGTGATTATTAGACTAGAAGAATATCCATGTGAATATGTAAACGAAATAATTTTATTTTTCTTTGCAATATTATGCTGTGTTTTAATTTTAAAAGGCTTTTTATTTAATTTTATAAATATCATTAAGTTTTTATGCTTATTTGTGAACGTTTCCACTATATTTTTATCCTTTCAGAGCATTTGAGCTCACCCCTTTATTATGTTTTATTTTCCCAGGATTCCACAAAGTGTATCAAGATTGATAAGAAGGGTTAAGCTAGGGGATTAATGGTGTTTTCAAAGGATCATGTATGATGTGTTTTATTTTCTAATGTGTAATGTAACATTCATGTATGTAATCTATTTGCCAATACTGCTAAACTAATTGGTCTTTCGGGACATGATTCCTTGTAATCATGCCAATGTACTAATATAATGCACTGAATCTATGATTCTGGGCTTGGGGTATTAGAATTGTGAGAAACAATGCCCTAATCTAGGGATTATCTATTATTATAGATGTCAATAACCTCTTAAGTATAAACGCAAATGAAAATTCCATGAAATCACTATTGGCGATGTAGAGTACGCAAATGAATTGGTGGAATGATTGAGTGTTTAGGTAATAGGATTCCATAATAATACTGCAGAACACCTTTTATAAAATTATAAAATAATTTAATATCTATATAATGGTCCACTATGGTTTTACACATATATTTTAGAGTATATGTTGACTGGTACCGGTAACCGTAAAAACTAATGAAGATATTTTTTTTGCGGAAAAACATTAATGGAAGGATAACCCTTAATATATGAATAATGTTGGGATAAGAATATAAAGAGTCGTTTGATATTATTAATGAGATTAGGATTTATATGATAAAAATTGTATTTATGATATCATGGATTAAGAATATTGATTTTTTTATATGGTATATGGAAAGACATAATTTTTTAAGGCATTCATGTATTCACTAAGGCTCTATGGTAATTCTAGTAATTACCATGTTTCATGAAAATATTTGATGAAAGAATTCACATGTATGGAATGTGATAAACAAGATATACCCTTTGATATATAGGAAATAAATATTATGACGAGTTAGTGTACCTCTTTCTAATGTTTTGGATTTTTATTTTTGGGAATTATTATAAGGACACCAATTTATGGATGGTATAAGATAAACTCCATATTACGTTTGTTTTATCTCACTGTATCTGAATTTATGCATATTATATAACATTTTATAAACATTTTATCGAGATAAATACAGCTATAACAGCCTATCGTTCTATATATGGATCACATGATCTTCTAACACTTTGATAATGACAAATTAAACATTATTTCTTTGAATAAGAACTGAATGGGAAATTATTCAAGGCATTACCAATGATGAGGTTGGACCAAAAACAAGTAATTATTTCATCTCATGAATATTAGTCAACATTAGTAGAAAGGGATTATTATATTAATGTTTGTATTATTCTCATCATTGTTTGATGATATTGAGGACCATATTCACAGTTCTTTAGTTTCAGGTTTTGTGATAGATAACCTTGACTGTATCACAATCTTCATTGTGATAAATGAACATTATCAATCCATATGATTATTTAAGATTTCCCTCTATTATCAATAATCACTTATGTTCTCCTATGTAGAGATTGGGTTATCGTTTACTTTTGGTAAAATTTAGTTTCCAACTATTCCTTTTAAAAAGAAAGTTTAGTCTTTGTTTTTATGATGTGGGTTTCTATGAAATAAAATTTCACATATTAAATCCATTAACAACCTAGAAAACTTTTCTGGGAGAATATAATTTTAAGAGCGGTAGAATATGACACCTTGATTTATCTATGAGATAGATTATTTTAAATTACATTGATGTCTTCTCTTGTATGCTACACCATGATAATCCTGCGGTATACACAACACCGACTTAGCTTGTGGTATATTCAACATTATGCATAGTATGTGTTTCACAAAATGTGATGTTTTATATATAATTTTTTTCACTCAATACCAATTTTAAGTGAACAACTATAAATTTTTCTTTTACATTATATACCAGTCATTATAATGGCATGTTTGAATAATAATAACATTCTTATAAAAATAATTTTAAATAAAAATAAGTGAATTTATTAAATTATAAAATTAATCATAAAGATTTTTATTAGAGTAATATATATTTAATATGTAAAAAATAATGTTTAAAATTTATATTATATGTTTTCTAGACGTTATATAAGAATAAATTCAATTTTTTATATAAAAAAAGTATTTTTCATAAAAAAAATCAGTTTTGCCTCATTTTGATGGTGCACCAATTTAAAATATATATTTTTAAAATTTATATATTATATTTAACAAAATAAACTTCTAATTTGGAATATAGATATCAAAATATACTTTATATGAATTTTTTAATATTTGTTTGATATATTTTTTTTTTGATTAATAGTAAAAAAAATTAATTAAAAGATACTTTTTTCATCGAAATAATTTATATGGATAAATTATATTATTAAATGGTTCTATATTAAAAACATAATATATTTTTATTAGTTAATATAATTTTGGTCATTAGAATTAATTTTACCTTGAATATTGATGTAAACAAAAGTCATTCTTTTGTAATGTTTTAACATTTTAAAACATTTTTTTCATTTCGGAAACAATATTAATTATAAATTAATTATTTCAAATATTTTTTTTATTTCGTAAAAAGGATTTAATTTTTTATTTGTGAGGTTAAAATTATATTAATATCCTTATTTATCTTTTGTGAATTATGAATAGTGACTTTAGCAATTTTTATTAATATGGTAAAAAGATAAATCATGTAATTAAGAATAAATATAATATTATATAATAAACTTAATACTTATATTATTTTTAATTTATGAGTTATTTTTAACATAAAACATTATCGGGTCTAAATTATAACCTTTAAAGCCACTTGGATGAGATTAAAACATTTAATATTTTTTATTTAAAGAGAAGATAAATATGTATTACTCAAATTTTAATTACTTTATCATTTTTAAATTAAGGATATATAAAAGATAAATTTGACTATAATTTATCATTTTAAATATTAAATTTTTTTATCCTGATGATAAATTTTCATTTTTATGTATTAAATTATTACCTTAAAGGTTTGTATATTGATGATGTAGAAATTATTTAGTTGATGGAAAATCTATAGAATAATTTTTTAAAATGATATAAATCATTTAAAGACAAAAAAACAATACAAAATCATATTTTTTGATTATATCTCTCCCATAATAAAACAACGGTCATGTTATGGTCTATTTTGAGTTATATGAATAATATTATGACACTTATAATGTTTTCATAAATTTTGCACATTCAGATCGTAATACATATATCATTTTAAATATAATATTTACCAGGATATATATACTACTAAAGTATTCATATGAAATGGATAGGATTTATATTCATGATAGAAATTTATTTTTAATTTTTTTCTTAGAAAATAATTATATTAAATTGTTACACAATACAGAGGTAGTAATTATTTTATAAATGGAAATATCAAAATAATGTTACTAAAAATACATAACTAAATATAATATGGGAATATTAATATATCCAAAAAAATTCAAATATGACCCTGACCCCTTATAGATCAAATAAAATATTTGGTTCATGTTTAGAATCTTATATTTTTATTTGTAAAAATCCATTATTTTAAGAGTGTAAAAATGACGCTACTGATATTTAGTCAAAAAAATGTTTTTAAAATTATTTAAAAACCATAAATTATTTTAAAAATTTTAAAATAAAAATGGATTACTATAAAATATTCTATATATTGTATTTATTATCTAATTGAAATCAAATACGTAAAAATATCAATATTTTTATACTGAACATTATTTTGGAATAGTTAAAATTAAAAGAGATTAATTAATGGTAAAACGAAAAGATAAGATTTAAAATGAAATCCAAACATGTGTGATAATTATTGGTTGATGAGAACACAATTTTATATCATATCACCTTCAAAATTAGGTCTTTTTTTGATGTTTTGGGATGTGTATTAGGTTATAATAAATTAATATTTTTGGAGTTTCAAAATTGTCACTCACCTCAATTATAAAAGGGCACACCCTACCTCACCACATCACTTCGTTGTGTGCCTTTACTCCCCACCACCCCCAGTCCATTTTCCCATATCAACTTCCCTAGTTACATTCTAGAGGTTTTGGTATTATCAAAATACTAACTCTAGGAAATTTTAAAGGAGGTCATAAGGGAGAACATTGAAGAAGAGGATATTCTGATACATACAAAGGAACTCTAACATAACGTAAGAGATTATATTGTCTCACTTTTTTTCTGTGGGACATTTACCCTATACAACCCCTATTTCATTATTTTGATGATTATGATTCAAATTAAGGTGTATATCATATTTATTATGATGGTAATGATATTTACATATATCAATTATTTTATTTATTTTATGAGACATATGAATCGACTACTTATAAATTTATATGGGATAATTTCGAAATCACAATATTATACAACATTTTTTATATGTAATTATATATTAGAATATATTTATCTTATTTTTCCATGTTTCATATATATGTATTACAAAAATATTATTTTAATCGTTATAAAAATCATTAATGTCAATTTTACCCAATTGGGGAATTTTTATTAAACGGTATGAAAAGAATATTTTGTTATTTTTCAATATGAGATTCTTTCTTCCATATCCAACATTTGTATGAGAAGAATGAATTAATTTATCTTATATGGAATAAAATTTATATGTTTTTATAACAAAATATTTCCATGAGTCTTCTATTAATTTTTTTTTTGTTTATTTTCAATGAAATTATTTTCTTTTAATATTAGGTTCAATTTTGATAAAAGAAAATGTTTTATGAAAAAGAAATTATATTTTCATAAAGAATTAATTTTAAGTGTACAATGGTAATTATTTTCCATATAAGACATAATTACTTAATGTTATTATGTTATAAGTATACTATGACTATTTTTATTATGATTTTATTATGTTAATGATGCAATTCTATTTATGGAATCTATTTTTTTACATGGATTACATTATGATGGAATGATGTTTAAGACACCAATTTTAGTCATGGGGTTATGATATATTGTATGATTTATGTTTTTATGGAACACATATGAATGATTTCATTTCGATATTGGTGGGACCTATATCTAGGTCTAGTGAATTGAGAAACGATGGATAACTCATGAGGAATGTATGATATTTGTGAACCAGACATCAAGTTCACAATTCAATGGGTTGGAATGATTTTTCAAGTCCCTAATTTTTTTAGTTGACTTGGTTTCTTTGTATATATGTTTATACAAGGATCTAATTGCATGTAATTCATTTAATGAGTGATCTTTTTTCTATTTATACATATTCACAATGTTATATTTTTATGCATATGCCACAATTTCATGTCTTATGTTAATATTATGATCTTATGGATTATGATATTTGATTTTACATATGTTTCATGTTGGACTTTGATATACTGGGCATGATCTTCTAATGTTATGATCATATTATCATAACTTTTGAGCTAACGATTATGTTTACATATCATCATTATTTACCATTACAGATCATCTGAGCACCCCATTTTTATGTTTGGTTTCCCAATATTTGATGAAGGGTATTATGTAAGTTGTGTAAAAAAAGGATTCTTGTTTTGAAGGATAAAGCATGAGATGATATAGATGTTTTATGAAATAGTTATTTATGTTTCCTAGTTTCCAAATACACTAAAATAATATGGTCTTTGGTTTTCTTATTGATTAATGTATTAAGTATTCTGCAAAAGCGATGTAATATCAATTTACATCAATCAAGGGTCTTTAAATTCTTCATCTACATGGTGATGAATTGTCAGATGAATTACTGATATATGGTATTCCCATTATATGATATATTTGGATAACATATTGTTATAGAAAACAAATATTTGTTTTTTATAGCCCGTAAGAAAAATATGATCTTAGATACTTATTTTTATCGAATTTTCCATCATTTAACCACATAAAGGATTAAATTACATTAAATTATTCACTAGGTCCCTATTTTAATTTAATATTGAAAAAGATTGACATTCGATGTTGGGTAGAGGAGGATTCAATTCCACCCATTTAGGGAATGATTTTATTTATATTTTTTTGGTTCACACATCATCTCCTTGAACTCTATTTTAGTTGATAATTACTCAATAATTTCAATATTAGCTTATAGAATACCTATTTTTGGTAGATATTTTAGTAGGAGTAGTGATTCAAGAATCTTGAAAAGGTGAGAATTCTTGGATTCACTATTGATAAACATTTTTTGTAGGGTAACTTTCATAAACTATATATAGTTCACACCACAATGGAGTGAATTATTAATATTTTTAATCCATCTGATCAATATAAATTTTATTTACAGATCCCAAATTTTTTAGAAGACTTGGTTCTTCTCTTTCTATTATGGAAGGCACTTCTTATGATGGAGATTTTTATGATAATACATGTGACTCTCTTCTTAGATAGTATACCTAGTGGGGATATTTTCCTTGAGTAACATAGAATTAATAATCCATAACTCCATTAATTATACATCATATTATGGGAATCATTAATTAAATATAGTTTTTTCAACTTCATTGTTAATGGGTGGAACATCTCCCCAACTATTCCCATTGCATTGATTGAAGCCCACCAAATAGGTTATAGATGAATGTTCAAGGGAATTCCCAAATTTTTTTCCTTATATTAGTGTCAGGTATAGATCACTTCTTCAAATATTTTTTTCTGGACTATATTCCCAATAGACCCCCCCCCCCCCATTTTACTCTACACAATCTTAGTAATCCAAATCATTCTCATGGTCAATGATAATGAAATTTATAGATAGATAATGTTCTATTGAAGTCATGTGTTCATCTGAAGGGTAATTAGACGTATTCCCCTTGATATATTTATCAAGTAGTAAAACCCAAATCCCCTTAGTATTCATTTTATTTATGGGACACTTGGGTTTTTTAAACCCACAATTCTTCACTTTCTCATTCTATTAATCCTCTTCTATAAGTTTATGAATTTTAATCATAATATAGTCTACTAAAACCTATTTTATACATGTCCCCATAGTAATTTATGAAACTCAAAATGGGAGGAATAATAATGGATTTTATTATAATGTTCCTCAAAATATGGAAATGACGGACATCCATGGAGGGGAGGAGGTGGTGGTAAAATTGTCCCCATTGTAGTGGGCTAAGGGTTGCTCCCATAATATTGTAATGGCATCCACCAGCACTACCCACTTGGTCATGTGGGCTTTTTGGAGCATGATCTGGGTGTTGTGCATTCTATGAGAAAGAGATACGCAATATCAATTGCTAGGTTAAAGATGAAATTAATCCCTTCCTCGAGTGAGATGATAACTGAAACCTTTTCACGATCCATCTGCATGAGTCCATTAATTTATATATCTCATCAGGTTTGATGTTTCTGATATTTATACATAAAAATAAAAATATCATTATAACAACTATAATGTATATATGATTAAATAAACTAATTGTATTAAATGAAAAAAAAATTAATGTCTTTTCATTCTAGAGAGAGGGGATAAATTTAAGTCTCCTTGTTCTCCCCTCTGTTGATATGTGATTTGGATGGATCATTAGTAATCATATAACATTGATTTCTCAAAGAATCTAGGAATATGTATTAGATATTCTCACACAACATTTCAATCTTTAGGGTTTGTTCCCAGGAAAGGAAAAATATATCAATCTGTTAGTGAAATTGTATTTTTTCCATAAGATAGTTTGAATATTCCATGTATGGAAGATATTTTTTCCTTCAAATGTTAAATAATCTCCAACACGTTCATATGAAACTTATATATACATTCCACTATAAAAGTTTTCATAATGTTACACTATGTGGGGGCTATTATCCAAAACATGAATGGTATATTGTCTTTCTCTAGTTTTATCAGATAACCAAAGAGTTTTGTTTATATACTATGGGTAATTCCTATAAATGTTCTTACTAAAGATTTTTTCTGAATTTACATGTTTTGGAAAGTGAGGATGGTCAAAATCTTCTCAATTATTGTGGAAACTATTAAATCCAAGTATGTAATGGAGAATGAGAATTGCCTTGGTTTTTCATTCAATTAATAAATTATATTTTCTATCAAATATTAATAATCAACTGTATATTACCTCATTCATTAGAGTTCGTCCTCATGTGATGTATTTCTCTAATATTATTCAGTAATAAGAGGGCCACTTTAAAAAAATGATGTATTATTTTGGGGGAGAATTTTAAATAAAATTTTACTTTGGGAAATACTAACATCATTGAATAATATTTGTTTATATGTTGACTTTCTAAAACATATACCCAGTTTAATAATATCATGTTTGATAGTGGAAAATGGGGGTACCATCTTATCATTTTTTTCTATCTACAATGAGTAATTTCAAAACTCTAATCATGAAAAATGTTTCTATAAAAAATTTTGGAATAAAACTAGGGAGTAACATCATGGAAGGAACAATGGGGGAAACATCTAGAGCTACTGTTTTTAATATTTCAGGTATGACATTTGAAAAAATGATTTTCCCCTTGATATTATAACATGTTATCAGTATATCAATACTCTATCGAAAAATATTCCTAGTATTAAATAATTCTATCATTAATAATACAAGAGATATTGGCACAGTGCATATATTTAGGTTCCCCTGACTAGATTTGTTTTTTTATACTCCATTGGGATGGATAGGTAATGTTTTTAGAACCAGAACCTCTCTATGTAAGAGTTTTATGAGGTGAATCTCATATTTCACCCAAAATATTTAAATGGGAATTATAAATATTATTAATAATATGTTCCTAAATAATTTTTATTAATAAGATTTATAATTCCATTCCAAACACTGAAGGAGAGGAGTGATATATGTATTCTCTGGAAAAAATACTGGAACACGTAATTAATCCCTTTAAAATTTGGAAGGGATATGTGTCTCCCATGATTAGTAGTTCAGATGGACTATCCATATCTATTTTTAATGAGAGTGTGTTTCTAATCCTTATTGTTAGTTTCTCACTAGTATGTGTAAATAATCCTCCTAAATAAGAGTATATTGGTGTTCCATATCTTATTTACCTTTTAATATATATTTAGGAGTCTCTCTTATAGTGATGGTAGGTTTTTTTTAAATATAATGATTTTTTAATATACATATAATATTTTGTAGTTATTTATTCTAAGATATGTTGAAATATCTATAGAATAAAGGTGAGGATTTTGTAATTCCCATCTATTTCATCCAAAATGTGTTGATGGGATTCTATAGTAGGAATGATAGTATTTTGCAATTTCATGGTGGGAGTAAATATATGAGCCTAGTCCAATCCAATATTTATTTTTAGATGTGTCGAAGGTTGAAAATATTTGGGTGAGAGTATGTGTCTTCCATAGGGTTGTTGAATGAATAGTCTAACAAGACTCTCTTGCGGCTTCTAGAGTACAGTGATAGGATTTATATGTGTGTGTAAGGGTGTGTTCTTTTCCACTCATCACAACCATAATATATTAGTGGTTATCATCAGGGGAAATATGAATATGTGAATGATCTTGTTTTCTGGAATTTCTCCACCATTTAAATGATTTCTTTAATTATTTAGTTTAAATTATTGGAGTAAGAACTTGTGGGGTGGTTTCCTCAACAAAATACTAAGGAATTAATGAAAAATTTTATATTTGTGGTGACTCTTAAATGAATCCATACTAAGATACCCCAGAATTGTGGCTAGGATAAAATATTTATCATGCTCTCTATCAATGATAAAGTATTTTATTGTTTTTACATTCTGATGAAAGGCACATAAAACTATTTTAATGTGTGATAGGTCTTATTTTACACATTTCCACATCTCATAATTGGATTGGTGGTTAGGGGGATTCATGTAATGGAGGGATTTTTGAAAATCTTTTAGTGTCAAAATGGTTATATTTAGGTGGTACTCTAAGATCAATGTATTCTCTAAGGCGTGCTGAAGGTAATGTGTGGGTGGCAGAGTCTGATGATTCAATGCGGACCTACCTTGTATATTTATTAAGTCATGAGTCTATTGTTGAAAGTATTCCATTTTAATTAAATACTGTTCTAGTGATATAGATTTTATAAAAGGAACATAACATACTAATAAGTGAAACCATCAATGCTACATCACAATTATCAAAACATTCATAACATGTTATCCTGGGAAGATTTAGTTATATTCATTATTGAAATACGAAGGTTGGGTTCATAATTTCTTTTTACTATAAAATCTTGGTGTGATTGTCTCAAATCTTGATTGAGATAGGTTAAATGTGGTTTAACAATGTTCCCATAATATCACCACACAAGTTTTATTGAATACTATTTATATTATTATGAAAATTATCTGACATCCATTAATTTGTTAGTAATGAATAGTATTAACTAACTTATAAAAATATAAGGTTGAATTGAATGTTAAATAATTAATTATAAATGAATATAAAACCCTATATAATAAAAAAATTCATAAAGGAACAATTTTTATGCTACAAAAGAATTTTAAAATAATAAATAAAATTCATTAAAATCATTTGATGATATAAATGAATTTTCTATTTTATATATTCATTAAAATGTTTTTATATTTTCCCAATATATTATATATAAATAATATCATAACAATATTAATTTTATATATAAATTCTTTATTTTTAAAATGGTAGTTTTTCTAACTTTTAATGGAACACTTTTTGTAAAAATAAATTTTAAATCCTTAAATAATTTTTTAAAAAAATATATATTTTTTGAAATAGTAATATAAAAATTATATTACGGTATTTGGATTGTATTATTCTGAGAAGTTTAATTTTTTATGAATAATGAAATATATTATATTTTAATTGAAAGAAGACATTTCATCTAAATATTACAGAATATTAGAGTATATTTTAAATTTGTTTTCATGTTAAAATAGATAAATTATATATATAGTATTTTGATTTTGTTCTTCACAATCCTTTATATATTTAATATAGATATATAATCTTAGAAATCATTTGACCATTTTCACTTTAACAATCCGATTACTCATCGCATGTGTGGGATTAATTTTAAAAAAATTCATCAAATCCTATGAGTGGAATTTGGAAAAATGAATTCTATATTTGAAATAATAAAAATATTATTTTATAATTATTTAAAATAATTCTTTTTTCTTAACGATTAGTGAAAATAGTTAAGATTAATTAACCCAATTATGGGTAAAACATAGTTTTGTGCATTACATGAGTTCATATTAAAATAAATTTTACAGACACAAAATATTTCTTTTTATTTAATTAAAATAAATATTTAGAATAAGTGGGTATAAATTATTCAGTAAATCTATTTTTATTTATTATATTATTGGATAAATTACCTAGCTGGATTAAAAGATACAAGTTTCCTCAATAAAAAACTATAATTATCAAAGTGAATGAACATAATGAATAAGGAATTAATGGATAAAAGGTGTATTTATTAAGAATGGTGGAGGTTTTTTAGAAAATTCATCATTACCCTCCATTATGGATCAATATTTGTGGCACATTATATAAGGGAGACCTCCTAATGGTGAATAATTTTATGTATTTATATGATTTTTATCCTCCTACATTATAAATCCTCATTCACTCTTCCCAATTAATTACCCATATGATTCCATTATGCTCAACCAAATAGAAAAAAATAACTTCCCAACATCCATCATATCATCCTATTATCCTTAATTTGGGAATGAATACAACCAAGAAATGCATTTTTGGATAACCAAATAGATATATATGAAGAAGTGGTTACATTCACCAATAAACGTTTTTGGTTTTCTTTATTGCTGAAACCCCAAAAATTATTTTTATATCATGTTTACATAATAAACTAAGTATATTTAATATAATTATATGTTGATATTGTAAGGCTATGACGAAAAAACCACCCAAAGATCCAACAAATGGTTTATGAAATCATCATTCGTGTGTATGACAGACTATTGTCCCACAAATAGATGCCATTCATTTGTTCATTACAACCTATAAATGTTGGAAGAAATGATATAAATAGTAATTATATATTTTATTTAGGCTATTTATGATTCCTTTATTATTCTGAAGTTATTATATATTATATAAATTCATTCTTTCCAATTTGTGGGTTTACGTTAACGTCGTTCATGTGTAAGGAGGATTACTACCTCGCAAAGAAATTTGATTCAATCATGATTTACATGGATTGTATTAACGATGAGTTTATTAGACATATTTGTTTATAAGACATTAATATAAAACTATAATGATAATATATATATATATATATATATCATTCACATTTCATTATACCTATATAACATGAAAACGGAAATAATGTTCATGTGTATGTACAACTTACTATCTCTATAAATGGTATATTTAGTTACCTATCACCAAACCTTATAGATTAATATAAATGCATATATATTAATATATATGATATTTAAATCTTGGTTTTAATTCTTGAGATGATTAAGTCATGATATATGTTGGATTAAGAAAAAAAAGTTAAAACATCCTAAAAAATATAGCAATTAACACCCGACACAATATAAATAATAAGATATTATTAATTAAAGAATAATAAGATTTATAAAGATAATAAAATATGATATAAAAATATTATAATTGTTTTTTTATAAGTTAAAAAAAATTATAACAGATTAAATAAAGTACAACTAAAAGGTAAGAACTAGGTAAAGGATATCTCACTTTTACTTTCATGAGACATACGCTATATTCACCAATTATTTCCTATGTGTGTTGTATAAATATCCATTTTTTAATCATATATCATGAATTAATTAATCATAATTATATTTAATGTTTTATTTAAATTTCTTTCTTTCATGGGGATATCAATACAAAATATTACAAAATTTTAAGATATTACTTCACAATCTCATCATAATTAGAGATGGATTATGTTTACATCTCCGTTGGTGGAATTATTTTATATTTAATTATTTATATTCATATATTTTAATATCCAATTTTTATGTAGGACTAAAAAATTTTCACTCTTATATACTTAATATAGTTGAGTAAAAGTTTTAATAAAATGTTGCTTCATTTCCCTCTTCGGTTTGAAATCTGTGTTCCTAAAAATCCATCAATTATAAAAGTGTTTTAAATAAGTTATTTAAAATTTATAAATAAGTTGTTAAAATGAATTCAATCCATTTTTTATATTTATAATTTTATTTTAAATGAATATTTATTATCTTTCCGAATAAAGAACATTTATAACATATTTACCATGAAAAATGAATTTTATTTATGACATTTAAAAAAATACTTCGCCATATGATCGTAATCTCATTGAAGAATAATTTTCAATTTTATGAAAATATTTTTAGATAAAATGTTTTTAAAGGAATATTGTAGAGAAAATTATTTCTAAAATGTTTTTCATAATGGAAATTATGTTTCCAATGGTTATAAATCACATTAATACCAACATTATTTTGCATATGGATGGATTATGATTATTTTGAAAAGGGAGAGTATTGACATTAACTTCCATGAATAATTTTTTTATTCATTAAATTACCCTTGAGTTATTCACTTTATAGTGACTATTGAACAATAAATATCCCCTAAATATCCACATTATTTTTCATGGATTTTATTATTTCTAAACCCTAAACAATTTTTAAATACATTGTTTAAATTTAAATTTTTATGATTAACTGGGGAAAATTGATAAATCATTATCTTTTACTCAATATAGATATTTGATGATAAGTCACATGTTTTCGAATAAAATTGATTATTCTATATGTGAGTATTATTGTGGATAGGAAGTTATAGGCGGGTCTTCGAAATTATATAACCCTTCATTGATTTGTCAGGTCTCATGAGAAAAATATATTATCCATATTAAATTAGTCTCCACATATTATTTTAAACTATCTTGTGAAATATATTATTAGTGTAGGTTTTCAGGTGCCTTTAACATGATGTACAATAATTAATAATTTCATTAATTATGAATTAAGTTAACAATGTTTTTTATCCATGATATTTCCAATTTCTTATTATTTATGGATGCATTTCATTATTCGCTGGTTGATTAAATAGCATATATTTTAGTAACCTTTTCGTGTTGATTTTTCATTATTTCACCATGATGTTCATGGTATTTAAATGGATTTTTTTTTATGTTATTTACCTTTCCATATTGATTATTCTCATAGATTCATTATTTATTCCACCACACATAACTGTTTTAGAGCATTCGAGATCACCCTAATTTTGAGCCCTTCCCTGTGGATCCCATAAATTATACTATGATTGATATTCATAGATAATCTAGAATAAATAAATTAATTCTAAAAAATATATTTTGTAATTTCTATATTAAATTGTAATAGAACACTTATTTTTGAATCTACTTTACCAAGAATAATAAATTTTTCGGTCCTTTGGGATAAAATTTCCTCATATATTATTCCAATGTAATGGTTATAGTCATTGGCTTTGGGATATTGGGGAGATGGTTTCTATAGTACAAATCATATCAATTTTGGTAGAAACATTGGGAACTATATTTATGAAAATATATTTTAGGGAACATAACTCTAAGATTAACAATGAAGATAAGTATATGAGAAGATATTAAAGTTATGGTAAGGTAGATATTATATGGGGTTTCCTTGTTATATATCCATATATAGAAACTACATGTGGATGTCGTTCTAGAATAGATGAACCCAACCGTAATAACTCTTAAAAGTGTGCATCAAGATTAACTCAAGTGTAACCTGGTACACCAAAACAAGGCTTACTCTGCACATAGTTTGACACTATTAGGGTATAATCTTAATATAATTCAAATTATTTTCAAAACATTATGTAGGATTTAAATAGTGGATGAAAATAGATTTACTAGGTTAAACATATGGTTTCCAAAATTTAGAATTTTTTTTTTGATTTATACATCCTATAAATGATTAAATAGTTTTCCCAATAGGATTATTGTATCTTGCTGTATGATTTTTTAGTTAACGGATGAAACCCAATATAATCATGTTAATATTGAACATAAAGAACAAGGTGGATACAATGAGCAACCAAATAGGATATTAGGAGGATTGAAAGACAGTTTCCTTATGCCTAATCAATTTTCCAGAAATATGGTTAACAATATATACTTTAACTAACTCTCAGAATCACCCAAGAAGAGAAGGATGTAGTTTTATAAGAACTTTAGTGATAGATACCATGATCAAATAATGGATTTATTTCTATCATGAAATAAATTTGGAATGATAAACCTTGGAAGGTGTCTCGAAGAATCTTTAAAATGATTTATTTGTGGAAATAAAGGACATACAGAAAAGAATTACTAAGGAAAAATGAAGAGTGTGATGGAAGGAAAAAACAGAATCCTAATGATCTATTTATATTTTATTGTGTTAAATATGCGGATCCTTATAATTATCTGACTGAACTCCCCCATCAAATGTCTAAACCCTAGACCATGTAAAGATCTATGTAGAAATAAAATATATGAAGTATTTATGTATTAGGTTTGAATTGATAACTTTATAAAAAAAAGTTTATTTAATGATTGAATTTCAAATATTTCCATTAAATTTTTTAGAAATAATAGTAATATGGACTAAAAAAGGAAAAACTATGTCTTAAGGTTACAAGCAATCATATCAGGAAAGGATGTAGGGCTTGAACCCATAACTGAAGGGTGATAAGGATTTAACACAAATGACTAACCTACAAAATGTCTTATTTAATAAGTTATTGTTTTTAGTTAAATAATTTTATGGACAAATATTAATGATAATGATATAGTATATCATTTTAGATTTATATATTAATGAATTAACCATATTGGTTTTGTAAAATATTTGATGATATATGAATATACTTTTCACCAATTTATAGATCATATGATTTGTTAAAAGTGAATTTTAGTGCATGAAGCATAGAAAAAATATTTTTTGTACAGATTTCTTATAGTAAAGGGATAAATGAAAAATGTATCTACACATGACCAATTAATTAAATTTTGTTTATGAAATATAAATATATCATGTATGTTTATTTCTTTATATTCTTAGGCAGTAAAATATTCACTCAGTATTAGGAAAATAATCTTGAAACAAAAATATTATCTTATTAAATTCATATATAATGAATCAAATATTCATTTAAATCAAAAAATACTTAAGGTTTTGAGGCCCCCAACATTCCATTGATCATTAAATTGCATGTTATCAATGACCACAATCACTCCCTATAGTTATTAATGTTTTTTCTCTATGTATATATCTTCACATTCCACTAATGTTATCATACTTTGAAACCAGGTTAGATGTTATTTCATATGACCTTTGTACTTATTATTATATATTATTGAGAGTATATTTAATTAAAAATTTTAAGATGTAGATTATTTCAGAAAATGAATTATCCAATGTCAAAAACTTGATTTCCAAGGTCGATTTTAAATTTCAAGAACACAATTTTTTAATGGGGGGAGAATGTAATACCCAAAAATTAAAAACTAAGGACATTGTACTTGATAGTGTGTATGATGTGAAACACCAATCATAGAAATGAATATATAATCCGTTGAATTTATAATATATTTTCTATTTTAAATAAATTCATTAAATTATATATCTTTCAATGCACATTATACTAAATTTTTATATCATTACATGCAACAATAACATTCTTCAATGTCTTGTGTTACACGCAATAATTATTTTTTTTCAAATGCTATTAACATTATTTAAAATCTTATCCCTAATATTAAATAATATATTATGAATAGTAATAACCAAATTTTAAAAAATATCAATGAATTAATTGGTTACCAATTAATTAGAAACTAATATAAAACCCAATTGATTAAAAAAGAAATGTTTTTATTAAAAAACTATTTTTATACTTTAAATTTGTTTATATTAATAAATTAAATCAATTACTATTAGTTGATGATCTTATTCCAATTTATATATTATATAATCAAAAAAATTACCTTCATTACACTAATTATATAGTCCAAATATAAGAAAAATCTAATTTTACTCCTAATGATATTTATATTTCTAAATGCATTTTTGCATCCTTTTAATACTGCACATATTTTAAAACAAAATTTTCACACCAATATAATTTTTTAATAAAAAAGGAACTCATCTTTTCGAAATCATAATGTAATAAATATCTTAGGATTAATGTTTCATATTATTCTTAGATGTCTCAATTTATGATGAAGTGTCAAAACCACTACATTTTAATTGAAAACTGAATTTCCAACTAAATAATTTATAGTGTTAAATTTTATTTTAAATAACTTTTAATGTAATATGAGATCAAAAATAAATCAATCATAATATTTTAATTCATTGTAATTGTTTTTATGTTGAATTTAGATATAAAATCATAGTAATATTTTCATTAATTCTAATTTAATAACTTATTTTCTCGACACTTCTATGACATTAATGTTAAATTTAATTCTGCCTCTTCTACAAATAGAAATTATAATAATATATTTCCTATTTTGAAACAGAATAATTCATATTATCTAATAACCTAAAGATAATTTTTTCTCAAAATGATTACATAAAATATGAGAAAATTATTAATGATATTAAGGATAAAACATGAGTTTTTAATTACATGAATTTGTATTAAAATTATTTTTACACAGACATTGAATTTTAATTTATTGAATTCAAGTTAATATTTATAATATTTCTGTATTAATGGACTAGAAAATTTAATTTTAATTATTTTATTACTGGTCAAATTACATAGGAAAATAAACAGATACAAGACACCGTGGTATGATCTATAAATATAAAATTGAGCAAAATAAATGGATAAGGAAAAACATGATAAAAAATGTATTTTTGATGTTATTTTTTAACCAATTCATCTCTAACCACAATTTGTTTTAAATTTTGGAGGTACATGAGGTAAGGGAGACCACCCAATAGTGAATACTTTTGGGAGTTTACAAAAATTAAACTTATCTTACATTATAACAGTTTTTTCACGCTGTCAATTTATTAAAACCTCTAAATCCATTTAGATAAAAAACTAAAAATATAAATTCAAAAATTCACTCATATCATTTTAGAATCCTTAATTTAGTAACAAATTCAACCAAGGAATTCCTTTTTTGCAATCAAAATATGATATACCCGAAGAAGAGGTGGCATTAACCAACCTACGTTTTTGTTTTCTTTATTCCACAAACACCATCTATTCTTTTAAATCATTACTATAGTATAACCTCATTTTTTCCAAAAAAAATAATTTTTTTATGTTAATTTCACTACATACAACCACGCACATATCCATAAATTTTTTTTGAAATCCTCATTCTTGTTTTCTACAGACAACGGCCTCACAAACCGATGTTGTTCATTTTTTCATTACCACAAATAAAGGTTAGGAATAATAAAAAACATACATTTTATGTTTTATATTTATGAAATTAATGATATATTTATGATTACATAATTATTAGAAAACACATCCTTCATAATTTTCTTTTTGTCGTAATATGATAATGGCGTTATTGTTTACAGCAGACTATCGCTTCATGAAGTGATGTGATTCATTGATGATTTACATGGAATATATTTAGGATGATTTTAATAACAATATGTGATATATTTAAAACAACTATTATACCTTAATGGTAATTTACATATATAATATTGAATTACTTTCCCCCAAATATGAAAAGAAAATGGAAACAGTGTTCATGTGTACGTACGACCTATCACATACATGAACGGTGTAATTCATTTCCAATAAAAAAAATTATGTATTACTATAAAAAAAATATACCAAATATATATGATATTTAAATAATTTTTATCATTATGAAGATTATTAAATCATTATATAATAAATATTACCCAAAAAATAAAAGTTAAAACATACTCTAAAAACAAGGCAATGACTACCCGAAACAATGAAAATAATGATAGATTATTAATGAAATGGTGATATGATTTAATAAACGAATCATATATGGTTAAATACATATTAATATGGTCATATAATAAGTTAATAACAAATTTATTGACATTACATGGGAATTAAAATCAATGATGGCCAAAAGAGAATCATGAGGTAAGGGTTTCTCAAATCACTTTTACTACTGTGAGAAATACGCTATATTTTACACTTATTTATTTATTTTTGTATATATACTATCCTTTTAATATTATATATATTTCATTCATTTATAATCATTGTATTTAATTTATATTTTATGTTATTTCTCTTAGGGTTATTCGAATAAAAAATTAACCAAATTAGTAAGAGTTTAACTCACAATCTCATCGTTATTTGAGATGGTTTATGTTTATGTCTTACTTGGGGTAATTATTTGATTATTATATATTTAAATAAGTATATTTTCTTTTACACTAGTTATCCATTATATTTTTATGTAGTAGTACAATTTTCAGTCTTTTTTTACTTGAAATAATTGAGTTTTTTTAATAAGATATCACTTCATTTATATCTTCAGTCGAATAATTTCATACAAAACCATGTTATCTAAATAAATATTAAAAAAAATTCTTTTATATATTAAAAATGATTTACTGAAATAAATGTGTACCCAAATTTTATATTAAAAAAATTTCTATTGAATATTCATGTTGCTTGCCCCAAAATGTAATTTTCTAACCAATTTACCATAACAAATGTATGTTCTTACAGAATGTATAGAATTACATACCATCATTACCATAATGTTTATGATTCATTTGGAAATAATATTGGGGTTAAAAGAGGATACTGATCTGAAATTGTTTTCCATAGTATCCAATGATTTCTGACACCATCATCTATATACCACCTCTCCAAAACATCCCTGACACTAAACTCAGATATCACCCTAAAATGAGTTAACTTCATAAGTCAGTCCACTATCACCCAAACTATATCACATAGCCCATAATATTGGAATAACCCAATAATGAAATACAGAGAAATTTCCTCCCACATCAACATAGGTACATTCTAGTGTTGAAAAAACCCTTCAAAAACAAGATTGTTATATTTCACCTATCAAGAGACTTTGATGTGGTCAGTGAACTCTTCCACTGAATGTAACATCTCTAGTAACTAAATTTATCCCCTCAACCAAAGATAAATTAATGAAAAATCATGATATACTATTAATGTTTATATAAGAAACATAAAAATAAATACCTCATTTTTTCCAATGAAATTAATAACATATACTAAAATAAAACCAAGTTCAAAACATCATATGACCAACCAAATAGAGAATCATGAAGGCCAACACGGTCTCACATCAACTTTTCCTCTATGTATCCCCAACGAGACTCCACTTTCTAATTCATCAAAGTTGATTCCAAAAATATTTCATAAATATAACCATAACCACTATCTCCTCCCACATCATGATTCATCATTGTAAAATCATTTATCCCTCTATAAACATCCGAATGAACCCAACCACATCACCTTAGAAAATTTAACTTATCATATCTACAATTTCATTCCCATATCTAAGATTTCTGGAGATCTCTAAAGCATAATCCATAAAAATATCCATCCTCCTCCACTAGTGTAAGTTCATATCCCACTAATAGAAAACATATTTCTGGATTTTGTGGTCCCTAAAAACTGAAAACCACTCCACAATGAGGGAATGCCTCCACAACGTCAATAAAATAACAACTATTTCAAAATCCAAATCAATGGTACCATATTAATTCTCATGGGAGATTAAATGACTAGATATATAAGAGATCTTTAACCTCTATTACATAACAATGCATCACATACCTAGACGAGATGTTACAAAAAATCACATCAAATATCAATTGTTTCGGATGTAATTGAAGAACCAAGGCACTAGAAAACCATTCAGTTAGGTAACAGAATCTCACCTGACATTAATAAGTGTAAATCAAAGCCTTTTATTTTCTATATATTGTTGTATATGGGGTTGTAAACCCTGAAAAATTAGAATAACCCCTTCATAGAAATAATACAATTCCAAATAATCATAAATCCACTTTCAAGTTCTTGAGTTCTTCCAAAGAAAAAATCTTTAATTCACATTGATGGTTTCATGGGAAAATCTACCAAGAAACAATGATCACAAGGAAATACACATCTCATGTAAAAACAACAACTTGGGGATTTATATAAAGATGGTGGTGTCAAAGGGACTACATGATATCTATGATATGATCGAAATTCTTCCCTTATATAGTTGATTAAATGAAGATTTTATCTAGGAACATGACTATGAACTAGTCCATGAAATCAAAAATCATAGATTTCATAATCCTCATCAAGACAATAGGTTTGTTCATGACACCAAATCACATGACCACAAACTCAATGTTTCCATACCTTTACCTAAAGTTATTATTCTTGATATGTACTTTTCAACCCTCATTTTATTATATCTATACTGTAAATTAATATTTGAAAAAAAAACAATCTTCATTCATCAAGTAGATCCAATAAAAATCATTGAATATATGTAACTGTCTTGATCCTTTTTTGAATCATCCTTCATTTTTTCCCAAACTACCTCATACTAAAATCAGCCATCTTAGTGAACAACACTAGATAACCCCCAAGAGATACACAAGGTCAGATGGAAACCATATAAATTTATTCATTAATATATAGAATAAAATCATGTATCTTTATAGGATTCATTCAATCCAGATCTGTCAAAATTTTAGATGAACCTTGTAGAAACCCAATCATAAACATGACATTGTGTTGAGGGGGAAGTGTCACAAACTCATCTAGTAAGACATCATGTATCTCCTTTATAACTCAAGGAATATCCACCAACTAGTCCTCCTATAATAGCTATTCTAAAGGAGGTAAAAATTCTCCATTTAAAAACCACTCCTTCAATATATATGATTTCCAATGAATTCCACTAACTGGTCCTCCATGTTATAAAAATAAAACCATAATCTAGATGAAATAAATGATTACATGGATTGAAAAAATCATGCCCATGAAAAGGATAATATAATATAGATGTATTTATAATAACATGAAATCCACCACTAAATTCATCTACCCCATTACAAATCATCACTTATGACACACATTGAACATGGTGTCCTTCCCATCAACAAATGTGTATAATATGACATCCACATAAAGTCTATCCTCCTCCATTCTCAATTAAAACACCAATGTATGAGTAAAAATGGAGTGAAAACATCCATAATAAATCAAGGAAGAATCTAATGTAGATAATAAACTAGTCATTACTTAAACTACCTCCAGTCCTACTTGTTTTGTAACATCCATTAGATACATCTTCCCAGACACTCATCATAATCTTTCATACTGAAAACCTATGAGAATATGCTCCTGTCAATTTCTTTGAGTCTAGGGACCATCTTAAGGAATCCCCCATAGATTTTGTTTGAAAAGTTGAATCCCCAAGTAAATATTCAGTATCCTTAAAACCAATAATGTCATCAAAAGGTCTTCTAAGGTATGATCATCACTTATCTGGACCCTAATTCCTAGACATACATTACCCACTATATAATTACCACCTCAAAATTCCCTTCTATATTCCCTCTCATCACTCACCCTCAATGATTAAATTTCCTTTCCACCATTATCCTTTTTCTACACAGCCTAATTTATAGGATGTATAAATTGTTTCATAACATGTATGATCATTGGCCATTATGCCTCCACCAGATGTCATCCTCTAGTCTCATCATATGGGAGGATATAAATTGAAAAAAATTGGAGGACCTTGAACATTAACCTAATACTATGCACACTCAATATTCTCTCTTGAAGGGAGATAAGCTCCTACCTCTTTGTTTCCTTCATTGTTGATTAAAATAATTCCAAATTGAAGTCCATTTGAAAATCCAAACATGATGAATTTTAATACTTCTAATCCCCAAGATACAACATCCACCATAATTTCATAGATCCTCATATCTATATAATAACCAATAGAACAGAAAACATTGAACGAGCCAAAAACATGCCAAAAGAGAGCAATTGTTTTTAAAATGAGTGATGTCTTTCAAGATTGGAGACACTATCCAAATACTTTCCCAAACTCTTCCACTAAAATTCACACATATAAATGATCACATCCTTTAATCTAGTCAATTTACATGTTTCTGAGGTATGTGGTACTTGGAGGAATCCAATAGTAGGTTTATTTAAGATATTATATCTCTTTATATTATAAGTGTATGGCATCAACTATAGTTCACAATGTGAGAGATCACTTTTCTTCATAAATAATAAATTATTTCCTATGAAAGTAACTTCAATGGGTGTGATTCAGATCATGAAGAACCAGTTCATGAAATGAAAATGTGTGGATTAGATTCAAAAAATATATAACCAAAAACTAAAAATTTAACATGAATTTCGTGACAAGAATTGATCCTTTTTTATTTGATTCAGGAAACCTATTTTTAGTGACTCTTAAAACTCATTCCATTAAATATGTGAATTACACATTCACTATATAAACTTATGTATGGTATTGTACATATAGATGTATTTTCACCCTTATCTTTCTACAAAACATGATGATTCTATACAAACTCTATATGGTTATAGGATCTTAATAGGCTGTTTTGGTGCCCCATAGAATGATATTGACCTACAGATTCCTATATTAGATCTACAATTGTATGTGATCATATTTCTCTCTTTCTCTGGTGGTTAATTCATTAATTTTAATTATTTTTTTGCATTATACCTTTATATTCTATGAAGAATAATATCATTTGACCACATAGATTTTGTTGATGTTTATTGGCATGGTTAGGGTGTGACATTCTTGTGGGACTATAGTTTCTTTGTGGGAGATGTGAATAGAGTTTTTCACTTTTTATTCTATTCTCATTCAAGACTATTTTAATCAATCCGTCCAAGAATTCATTGTATCTTTTTATTTTATAGTTCAATAATAAATTTATAATTCATTACCTCTTTGGGTGATGGTGGAATTAACTATAATAGAGATTATAATGGATTAATGAAAAGAAATGTCATTTTCCATTTAGTGACCATATGTTTTCCTCTCTAATAATAGTGTAGGAATAATAATTTTATTCCAACATATCCCATGTACTTTAGGTTTTTATTAACACAAGTTGCCTTAATATGTTATAGATGTTTATGTTTTTATGTATGTTGTAAGGTTTTATAATTATTTTATCTGATTCTATTGAAATATTAATGAACCTAACATTTTTTAAAAATTTACATAAGTATAGAAAATCAGCTACATTATGTATTCTATAATTTGTAGAATAATTATATCGATAAATAAGTTATTTCAATATTCTATTTGAAGTAAAAACCAACATGAATTGGAAATACCACAAAAATAGATCTGTGAAAATTCTATTTGTCAATTAATCACCAATGTGATCATTCAAATAAATAGATCAATCTACTATGAGAATCATTCATATGAATTAATCTGCTACGTTATTATAATATATGGTGAAAATAGATTTTTTATTCCGAATGGAAACATTATTCTACCATCTACATCAATTTTTGATCCAAGATCAAAAGGTAATGTGAAGAAAATCAGCTACATGAAGTTCCATATGAAAATTAACATTCATTGAAAAATAGGCATTTTGAAGAAGGGTTGTGTTGATTAATTCAGCTATATGAATATAAATTTTTGTAATTCATCTATTTGGTGATCCATATTCATCTTTATCATTTATAATCCAATTATTTATTATCATTTATGTACTTTTAGTTAGAATTAATGTAATTTCATTCATTAAAAGTAATTTTAACTCATTCTAGTAAATATGATTCTAAAAATATGAATTTTCCAATAAAGATATTATGTGAAAGAATGATTTAATTTTCATTACATTTCTAAGGTTTTCTCATGTAAATTACATGGACATTTTAATTTCTTAACCACGTAATTTAAAGACCTAATGTTGTATTATTATGAGAAAAAATTCATAATTTTTAAAATTTTGTTTAATAGAATGTTCATAATAACCTAAGTGCATATATAATCATCAAAGAACTCACTCTCAATGCTCTATTTGTGCCATTTTTCTTTACATGAAATAGAATAATAAGATCTAAGTTCTACAGTTGCACTATCATGATCATCATTTTTATGATATTATAAGATGATTCTTGATATATTTTTATTATTAATATATAGCTACTATTTTTTTTCTCTCCTATAATTTTTAAAATACATCTATGAGACTCAAGTATAAATAATATGTGTATTCTAACTTATGAAGTGAACATTCCAGTTTAAAGAACCTTGAAGGTTAGGGTTTGTAAATACATTTTGGATCCAGGTTGAGGGTTCATGTTGTTTTAATACATGTCAAATAATTTCACTTGGTCATGTAGTATTCATGAATATGACTTAGAATCCATGAAAAAAGGACTACTCTAGTGCAAATATCTATTCACTTGGAGTTGATCATTTGTTGAGTAGACTAGGAGATTTTGATCCCCAAACCACTTTAATTCTCTATAGATGGTCTTCTTCATTTTTTCTATTTCCTCAATATTAATATTCTAATAAAATATCATAATTTAATCATTTTATAAAGAGGGTTATTTTCTAAGCGAATAAAATTTCAATAATTAAATTCACTACCTATTTAGTCTTATAGAAGTCTCTCTCTAAACAACAATTGGTATTAGAGGTTTTTAATTGTGGGTTGTCATATTTCAAATTATAGTTTCTAAATATCTTCTTCAAAATTAATTATATGACAAATATAATATAATTTATGTCAATCATTATAAATCTCTACATTAATGGTAGAGAAATATGGTTTACGGAAGGTATAGATGAAAATATAATTGATGAAAATTAGTCTGATGTTTTGTATTAAATTGTTGAAGCCTTAGGTAATTAAAATGACATAACATAAAATATGGGATACTATTTATAAATCCTAATTTTATTTAATCTCTAATGTAATTAATTATATACATTTTAGGCTTTATCCAAATGATTTCAACTGAGTTTCGCATTTTGAAATAGCTTATGAAATATGGATAACAAAATAAGTGGTGTATAATGGAACAAATGATGTGAAAGCTCAAAAATATTATAATTTCTTGTTTATGTTTGATAAATTTAGAATAATGGATGGTGAAATCATAACCTAAATAATTGTAATACTTAATATGAATTTAAATAATTTTTCTTCTTCAAGAAAATCTGTTTTTGAAGATGATAATTCTTTGAAAATCCCTATACTTCTTCCACCTATATTCAATAGAATCTTTAATTATAGTAATAAATATTTAGAAGTTAATAATATTGAAAATAAATATCATATTTGAACTCTTATAATGTAATAGGATGACATTGAAGTTGAATTTAGAGATTATAACATAGATAATAAAAACAATACTTCTCTAAAAGTACCAACATCATTAGATGATAAGAAAATCAAAGAGTCAAAAATTGATGAATCCTTTATGAATACACCTCAAATAGTTCTTCTTCAAATTGCGAGGTTTCTCAATTTTATTTAATGATAAAATAAATATATCAATATAACATGTTTTGAGAAACCTTTCATTAAGTAAAATATGCAAAGGAACAATTCTATGAAAGTAATATGTTACAAGGGTATGATGCCCAAGAACATCACACATGACTTCTCATGGTTTTGAGACAGTAAAAAATTTGAGAAAATGTATTACAAGATGGATGGATATAATAATATGTACAGTAAATCCATGTATAAAATATGGAGTGTTTCTAATGGTAAGGATTATTTTTTTTCCAACATGGATAACCAAATATAATAATTTATAATATTCAAACAAATGTGGGTAATTAATTAAAATATAAATAGCAGTGAGTCAAGGATGAACCCATTAGATAGTGAAATTATTTCCCTTGTAATTTAAAAATAATTTATTGAATTTTTTTAAGAAGAGGAAAAAATAAATAATATTTTTTTAAAGTGTGTTTGAGAAAATGGGAGAGAGAATAAAGTGAAGTTGTATTGTTTTTTATTATCAATTTTAAGGCATGATGGGGATTTATATTTTTATTTTTCAGGTGAAATTATATTTATAAATAAACTCATTTTTCAACATTGGTGTCAGATCCCAAAAAAGGGAAGAAAAATTGTGATGTTATCCCCTCTATAACAAGGAAATAATATTTTTTCCCATGGTCTGGTAATTTAGGGAATTTCCGAATCAATTTTTTCTCGATAGCACATCTAAACAAAATATATCAATACTATTTAGTTGTAATGAAATCGATTCTATTAATTAGTTTCCCAATTTGAAATGGTTCTGTTAATATTCAAATAGTAATGTCCTGGATAAAATAAAAAGAAAAGAGACTAGAATTAAAACTAAATTTATTACTTCATCCCAACAATAATAAAATAAGAAAATACAATCCAACACACATTTATTTCTTTTTATCAATGTCACCCTAGTATATTTCAAGAGTTTCCCTCTCATTTTAGTAATGTGGATTTTGGGGAAAAGGGTAAAATTAAAATAAAACATAAATAATTTGAGATAAATGTTAGTGGAGTACTCTTTTGTAGGGCATTATATTCACTCCATGTTTCAGTCTCTTGATATCTCCTTGGTATTATTACAAAAACTCTCTATTTATAAGTCATCAAGGTGTTTAGGATGAATTAAATTCATCTATAAACACAGAAAAAATTAAACTCAGAACAATCCAAGTAAGTAATTGGATATCTATGTTAGAAATAGGGGGTTTAGGTTGAATTCCTTGTCAACATAGGCTGGAAAATGTGATTTACAACATGAATATATGTTTTACGCTATTAAAGTGTCTCCCATTAACTCAAATGGGATTAATCATCTTGAATTCATTTTTCACACCATAAATTCTCTTTTTAAACCGTAGATTTATATTTCCCTCCAATTCCTCCCTATTTCATTGTAATTCCTTATTTTTGAACCTAGGAACAATCTCATGGTTATCATATACCATGGAACATAATTTATAGGGAGAATCATGATCAATATTCATACTTTTTATTATATTCTACCAAATTTATTATCCTTACAAATATAAAAGGTTTATTATATAATAAGGTATTAATTAATCTTTTAAATCAAAATAATCACTGTAATTGATAGAAAAAATGTATCCATGAAATATATATATCAAATCCTGCATAAGTGGATTTAGACTTATCAAAAGTTATGAAATTTATTTATACTAAAAAGTAATATCTTCTTGCAAGTATTTAAATTCCATTTCAATAAACTAAATTGGATTATTTATGGAACTTAATGTCCAAACCCCACACTCTAAAATTCATCAATACATCACATTTTGTAACACCCAGATTTTTTATAAACCACTTTTTTTGAAATTTAAATTTATTTTATTTTCTACATTTCATTATTTAGTAAGTAAAACATTTGGACTATTTCACTCAAAAAACTCATTGTCTCATCCCATCTATAGGATTAATTTTAACATAATTTCTTCAAATTAAGAGATTATAATTTGTAAAAGGTTATTCCATTTTTAGAGTAATAATAATTTATAATTTATTATAAGATACATATACTTTTTGAACAAATATATTAGGGAATGTAATTATAACAAATTAAACTGATTAAGTTAAACAATATGATTACATAATGGTTGATCATTAATCATAAGAGTCATGAATGTGATAGATGGATTTCACGATGTCTGGGAGTGTTGTGGAAGGGTTTTCTTCGATAAACATCAGAGCCTCTCAGGAGTCAATAGTAGGGTTCCCTTCATCCGTCGTCGAAAATTATACTGTGGTGGAAAAGATAGCTGATGGTAGTTCTAGGCAGGGACCCAAAGTGAAATTCCTTAAGGAGGTCATTTTTGGGGGTGTCTCGGAGGATTCTCATGGATGTATCCCCCCAATACAGATGGAAACTCGATGTTTGGAGTTTCTGGATGGGGCACTGGTAGCGGTGGTATCCCAGAAAGAGTTAAATATTGCGGTGTAGTTTCCTAAGATAACGCTAGTTGTTAGTTCCGGTCATGTTAAACCACAAATGAAAATTTTCAGATAGTTTTTGGGTTCTTGGGATCATAAACACTTGGAGTCAGTTTATGAGTTAGGGAGGTTTGCATTAAGCTTTCATATTTTGTCCGAAGATGTTTTCTTGAGTGCTTGGTTGAGGGAGGGGAGGCATTAGAGTTCTCACTGATTCATTATTTTAAGGTGGGCTTGGGAGTGTCATAATGGAAAAAGAATAATTTATGAGTGTAATATGGATTAATATATTGGGTCTCCCCTTCCTCTTCATAACCTGTAGATTTTGATGGCAGTGGGGGATTCTTGAGGGAGTTTTCTTTATTAGGATGAGAAAACAGATAGGTTGCGAGAAAAGAGAAATCTATGGATATGTGTTGAGATGAATATCTTGGTGATGTTTCCTCCTCGTATCCTAATTCCCTCTCTAGATGGGTTGGTGTGGTGGAAATGTTTGGTGTATTAGGATCTTCTATGGTTTTGTTCGACATGTGTCTCCTATGGTCATGCAGTTGAGTTTTGCAGGAAAGGGAAGGGGAACTCACAGATCCGGGGAGTCCTAGTACCTCAGGGGATGCCTTAGTCTGATACAATATTTGTGCATGTGGTTGTATCTGATGATAAGATGGGTTTACAAGTCTGAAATGGTGTGGTGGCATAGTCGAAGGATAGACATCCATTTTATTATTTAGTGGGTGGGTTCAATGTTACGATAACTATGAGGGGAATTTTAAATATTTTCATACCTGAGTCGGTAAAGAGGAAATCTTTTCCTAAAAAGGTCCAGGAGGTCATCTTGGTGTCAGAGGGTTTTGGGGATCCTGGATTGTTACCATTGGGGTATGGGGAGTTTTCTTTGACAAAATCCAAATGCTTATCATTCATGGTGGTTTCTACATTACCGTCCTCTAAACATGCCAAAGGGAAATCCATGGTGGATCCTAAGGTTTTTCCAGGCATCCCTAGAAGGTTATCGCTAACTATTTTAGAGGTGTGTATCTCTTATATGATTTCTCCGGATATGATGAAGTTTACATCATTGGAAATGATAGGATTATTTAATAAATTTTAACCATTTTCTTTTAAAAGGGGCATTATAGAGGGGGTGGCAAATGAAATATTATCGGAACATAGATCATCGTTAATGCTAGTGCTAATTTCCTTGCTTTAAGAGGAAGAACCTCCATCATCACCTCCTGTCACAATGGGAACCCATTTCTTTCTGTTGGAGGATGTTGATAGACCACTGAATAAGAAATTTATCATTCCAAAAAGGTAATGCTCTTCTGAAAGACCTTATCGGATGGTGACTCACTCAATGTCTAAGGGGGATTCATGCAGAGATATATTCATTCTGCAACCAGGTATTAGTGTTTGAAGGGCTAAAAACTCATTTAATTAATGTCTTCATTGATTATTTGGAATGCTCGGTGTCTATGGGTATGTGAAATATTTTTTTCTGGATTCTAAATCGAGGATATGTGGTTCTTAGATGGTGGTTGTTTAGGAACCCAATGGTCTTAACAAGATCTGATTTTTTGTATAGAATTCTGGGTTTTGATTCAACTTTCATGGCCATCCAGTTAAAAAACATATATATGTTTTCTGAAATATGTGAATTTATGTGGATCATGTTCATGTTTCTAAGAATTTTATTATAGTGAAACTATGAATCAATGGTTTGGAAGTTTTATTCACCTTTGTTTCTTCTAGTAACGATGTTCTAGAATGGGGAAACATGTGGGAGTTTCTTGGTTCCTTCGAGATGGCTGGGATTTCATGGTTTGAATTTAGAGAATTCAATTACATTGAAGAAACCTCATAAAATAAGGGTTGTTCAATGTTATATAATAATGGTATTCTATATTTTTGTATCTTCATTTCATGTAAGGGGATTCTAGCCTTGGGATTTCATGGGAGTAAATATAGATCATGGAATAACTACAGAGGTGGTAGTCGAATTTTTTGTAGATTAGATAAGTTTCTAGTAAACATTCAAGGTATATAATATTTTTCTAGAACCTTGGTCTTTCATCTATAATGTGTGATATCGGATCATTCACCTATGCTCATGGAACTGAAGGTTGAGAGTGTGGATAATAAAGATTTTATGTAGTCGGTGAACTTTCATAGTAGGGATGGGTTCATGAAAATGATGAAAAATTATTGGGAGCATGGGGTTGATGGATGAGATTGGGTGGAGCTTTCTTGACGTCATAATAGGCTCATGTTTGATATTAACATGTGGTTTATGAATATTACAACAACATATGGATTACTGGAGAAGATTTAGGATAATATTTATCGGTTGGTTGATTTTTCTCAACAATATTTGGATAATGCATCCTTCTTAAGTTTATGTGACAAGAATGCCTTTCTAGTGTAGAGGCTATTAGAGGTGGATAGGGGATTCTAGAACAGACCCAGGGTAAGGTGGATTAAATAAGGAGATAGAAATAGTGGGCTTTTCCATGCATGTTTAATGGAACATCAAAATTATAATGTTAATATCAGGATGTAAGATGTTATGTTTTCATCTAATGTGAATGTCACATGTAGGATAGCATTGGAACTCATATAACTATTGCTTGCAGGTGATCATACATATACATTGATGGAGGATGGATCAATCGCGGAAAAGGAGGTTTATTTTGGCAATATTTCTAGGAGAATTGATGGGGAGGATAATGATATATTATAGACATTACAATCTGTTGAGGTGGTTTGGGAGGTGGTTTGTAGCATGTCTAAGCAGAGTGCTCCTGGACCAGATATTTTCCGAAGACCCTTCAAAGTGGTGGCATGAGATTTTGTGGTGGTGAAATTATTTGAGGCAGTGCATGATTTCTTTAGGGGGTTCCATCAATAGGGGTACATTTGATTCTAGGGTGGTTCTTTTCCCACATGTTAAAGATCAAACTTCAATTGGTCAATATAGACCAATCCATCTATGGAATGTATCTTACAAGATTTGGGAATGTTTCCTTGAGAGGAGGCTGAATAAGGTGATATCTGGTATTATTTCCCAAAAACATCATGGAATTTTCCATGTTAGAGGTAGTCTGGGGGTGGTGGGAGTGTCTTGATAGATGATAGAGGATTTGAACAAGAAATTGGTGGGATCCAATGCTATTATTCAGGTAGATATGGATAATGTTTATGATAAGATTTAATTGAGTATTATATTATAGGTTATGAGTAAGCTTGGGTTTCATGAATGTGTTTGTGATATATGTTTCTATTTATTCTCCTCTCATTGGCTCCCCACTTCTTTTATCGGGAAGGTAATCATATTTTTCAAAAACATGTGGGGTGTGAGGAAAAGGGGGCCCTCTTTCCAACACCTTGTTTCTCATTTCTCAAGAGGATAATTCACAAAACATACACAGAGTATTGATGGAACAGATGATTATACCTTATATCTCATAGGTTTTGGATGGATCCTCTTCCTATCTTATGGTTGAAGATGACATTACTATTTTTCTGAATGAAAGGAGGTCATCCATGGATAATTTCATGCGGATTATGGGGATTTATGGTAGTCTATGTGGAAATAAGATTAAATCCACAAAGAGAAATGTCTTTATATCCAATAAATGTTCATGAAGAAGGGCTCGTAGTATCCATGACATTCTAGTTATTCATCAAAAATAGTTACCTATGAATTATCTCAGGGCACCCATTTCTAATGGTCAGGTGAAAATTTTCTTCATTGAGGATCTAATTAATATAATGGTTGGAGGATATTAAACTAAAAAATAGGTTTATATCCTCTGGTGGTTAGGTGGTGTTGATCAATAGAGTGGTTTCTTCAATACTAATTTGTGTCGTGACTATCATCACTCCACCTAAGGGGATTATATCTGATATAGAGATGATAATGAAAAGATTCCATTGGGACACCAATGGCACTCGAAGGGATCACTGGGCCACGTGGTTTGATGGGAGAAACCATTTGAGTAAGGAGGTGATGGTCTCAAGGATTTATCAGTTACTATGTAATCCATGTAGGCTCGGCTAGAATGTGATTTTTTTGGGAAATAGATGTGGGCAAAAACACTAAGAATGAAAAATGGAAAGAATTAGGAGTACTGGGATAGTAGGAAACTATCCAAATTGGGGAAACACTGGTGTCTTACCTTTTTTCAATTAGGAATCCTCTCGATGGGTGGTTGGTCGTGAAGATACTAATATATGGATAGAAAATTTCTATGGAGGGACGGTGTTTTCTCCATGTTTTCCAAGATTGGATATGTCGGTGAGAGAGACCTTCCAATATCCATTGTTGGTGGAATCCATTCTTATCATTAAGGAGATGGATTTATTTAAAGAAATTATTTTCTATAAGTAAGAACAACGATATTGTTTTACTAAATCTCATTTAGGGATCTTTAATGTGAACAAAAATCATGGCCTTATCTACAAGAGAGGGATCAGTGATGATAGGGGTGTATGACTATGGTGTAAGGATATTTCCATAAAGATTATTTTTCTTATTTGGAAATAAAATAAAAAGGCTATACCAATAGAGGATAATATTCAGAAGAAAGGAATACATTTGGCATCTAAGTGTTATTGTTCCTGTAATCCTCTTACGGAGTCAATTGTGCAATTTATTATCATGTGTGAATGGGTGTGTAGTCTCTATTATTATATAGATAAATGGGGTAAATATAGTGCATCATTCACTTCCATACAGGAGTTCTCCATGTGTTGGTTCCCGGGTGTCGAGCAGCATGGTATGCAAGCCATGATTCACTACATTCTGGTTATAGTGATTTTATGGACTCTTTGGGAGGTGTGGAATAAAGATATAATGGATGGTCAGACATGAGGTTATTTTCTAAATATGATAATGAAGCGGATTATGCATGAGTTAGGTTCATTGCTGAATGGTGGACTGCAATCTGTTGTGCACTGAAATATTTTTAATAAGCCAGTGGCTCGACCTAGTATACAGGGATGTTGTGTGAGATGGAAACCCCCGGTTACAGTCCTGAATATTAATGTGGATGGATCTTTTATTAATTGGTATATGTAGGGGGTGGGCTAGTTCGGGACATTAATGACTCTATTTTAGTAGATTTTAGTAGCTTTTATAGAATAGGAAGTTTATTGGGTGCAGAGGTAAGAGTGTTACACATAGGTGTAATGCATTGAAAAAGGTTATCATTGATGGATTCAGAAGTGGAATCAGATTCTGAGGTGTTAATTTGGGCACTACAAGGGAATTTTGGGATTCATTACTGTTTATCATTCCTCATTCGTGAATGTGCCTTGGAGATCTCTAATGTATGTTTGGTTCCTCATATTCCATGGGAGGCCAAATTCACCACGGATGCAATTTATCAACAGATTATTCATGAAAAACCCATGTTGGTTTTCTCAAGAGTGGGTTCATTACCTCAGGAATGTATTGGTTTTGTTCTAGAGGATTCCTTAGGGTTTTATCACATTATACCTCCAGGATTTCTTGTACATTGTAAGGCTCTAGCTTTTTGAATAAAAATACATTTTCGGTCGATTGAGGTAAAATGACCTAAAAACTAGTCCTAAATACATTGGTTGGCCATATATATACACAAATTAACAGATTATATATAAATTTGTAAATTATTTGAGTCATATTATTTAAGATAGACCTCTCAATAGTGATTAACGTTTTATAATTAGAAGAATGTCACTCCACCTCCACTACAAAAGGGAAAACACCCCCTCCCCCCCACCACATTTTCACACATATAAATCACTAACGATTGTATAAAATTGAAAACAAATCCCTTTAATTCATCCTGAATATAATCCAATAATACTTTTTTTAAAAATACAAACCAAGGAAGCCCTATGTGAAAACCAAGAGGAGTTACCCAAATAATTGGTAGCATCCATCCACAAGATCTTCTATTTTATTTGCATTCTCCAACCCATAAATTATTCTTATTAAATTCCTAAATAATAACTTATTACCCAAAATATTCTATTAATTTTTTATATTATCTTCTTGACAAACATTTACTCACACATTAATCAAATGTGTAACAAACTTAATATTTTTCTGTACAGTAGACTACCGTCTGTCGAAATAATGCTGTTCATTTTTCATTTAACACCTCCCATGGTTGGAAATTGTTATAGTTATTCTATTTTAATATTATATATATGATATATATCAATTATTTTCTCTTATGTAATTATTTTATTACACATAAATTAATGCTTTCCAATTTTTGTAAATACGATATCTTCGTTTGTGGACATGTGGACTATCGACACCTTAAAATTAGTGATTTGTTCTCGCATTACATGGAATATATTAAGGATGGCATCAGTGAATATATATGATTTATATGACATAATTATTTTACTATAATGTTATTATATATTTTTTTACATATATTTTATTTACGTTCTTCTTTCAATACAATTAGAAAATGAATATATCGTTCATGTGCATGTATGACCTACCATCTCCATAAACGATGTATTTAATTTTATATTTGTATATTATATATACTATTATAAATAAATATATAAGGAGTATATATTACTATTATATCATTTTTATTGTTATATAAATGATTAAATTATGATAGAACCAGCAATAAGACAACTAAAAACGCACGTGAAAAACAAAACAGTTATTACATGAAACGTACCATTAATATGTAATTGATAATTAGTAGTCAATAGAAGGTAATTTATAAATCATATATAGTGTGATATAATTTAATATTTTTCTGTAATATATTCATAATAAACATATATTTATTATACCAATGTTTTTAATGAGTATGAAAAAATTCAAGACATAAGGTTATAGGATTTTTCATCTCACATTAATTTTTCTCAGACTTATGACTTATCCACCCCTCATTTTATCTATATTGTATATACTTCTAATGAATTTATTATATGATTATTATGAATAATTTTATTTTTATTTTAATAAAAATTTTATTATTTATATTTCATGTTTCTTTAGGATTTAAATGTTACTAAATCAGTATTGTAGTTTTGTCTTAGTTTCCCTTCTTTGAGACACATGTTTTGATATGCACATATATTCTTTTAGGAGTTGTATATAATGATATTTTTAATGTTATAGAAGTAATTTAATTAGTTTCATGATATTTTGAGCCCTATTTAATTTTATTATCTTACTTGGGTTGAATGATTCAATGTTACCATGTGGTATGGGTTTCTTACAACCATATCATCATTTATCGGTATTGTGTATGATTATGCTTCCATTGAAGAAATATTATTATACATTTCTCAAAAACACACATGAATTTTATTCTAATATTTTAATTCTATATGTATTCATTTTTTATTATCATTCATCCACTCTTTGTTAATTAAAATAATAATAATAATTTTTTTCAAAAATATGACCTCGTTTCTCTTTTAGATCATAAATATATTTTATTCAAAAAAAATATTTAAAAAAATACATTAAAAAATGTTTTTAAAATGATTATTTATTATAATTTATAATGATAATTTATATTTAAAATGTCTTCTAGATTTCAATTAATCCATTACATGTTTTAATATCTATTTTAAATTTAAAATGGTTTCAAAATATAGTTTTTTAAGAAAGCATTTTTCAATGATGAACAAATATTTTCCTCAAGAAATGTTTTTAAAGGATTTAATCCAATTATGTTTTCATCTAAGATGTCATACATATAACTTATTCATTCCATTAGGTGAAATTACAAAAATTTATCATTCTTATTATTTCCTTGAATGGTTTATGTTTTAATGACTTGATGTCTATGAAACCCATTTTCACTATCAGGGGTTATATGATGATGAAACATGATAATTTTTATGTGTTATGATTTAAGGAAATTATTATGAAACCTCTATATTTTTTCAGAGGTTATGAAATGACTACATGTTTATGATAACAATTTAATTTCATGTGATATGATATTATTTTTTTATAATCTTGTGGAACACGTATTCTTATTTATTTATGATATGTGTGGGACCTATATCTCCCTACATTGCATTAAGAAATGATTTTTTTATTTTGAGATAATTTTTGGATAAAATTCTATGGGTTTGATCCACTATGGGAAGATATGGAAACCTCATTCAGTCTTGGAAGACACAAAACTTGATCCCTTATAAGAAAAATATTACAAGTGGTGATGATGGTATTTTCGGCCCATTAGCTTTCGTCTCAAATAAGTTACCTATTATTTTTATAAATGCACCATAAATTATAGGGAATGATGTTACACGTTTACGTGTCTTGGAAAATTCCATGTTTATTATAATTTTATGATATCCTATATTATTCTCTTCATTCCCCAATGATTCATATCTTATTGACTACCAATATTTTTTCCATGACTCATATATATGGTCATTGATATGAAGAAATTTATCTTATAATGTTATGATCATGTCATCATACCCTTATGTTCATGGTTGTGTTTATGTATCTCTATTTTTCTCCTTACTAGCAATATGTGCTCATCCATTATTCTGTTTCCCCTCTAAAGGATGTGAATATATATATCATGTATGATGTGATAAGATAATTTTTATTCATGATGAACCATTTTGGGGATAATTTAGCTCAATTATGTACCATTGTTTTTGTTTCAATGATTCCAAAGTAACTAAAATAATATGGTCGTTGGGCATCTATTTGTGTAATCTATTAATTATTCCACAAAATAAATTAATGTTAATGTATGATAACATAGGGTCACTATAGTTAATATCTGAAAACAATTTAGTCATCCTTTTGAATATATGAAGAGAAAAGAAATGTGAAAACCATAAGAACATGTCTAAAGATCAGTTTAAGGATGAGAAAAGGTACTTGAAAGTGTCCTTTAATATTGGTAAAGGTTAGAGAAATTGGTTTCTAATAAATACTTCCATATCTTGATACTACTAGTGGATGTGTATTTGGAACATATGTATATAGGGGTAATAACACCAAAAACACTATATTAATCTATATTCAATCGAGAACTAGTTCATGACATTGGGCCTCAATTCCCACATAGATAGATACTCCTAGGGGATATTCATTTGGAATTCAAAAACTCTTCATGAACCTTCATGAGGATTTAAAAATAAGTTGGCTATGAATAACCTTGAGTAAACATAAGGTTTCATAATTTAGACATACTATATGTTTTTCTCATGATTATTTGGTTCCTCACTTGGATAACTATTTCCTACTCTATGCTTGATGGTTTTACTCAATGGAGAGAACCTGAAGGTACAAAACTATTATTGATTGTGAAGGACAAAGAAATTATTTTCCTCTTAAGGAACTAAATTCTATAAGAGATGGAATGAAAAATATTGTTTCAATGATCACCAAAATTTCTCAATATATGAATCATAATAGACTCCCAAATGAGAAAAGAGGGGAACAACATCATGTTGAGTCCATCATGAGGAACTCCTACTTTCTTTCAGTGGGTCTTTTGATAAACTAGTGGATAAATAAATGGATCATTTACACTAAAAATGTATTTCTTACTCTAATTTTTTAAACATGAAAATTTTATTCTATATTTTTGTCATTTAGAAGTAGAAGTATACCATTTGTTGACTCTAATGAATAATACGGTGAAGACATAAGAATATGAATCCATGTATTTAAATGAGTTCAAGAATATATTCTTCAAGAAGTACATTCCTCTTATTCTTCATACGAATATGGAAATGGATTTCATTTAGTTTAAGAAATAAGATGATAAATCTATCGGTACCTATGATGTTAATTTTAAAAAACATACATTGTATTCTTCTAGAATTATTATCCAACCAGAATGTATGGTTGACCAATTCTTCAATAGATTAAAGATGTATCTCATAAAGAAATTATTCATAAAAGACATTAGTAACTATGAAGAGATTTTTTTTAATCACTTTTGAAATGCAGTTTTGAGTTACCTAACAATCTCATAGTTTTGATATGAAAAATAAGATAAAGTTAAATGTGATATCTAAAAACCACAGAGAGAAGAATATGAGACTTCCTTCATTCTCAATGTGTGGAAATAAATATGGAGGATGTTGTCTTATGGGGTCCAATGAATGTATTAGGTGTTTTAGGTACTCCAATCTATAAAATGATTTCCAAACTAATGGGAAGAGTATTTTTAGTGACTTTAATAGAGGGAATGATACATAGAACAAACCTCCTACACTTTATTTCATTGAGTGCAATAAAAATGTGAATTATGTTAACCAAGGAACAAACCTGAGGATTAGTGATGATGTCCATTGTCAGTAACCTCTTATACCAAGGGGAATGTAGATATATCTTGTGATCACAATTTTATATGATGAGTGTGATAAAAACATAGTGAAAGGTACACTTAACATCGACCCTAAAACTGCTAATGCCTTATTTGCTATTGGATCTACCCACTTTTAATATGTAAATAATTTTTCAATGTTATTAGGATTCTACCCAAATGATTAGATATAAAATTAGAAGTGAGAACCCTTAATGGTTTGATTATTTCATATGAAGTATTTGATTCCTCTCCTGTTGACATTTGTTGTAATTTTCTTCCAAAAAAATATTTTCATTCATCCTTTGGATAAATTAAATTTAATCTTAGGCATGTATTGTATTTCTCTTCAAAAATCCCAAATAAATTGTAAATAAAGGGTAGTTAGAATTGATATTTCAAACCAACCTATGATTTCCTATCCATGTGAATATAAATATGCACTTATGATGGATATTAAATCCAATTTATCAGTCTTCATTCCAATTCATATGGCGTGTTAGTCCCAAATGGCTGGGGACACAACTAAACATCGATGACATGCCTATTCTTTGGGAGCGTTTGGATGTGTTCTCGGAGTGTTTCCTAAAATTATATCAAAATAGGATGTTGTTTTCTTCCTATAACTCATACTATGTTCCACATAATGTTAATGAAGGACTATATAATGGCCCCATTTGATTTGTAATAATTTAAGAATAATCTCTAAGAAAACTCGGATAGGGGAATCAATTGGCCAACTATGTCCCATTAGTGTGAACCTGTTCTCTTTATGAGAAAGAAAGGTGGATCTAATCGACTCTACAATAGTTATCTAGTGATGAATCTTATCATTATAAAATACTTGTATCCTCTTATCCATATTTATGGAATTATTTATCCACTCTGTATATCTTGATACTTTTCCATAACTGGCCTCTGTTTTGGATATCATCTATTTGGGGGTCAAGAAGAAGGTTATACCCAATAAAAAATTCCAAAAAAAGGTTAAACACTATGAATATATACTGATTTGTTTATTACTTACTAATACCACTAAAATTTTCATGGATTTTATGAATAGATTCTACTGATGTTACATTGATTTTCACATGGTAGTCTTTGTACATGATATTCTTTATTACATCAAGAGAATGTAAGAGCATAAAGACCGCATTATAATATTACTAAAGATACCAAGGAAGGAAAAACTATATGTAAAATTTATAATCTATGAATTTTGGAATAAAAGGATTCATTTTTGGGTTACACAATCTTAATAGATGGTATAGCATTAGATCCATCAAATATGGAGGTTATTGATTGATGGACTAGAATAATCATGGAAACAAAGATCCATAGATTTATTGGATTATCTATATATTGTCAATAGTTTCTGGAGAATTTATCATGACTATCTTATCCTTTTTTCTATGTCAAATTTAGAAGGGTTCTATGTTCCTCGAGATGAATGAATGTGATGAAAATTTCAAGGATCTAAAGAAAATGTTGGTTAGTGCACCTATGATCGCATTACCCTATAGTGATTAAGGGGTTGTAATTTATAATTATTCATCCAAGAAGGGATTTGGATGTGTTTATAGGAATAATAACATGGTTTTAGCCTATACCCCATGAAAATTGATGATTTGTGAGAGAAATTACCCAACTCATGATTTGGAGTTAGCTCGGATAATATTAACATTATAGATATCGAGGAATTTTTATCATGGAAAATTGTGTGATATATTAACTGATCGCAAATGTTTTAAATATATATTCACATAGAAGGATTTGAAAATACACCAGGGAGGATTGTTAGAGTTAATAACTATTATGACATCACAATACATTACAATACTATGAAACAGAACATAGTGCATAATGTTTTTGAGTCGAAAGGATCATGCTAGCTCATCCATGGTAATGATGAGAAGATATCCAATATTTATAAATTTGAAAACGATGGATCTAAAAATCCTAAAATAAGGGAATAATTATTATCATTCACACTTGATAGGTTAATTAATTATCCACGTGAACATTAAAAAGGTGAATAATGAAGATGATGATCTGCAGAATAAATCAAGAAATGTTCCTAATTTTAACATTGATCAGGATGAAATGTTAAGATTTAGGAACCATATATGTTTCCATACTATATTTGAAGAAAGGGTTATTAGATGAATATCAATGTTCTTAATTATTTATTTATATTGGAAGTATGAGGAAGTATATATATTTGAATGAATACTTTTTGTGGAAGGTCATGAAGATGGATTTTTTGAGTATATATCTCAATGATTTCTATTCTAGAAATTTAACGCTGAAAGACAAAAGTATACGGGGATGTTTCATCCATTACCCATACCTAAATTGAAATGGGATAAAATCACTATGGATTTTTTCATTGTACAACACAAAATGTCTAAAGGTAATAGTGTTATGTGGGTTGTATTTGACCTCCTAACTAATTCATCACACTACATATCTTTTGATATAAAAACATTTCAAAACAATTTACTTTATTCACATTAAAAACTCATCATCCCATCCCGTATAGAGGATGAATTTTTAATTAATTTCTAAACATTATGAAAAAATAATTTGGAAAAATGGATTCCTTATTTGTAAAAATAATATTATATAATTTTTAATAATATAAAATTAGTTTTTGACCAATAATATTATTGAAATTAATTAAAATTTATTATAGTTATTAACATAAAATTGACTGTACATAATGGGTAAAGTTTAATATTAAGAGGTAAATACCAAGAAACATGTATGGAATATATATTATTGAAATATTTAGACAAATTTCCATTTTTATCTAATTTTTATATTTATTGGAGGCACATTATGTAAGGGAGACCTCTCAATATTGTTTATATTTTAATATTTACATGAATACCACTCCTCCACTATAAAAGGGCACTCCCCCCCCCCTCCACTTAATCACACAAATAAAGAAAATTGGATTATCCAAATAATCCCAAATTTCCTCCATTCATAGAATAATCTTTTATTTTGGATGTAATAATACCAAGGAAACCCTTTGGTGAAAACCAATATGAGTCACCCAATGAAATGGTAACATCCTTCCCCAAGCTCTTTTGTTTTTTTTTATTCTACACCCCCTAAACATGTATTATTCTATTATTAAATAATATAATATTTATCCTACATTTTATAATATGTCTGAATATTATGGTTTCTACCTACACTTAAGAACACTTCATTTAGATGGGTAATGAACTTAATGTTCGTGTGTACGGTGGACAACTGCCTCACGAAATGATGTTTCTTATTTTTCCTTTACCACCTCCCATGGATGGTAATTATGATTGAGACACAATATTTAAATTTTATATATGATATTTATGATTTAACTCATCTTTTGGAATTATTTTATAATACAATCCTTCAGGATTTTCATTTTATGAAAATATGATAACTTTTATTGGTGGATGTGTGGACTACTATTTTAACAAAGTGATGTGATTCAATCACACATTACATGGAATGTATTTAGTAGGGGATTAATGAAATTATATGATATATATGAAATAAATATTCCACCATAATGTTTTTATATAGGTATATATTTTTAATTTCTATTTAATTTATATATTTTATTACAATAAGGAAATCGAAACAATATTCATGGTTACATACGGCCTAGTGTCTCCATGAATTGTGAATTTAATTTACGTTTTATATATTTTATTTATTATTATAAATATGTATATATATATTATATATATAACACATATATGTCATTTATATAAAATTTTTATCTTTTTGGAGATGATAAAATCAGTATAGGACCAAAAATATAACCAATCAAGACAAATGTGAAAAATAAATTGGTTATTTCCTGAAATATAACATTAAAATGGAATTGTAAATAGCAGGGTAATAGAGAGTCAAAGTTAAATCATATACGGTATGATATAATTGAATTTGGTTATATAATATAAATATAGTATACTTATATTAATTATAATGAATTTTTTAATTAGTATGATGAGAGTCAAGACATCAGGTGAGGGGATTTCTCGTCTCCCATTTATTTGTTTGAGGATTATTCCTTATACCCCAATCATTTAGTTTTTTTATTCTATAATCTACACATGAATTTTTTATATAACTTCTATTATATATTTTATGGTTATTTACATATTCATTTAAATATATATTTTTAATGTGTTTTATGGTTCAAATGGTGCCGAATTTGTTAGGTAGTTTTGTCTCAATTTGTCCTCTTTGTGACACATGTTTGTTCTGCACCTATATTCTTTTAGGAGGTGTATATAGTGATATTTTTCATGTTAAATCATTAATATTCTTCTGTTCATCATTTTTTTTCATTTAATTGAATTCTCTTATATTTGTTGTATGATTAAAATTTACCAATTGGTAAATTTTATTGCAACTATGTCTTCATTTATCGAGATCGTTTATGATTAAGCTTCCATTGATGAAATATCATTATCCATATCTCATAAATAATAAACTATTTTATTCCCTAATATTTATTCATGTTGTATTCATGTATAATTTGTATTCATCTAGTCATTATCTCTTCTGATTATAAAGAAAATGAGTAAAGAAAAGATGACCACATTTAACATTTGGGTCGGAAATTTATTTTATGATAAAAAACATGTTTTAGAATTATTTTTTAAATGATATTTGAAGATAATTTTAAATGAAAAACATTTTTAAAATCATTTATGTTATTTAAATTTTTTTATATTTTTTCAAATATATTTTAAGAGAACAATGTCTTCAATTTTTTTGTTTTAGATTTCATTTTTCAATGAAAAAAAGATATTTTTCTCATGAAATAACATCAAAAATCTTTCCAAATTATTTTCCATCTATGATTCAATCGTTTGGTGTTACTTATACATTTATTGTAAATGATCCAATGCCTCCATTCATATTCTTTCCCTTAATGGTATATGTTTTTATGAAATTATTGATGTGAAACCCGTTTATCTTTTCATGGGGAAATTATTATTAATCCTTCTTTTTTTCATGGGTTATGCATCAAGGAAATGATTATGAAACGTGTCTCTTTTTCTAATGGTTATGATATGGTTACATATTTATGATACCCATTTCATTTTGTGGGTTATTATATGATTTTTTAGGGTCTTCAAGAACATTTATGTATGATTTCATTAAGTGATTTGTGGGACCTATATCTCCCTCCAATGAATTGGGTCATTATTTATATCTCAAGATATAATGATGAAAATCAAGTTGATTGGACTGATCCATTATGGGCAGATAGGCAGACCCAATCAGTTATCTTAATACGGGGAAACCTGATTCATTATATGGAAAAAAATGACTAGGGATAGTGGTGTTTCCATCCCAATTGGTGTAGTCCCCCTGAAGTTCCCAATTATGTTTTGGAAATGTACCTTGAATTATATGGAATGATATTACAACATTATTTGTCTTCCATAATTCTATGTCTTATTCTTGTGTTATTATTTCATGGATTATGCTCTTTATTTCCCCATGATTCATGTCTTTAGAGTTGCAAATATTTATAACATGACTCATGTATATGATCTTTTATTTGAATGGTATGATATTATAATCTTATGATCATGTTCTCATACCATATGTTCTTGATTATTCTTATGTATCACCATTATTTACCATCACTGAGAATCTCAGATCACCCTTTTGTATGTTTCCATTACAGAGGTTATTAATATAAGTACTATATATGATGTGTCTAATAAGGTTGTTATTCTTGAAGAACCTAGTGGGAGATGATGTATCCCACTTATGTACTAGCATTTATGATTCCAGTGTTCAAAAGTAATTAAACTAATAATTAATTTGGGAGTTAATTTGAGAAATATATTATCTATTTTTCATGAATGATGTTATGTTAATGTAAGTTAAAAATGGGTCACTATAATTTTTAAACAGTCAAATCAAACATGTATTTTAATTTTATTATTTTTTTGATAGTGATTCCTTTTCATTCAACAATTTTAATTTTTAAATTCATTATTAAAATTCATGCCATTTATAATTTACATCACTTTAGGTTTTACACTCATTTTCAAGGTACAATTTAATAAGATCTATGTGAAAACCTTAAAAGCACGGCACTTTCGTTAGGCTTTCAAGGAATCCAACACCACCACTGTGAATTCATAGAAATCATAGTTAATCAAGAGGAATTAAAATTAAGCTTCAAATGCCTCTAGTTCATTAGGGTAGGTGGGAAATTAAAAAAAATAAATCTAAAAATGGAGTTGTGACTCTAAATATCATTTCAAGATAATCAAAAATATCCCAATGGAAAATTTCCCCATTTAAAAATGACATTCTACATCACCAAAATTCAAATAACACTCATAAGGAAATGAAACATAATGATTGAAACACCCTCTTATACTGTAATTGTTTTTTTAATATTTATTTATTTTTGAAAGTTATTATATGGGAAAACAATCAAATAAAAACTACATATATACAATCAAAATATTTTCAATCTATCGGTGCTTAATTTTGATCCTTCCAAGACAAAAAACCTATTTTTAAAAGGGTGTATGGTGAATAAAATATGTGATAATCCTGATAATATCCCTTAATATAATAATAAATATCCCCTAAACTAATACATATTGATAATGATATACATTACATGGTTTCACTATCTCCCCCACACTCATTTTTACATATTATGAAAAATATTTATATAATGGTTGGAATAGATAAAACAGGCTAATAATGTGACTCTTTTCATATCGATGTTGTTCATTAATTCTAAGAATAAAAAATTATTCATGTTGGGTGGGTCCAATGATAAAGTATTTAATAAAATTATTCCTTAACCATATTAAATGTGATTATATTATTTCATATCTTTGATAATATTCCATGAATGTTATAGATGATATCATGATAGAGTCACTCAAAAGAAATATAGTATAGAAATAATGGGATATATTGGTTTAGAGAATGTCTCACCGAAGAGACAAATTCTTGGGACAATCATCCATGAAATTTTAAATGAATAATAAAATCAATTAATGAAAATATCATAAATTCTAGTTATTTTAAATTAGATAAATTATTCATTTACAATAACAATCAAGTCCCATTAAATCATGATTCTCTAAAGCAACAACCACACCCTTATCTCTAATAATTATTTTTCCCATTATTCTCATTCAAATTCATTGACAAAGAAATTTAAAAACATGGATGAATAATTATACTAAGTTGTGTATGTCTCCCAATCTAGTTTATTAATGGTATAATCATAGTAGGTAATGTAGTTTATAGTTCAAAGCTCTAAAAACAATTAAATATGTAGAGTATAGTAGAAAAGACATAATTTAAATGCTTAATCCACTTTTAATAAAGTACATAGTTTGGTCTATATAGGTGTTGTTTTTCCTTCTTACTTTTATCTATTTTCATGATTGTCCAAAAAATGGAATGATTCGTGTGAAACTGTAAGACATTTTTTAATTAAATATAAAAGATTCTAGAGAGAGTATGTTTTCCAAAAAAATAGAAAATCATTCTTAAAAAACTCAGGTTTCCTCTCAAAGGTTCTTTGGTTTAACATATTTTACTTAACCTAAACTCTTCTAGCATGGGTAATGGATTATTTAGATTATTTTACCCAGTATGTTTCTATAAATAGTCTCCACTATGACATATCCACATAGGTTCCCACCCTTTATGTCTTCTAAAACAACTTGAATCTTCTCACTAGAAACAACCTCTCAAATTCCATCTAGTTGGTCAACCAATGTTTTAATACAAAAGAACTAAATTTAAGGCTATATACCAACCATACACACTCCCCTTTTCTCAAAAATTTCTTGATAATCCACTTCTCTAGTGCCGGTGATCAGATTCATTAGATTCTATTTATTCATTTCAATACTTTTAATTAAAATTTCCTCTTGTACAATATCATCTAACTCATTTACTTTTTATAATTTAGTATCATACTCAACTTTGGAATTTTTTCATATATCATTTCATCATTATCCGTTGCATCATCATTTTTCATCACCTAATATATTTTGAAATATAATTTTTTCTTCTAACTCTAAGATAGATTGGTCTAATTTTTATGTCTATTATTATCCACATCATATCCGAAAATGGACTTCCAAAAATCATTGTACCACTATTTTCCTCCATGTTCATAAATAAAAAATCTATTAAGATATATAATATATCATAATTCACTATTGTGTATTCAGTCATTACATAGGGGTATTTTATAATTGAATTTTTTTAGTTGGAGTTTAATTCTAGTCTTATTAATATTCTCTATACCCATGATTTTTAACATGTTATAATACATGATGTTCACACCCGCTACTAAATCACAAATAGATTTTCCAAATTTCCATACCCAATATTAATAGGAATTTAAAATATACCTGGGTCTTGATGATTATTTGGTATGTATTTTGATACAACATTATAACATTCTCATGCGTGTGGTATAATTTGAATTTCCTCCAGCTTTATTTTTTTGTTCACCCATTCATTCATGAATTCGATATCTATCATTACGTTATTGAGAGCCTCAAAAAAGGGATATTAATATAAATTTAAAAAAAATCCCTAAAATTTACATTTATGTTTTTGAATTTCTCCTTTGTATTTTTCACTATGGATAAGATTGTTTTAGATTTTATGATAATGGTTCTTCATCATCATTTTCAATTTATACAACATCATTACCCTTCTCATATTTTCTTTTTTATATATCATCTTGTACGTCAGCCTTTTTACTGATCAATTAATGTTGGTTCTATGTTTTTTTCAATTCATTGAGTATTGAGTTTCAAATATTCTCATGTGTATATATTGGGGAAACCAAGAAGTACTCCTCTTATCCTGTCTCAAATTTTCTCTTCCATTTTCCCTATATGGAAATAATGTTTTTATGTGAGATCTTCTAACCTCTCAAATATTCATTCATCTCAATTGCTTTTTAATATAGTTATATTAAATAGGCCAAATTTTTTTTGATATAATATCATGGGTTAGTCATGAAGGTATCTAATGTCTCTTTAAATGTGTGTACTTGGGTATGTAGTGATTGATCCTTCATTACATGAAAACCAAATACCCTCTGCTAATATCCATTCCCTTTTTATTATCTTTAGCAACCTAGATTTTTTTCATGGATATAATCCTAATAATTTACTTAATTTGTAAACAACAATGAGGTTGTTTTTGAAAAATCATTATATGAAATATCTTGGTCAGTGATTTCATTTTTTCTACCATGGAGTTCTTGTTTTTGATCATGTTTATGCCTCTTCATTTTTTAACTTTAGTCACCCACAAGAAACTGTTCATTACCATATTATCCAGTAGACAATATCTTTCCTTGGGAATCATTTTCATAAAGGATCCATTAGATACAATGGATAATATTGATAGGTTTCCCTACACAATAACCATATATTAATTTTGGATTGCTACCCAGGTTTCTACTCTATGATGTTGGAATTTATTTGTTGGGTCATTAAAATGCTCTAATTATCTATATATGGATTATTCCACAAATTAGTTATCATTTAAAATAATTAACCATATATACATTCACCTATATGTTTGGAATCAATATGTGATAATGTGTCTGATCTTATCATGTTTTAATATAATGTGCTTGAAGGTTTTGGATCCACTCCTGTGCATTCACATAAATAAAACTGAAAGATATTCAATCATTAAAAATCACTAATCAGGTTTGAATATTTGAAAATTTTATAGAGATCATGGAAAAAACCTAAGACATGTTCGGATCTTCATTAGGGTAGCTATAAAATTTTACCATATTGAAGATCATCATGAAAATAAATGCCTAGATCTCATAGTGTGCAGAGGATACATGTATTATGATAATTCTTGGTTGTACAACAATGGTTATGGTGTTATATAGTCCACTAGTTCTCTTAATCTAGGATCTCTTTATTTCACACCACAAGTGACTTGATTATTATACTCCACACTACCCAAGTTGGTTTCTACATTTTTTCCTTAGGTATTTTTCAGGAATATGAGAAAAATGAATATTTTCTTCCCTTTTGTTTAAGTGTACTGGGTGTGTATAAAAAATAAAAACATGGAACCCACTATATGAATATAAAACATATTTTATTTTGGAAAATAAATAAAATAATTAAAATTTAAAAAACTAAAAACTAAATTGTGAACATCCTCGAAAATGGAACAAGAAATTTGACCACCCATAAGTCATCATTAGTCCTATACATGGATTTCCAAATTTGATAATTTATAAAGATATACCTTTTGCATCTAATTAACTAAAATTTTAATCAATGTGAGTTTATTTCGAAGAAAACAAATAGTAAAATTAATTATTTAAAAATTTAAAAATTATATATTGAATTTAATTAAGAAGAAAAAAAAAAGAAAAAAAAATGATTTGGAAAGTAGTTTTTAGAAAATAAGAGAGAATAAAGATAAATATATTTAGTTTTGATTATCATCTAGAAGGCATGGTGAGCTTTTATTGATTACGGGTTCATGTGAAATTTTATTTAGAAAATAACTCAATTTTTCATCATTTGATTCAATTTTAAAATGAAGAAGACCCAATGGTAACGGTATCCAAACATTAACATAATGATCCCCATTTTCCCATATTCACATATTTTAAAGAATTTTTAAATCATGTTTTTTTCAATATAATATTTATAGATAATTTTTCATGTCTATTCAATGGTGAAAAAATAGTTTAGGTAAATTAGTTGAAATTTTTAAATGTTTTTTTATTCACAAATCAATGATAAGTATATAATAAAAATAAAACAAATTGGTATTGATGATCAATTTATTACGAAAAAACAATATGATTAAAAATAAGAAAATAAATTCCAAAACACCATCTACATTTTATCTACATGATCCAAGAACATGGCAGGAATTCCCCCTCAGACTGTAATGAGGAGGATGGGGATATGGATAAAACAAATATATAATATAAATAAATATAGGGGTATACAGTTGTAGGACTCTATAAAATCATAAAAACTCATACTAAGACCTGATCTCTGAACTTATCCTTGGTAGAAGCACATCAAATCTCTATTTATAAGATAAAAATAGGCTTGCAATTTATTAAATTAAATTTAAAATTCATTAAAAATTAGTATCAAGTCATTCCTAGTGATTAATGATTACTCTGAGTCATAAAAATGAATATTTCCATCAAATTCCATATAAAAGTATGCATGAGAATGTTAATAAATATTTTGAATATATGTTTTACATGATAAAAGTGTCTAAAACTTCACCCAAATGAGTTTTTCACATCCTAATTTCAATTTCCATTCAATAAATTTATATCTTCACTAATTTTAATGTGTTTTATCCAACATCTTTAGTTACAACCCCCCAAATAATCTCATGGTCATCATATGATGTGCAAAGTCATTTTAGTTAAAATATCGATCAATTTGGCTATTTATTCTTATTTTCAACCAAATTTTGCATCCATACAAATATAAATAATTATTACATAACCAGAATAGTTTTAAAAATAAAAATAAAAATAATTATTTTTCATGATATAATATACTGTATTCATGATATTTGCATATCAAAAGTGATTTATAGGACTCAATTAATGATAAAAATTTAGACTCTAAATCCAACATTTAAAATCAACTGTTAATATATTCTTTATTATACACTAAAATGAGTTAAACTCTTTTTTACTATTATTTTATGGTCATGAATATGAATCATAAAATAAAATTTACTCTTAGGATGAATTAATTAGATATTGTACCATACTATAAACCAAATATGAAAGCTTGAAAAATAAAAAAAAGATCCCTAAAAAGTATTATAATGACCTTGTAAGTGATAATGGGAACGTAAATAGATAGATTTTTTATTTGAAACCAATATGAATATTTGTTAGTATCATGTATTTAACATGGTAATGAGATAAAAATCATAATAAATAGGACAAAAAAATAATGATTCTACACCTATTTTCACAAAAGGTGACAATTACATGAATCAAATTATAGGAAATAATAAATCGCAGCAAAATAAATTAGGTATGGGTATTCATTGTGATATAAAAATGTTTTATAAAAAATACTTGGTTCCTAGTTTTTTGAACAAAAGACTCTAAAAAATATATTCTCTTGACTGTACAGAATTATGGGACAACGCTAATAATTTTAGTTTCAAAAAACCAGAATTTGTTTTAGTCAATCTTTATTTTCTTGAAAAATTAAAAAATTATTTGTTGGATTTTCTGGATAGCACTAACCAATTTTGGTTTTGAAATATTCAGATACCAACATTTTCATACGTAAGATAATATGGGTAGAAAAATAATTTCTTGTTTTATTTCTCCTTTTAGAAAAAAAGGAAAAAATTATCAATGAGAAATTTTATATTCATGGTGTATGTTCAAGGAATTTGAGTAGAGATTTTTCAAATTTCCACTACTTATCAAAAATTGATGGAGGTTATGAAAATTTTTGTGAGAATTTAAAAATTACTTATTGTTGGAGATGGATTTGTTGGTAATCTAAACTCAATCGTCATTAAAAAAGTTATTTATATATATGTATTAAAGTACAATTTGATATATATTACCTAACATTGTGATAAATGATGTTTTATATTTTTGTTAATAAGTTATTCTCTTTAAGGGATATAATTCTAAAATCCAAGGAACCTATAATTGAGAATGTTTATAAAATAGATTGTATCTCGTTGAGTAGATAAAAAGTGAACTACATAAATTATAAAACAAATTAATCATGGATATTTCATAGAATATTGGGAAATTTTGTTTTCTATTAATTCAGAAAATTGTCCTAAAAGAATATAGTTTCAGATTAAACTCTACATAAATTGAATAAAAACACATTATGTGATTCATTCAAAAAATGGGCTGAAAAATAAGTCTTCATTGAATCCAATTAAATAGATTTCAACTTTTAGATCCATATTACTAATTTAAATTGATTTTTTGGGTCATCAATAAATTCATCCCTCAGGGAAAAATATTTTTTTAATTATTAGTTGATGATTTTTTCACATTTACTAGGATTTTCTGATTGAGTTTTATGAGTGAATCATGGTCTATTTTCATAAGTTTTTATTAATTTCTTCCTGTAGAGAATGGTTCTAGAATTATTACATTATTAAGTGACCGTGGAGGAGAATTTTAAAGCCATTAGTTAAATTTGTATTGTTCGAAAGTTGGTATCAAACATAATTTTTCTTCCCCCAGACAACTCGTTTTAATGGTTTTTTTGTAAGTATGATTTTGGAATTTTCATAAAATTATATAACAATTTAATTTGAATATTATTTTCCCAATCATTTTTTTAAACTATAAATATATAATTCTATTTTAGAAAAATATTTTTGTTTATTCATATTTTTTATAAACATCTTATGATCTCTATAATAATATAAATAAATAAATTTGATGCATTAAAGTGATTAGAGGCAAGGATTATATTATAAATAGAAAGTATAATCATAGAAAATGTGAACAAAATGATGATGGAAAAATATTCAATTGTTATTCTACTACGTCTATGGTATGTAGTATTTTAAACAAAACATCAAAGATTTTTTAACAATCAACTAATGTAAAATTTGATAAAAGTGGTTCTTTTTATCACAAGATGACGCATGCTAGTGATATTTGTGATTATTTTGAAAACATGAGACATAAACCTCTCTTTGAAAACAATACTTTTGATGATTTTGAACATTATTTTTTGGAACATTATCTTAAAAGGTTAAATTGCAGTTAACCAGAAAGTGTACTTCCTCACTAGCCTAAAGCCCTTAAGATGAATCATGTTGAAAATGTTATAGGATGTTTAAATTATGTTATTAGGACTAGTTGTGGTGTATTAAATCTTGTATAAATTTATATATTTTTATATCTACTAAAACCTAATACTATTGGGGATTCCATAGATGTTGAGAGAGGGGTTTTAGCAATTATAGTAGAATTAATATTTTTCAAGAAGAAATATGTATAATAATTAGTTAATAGACATTATGAATGATATTTTATAGGTTGAAATAGGTTTTTCTGAATAAATATGATGATCATTGTGTGGTGACTAGTAATAAGTCTATAATAGTTACTAGTTTATATAACCATGAACAAGGTATAGATTATGAGGATACCACTATACCTATTGCAAGACTAGACTACATTTGGATTCTCATAACATATGCATCCCACAGGAAATTATTATAATATCATATGGGTGTAAAGTATTAATTATAAATGGATTTCATAAGGAGGAATTCAAGTTGAATGACCTCTATCACACCTCGACCCAACATTCGCAGGTATTCTATTTATTCATGAGTTCTAATTAAATTTTATTGACTTTTGAGATTTTTTATTAAATCCATTAAATTAAAATTAAAATAGATTTAATAAAATTAAAAAATCCTAATCTAACCCTTCCCTTACCTCTAACATGCATCCAATCATTCCCCTTCCCCTTTCCATGCTCGACGCGGTCGACCCCCTCTCATCCCTCGTTGCCTCGTGATGCTAACCCCCTCCCTCTCAGACTACTGACCTCACTCCCTCCTCTATGCAAACCACCCTATTCGTGGCCTTCACTCGTTGGCAGCCTCCTCACCTTGCACAACTCGTCGACACATCCTTCAATATGTTTTTTCATCGATTTTTTTCTTGGAGGAACCCTAGGTCATGGTTTAACTGGGTTTTGATTATTTCATCCCTATTTATGGTGCGTAGCAGGTCATTCGGGTCTTCCTTATGCGGGTTTCATCATCCGCCGCTAAAGGCGATGCGCTTCGGTCCATTCTGGTTCATCCTCCATTGTTTTAGGTTTATTTATCTTAACCTCTTAATTGTTTAGTTAATTTTAATGTGTTATAAATGTTATTTGGGTAGTGTGAAGTGTGAATTTGTAGGGTTTTAACATGTTTTTGGGTTGAAATTTTGTTTTTGGGAAATAAATAACTATGTGAGTTGATATTGTATTATAATGTTTCTAGAAAATAATTTATGCCTTACTTACAATGTGAAAATTATATTTTCAATGGCACTTGAGGTGTGTTTTGGTTCAAAATGAGTTTTTATTAATGATGGGATTAGTTTTGGCATGTATTTCTTATCGTCTATTATTTCATATGAATTTTAGATTTGTTTAATTATTAAAAGGGGCATTTCGGGGAGTGAGTTGGGAAAGTGTGTGTACTTTAGGTGTAAAATCTCATTTTTCTTCTTGAAAGGGTTTTTATAAATTGTGTAAATGGATTATTATATTGTGTGGGTGGTCTGAAATACCTTTTTGAAGGGCTTGACATGCTTGTGTATTGGGTTCGGATTTTATATTGAAAATTGTTTATGTTTTGTGTGAGTGTCTTAGTGTGGATTTTCATTAGAATGTTTTTAGGGTTTTTTGGTGGGAACGAGCCTTTTTTTAAGGGAACTTAAGGTGCAGATGATTTTGAAAGTGGTTTTGAAGGAAAATGAAATATTTGACATGTGAATGCAATTTATATTTTTCATAATCAATTGTAGATGGTTTTGAATATTGAGTCATGATTTCAAATGGTCTTGGTTTATGTAATGTTTTTACGGGGTCCTGGCCTATAGCTTGGGTTGATTGCTTCTGCAATTTATTTTATATTGTTTCAAATTTATTTTGTGTTTTTTGTAATCTTTGATTCTCTTTGAGGTTAATTATATTCCTCAGGGTCTTCTTGAAGGGATGTACACACATACATAGGTATGTATACCTATATAAATATATATCCTCTTTGAACATATTTTGTCATGGAGTAGGGAATATGTATATAGGATGAAGGGGTATATATATTTAGGGGTGTATGTGTGCACAATTGTGGGGCGGTCTTCATCAAAGGCGTCCGGTGGTGAGTTGTTCATCCTAGTATGCTCCATTTTTAGGTAAGATTTCCTATCCATTTTCCATTAAATTTGGAAATTATTTATTTATTACTTTTTGAAACTAGTTTTAAGATTAATAATTGATATTGAATTGTTAATAAATTGTCTGCCTTGAATTGTAGTGGTTAATTCTTGTAATGTGTTGCGGTAAATGGTTTGATTGTGTTTTCACATTAATTTCCTCATGAAATGACCCTTTGGCCTTTGTGAACATGTTTTAGATTTAAAATTATGGTAGGGTTTCATAAATGAGTTTTGAATTGTATTTCTGGTTATCAAATTGGTGTGTGTGTAATTCTTAAGAAATGGTTTTGGCATGTGAGAATCATGTGATGCCTAGTTGGCACTTTTATAAAACTAGTTATCTCAAGAAAACTCTCTTCATATGTGGTCCATTTTATTTGGTTGATTTATATGTTATGGGGGTCTGCTGTATAAAACTTCCCAGTGATCAATAGTAGAGAGGCAAGGGACATATTCCTTGGGGTGACTTGGGGTATTATCTAACGTGATTTATTATTATATATACTACGATTGGATGCTTGGATGGCATCAGTAGGCCCAACCCCTTTATAAATACAAGATACTTGGTACCCTGGCATGTTGAGAGAATATTGTGAGAATTATTGCTCCATAGGTAGGTTATAGTACTAACCAATGGCCCATAGTAGGCAGATATATTAGGTTTATTACTATGGGATTTTGTCCTCGGCCTTCATGAGAAATGATAGTCGAGCGTATTGGGTGTTTTGATTTCATCGTGTTTGACATGTCAACGAGGATGAGGTCTCATGTATTGGTGTCTTCTGGATTATTGTTGATCTCCTAGGTTCACCTCGGTCTACTCAAAATTTGTTGATTTTGGTAAGGATTATGATGCTTATATGTATACCAACATTAACATTGTTTTTTGATTTCTTTTGTGCATTTTTGTATATTGTTTTCCTTGGAAAGTGGTGAACTGGTTTTGATTAGGTTTCTAAAAAAAAATTTCAAATGAAAGTGTTTAATCCTATTTTTACAAATCTTAAAATATAATCAACACATTCCCTTTGAAAATGATAATGTCTCACTAAAATATTGATTTGGGTTTTGAGAAATGAATAAGGGAAATGACTCGTACTTTGATTTTGAGTGACATGTAGAAAGCCTTACAATTATATGTTGTAGTTCAAACCTAAAATTTCTTATTTTTTTAAAAGAAATGAATTTGGGAATGGATTACTTGGGCACACCTACTAAGTTTAAATACTAACACATATATTTCATTCTTTTTCAAAGTCTCAGGTGAAGGTTTCAGTTTGATCTTGATCGCCATGGGTGATGATAAGTCTTGGGATCTGACAGTGACCCATGAGGTAACGTGTAGTTTAGCGGTCATTAGGTCCAGTTAGTTTTGTTTTTCAATTATTGTTTAGTTGTTCTGTTCGGTTTATTTAATTTTTCGCTACTTTATTATTATTATTATTATTATTATTATTCGCTTCTTCTATTTATTTATATTTGGAAAAATCATTCCCATCGTCACTCTTTTGATGCCCTTGGTGCTTGTCGCCATCCAGGGAGGATCAAGAACGCCTCTTAGGCCTTGTCGCGGGCTGAATCGGGTGACCAGTACAGGGTCGACCCGGGTTGGTTTGTGACAAAATGGTATAAGAGGTGTGGGTTCTTTATAGGAAATATCTTTCAAAGTGCCCTTTGTTATTTGGGTTGTAAATGTAGATGGTGTAAGATTTTCAGAGCTTGGGGTGTCTGTTTTTGGGAGTGTATGGCCAATACTTTATGGGCCTAACATTGAGTTACAATGGTAAGTTGGGGTTTCATGGTTTATTTGGTTCTTGTGGGTTGTTTGGTATTTGGGGAAATGAAATGATAGTCGGGCATGTTGCCTCGGTGAGGTCGCAGGGCCTGGAAAGTCATTTGGATCCGAGGACGTGGTCCCGAAAGACTCTCTGTGATGGTGGATTGATTGGCATATGGAATCCAACCATATGGCCAAGTCACCCTTCAACACTACTTTCACATGGTACATTGTTTTAAATCCTTTTGTGATTTTTATATATTTGACCTTTTGAATGGTAGGTTACTTTTGATTGTAATTAATATTGTATGGGATGGTTTTGGGGAGTCTTTTTTAGATTTTAAAATGATGTTTGGCTTGACAAAATGATAATTGGCTGGTCAGTAATCGGATTTCCAAAACAAAAATATTGAATATTTTTAGAGTGAAATGGGTTGTTTTAAAATGGGGGTTATTTTGGAAAATGTTTTGGATGTTTTTGAATGGATTTAAGAAGTGTGAAATTGGAAAGGGAAAAATGAATTTGAAAATGTTTTTCATTGACAATGATGCGGGGTACTAAAATTGGTTGAGTTATTTTTAAAGTGGTTTCGAATGTGATAACGTTTCTTTTATCTGACTCTTGGTTTTCCTCTGAGTGCTCATATATATGTATATGGATGTATGTATGTGTTGAGGGGATGGTTATTGGTATGTATGGGTGAGAGCGTGAGCTATCTCAAGAGTTTATATATGTGATCCTAAAGGGAATTCTAATAGCGGGTGATTGGTTCTTAAGGCTTGTTAGGTTTTATGAAAATGTTCTTCAAAAAGGGGGGATTTCAATGTTTTAAAAGGTAAGAGTGTTTGATGTTTTCTCTTTATTTGTGTTTGGTGTTTTCCTTTTTGGGACATTGTATTTGGTGTGTTGGGGGTGTGATTGAAATTATGTTTTGAGTTTGGGTTGTTGATTTAAAAATTAGATGTTGAATTTTTATTTATGATATGTTTTGATTTGGTTTTGTGCTTCCTATTTTTAGGATTCTTCCCCACTGAGTTCTAAGGGATTTTGAGAAGTATCTGTGGGTATTTCTTTCTCCAAGTTCCTTTCAATTGATCAATACATGCTTTAGTCATTTGGTTTTTCCTTTTCAGATATGGATCCTGGGGCTTCTAAATATCAGGAGATCATCCAGAGGTTCCGAGAGTCGAACCCTCCTCATTTTCTTGGGCATCTAGAACCAGGGAAACATGAGGAATGGATGTGAAATATCGAGGAGATATTTGTTCATCTTGAATATCTCTAACCTATCATGTTGGATCTTGGCACCTTCATGTTGGAAGGCCTATATCGGGAATGGTGGGAATCCGTTCATCAGGATGAACCGCGGAAGAATTTTTCGTGGAAATACTTTAAAGCCTTGTTCATCCCACAATACTTTACCAATGATGTAAAGACACTGATGGTTTCAAGGTTGTACGGTCTCGAGTAGGGTGATTCATCGATTTTGGAGTATGCTAAGAGCTTCACCGCACTGGTGTCGTATCTCCCAAACATCAATGAGGATGAATTTTTGAAAGCTCGATTCTTTGAGAGGGGTCTTCGATCAGAATTCCTCCCAGTTGTGCCTTCATTAATTGATGATTAAGTAGAAGTTGTGAGGTGGGTTGTACAAGTCAAAGTCGATTTAGCAACATCTATCCTATTGAGTAGAGGCACAAAAGTTCCATTGTTTTCCGCCTCACCAGATTCATTCGAGAGGATGTAATAGTTGTGTTTTCAGTGTGTGAAGTTGGGGCAAAATAATATTTCATGTCGTGAAGCACCTAAGATCAGTAACACCTTTGGTCATTTAGGTCATTTGCAATGGTTTTTTAGGGTGGTGCCAGGAAGTGACATGGGGATAGATCCACTCCCTTGGAGAACCTTTTTTCTCAGTTGGATGAATGTATTGCTGGCACAAGCTCAATCAGAAGCTTCTTTTGTTGTGAAATATTTTGTTGCTCAAATTAATGTAATATGTGATGTTGTCTTCTTTTGGTTGTGAAGAATGGTGTTGCATGTCCTTTTGGAACTTTGATTTATTGGTAATGTCTTTGTAGTGTTTTTTAATGTTGCTGATGTATAATTGTGTTTCTTATTGTCCCATGTTTTGTTTCATACATGTTTTCATTGTTTTCGATAGGATTCGAGAATTATTTTAGGATTGAAAAATTAATGGTTTTCTGGAATCTTGATATGGTGGAGACACCACCATGTGATGAACTTGTGATGAATCCATCTTCTAGGGGTTTTGGCTAAGAATTTCCATGTTTTCGCTCTGATCAACGTCAACCATAGTAGTTGGTTCTATGGGATAGTGGGTTGTGTAATGGATGCTTGTAGAGATCCCGAATAGGTCACGACGGGTTTCTTCATTAGTTTTTTTATTAGGGTTGGGTTGTTCCTTGTTGGATTGTGTTTATAAGAGTGTGAGCCTTCATCGTCATCTCATCATTTTTTTGGACACTATGGTCTTATGTGATGTCTTCATTGGATGTGTTGCTTTTTTTGAGGGTGGTCCCATAGTTTCTTTTTGGGAATCCATGGTTCTGAGATCTGAATGAATGTGAGTGTTGGTTCTTTGGTCTTTGAGTTTTCATGTTTTTCCTTTGTTGTAAATCATCTTTTCTTTGGTATTGATCAATTGAATCTCTTGGGTCATTCTGGGGGCATATAGTGTCATGATGGGGGGAATTGTCACACCCTGAACCAACTTTCGTTGGTATTTTATTTATTCTATAGTTTCAGTTAAATTTTACTTATTTTTGAGTTTTTTTAAAAAAATTGATTTAAAATTAAAATAGAAATAATTAAATTTTAAAAAACCTAATATAACCCTTCCCTTCCTCCTACTGCATGGCCAACCCTTCCCCTACCCCTTTCCATGATCAACACAGCCAACCCCCCTCCATATACCCCCTTGCCTCACGACGCCGACCCCCTCCCTCCCGGACCGCCGACATCGATCCCTTCTCTAGGAGAAGCACCCTATCTATGGCCTTCTCCCGCAAGCAACCTCCTCACCATGCATGACTCATCAAAACCACCATCGGTAAGTATTTTTTCCTTCTATTTTTATATTGGTTGAACCCTATGTCATGGGTTGACTGGGTTTTGATGATTTCTTCACTTTTTAGGGTTCACAACAGGTCTTTTGGGTCTTCCCTGTGCGGGTTTCATCATCTACTGTTGTAGGCGAAGCACTTTGGTCCATTCTGGTTCATTATTCATTGTATTAGGTTCATTTATTTTACCCAGATAGTTTTTTAGTCAATATTATTGTGTTATAAATGTTATTTGGGTAGTGCGAAGTGTGAATTGGTAGGTATTTAACATGTTTATGGGTTAGAAATGAGTTTTTGCAAAATAAAAAATTATGTGTTGTGATATTGTATTATAATGTTTCTTGAAAAGTGTTTTATGCCATATTTCCAATGTGAAAATTATATTTTAAATGGAACATGAGGAGTTTTTTGGTTCAAAATGAGTTTTTATTGAAAAAGATAGTAGTTTTTTCATGTATGCCTTATCATGTATTTTTACGTATGAATTTTAGATTTTATTAATTATTAAAATGGGATTTCTAAGGAATTGGTTGGGAATGTGTTTGTACGTTAGGTGTAAAATCTTGTTTTTCTTCTTAAAAAGGGTTTTAAAAAAATTGTAATTGGATTAGTATATTGTTTTACTGATGTGAAATGCCTTTTTGAACGGTTTGACATGCTCGTGAATTGGGTTTGGATTTTTTTTGTATTGAAAATTGGTTATGTTTTGTGTGACTGTCTTGGTGTGGCATTTCATTATAATGTTTTTAGGGTTGTTTGGTGGGCATGACCCGTGTTTTAACGTCACATATGGTGTGAATGATTTTGGAAACAGTTTTTGAAGAAAAATGAAATATTTGACATGTGAACTTAATTTATATTTTTCAATATCAATTGTAGATGGTTTTGAATGGTGATTAATGTTTTAAAATGGTCTTGGTTTATATAATGTTTTACAAGGGGTCTTGTCCCATAGATTTAGTTGATTGCTTACAACCTTTTTATATATTTTTTCAATTTTATTTAGAGTATTTGGTAATCTTCGATTCTGTTTGGGGTTAATTAGATTGTTTGAGGTCTTCTTGAAGGGTTGTACACACATACACAGGTATGTATACCTATATATATATAAATCCTCCTTTCACATATTCCCTCATAGTTTGGGGAATATGTGTATTGGATTAAAGGTTATATATGTATTGGGGTGTATGTGTGCGCAATTGCGGGGCGGTCTTCATCAAAGGCGTCTGGTGCCAAGTTGTTTGTCTTGGTCTGCTCCCTTTTTGAGGTAGGTTTCTGTATGCATTTTCCGTTAAATTAAAAAATAATTTATTTCATTATTTTCGCACATAGTTATAATACAAATTATTTATCTAGAACTATTTTTTAATTGTATTCCTTTAATTGGAGTGGTTATTTCTTGTAATGAGTTGCATTAAATGGTTTGATTTTGTTTTTACATTAATTTCCTGATGAAAATACCATTTGGCCTTTGGAAACATTTTTTGATTTAAAATTATGGTTTGGGTTTCTTAAATGGGTTTTAAATTGTGTTTTTGGTTTTCAAAGTGGTGTGTGTGTTGTTCTTAAGAAATGTTTTGGCATGTGAAAATCATGTGAGGCCCAGTTGTCACTTTTGTAAAACAAGTTATCTCAAGAATGAGAGGACCAGTTTGGGATATACCTAACACTGAGAGGGGGGTGAATCAGTGTTGGGGACTTTTTAAACCAATTCCAACTTTTATCCATGTACCTCTTGACCTTTTAGGATCTTTATTCTCTTATTCTCTTTTCCCTCTCTCATGTAATAATAGAAAGTAGTAAAAATATGCAAACAATATTTTTTCAAGGTTCACCACTCAATAACAGTAGCTACGTCCTTGCCATGCATGGGTATGACCAGTGCATGGATTCTCTACTATAATTTGATATTCATTTACAGTGGAGTGGCTAGGAAATCAATCCTCTAACCAGTGTGAGTCCCTACACTTTGGAGGGGGTGGGAAGCAATCCTCTTCCCTGGACTGGTGATGGGCTAGTCCAACTTGCAGGCTCTAGCAGGTTCTTTATACTACATATGGAGATAGTCTTCTTCCTTCTTGATTTGGTAGGTTCTGATCTTGGTCTTCTTTAGTACTCTTCACTTGATTACTTTCAAAGCAGTAGGCAATCAATTCTTCATTCATTCCTTCTCTTCCTTTTCTAGTGCAACACCAACTGCACTAGACATCTTCTTTCTTCTTCTTAGGGCAACAACCAACTACACTAAAACATATTCTATCCTATTGTCTAGAATCACATATACCAATGTGAATAATCAGGCAGTGAAGATCGGTTCACTTGGTATCATCTAAATCTAACAGCCCCGAACAATTATCATCATTCAATTGGGCATACTCTTTTATTCTTCTTCTTCTATCCTTTTTCTTTGACACAGTAAAATATGGAATGGTACAACAGTGTCTTAATCTCATTCTTCATTTTTCAATACCAACATGTAAGTGTGTCGGTATACTACCTTCTTCCTTTGTGCAGATGTGAGTTCGATTGCACATCTATTTCTTCTTTAATTTGTAATGTTCAATGAGGGTGATAAACACCAGTCGTGTGAATGCGGTTCAACATCTCTTTTTGAAACCGAATGGTTCACAGTTCTTTGAAAAGTTGATTTGTGGGAATTATGAACCTATCGAATACCCGTAGGACCCCCTAATTTTTCACGCACCCTTCTAGGTGGCTTGCACATAAAATTAAACCCTTGAGCATAAAAACACCTCTTTCCGTGAAAAACCCTTTTCGCGCAACTCTTATTTTTCGCGCAGAACTTCCTTTTTTTGCACATCACTTCTTTTTCATGCATCACTTCTTCTTTTTTTGCAATTCTATATTCATTAATTTTTCCATGCGTCAGAACTCAAGATTTGTCTATGTGTCAAGTCTCTACAAATGAGAGGGGTTCAGCTCATATTTATAGGAATTTTTGACCCTACGCGTAAAACCCCTTCCTGTGCGTAAAACCCCTTCCAGTGCGTAAAACTGTCTTTCAATTCTTTAATTACATGCACCATCCTTTATTTTCGTGCACCACCTAGATTTTTCGCACACCTCATGACTTTTCCATTTTTCTTCATTCTAAGAATGAAGCACCAATTGTGTGCAAAATTCCATACTGCTTTCCATATTGTGCGTAAACCCAGCCTTTCACGTGACATCGTATTTCGCGCAATGATCCAATATTTTTCGCACCTCATGCCTTTGCAAATTTTTGAGCTTTTGATCTCGAAAAACCTTTTTAGCGAAAAACATTATTCTTCTTTTTCGTGCACCATGCCAATATTTTGTGCAACCATTATTTTTGGTGAATCCCGGTGCAATTTCATGCATTAATCTCCTATTTCATGCATCCCACTATTATTTCACACATCCCACTGATATTCCGCGCATCCTGCTACTATTTCATCCACCGCTTAATTGTTTCGTGTAGCTTGCCTAAATTTTCATGCACTCCATGACTTTTTAATTTTTCGATGTTCTGACCTGGAATCATGCCTCGCACACAAAAATATAAATCATCTTCAATCTTGCACGCTATATCCATTTCAAAAAACACATCTTCATCTCCCGATTTTTAGGCCTTAAAATTTGGCAAACACTGGAAAACAGTGCCACCATAAACTGTGCTTTTGTGCCACCCCCAGATTTTCCATTGCTTTGTCATTTATCTCCTCACTGATTCCCATAACCATTATTCATCTTTCATCGCTAACTCCACTATCTTGATATATATCATTTGATATATCAGCTTTAGAATCGTCATAGTTACAGTGGGAACTACTAAAACATCCCATCTTCCAGTAGCATCATTACTTCCAATCAAAACTGTATATGATTGGAATCATCATTTCTCCCCATTTACATTATAATACTTACATCACAAGTTCTCCTAACATTTGATATTTGTGAAATACAAATCAGCAAATCACTGTCTAATTTGATACAATGTGAAATGAATGGCTACCTCAGAATGCCAAGCCCTTCCAAATTCTCTCTTCTTATTCAACTATCATTCCACACTTCATGAAAATCATTTGATTATATTATTCAAGGATTATCTTTCATGGATTTCATGCAATCATGATGAATATCATGGTCTTCTTCAAATCCTTATTTTTCTTCAATCATACTCAAATGGATGATACGTCGCTATTCTTCATTGTTATAAACAATGTGTCACCTTTGACACAAGTTCTTGGAACATTGGATCACTTCAACAATAGTTTGAATTGTCTTCCTGGAGAGTTGACCAAACATGACATCCAATGCTATGATTTCATAACAATTCCCCAGGCATCCTCACTTTAGTCGATCTCCCTTAACATTGGATCCCTTATTCATCTCCTTCATCATTTTGACAAGCATTTGCAACTGTTGACAACAAATACAATCTGCATACACAAAGGGGTCCCAACAAAGAAAAATCTCCTTGGTTAGGGTCCCAAGCCCTTCTAATGATTTTTTTAGTAGGAGTGGAAGATCCTAATCTATTTAAGAATACTTCATCTATAATTTTTTTATTACATATATATGATGAGGATTTTATTTTAGTTCTCCAAATAAGAAAATATATAATGAATTTTAAAACTCATTAAAATAGTATTTGAAATGAGTAAGATTGGTGTGTTAACGTTTATTCAATATTTTCATATTTAATAAAATTAATTTGGGAAACTTCTAAATAAAATAATATACATACTTGACTTACTCAAAAGATTTTTACTAGAATTTGGTAACATGGATTCAAATCTTATGAGTTATAATGAAAAACACTACATTGAAGAATATGGGAACAAGTTGAAAACAATATGCATAGAGGAATAATTTGGAGAATATTGTATTTGACTACAAGTATACCGTAAAATATTTTCTTAGTAAACATATGTACTAGATTTCAATTTGATCCCAATTAACCTCATTAAAAAGTTCAATAAAAAAAAAATTATAATTTTAAGGAATAATTTCCATTTCTTTATAGTTTCCAAAATATTATGATTTTATTTCCATTATTATTTTGATGTCAAAATATGTGTTTTTATTCTAGATACAAAGAGTTCGTCCAAAACCTACCGCTTTTTAGGTAAATCTAGAGTATCATGCTCTTGTAAAAAACAAAACTATATAGCATTATCGAATTCTAAATCAGATTATATAGATGGTGATAGTTTTATTTCATAGTTATTTTGGATTAAAAATAGTATAATGGACTTTTTATTTAATTTTAATCAAATATTAATTAAATATGACAACACTAGTGATATCAAAATCTCAAATAATCAGATAAATCATTCGAGGAAAATCATAAATATTTAAGGCATCATTTCTCTATATAGAAAGATAAAAAAGAAGATATTACACTCTAGTTCTTATCTAATGAGAACTAGTTTGAGGATTTTTTTACTAATATCATTTTGTGTGATATTATTTCTATTTTAGTAAATGATTTTGGATTATTATAATATATATAATTTAAATTTATAATAATTTTTTAAATCTTAATATCTATATTATTTTATTAATTTTTTATTTTAATTATTTATGGAAAATAAATTAATCTATGATTTTTTATTATTTAAATTAAACCTATTCCTTTTTTAGAAAAAATCGTAATGTTTTAGTTTTTATTTTTTATTTTATGTTAGAATTGAACCAAATTCCCAATCTGGTACAGAATCCTTTTATGAGTCAGTTTCATGACAAAAATTCCATTCAAAAATTCACAAATACCCTCATTGCCTATACCCATTCTCACAAAAGTCAAACAATCTCTAATTTCACTCCCTTTATCTCTAAATCCCCTCTCTTCCTTTTAATAATCTATCAACCAAGGGAAATTCCAATCATATAGATGATGGAATCTCTAGTTCTTCTATGAAAGTTAAGATAGATGGTGCACCATTCTGGTTTCATGCTAGAAAAGTCAGAAACAATGGATGGTTGAATACTATATAAATGATTCTCAAAAAGGTACCTCAATATCAAGATTAGGAGTTGTTTTTAATGAAATTATGTTAGGATTTCTTTGAGAAAGAAGATATAGATTTTTCACTTTATATCGAGATTCAATTTATTAAAGCGTAGGATGTTCTTTTATCAAATTTAAATGGGAACTTTTTTCTAGTCTCATCAGTGATGTTGTAAAAATTCATTCATTATCCCTATGAGGGTAGTGTTCAACATTATATAGACTATGTTCACCCAGATTTCAGTTGGACCATCTGATGTTTTCAAATTCTAATTTGGAACCTCTACTTTTGAGAATAAACAATTAAAGTATTTAGATCCTGAATGAAGATTCATTGGTAATTTTTCCCGGATAGGGATTTCCATGAGATACTCTGAAATTTAAATGGTGTTATTCTATGACATATATATATATATATTATCCTAATAAACAGTTTTAAGCTGAATAATCCAAGGTATATGATGGTGTTTATCAAACATTTTTGTAAATGAAAAGTTATGTTAAACTATTACATATATAGTTGGATTATCTCTTTAGTGCTAAAGATGGGTGATTTTGATATCAATATGGGAAAGGTAGGTAAATGACAAAAAATTAAAAGTCTTTCATTAATGATCTTAATAAAAATTTCCTACAATTTAGATAAAAATCAAATTCATTAAGACATGTTTGATATGAATCCATGTCTTAGGGGGAGTCATACCAAATCTAATCACAATGGAATGAAGCGCCAGATGAGATAGTTCCTTCAAGGGAGGTTTGGAAGACATTATATACCATATTAGATCCTTAGTTACTATAAGTTAGTAATATCATAAAAAAATTTATATCCAAGAAACTGATGTTTTTAAAACTATTTATAGAGTGTTAAATGCTTAAGGAAGGCCTCTAGTTGGGTTTGAGAATATAATGTTTAATCAAATTCCTCCTAGATCCAAATTTGTTCTATATAGATATGGTTATGTGGTAATGGAGACAATTTATTATTCTCATACACTATATATTCCATACCCTTATCCATGTCTGAATGATAATGCACCATCTGTATGTAAATCATTAATTTTTTAGAAATGAAAACCTATTTCTATTTTCTAAGGTAAATGTTTGATAAACCTAACTGGAGTTTACAATGACTTGAATAATGTTCTTATAACCTCTAATAATGATATAAGAAAACTCATGTATTTTTCTATATTAATCGATATTTATTTCAAGTTGGTTGGGATGATGGAAACCCAACCTTATTTTATCAATGTTTTCATAAATTACCGTCATTATAATATTTTGTTTCATATAAATGTGATAAATATATTTAGGAGTTGAGTTCCCATTTGAGTTGGTTAAAAACAGTCTACAATACAAATTAAATGTTTATGTAACTTTGTATCCTTATTTTTCTTAAGGATACATGATTCAAAGTCTATCAGTGGTTCAATGTAATTGATCTCATGATGAAGTTCATGAAATTAAATGATTCACGTCAAAAATGAATGAGATCTTCAAAAATCATGAAAATAGACGGGTAAGTTATTATGAGTCCATTAATAATATTCTACTAATATTCACCTCTTCATATTCTCCTTCACCTGTAACATTATATCAGAATGGGGTTGATTAGATTCATTCTATGTTAATTTCATTTTATTATCAGATGAAATATCATTCGTCTGATATATGCACTCTTTTTATCATCTAATAATTCAATAAATATCTTCTAGTGAGATATATGCTTCTCGATAAGTAGTTAAAAAGATTAGAGTTGGAACCGATATGTCCTTTAATGAAACAGTGGGTTATATTAAAAAATATTTTGGTAGAAAACACATTGATATTTTGGAAGTATCTCATCATCTTAATGGGAGGATATCATGATCAATTTTTCATGTGACTAGAAATCATAAGAGAAAAATATACATTATAGTAAAGACATTAGAGGATGTTAAAGGGATATAATATGAAGAAGATTCCAAATCCTTATAGTTTAAGTAAACTCCATCAATTCCAGATGCTACTACATCGTAAAATATTTTATTTACAGGACACTTTGGATTATCCCTTCTATGAAGATAATTGTAATACATGACCCTATTTTAAAAACTCAAATTGACTTTGGGGTTGCTGAAATGAATCATGATACATGTGCTCCATTTCCAAAACCTGTATCCAATATTTTTTGGTTGTGAGAAGAAAATTTAGTGATGTGTGTAGTCAATATGGAATGGAAGATCAACATATGAATGGAAAACTGATCAGTGTGAATGATTCTATGGACCAAGTTCTAATAAAACTATATTTCTACCTTCTATCTACTTCAACAAGTTCTTAACCTAATCTATTGTTTACTTCCAAATTTATTTTTACATCTAGTAATCTTGAATCAATCAAAAGAGTGTTGAATACTTCTTTATCAATAGTTTCCCTAATGTATAAACAATCATCTATTGTTAACCTTGTGTTCTTCTAGTCATATGTGATCAAGTGAAAATTATTATGTGTGGAGGATTTATTCTATAAAATATTTGGAAAATCACATCATCCAGAAACTCTAGAAATTATTCATGGTACTTGGAAGATAACAAATTTAGTTTATGATCTATCAAAACAATTTAGAAAATATAAATTAATTGTAGGAATTTCCATGCTACTGACTAATCGTGGAATGATATTCCACACATATAACCTCCAAATGAAATTAATCTTCGTTCTATTAGTACTTATGATTTCAATACAGCTGTAGTAAATTTTTAAAGAGTTCTCAATATACCTTATAGTAATCAATGGGATTAATTAAATATTCGATTAGAAACTTGTTCTTATTTGGAAATTGGGAGTTCAATGTTTCCACTAGTGATGGAACCTGCTTTTACCAATCATACCTCTCAAACATTCAATTTACATAGACATAAAACACATTCTCAATATGACATTATCCATATGCCTAAGACTTTTATCTAATTTTTTTTTTGTATGTACATTTGTGTGGTTTGAGTGTATATATTCTTTATACATATGAATAATAAATTTATGAAATCCTTATTTATCAATATGACTATTATTTTCCAAGAGTTTTTTTATGTTATTCATCTCTTTATATTATTTATCAAAGATTTTTCTTCGATTTATGGATTTGATCATTTATCTATTTTCAATTATGTTTTCATTTCTAATTCACGAAAAGTTTTTATTTTTACAATTCTGATTTAGTCATATCATTATACATAAAAATTTCCCACTAAAAAGTTATAACTTAAAAGTTTTTTCACATTCTATTCCCTTAAATTTTAATATTAATAAAATTAGAGAGATTTACCCATGTAATAAAAAAGGTAGAAGTTGAATTTTTGAGAGAAATAGATTTTTAATGATGAAAATATAAGTATACAAACCACATTTTAAATGAAATATATATAGTATTTTTTTCTATGAAAAATATTTAAAACATTTTGATTTTTTTATTAATGTATAATGGTTTTTGTGATCTTCTAAAGGGGGGAGAATGTTAGACTATTAATGTTTCTTCATCATATCCCTTGGAATTTACGTTTTTATGATCTCAAATACCCATCTATGTTACTTATGTTTTTTATATATGTTCATCAGTTTTCATCATTATTTTAGTGTATTCTATTGAAATATATTTTTTTGGGATATTTTCTAATATTTTTTCTATGTATAGAAAATTGTCTACATGAGGCATTTGGATATATGGTTAAATGGAAATGTTGATTAGTTGACTATGTCAACTGGGTTCACGAAGGAGACTCCTACAACAAGTGGATATGTTGGGGATAAGGCTACAAAAAATTCACACACATCGTTGAATCACCTACATGATAATTCAACTATGTATATTAATTGGATTCATTAATCGATTATGTGGAGTAAATGAATACATGATTTTGGTATTTCAGGAAGTCATGTACATGGTTGAAAATCTCAAAATAATTATTTCGCCTATATAAATTTTGGATATGTGATGAAAAAGTGTTTTTGAATCAAATTAACTATGTGATTAAGGCCTAGGATAATCATGTAATTTTGATACTTCAGTTGAGTGAAGACTGGTTATGTTGATCAATTCCTCAACATTAATTAAAATATATGGCATTAGGTTACATGGTTTTCATGAATTGGCTATGTTATTCTACTACATTCTATTTATTACTATGGATACACTTTTAATGGGAACTTATGTTTTCATGCAATCATTAATTGTTGGATTTCCTCATTTTCATAATAATTATCATAAATTGATGTACCTATCACGAATGTAAACAAGTATACTAATATTTTAATGGTTAATACTTTTTAACTCTTTGTAAAAGTTTTGTGAAGATATTGTTCATAAGAAGTGAAGAAAAAACACAATCATCAATCATCTCACACTTGAATCTATCTAAGTTATTATCTTTTTAAAAAAATATAAAACAATATTTATGTTCTACAACTACACAATCAAGTTCATATTTTTTGGTCAATTTGATGACTCTCCTCAAATTTATCTTTATTCTTATCTCTTGTATATTTATTCTCTTATTTCATTTGTATCTTACAAATGTGAGCCTCATCTATAAACACTATGTTTATTTTTATTTTCTTTTAAGGATACTCAAAAAATAACCTTGAAGGATAGTGTATATAAATACATTATATGTTTTAATTAAAATCTCTTTTTATTGTAATAATTATTGACTACATTCACATATTCATCCGTTCTTCAGGGAAAGACCAATGGTCCCAGTAAAAACCCCAATAATACTTAGAATCACCAAACTCTAGGACATGAGTGTTGGTGTAGTGTAATGGGATATTTCTTTACCTAAAAAATATAATTATATGTGTTTGATCTGTTTCCCATTGTGAATCTATTTATATTATGTTCATTTGATATGAAAATTTTAGAATATAAACATATCTTAATGAGGGTAGGATTATAAGACAGTAAAATTTCAAGAACTCAATTTATCACCTCTTGAGTCTTAGATATGTCAACAATAAACAAAATAATAGTTATCCTTTTTTAATTCAAGAGGTTTTGTAATGTACATTACTAATTTGTTAATATTATTGTTATTCTAGTTCTTCAAATTCTTCTATGATTAAAATGGTAACAAAATATGTTGGTAATGTTGTTACATATTGAATGAAAGAAGAATTTGTAAATAAATAATTCTTCTTCTATTATGATAGAATTAAATGTAATATATAATTCATGTTTAACTAATTTTTACATCCATAAGTTAATAGATTTATTGAAAAAATCTAAAGCTAGTTTTTTTGATAAAATAATACAAAGTTATAATAATGGAATTATTCATCTTTAAAGTTAGTTAATAATTGATGTTATGATTGACAGATGTTTTAAATCATTTATTCTTTTATTAGTTGATGTATTGGGTTTCATGTTGTTGTAACCTGTGATAAATTAATCACATAATTTAAGATAGTAAATAACCAATTAATGAATAATTATAAGTTTTCTTGGTATGAGAATACAAATTTTTTTATAAAGGCCTGGTTCCTTGGTTTTTAGGGCATATATTTCCTTTTCAATATGTATGTTGTTTTCATGTTTCCCTATGTTTTTATTAGATACATCCATAATATGAGAGGTTATGTGAGCCTGATATGGCTAATGGTTTGGAGAGATATTGGCATGAAGGCCTATGTTTCAGGCAGTAAATGATTATTAAGATAGAAGGATACATGGTGATATTCATGGTTCTATAGTGGATCATAACGGGATTGATTTAATGGGTTCATGCTAGGATTTTCTATTTTTATTCTAAAATATGTATTCATATTTCATAATGCTCTACATTAAATGGTGTATAGATGATTTGGTTGTTTACATGCATTCATTTCCCCTATTCTTCAAACAACTAGATATGATTAGTTATGCATATTTTTCTTGATATTTTGTAGGATGTTTCATAGAGAGACTAGAATTATTGAATGGTAATGAAAAATTAATTTTCTTTACGATGGGTTTAGTTATTTTTATAATATTGAAAATTTTGATAAAAATGAGAAATTATGGAATTAGTTTGATTATTCATAAAGGGAAAGGAATTCAATAAGTGGTTAATTAAATGTGAATGGAATACTGTAAAATAATGGGTAATGAATAAATTAACATAATTTGAATTTTTAAAATTAATTAATTGATTAAATTAATCTCTATTAATTCTTGGGTACTTATAGGATATCTGGTTCTTAGTGGTGGTAGCTGGATATCTGAACGAATATAGTAAAAATTCAACCATAGACTAGGATAACACAAATAGTGTGGTTTTTATCTATATTATATGATTTATGTTCTATGTTTCCATTTTTAACACTAAAATTATTGTTTAGAAATGAACCCCATAAGGCTTTAGGTGTGTGTTTTCCCTAACATACAGTTTGGTGAGAAATAGATGGTTGACTACACCTTCTTTCCCTGATCTATTCTCTATATTGTGTTATGTGATGGTATGCATAGTGGTCACGTTTACCATATATGGGGGTAGAGGGATTTAATGAATTTTTGTTATTTCAACCACATGTATCTCAGTATATAATATCGTAATGATTATTAATGTTATGACATGAATTGGTTGTGATTTCTTGAGTTATAATACTGGAAATACAGTTTGTGGTTTCTCCCAGAAACATTTCTGTTACTATTTGTACATGGGCCATGTAATGATGTGATGCAAGGGATTCATGGTATATTATGATGAGATGTTATGATTCATATGGTGTATGATATGATATTTGATCCATTGTGTTTTTAGGATATATTATTTTAGAGAGATATGGATCTGGACATGCACCCTTGGGGAGGAGCATACAACCAATGGGGAAGTGGTAGTGGGGTATCTTCTTTTGATATTTTGTTTTATTATTTATATATGTGATACATGGTGAGAGATATCCATAGTGATTTTGGTATTATAGTATACCTTTTTATGTGTTGAGTTATCTTTGATTGATGTTCACTATGATATAGTATGATTTCATTATCATTTATATTATAGGATCTATGAATGATCCTACTATGTATAAATTGTATTCTATACCTATGAGTATATAAACTATTTTGAAGTCTTCATTATCTCATTAATTATTGAGCTAGGCATTACTATCTTTTAGGGTTTTCAAAAATTGTTCGGTATTTCTGGTCACTACCATGGATTAAAATTTAGTACTTGTGGATTACTTTTTTTAGTTGTATGAAATGACATGTATGTAATTTGGATCGTCTTTTTTTATATTGAGAAATTTTTTAGGGTTTTTTTACCTTATCTCCCTTTAGTAATGTTTTTTTGGGTATTTAGTTTCATATGTGTGGATGATATACTCTCAGTTACCTTCACCAACCCATGACCTATTGGTAGAGGGATATGTGGGTCATTATCTCTTATCTCTCGTTGCTGGTATAGGAGGGGTACATTTTTTTGGAGTGGGTCATGATATAGTGGTATCACTATTTCATGTTGAGGGATATAATTGAGTTTTGAGTTACGAATATGTAAGGACGTCATGGTTTTTAAGGGAAATGATATCAGCTATGTTTAGTAACAAATGTAATAAAGGAAGAGAAACTGAAGCATGAGTATTTATGTACCCCTATAATATGATTCATTGACCTTTAAGACTGTTAATACTACTATGTAATGTGAAATTAGTTGTGGGTTTTATCCCTATTAAAGGATCACATGTCATTATTTTTTATTATTTTTTTGAAATAAATAAGCCTTGGTATTATGTTGAAGTTTAAAAATATACATAATTAATTAATAATAAATATTTCATATTCTAAGTTTATAATTCATCAACTATTTATCCTTTTACAGGTATGGATCTTGGTCGATGTCCTCATCAACTTCACATAAAAAAATAGGAAAACGTGTCACCAGATCACTATAAATTATAAGTATATGGAAAAATATAGAGGTGGAAAATAGGATAGTTTCATAAGCGTAGTATACAAAATTATTAGGGATCCATTTCAGACATAGTGATAACAAACTGGGTGGAGAATGTGGAGATAGCCTTCTACTCAATCTACGCTCGGATGGAGAACTGTATTATTATGGTAATGATGAATTATCATGGAATATGGAGTAAGTGGTGGTGGTATTCCATAGGGATTGTGAGGATTCATTAATCTCATGGGGGAAGTTATGAGACCAATTCTGAGTAATTATTCTCTCTTCGACCAGAAAGGCAACTAGTCTCTAGGATTTGTTTTCCCTTAAATAGTAGAGTTCAAACCATCAAGAGTTTGTGACCCTTTTTAGACCCTTATAAGTTATGCGCTGAGACTACTTATAGATTAGGAGGTAAATTAGAGCTATTTTAGGAGGCTTTTCACCTTGAGATCTAGCCCCATGTCGCACCATTTATGTTGTCAACATTTCGAAATGTACTGATGAGAGTATAAGTCCTTGAGAGGATGATGGCCAGGATAAAATCATCATGAGGGGACTTTTTAGGATTCCTTTTTAAGTAGAGATATGGTCTAGGGTTTCTAATTTCATAGATATAAGATAATTCATACAACCAAGTGTATATCTTATTCCTCATAATATAATTTTTCTGGGAGTAGTGATTCTCTATCCACTTACAAGGGATAACATGAAATTTTTTTTGTGTGTGGATAACTGATTCATTAGTGGTGATAGTTCCTAATACTTCTAGGTAGGCATTGTAAAGATAGTTTCTTAATTTTTATTACTCCCTTAATAATTTTTTAATTGAGGAATTAGCAACATGGTTCTCCAGAATTGGTCCTATATAGAGGACATGGGGTAGGTGAAGGATATCCCCCTGACACACTCCATCCTCAAAGAGAAGAGTTAAACTGTGAAGGTGGTCATTGTGAGGGATAGAGTGGACATAAATAAAGTCATAGTCATTACTATTCATTGTAGTTTCAACTTCAATGATATTCATACATAGTTTGAGATAATAATTTCTTTTTTTCTACTTGGGTGCATTCATTTTTAAACCTAGGGGCTGCACACTCCTTCATATCACATTCTCGAGTCCATACATTGGAAATTTTGGTAGATAATCTTATATTTACCCTAGGATTATGTATTATAATTAGGGATTAAGATTATCTACATGAATAAATTAGAGTGTGTCATATAGTTTTGGGGAAAATCACTATTGTGGATACTTCTTATATTTATATATATAACCATCAAAATCATCCTCATCATGAATTGGTTTAATTTGAGGAATGCTATGGTGGATTTCATCAAGAGATATATTATATTCTATTTTTTAGGGATAAACAATAGTATTAATTGGAATCAAAGAACACTGTATATGTTAGAGGTGAGTCTCTTAAATATATTCCTTGATTTTTAAGATAATTTTAATCTCATCATTGGTACAGATTATATAGTTTCATTCGGTTATGGAAGAGTACGATGATTCCTCCTATATGGAGGTCATATCATTACCCTCTCCATGATGGAAAACTTATTTATGAATAGAACTACAATTTAGTTCTTATCGATTGAAAATGCCTCAATATAAGATGGAACTGTAGGAGTTATGGGGGTTTCAGGTACGCATCGATGATTTTTTGTAGTGAGGTTTCATTCAGCTAAGCATGTTAGCTTGGGTTGATCCAATTCTATTTGTAATGAAGATAATTGGAATTACGCATCCATGTTTCGATTATCACCACTTGAACCATGTGAAACTAAATATACACTATCCTCTTATATGGAATGAGGATGTATTTAATCTTCATAATGAATCTAATTGATTCTCAGGGATCGATAAATGGTCATGATATGATGAAATGTTCTTAAAAGATGAAAAAATTCAGAAAACTTCTTTTTAATGTTGTTATTGGTATTATGAGTTTTTTGAGACATGATTCATTTTAATTAACACTCTAGTAGAGTTCTTCAGTTTTATTTCAACAATTTTTAGAGAGTTTCTAGATCATTTCATGGTTGTTTTTATTGAAGACATCCATTTGTATTTTCCATTTGGGGAGGAGCACATTGAGAATCTGTATATCATTATCCGAGATCAATTTCATCATTAGTTATTAAACAATCTGTCAAATTGTAACTTTATTTTTCATGAATTTCATTTCATGGGGCATGTTATCTACCAATGTATCCTAGATATTGGTTCATTAATTACTGAGGTAGTTATTTCATGGTAATCATCCTATATAGTTATAGTGGTGTGTTGTTTCCTTGGATTTATGGCTAGTATAAAAGGTTTTTAGTAAATTTATATTAGGTTGTGACTCCGTCGATATCCTTTTCCCAAAACTTATTATGTTCTCTTATATACTATGCACTATAACGAATCATTTGAGTACCTAATGGAGAAGTTTTTCAAAACTCCAGATCTTCATTTTCCAGAAGTGGGACTTCATTTCAAAGTAATCTATGATATTTCACATCATTGTATGGTATTTCATCTATTTTGTTAGAGATCATGTTTTTATAATGGGTCTCAAAAATTACATCCCCTAAGCACAAAAATTCCACCCATGAACTTGAATTTTTAGTAGACACGGTTTCATTGACTTTGTGATGAAATTACCTTATCGAAAATAATTTTTTGGTTTTAACATATCTCAAAATCCTAATGAACATCTTCTGCTATCAAGTCCTAAAATTGTGACATAAAAGGATGATAAAATTCTTGAAATATTATGAACTAAATACATTATATATACTTATAAAGGGTAATTTTTTATCTGATGACCTAAGTGAGAAGCCATGTAATTATGTCGTATTTGAATCTAGATATTCCTAGAGAGTAATGGAACACCTATCAGAGATATATATTAATATGGGAGAAGCTAGTGGTAGAATATTACTTTTTCAAATGATAGGAAAGTTATATTTGGTGCACAAATTTGAGGATTACCAGGTGTGGGATTATTAGGATGATCTCTCGTGAGACCAATTTTTCATTACGGATTCATTGGATGGTTATTCTGAGGATAAAAAACATCAGGTGTTGTTCCAAGGGAGGATTTTATTCCCTTTGCTGATGCATGAGGTGGTTCTTCATGAATTTATGGGTTGATTCATTTAGTTTGAGAGAATGTGTTTTTATTTTCTTTTTTTTCTAAAAGGTGAAGGTCGAGTACCATGTTCCCAATGGTTTTCATCATTCATTGGATGTTCAATAGTGAAAATTGGGGCACATATCGATGGATTCATCACTAATTAAACTCATGATTCGAGAGTATTTGATTCCATAAGGGTTATAATAGATCATTTGATTAAATAAACACACTTAATAGTAGTAAATGAGTGAAGATCAGTGTATGTTTTATCTAGGAAATACCTAGAGGAATTGGTTAGACTACACAGAGTACCAAAGATAACAATTTTTTATTGTAATCCCCAGATTACATCAACTTTATAGAGATGTATCCATCATGATTTTTTAATTACATATTACTACATTCCATCTATATATGGTTGTTTGGATAGGGAACCATTTATACTCATGGGGACATGGTACATGCTTCTATCCTAGATTTTAGATGTTCATGAATTTGGTTACAATATTTAGTTAGGTTTCATTACAATAATATTTTTTACTCCGCCGTGTGTATGAAACCATTTGAAACTTTTTAAGAATGAAATTTTCATTCTCCATTTTGCTAGAATAGTTTTTAAAAATAAACAATTCGCAAGGTGGAACTATTTTATATGATGATAGTGACTGTTCTGGTGATTTGTGCAAGATAAAGGCTACACTGGATCATTTGATGTGCTTTTTCGATCAAAGGAGGACTCCTCCATAGTTCAACATTGGAGATCACATGTTCTCATAGTCCACTCCACATAATGGGTAGTGATGTTTTGGACATGGTAGTAAAATTTATTCCTTGTTTTTTGGTCCTTTTGAGGTGTTTACACATGTTGGGGTTGTTTTGTATTGGATAAAAATTCCCCTATAGATAAGCTAGATACTTGATATATACCACGTATTATAGCTTTATTGTTATCTCTATGATTGATATCAATTTTTTTGGGTGAGATTTATGTTTAAGATTATGATAACTTCAATGTAAGGCCATTGTAGATCCAATACCTTGGGTAAAGGTGTTTCTCATGAGTCCAATTCTCTTATTTCATATCCTTTAGCAGCATGGTGTCAAATAGTACAATACATAGAAACATGATACAAAAATAAACACATTGTATCATAAGATATTTTATGTTTAAATATTGTTTTCTATCAATTCATTGTGGTTGGTTGATTTTTGTTTAATTATAGGTTGTTTTATCATCATTAATTCCTTATTTTCATCCTCTATTTTGTTTCAAGGGTATCTCCCCCTGGAGAGTGGTTGAGAGATAATTGTCAGTGTTATAATTTTTTATACCGTATTTCTGTAATTGAGGAGGTTTATAAAATTTTACTGGGATGTTATTTAGTGGTATATCACAGAGTGTCTATTTGGACGACCCCTTTTTGTTTTATTTCTCTTTGGGTTTGGTTTTAAATTACCAGGGATAATAATTTTTTAAAGGGAATCAGTTGAAAATTCCTAGATCTATCTATCACATACCATTTCATTTTATTGATGTATGTGGTTCTTAGAGGAAGAATATAGTAGGTTCAATATATTTTGGGAGATGACATCTAGTATTATTAGAATTTCATAATGTGAAACGTAGTTCACTCCATGGGAGTTTGGTTCATGGCCTGAATAAGAATTCATAGCCTAGGAAGAGAAATTAACATGGTGTAATTCATGACATGAACCATAGATTCATGAAAAGAAATGGTGTGGGATAATATTTGATGAGTCTATTCATTAAATCTCATGAGGTGAACATGAATTTCATGATGTGAACTGATCATGGTTTACTAGATTGAGGTGGGGTGTTTTACTATGTGTATTAATACTTGGTCCACTCATGAAGTGATTTATATATTGATTTCATTAATAATTTTATAATAGTGTTTTATAAATATAATCCCAAATATAGTTTTCTGAGAAAAAATTTGATTCTCCACACATTTCAGGGTGTCCATATGTTGTTCTTCTGGTTGTTTATAATCCCTTTCAATATATATTTATCTCAATATTCTAGTGTTTGATATATGGTGATTCTAGGTGATTTTTCCTCTTCCTCTTGTAGTTTATTCCATGATTATTTCCCCTTATTTTCTCATTCAATTATATGGATTATGATCTATATATATCAAATAATGTTTTTTGTTATTTTATTATAGATATGGCTTGAAATTATTATGGGGATATAGTTTCCTTCCAGGAGAGGTGATCAGAGGTTTGTGCTTTTTTTTACATTCTCATTCAATAATATTGAAATTATAGTGTAAGTGGATTTATTCATACTCCATGTTTTCCTATTCAACAATAAATTTATAATTATTTATCCATTTGGGTGATATTTAGATGTAAATAATAAATATTAAACATTATTAATGATGATAAATGGATTATATCTTTTAGTGATTTCATGTCTTCTACCATGATATAATTTTCCCTTATGTTTCTTAAGAGAGTGTGATATCTAAATTTATATATTGTTAGAATGTTTTTTATTCCAGGGCATATCATGTTTTTATGATGGAAATGGTTAAATTCCATAATTTCAATGATGATGTTGGCTAATTAATTAGATATTTGTTTAAATAACCTTTTTTATTTTTTAATGGAAATCAAAGTGATTATTTTTGAATTTTTAATTAAATTATTTCTCTATAAATTTATTTATTTAGAAAAAGAATCTAAATGTTGTATTCTTAGATGTGAAATAATAATGAGGTATGTGAATGGAATTTTTATTCCTTAAATTTTCATGAAACTATATGTTTTTATTGAAAGAATGTTTAAATAATTTGTAAAAAATATTATATTTTTTCTTATATTTCTTAATTTTGTAACCAATGATAAATAAATTGGTTATCTCACAATCTTAAAGAACCATTTGTTATATGAAGAAAACTTTTATGTGATTTCCACACCCCATTTCTTATAGAGGAAGGATGACTTGGGTTTTTAGGTCCATGATGTCAGGTTGAGTCTATTTGTTGTTTATTTACTCCTTTGTGTGTTTATATGATGTGATTCTTTTATATGACATTATATGATCCTATGATGAATGGTTTCATGGTTATATCAAGGTTGGGTGGACATAGTTTATGGAATGAGTTGAAACTTACGAGGGATGAATTCTTAGTTATATGGAAGGTGATACATATAGTGGTTTTGGGGATGGAAATGTGAATGGTTTGATAGTTTGTAGTTGGTTATACTACTTTTTGTGCTAAAATCTGGGATACTTGTTTGTAATTATCTATTTTGATGTACTGATGGATAAGATTCTTATTTACCAACATTCCATTCCCAACTGATTGAGGATGTCGGTTGTGCTCAGTTATGAATATTTTATATGGGTGATTATGATGCTTCTAAGAGTTCATAGAATTATAGAATGGTAATGAATAAAAAATTCTCAAACCCATGAAGTTATTTATTTTTTGAATACTATAAATATTGAAAATCATGTGGAACTCTGGAATCGATTGTATTATGCCTAATGAGAAGGTGATTAACATAGTGGTTAGTAAAATGTAAATGAAATAATATTAATTGTTGGTTAATGATTTAATTAATGAATTTTATATTTTGAAAAGAATTAAATAATTAATTAATTATCCATGAATTATTGGGTGCTTATGGTTTATCTAATTCGTATTGATGGACACTGAGTGTTTGGGAGGTGATAACTATAGTTGAAAAAAATACTATGATAATTATCATAGTGTGGTTGTCTGCAATATTATATCTTGTGTGTTTTGTGATTTTATATTCTACCCAACACATGTTAGTATGTATAAAGACACCTATTGGACTCTTGGATGATGTTTTAAATGAAATCTCGATTAGAAATGAATTGAAGGTTGATTTCCCCCTTTCCCCCAATATCTTCTTATGGTTGTATTATGTGTTGGTATGAATGGTGGTCACCTAACCCATATAGGTGTTTAAAGGGATGTAATAGAATGTGGTTATTGCACAGATATTTCTATCTAAATATAGTATCCTATATATTATTATAGTTTTTAGGTGTATATATTGTGATTTATTAAGGTATAATAGATTACATACGGGTTGCAATTTCTCCCAAAAATTACTTGGATACAATCTGGAGATGTTGAAAGGGTTGATGTCATGATGTGATTGATGACGTGTATGGTACGTGATGATGAGATGTTTTGATGTAAATTCTTCATGATATGATACATTATCTTAGGTTTCTTTTGGATTTATTATTTTTGAGAGAGATGGCTTCAGACCTGTGATGTTGGGTCAAAGTGTGAAACTAGTGGAAAAGTGGTAGTGGGGTACCTTCTATGGATGTTATATTATCTGATTTCTTATATTTGATACTTGATGAGAGATTTCCATGGTTAGGCTATGATTATAGTATAACATTATCTGTGATTAGTTAGCTTCACTTGTTATTCACTAGTGTATAGTGTGCTTGATTTGTATTTTGTGCAAGCAACTGGGAGGAGGAACCTACTGGGTATACATGTTATGATAAATTGTCATATATATAATTTGTTTCTAATTTCTGTGTGATCTAGTTGGTGATTATGCTAGCCTTTTCTATATCATGAGTAGTTGAGGAGCTTTTTGGTATTTTGTGGTCACTATCAAAGATTATCTTTTATTAATTTTAGTTATCTTATTGCATTTGTTTTAGTTGAATGCCATTAAATGCATGTCTTTTAGAACATTTCATTTCATATTGAGTAGTTTTTTTGGGTGTTTTTATATTATATCTCTTTCTTCATGTTCTTTTAGAGGGTAATGCATCAAATATAGTGTACAATATACCCTTAGTGCTTTTCTCTAACCTATGGCATATTCAAGTAAGTATTTGGGAATAATAATATCTCTTCTCTAATTTCCAACATAAGAGGGGAACCTTGGGGGAAAAGGGGTAATGAAAAACCCACATCTGCTACAATTCCACATCATCTACTATCGGGTCGATCCTTTGACAATTAAATATATTTGTATGCTAGACCTCCACTACATGAGCTGAAAATGATCAATAACTAGGATTAATTCTTGAAAAATAAAAAAAATCCCTCATCCCTCTAGCATCGAATTTGACAGATAATTAAATATTAAATATAGTTTAATTCCACCAATATAACCCAATTATGTCATGTATTCAAACAATCATAATGCACATGTCATTACATAGTTAATACACTTTAAATGGAAACACCAAACATGATTATTCGATATAATATGATCCATTGAATCATTTCATTGTAGTCCCTAAAATCATATCTCCATTCTAGTCTCTATTGATTATTTCATTCACTGATATCATATTTTAGTGTTTTCTTACAAACCCAAGAAATCCTCGCAATGTGTTACTCCAAACGTCAATATATCACTCAACAATAACCTTCAATACAACACTATCATGACCCCCAAAATCCAAATGTACCAATCCTTGGATGACAATGATAGAAGGGATGTAATGACCCCCAGGTCCCACCCTTTGTTGGCCTTCGGATGGAGACTATAACCAAGGTTATAAAAATCACACATATATAATTAATTATGCTCAATAGTAATATTGAATTATGATATTGAATTAATATTTACTAGGTTACTCCATCACATGAATATAAAAGTAAACCAACACCATCCCATAATCATGAAATATGTCAATAAATACAAATAGAATTCTATAAATAAATTAAAATGAAAACATTATGGTTGTATCTCAACAACAGATCCAACACCCAATATATTAATGTCTTGTTAGGTTTACAACTCCCTCAAAATAAAATGAATACTATTTATATGTATATATATGTATATCTAGGTGAGAATATCATGAACACTCAACAAGACCATACCCATGGAAACTCATGAAAATTTTAGAAGAGTATTTTAATGCACCAAAGAACCAATATTAGAATCGACCACTACCAATCAAGTTAGCTAGTTCTCATCATCACCAAGATTCATGCACCTAATAACACATCCATGTATAATAATGTTATAATGATTATATTTAACAATAATGGGTATCTCACACCTCTTCCTTGTAGGTTTTCCACTCTCACACCCCAACATCATGCACCCTAGAAATTCCATCCCTTCTATTTATATCATTATCATAACATCATAAGCCTCATATTAACTACTAAGACTTTACTCTAAACTCATGAAATTCACTACACCACAAAATCATCAAAATTTTAGGTTTCCATAACTATCACAACCTCATCATCCCATAACTATGTGCATGTAACCAAAATAGTATGGTATTATGAGCATGAAGGACATCAAACATGTTCTCTCCTCATACCATGCATAGCTACCACTGGAAATCACCTTATCCTGTAATAAATAATCTAATCTTGTTAACTATAAAAACAATTCATTTAATAACCTCTATATCTTCTACACATGGATGAAATAGTTGAGTAGAAGGGGTATCCATCCATCCACACATTCCAACCTAGAATTTTGTGGAAAACAAATGGAACCCAGAACCATTGGGATTCAGTGTAAGAACAACACATGGGTGGGGTGATTATGGATATTGTATGGAAAATAAAATCTATAATAGTCACATTTAATCTAAACCTATGATTTCCCACAACCAAAATCATACAACTACCACCAATGACTACTTTTATCATTCAATGCATCACACCACACAAATCAACCACTCACATGCCCCACAAATCCTATTTTTAAATTATAATTCAAAACACTTATCAATTTTTACCATATAAACATATATCATAAAATATTGGTCTATTAAATTTATATTTAATTTAAATAATTTAAATTCATCTCATTAATTAACCAATATAGTTAATTTTGTAAATTTCCACACATCAATTGCATCCCACAGTTATTTAGTGGACATAAAAAAAACAAATTTTATCATTATAGGTTTATCCAAAGATAAATGGGAAACAATTAAAATTTATCAAAAAAGTAGTTCATCTACATTACAATAAAAAATCCATAGAAAAAATTCCCCATGTAACTACTACAACCCAACCATCTCACTGAAACATCCACAATCCAACTACCGCACGTCACTTCTCAACCCATCCCATTCCTGACAACCAATTATTTTCATTCCAACATATCTGACACCAAATGTGGTAACTACCATCCCAATACAGTCCCTCAAAAGGGATCACATAACCATATTTGATTGAAATAAAACAATAAAAAAGTATCAGAAATCCCAGCTTTCATAAATATATATTTTAGATTCAAAAAATGATTTATATCACTTTAGTTCATTAAATAGAATAGTAATTCTATCACAATTAAGAATTTCTATTGGAAACCAATTAATTTCCCATATAATTTGTCTTATCCCTTTTTCAATGTGTGATAAAACAATCAACACAACATGGGTTTCATAATCATGAAACTCATATGGAAACAACACTCCTAACAACCTTAAATTTTATTAATAGGAAGAAAAATGTATAATTCCTTTAAGAATACCATAAAAAGTAATAAATGCTAGTTAATAATCACCTTTAAAATTCTATATCAATTAATATAATTATTTATCTTTTTATGATTTACCATACTGCCCGCCATAGAAATAAAAAACCAGTAAATCTTTACACATGAACATAAAGATGAAGAAAATAAAGATCTCATACCTCAAGGAAGATTTATTAATCAACACAGACAACATGGAGAAGAAGAAAAAACTGAAAAATCACAATTGAGTAAGGAACCCATGTTTAAAACTGAATCGTACCAAATGATCCTCAAAATCGCAGCCCGACCACTCCCAGAATCAAAATAACGTCACCAATAATAAATCCCCAAAAATGGAAGAGAATGAATCAAAGGAAATGGGAGATAAAATCATTTTGTTTTGATGATATCAAACCACTATAAGACAAGGATCAGACCATAGTAACTATGATTCAATATACTCAAAAATCACCTAGATTTCACACACAACTCTAGAGGAATGATATATTTATAAGATAAATTAGATTGTTTCTGAAATTTCAAAATAGAATGGAACCCGACACATTTTAAATGAGACATAATACTTTACATCAATATTTCTAGAGACTCCCACAAATTTTATATGTTAATTAGTTTTAGTAATTGGATCCCTTAAATTCAGAACCCCATGACCATTCACTAAATTTCATAGCACCTTGTAATCTAATTCATTCATTCCATGAACAAATAACCATATGGTGAACAAACATATCTAATGTATAATTTCATATACAACCCCAATATATTATTCTTTTAGAATCCTATGAATACCTACACTCCCAAACCAATAAATTGAGGTGATGATAAGGATTACACCATAAAAAAATTCATATGTATCATTATTAAAGGTATAAGAAACCATGTAGTTCATTGTTACATAACATGGAACACCGTGCCTTTTAAGGTCATGTGATGATCATCGATAGATGATGGATAAAATTATATGGCAATATGTCTAGTAATGGTTGGAGTGCAGATTATGCATAAGAATAACATTTTGATTGAACATGAATGGAATATGGCCAACTGATGATATGTTGGTCTTTTAAGGATTATATCCTTTGAGGATGGATTGAAATATTGATGATATTGGGTTTCAACCTCAAGGGAGGCATCTTATATATCTCTTTAATATATGAATAAAATCCCACAATGATCATGTTACGCAGTTTAATGTCATATGATAAAACCATGCCATGAATTTTAATGTCATGTTGTAAAGACGTTGTCAAAAGGTTTTATGTCTCGAGATTAGGACATAGTGTTTTGCATATTAATGTAATCTTACCCAACTATGAATGTTATCAAATAAGTGACAATATAATATCTGGAAGGTACTGCACTTATGACTCTTCCATATGATAATTTTTGGGTTTATACCTTATAGGTGGCCCAAATTGGTGTAATTCTTAATTATGACAAGGGAATGATCAACTCAGATTTCTAATCAAAGGTGGGTAATGCTAGATGTAATTAAAAAGAGATGATAAACGATTAATATCATTTTATAATAGTGAATAATTATTTTTGAGTTGGTATTATACCTACATAAGATGACCATATAGTGTTGGGAATCATCTAATACATATCCCATGAGTCATCTTACACTTATCATGCAAGCCATTTAGGTTTTTTCACATGGGTAAGCATGTAGTTTAACAACCTATAGTAAGGATATTGTCCTGATGTTCATTTTATTGTGACTTGGATATAGCATTATATAGTTTAAATTCTTAAAATCTAGTCCTAATTACGAGGCTTATGATTTCTGCTTCCAAGCCCACAGAGGAGTGGAGGAGATAATTATACAAGGTGGTCACCATAAATAGTTCCACAATTAGGAATTTCACATTTCATGCACAAATGTGATTATAAGTAATATAGCAGATATGTATCTCAATTTAGTCAACACAGTAGTGGAGTGTTTCAAATAGGGGGACATAAAGGGTACATTTGGGTATTATAAAAGTTGTTTCCACCTCACTTTTTAAGAATCCTTCTGGAAACCATGCTTATTTATCTTAGACCTGGGTTATCAAATTAATATGTCATGGTTTGAAAAAACATTCTATATTTTTATATTGAATTTAATCAAATTTATTGAAGATTGGGACATCCATTATCAAGGAAATGAGTGATTTTCATACCCATACAGACCCTATTTATTAGTGGAGAAACATGGAAGACACATTTTATCAAGGGAATGGGATATCAAATGGGATGTATAGTGGGGTGGAAACCATAGTATTATACATTCCGTACCATTAGTGGAGTCCTTGATTTAGTCACGGAGAAAAATATTCATCTATTATAAAAAACTTGTGACATATATTATATTTTATTGTTAAACATGATTGACTTAAATAGATATTTTGTTTTATTTGTATTAATATTAACTACCAATTTTTTTATGGATATATCTATTAATATTAATTACCCAAGGCAGAAATAAATTTTAATAATATTTAAATCTTTTATATTTTAATATTAATACTAAAATTTTTATACCATCACATTAATCTATTGTAAATACCAACTATTACTAAAAAATATCTTACCATTAGAGATTTTTCATCGATATATTATTTTATAAAAACATGTTATTCAAATTACAGAATACTTTTTTGTATAAATATGAATAATTTATTATAAAAATATCTAATTTTAAATGTAATTAAAATAATTATTAAACAATTTGTTTTGAAAAGAATATGTAGTCATATTTATACAAGCATATATATATATATTGTGTTCATATATATTAACAATTTACTTGAGATTTTTGGATCTTACACCAAATTAACCATGAACTCATTAATAATGGAACAAATGGAGAGTAGTAGTGTCAATATGAAAGAAAAATTATTATTATGTACATCACATTTAGAATCAAGTAATTCCCCTAACAACTACTCACTCTTGACTATATGAACCTAGATATGAAAATGGACATGAAGAACCTCATCGCCACCTAGAGACCAACCTGATGGTGGCACCCCGCTCTATAATATGTCCCTCGCGTATATACTCTATTAATTGAATAACTAACCTCACTTGATATAATATACAATATTGGGAAGAAGATATGTTTTTTTTGAGTCACTTTCCTCATGTAATCCTGAACATCCATAGGTATATATTATTATAGCTTCATCATCCACTAATCATCAAAATACTCCTCCACTAATTGTATTTATGTCTTCATAATCAGTGCATCATTAATGAAATTTCACTTTTATAGTTTTTACTCAATTTAATTTCTAAATATTGAACATACTTGGCCCATATCTTTTATAGAAGTTCTGGGTCCCACTGTAAAATGATATACCTTAGGCTCCTGTGATTCATGGTTTCCAGAAACCTATCACCCATCATATAATCTTTCCAGTATCAGAGGACATGCACCACCGTACCAAACACTAGATCATGAGTAGGGTAATGTTTCAAATGTGGCTTTAGTAGTCGCTCTCCATAAGCAACCACATGATCCTTTTATATTAGAAAAAATCTGAGATTGACTCCTGATGATTCGATTTACATGGCATAATTTTTATCCAAATAAGGTATAGTGAAGATCATTGTTAAGGAAATGATTCTCATAAATTATTATACATATTGTTTTTAATCACCAGACGAAACAAGAATCACCACTTTCATAGACGTATTTGACATTGGGACTGCTAGTTGGGAGATGTACTGGATGAAATTTTATAAATATCATAAATACCCTAAAATATCTAAATATAAATGATATTATTAGGTTTTTTCTGATATAAATGGGATACAACCTTCTTAGGGTCTACTAACACTCAATCCTCTCCAATAATGTTACACAAAAAGTAAAAAATTTCAATATAGAAGTGAGATTTTTTTTATTAGAATATAGAAGATGCTTTCTCTACACAGATATAATGATGCTAAAATGATTGTAATGATATTTCTAGACTATTATTATATCAAGATTTTTCTTTAAAAACTACCAAAAAATTGATCTAAAAATTGATGGAAAATTTGATTCCTCATGTTACTGAATATTTTTGTTGTCTTAGTTAGATTAAAATACATCACCACATAATGATAAAAACCATTTCTAATCCTAATGATACTCTTGTGAATTTCATATGATATCATCATCAACTGATTATATCCTATCCTCAAGTCAATCATGGAGAACATTTGGGCACCTCTCACCTGATCGATGATATTGTCGATTCACGAATAGGAATATTGGATCCAAACTAACATCTAATTCATTCTTTGAAAATCTACACATAGTTGAAAATCCTCATCTCACTTCATGGTGAATGGAATCAATGTACCCCCTGATGAAGCACTAGGTTGTATGAATCAATTATATTATAGATCATCCATTTTTATGTCCAAATCCCAAAAATCCAATAGCACTATTCTATAATCCATTATAGAAATGGGTTTGCCTCCTAGAACATCCCCAATAGTGAACTAGATCCCTTGATTGGGTTTTAGGAGACAAACATATTTATGAAATACATCCTAAAAGAGGTCCACTATAAGAATAAATGTATTATTCTACAAATCACCATCATCTAGAACGAATATTTCTATCTAGGTCATGATACAATCTAATCTTCTATGAAATAGATATGCATGAATAACCTAAAGATCTATTTAATCATAGATAAAATATCTTCCCCCATTTGGATATATAAAAGTAACTCTACTATTAAAATAGTTGATGTGAGCTTTGTATTTAACTAGATAATCCATACCAAGAACAAATTTTATATTGTCATTCCTAACATAAATAACATCCAAAAGGAATGATTGCCACCAAATATAATATAACATAATTTATTTATTCTAATACCCACTAATCTCCCCCATTATGGTGTATTAATAGACATAACTCTAATCAATACTTCCATATCTAATCCTAACCTATTATAAAAATGAATAGATATAATGGAATTTGATGCTCTTGTATCGAAAAAATACATGCATTGATGGATGACATAAGAATCACACATCTGATGATGGAATGGTCTATATCCAGACTAGTAGAATTAGTGTTAATAGAATAAATCAGACTCACTCCTCTGCCCTAGGATCTAGTCTAACACCCATGAAATTATCCATCTATTCTATTTTTTCACTACTATATTGGGGTATCATATCTCATATATCAACATGAGTAGTCGATGGAAAATTAGATACCGGTACACTAAGGTTTGACTATGTCTATTCCAGACTATGGTTCCCTACATGATCCACTTCTCCACCTCAACTTCATAGTGCTCTTACTGAATCACTATGGATGGATCATCCTACCACAATATAGATAATTCGCATCAGGGAAAGGATACTAAAATAAATTCTGTAAAATCTTTATGAATTGTAATAAATTCTCTTATAGATGGTCCAAATATATATTTACACTCCCTTATATTATTTACTAATCACATACTTGGTGGTAATTTTTATAGTAGAGTAAATTTCTTCATGAATAAGCGCTCCTTGATCTGCCTTCAAAGACAGCATGCCTGCCACTCTTGGACCTCCTTCATTTTATCTTCAATGATGAGAGAATTTTTCATCACATTAGTGTACGTTTTCAATTTAATTATGTTGACCTATGAATTATTCTCATAAAGAATATCATCCTAGAATCACTTCACCAAATCTATCTCACATGTTACCAAAGAGAAAAAAAATGATGTTGGTTGGAAAAACATAATGCACATTTCATCACTAACATTCTCCCCTATGTCGAGTATAAGGCTGCATGATATCTCTCATCCCACGATGTCTTGGGATAAATGTTACTCAATAACTTTTTCTTGAGGTCATTCTATATTTTATTGTCTTGTTTTTCATATTTCTCTAATTTTCCCAATATGATCTTTGATGGTCCTCATAGAATATAAATAGAAATATTCACCCTCTAGTACATGAAAGTATTGTGGTCTTTGAAGATTTTTAGGATTTACTTGATCTAGAAATCAGTTTCATAGGGCCCTCCCTCCATAGTGAACATGGGAGAGTGTTGTAGCCAGAAATCTCTAGTCAAATCAGACTTCAGAGGCACGACATGAGTATCTCTACCTCCATAAATTGCATGGTCTATAGGAACCTATCAGAAAATTTATCATACATCTAGTTCCCTATAGTAACATAAAGTTTTTACATAGATCTGTGAGGTGTGTGAGAGTTATAACTCTCCTGAAGCTCATAAAAAGATAGTGTGTTTTCATCTTCTCTACAAGGGTCAACACACTCCTATAATTATTGGATATATAACAGGGTCATACCTATATGGTCAAGAAAATAAATAATAACCACTTAAAAATTCCTACCCAAGAACATTTCATAACAATCCAATTATAATTTCATAACAGTTTCATTTATTTTATATTATTTGATATGTCATGGCATTAAAATTCATAATTTTGAATGGTAGATATATAATATATTGTAAATATATCCATTTTATTAACAATGTATGTCATCGTATTTCTCTACGTTCCAACCATGATAAATGGATACACACCTTGTACAGTACTGGTATATAAGTAAAATATCATAAAATATAATCATCACACAACATGTTTATCACCCAAACTGAAATAAAATCACAAAAATAATAATTACCATTAAAAACAAAAATTCCATCCATCTTGAGTTTTTACCCACACATGGGATAGCTAATCACAAGAACAATATCATTTCCAAGCCCCACAACATATTAGTCTCTTATATTTCTTATCCATAAAGTAAAAAAATATATAAAATACAGGATATCATATTCCACATTATAATGTCCTCTACCTTGTTCTCCCTTGTGGGATTGTCATGATTCACTAAATGACCTCAATAACACCTCCCCGTACACCATATGTTGTTGAGTATCAGTTGGGTCTAAGGAATGTAGTGGGGAATCTATATCCTCTAGTATAGAGTCTCAATCACATCATAAATAATATAATTCAGTCCTAAAATACAAGTCAAGGAAATTAAATATAAAAATAAACAATCCAAATAATAATAATAAACTATGTCATGAATTACTATATACCAAACATAATTTCATGTTTAAGGTCATAAAATTAATTAATTAAAAGGCATATTACATATACAAAAAAAATAGAACCTAATGCATGATGGCGTATATATTCTATAACCACATCCAGTAAAGTAACTAATTATTCATAGGGAACCCTTCCCTTTTCTAGACCTAAATCCATGAAGTCATTCCACATACCAAACAATGGACTAAATAAGGTGTGATTAAAACTCAATAAGCTACCACCCACAATGTCAACAAAATATAGTCTACAAAATAGTGTGTGAAATTTTTTTATAAATAGGGGAATTGATTAATAAATTAATGCTAAATATCAAAATAAATATGGCCACAATCATATTTCGGTCTAACACCTGAGGGTCATACAAACCTACTACAACCTGATGCCAGATATCTACTCCCATTGAAAATTCTTGTGCCTATGACGAATCTCCAATATTTCTAGTTGATTCTACTACCGATGGTTAATTTAACCTATCATATATCATCAAATAGTGTGCCTTTCCTTCTATAATTAATAATTGACTCTATAGAAAATCATATAGTATAGTTTCTTACATATTCCTATAGTGTATTTCCCATTCAAATTGTAAAGAATCATTAGCCCCGGTATGAATTCTATGAATAGTTAAGTTTACATGGTACAATGGTAAATTATCCATGTCATGAGTTATGTATTCATAAAATGTGTTAATGGAACCTATGTGAATTCCTATGATAGATCTTATTACGTGTTCACATAGCACATTACCTAGGTTAAGAGAAATTATTTCAAGTAATCACGCATTAAATATGAGTAATCCAAAAGAATATCAAACTCAAACTGGCCAAATATGTTAACAAATTCTATATTGGTTAATTTATCCAATTTAACAATTTAAAACCATTTATTCCATTATTACATGTTACCAATTATCATAATATTTGTAAAAATACTATTAAAAATAAATATTATTCCTAAATACCATTTAGATATATTTATATCCATAGCCTATCATGATCTCATGCAAAACCCAAATACATTACTTTTAACCACTTTCAATATAAGTGATTATTTATCAATATATTTTCATAAATTTTATTATTAAACAAATTCATAACAATTTATAATTCAATATATATCCATGGGTCCATTCATTCCATTTTCTAACCCAGTATCAAGTGTTGTCACACCTATAGATTGTCCTCATGTCTTAATCTCAATTCCAAATACCTTATAGGATCTATGGGAGGTCTAACCATACGGATTCAATAATTTCATCTGGTTACCAATTATGATAAGTGAAAAGAAAGGATTTCCACCATGATTTCACATTTTACATATAATAAAAGGTAAATTTAAACCTTGAGATGATATCATAGACCCGCCACCTCAAACAAAAGAATAATATAAAGGGATTAAATTTCTAGATCAATGATTCATAGACACTCAGCAATGTATATAGATGGACACATTCAACCATGGATGGAAGAAGGGGATTCACAGAAGAAGAAATAATATTTCACTAAGAACCAATGGTATTTGGTTATTCAAGGAATTTGGATCAAATAACAAATTTAAGAAACTATATATAAGAGTGAATGTTTTCTTATGATCCATAGAGAACTATCCATATTCATAAAGCCTAATTGATGCTTTAATTAGTGGTGAATATAAGCTTAAAATTGGTTTTAGGAGGTATAATTTTTTCCTGTATTATTCTAGGCTAGATTAATTCCCCCAACTAGACTATAGTGTTAAATGGAGTGATTTCATTATTGGATACCCCACCAGATAGTCGGGGTGTCTCATGTAGCATAAACATTCAGCCTATGCTAATCAACTATCTAGTGGGTCACACCAGATAGTCGATGATCCTCTTGATGTCTTACTGGGATTATGGGAAACACAATGGTTCTTTAATTCACAACATAGGCCATCCAGTGGTTCTATAACATCTCCATAACTACGCACAAACTATAGCATCCTCCTAGGTTAGCATTTCATGTCTGTGAACACCTCTGAAACAATTTTCTAATCTGACACCAGATATTGTTTTCAGAACTCAATAAGGCTAAAATGAAACATCAAAAGAAACATACCTACGTGATATATTGGATCTTATATACATTTTCACATACTTAAATCAACCATATTTCAGGAAATATAACATCATACTGGAATCCTATGTGGTTAAGGAGAATTATCTAGTTCAAAACATATATGGTCATCAATATACTAATGTTCATGTGCCAAAAAATCAACTAAATGACAAATTATCCACCCAAACAGACATTATTATCCTATGTGTCCTATATGGGTATGAAAATTCTCTATATTGACCTAAGACCCCACCCAGGTCCACTTTCCAAAGAAAAATTCATAACATGTGTGGATTTATTAATAATATTCCCACTAATCCAACAATGTTTTCCCATGATATATAAAATGAGATGATAATATGAAAGTAATAATCATATATGAAAAAACAAATTCACTTACCTTCACCCAAAAACACCCAAATATAGAAATTCCCATTATCCAATAACAATAAATCTATTCATCTTCCCCTGAGAAGGCTAATTCTTACTAGCATTCAAACATTAAAACATGAAATCACATATAAAGAGGTTGGTTATACGGGGTTTCATTTAAAAATAAACTATTTAAAGTCCCAAAAAGACCTTGTAATCATTCATCAAGGATTAAATTAGTAATCCACCATTTATAAAACCAAAAACATGATCTATTGAGTGATTACTTCAATAAAATGTCATCTTTAAAACCATTTCCAAAAAAGGCCAACGACACTCGAGAATTATGGAACAGTAGTTTTCCATCATTTTGGAAATCAAAATATTATATAATTTAATGATTTTACTATAAATGAGAAAATATGGAATTTCATATTCATAAATATTGATTAAACCATTAAAATAGATTTAATGACCGATTCACATGAAATACTACTTTTCTCATTTATTAAAAACTCATGAAAGAAATAGTCCTTTGATAAAGATATCAAAATATAATTAGCAACATTTAAAAATATGTAAAACCCATATTGAAAGAATAAGAAATCATAGATTTCATTTAATGATATATGCATGGGAAAATCTCCCTAAAATGTCATATCTTTCAATGACCGTGGAGGTAGTTTAACATAGAAAATCCTGTGAATCCTTAAAAATAAAAAGGGATCCAAATAAACCATAAAATTCAAAATACCCTAATCAAGAACAACAGTAGATCTCAAATTAATCCTGTTTAACCTCTATGATCAAGAAGTAATAATCAAGAAATAGATGGAAAGTGGTCATCATACATTAAATAACCACCCTAAAGACTTAAGTACCCCAAAGTATCTACCATAAATGATGGTATAAATAAACATGGAAAATATTGTAGTCATATTTACGGAATGAGAGGGGTAAGAAACCAAAAGGGGTCTAACTCATGTTGAGGAAAAGGGAAATCCCCACAATTAAAACATACATGACAACATTTCTAGTTTGAATCACTACTCATTGAATGAATTTCCATTCTGCCCAGATAATCATGTTATAAAATTATCTTTCATAACATGAAATTATTCTACCCAACACTGTGGATGATTTAAAATGGGATTGAAAAAAACAATGTAAAACTAGTTCATGACATGAAATATTATAGTCTACTATTTCTAGAACTACTTCCCATCTCATGTCCTCTAAATCCCATGAAAACTAATGAAAAATAACAACCCAATTTAAAAACCCTTATTAAAAAAATGAATGGTAGGGTATTAAGGTGACATGATAGGTCCAATAAAGTGGCGAACCAAGGCCACACTCTATGGAGACAGTACATGAAACAATATATTATAAAAATAATATAAATGAATCATACTAAGTAAAATGATAGGGGGTTTTTCAATGTTTATAACACTGAAATAATTATGTTTCAATGCAATTTTAGTTTTTCAAAATTTGGTTGATAAAAGGAAACATGAATATGGTTTTTTAGACAAAAATTATAGGTCATAATCAATCAAAATATACAAAATAATTAATTAATTAATCGTTATTTTATTAAATATAGTCTGAAAAAATATAATCATATAACTTATTGATATCCAAATCCTAATGAAATTGACTCCACCACTAAGATAAACTAGATTAAAAGTTTGTCTAACCACAAAATAAATATTCTTAAGATGATTTCTTGATTTTAAATTTTCAATAACTATATGTTGGAGTTAAATTGAGTCATAATGTCTTGCTTGAATTATAAATGAATCAATTCTAGAGATTTTATTTCAATACTATAAATATTTCCCATGTTTATTTTTTTCAATTAAGATTGCAGTCGCCTGATTCACACATTACTCAAAAAAAAGTGGAAAGTTTTTACAATTTCAATAATTTTAAATTTTAATGGAAATTAAAAAAATATTTTTTTTGAATTATAGTTATGTTATTAATTCAAATTTTCCTTGAATTGTCTACAAATTATAACTATTACTAAAAATAATACACTTTTTTATGGGTGGAGTAATTATTATAGAAACAATATTCTTATGAAAAGGTATAAAAATTGGATAACTCAATAATGTTTCTATTCAATATTTACATCCCAAATTTTTTAAGGAATGGGTAATTAAATTGATTAAAACAATATTAATTAAGCATAACTAGGGATTTTTTATATATAAATGAATTTTATAACTAGAAGAAGAAGAAGAAGAAAAAGAATTTTGAATCATTTCTTCTATAGTTTTCCCTCATCTAATGGATTTAGAAATTAAGTAAACAATTTTGAATTTCCATAAATTCATAATTCATGGTCTACCCCATCAAAATGTGGTAAACATGCTATTACTGAGTGGATTGAATACTAGTGTTTCAAGGGATCATATGATTAAAAAAGAAATTTAGACAAATATTTTTATCCATATTGCATTGACGTGTTGACCTCAAAATTTCAAAATTTATTTGTCCCTCAAAAAGATTATGATTAATTTAATTATATACCAAAATTACAAATTTTATTCCTATAAAATTTTAATTTATAATATATGGGTAAAATGGTTATGTGGTTTTCATGCTGATGTTCCTAGTGTGACCTTGAATTCACAACACATTTTATCCAAAAAATATATAATCCAACAAGGATTATCTTAATAAACAATGTGTCACATTGAGTGAATAATATTTTTATTGAATTTAAATTATATATAAGTAAAATATATTTATATTTATGTCTATAATACTTTATTTTACTTTAAAGTGTTAAAAATGGAATTTTTATCATATTTCCAACTGAATTATCTAATAAAAATATTTTTTATATGTAAATATATTTATAATAATTTAGATAAAACATATAATATATAGAAGTAAAATATTCATCAAAAATTTATCAAATCCCCACACATAACCATATTCATTCTCCGAAAATGTCACATGTTATGTATTATTGAATATTTATGTTAAGATATGCATGTTTACATTTCTTAATCAATGAAAAAATATGATAATAGAAATAATAAATTAAAACCTTAAATATAAAAATATGTGATATTTTTTGTCTCATAAATTACATCAAAATAAAATATAATGAGATTAATGACACCATTAATTGTGAAAAAAGTCTTCAGTTAACAATGCTACTAATTATTTACCTCTTTGTGTGTGTTTGTTCAAGAATTTGTCATCCATTTCAATGTTCACTGCCCAAAATATTTTAGAATATTATGGTCATGTATGTCTTCTCTACATGGATATTTATTTTCCACCGAACATGTTCTGTATTATTTTCAATTAAATTTCAAAACCCAATCACTTATGCCCTCACGTAATTAAAACCTTAAATACCTAATAAAGATATCCCGATAGGTTGTATATTCTATGCCTCCAATATTTATTATTACTATTATATTTTTTATTATTGAATGAACCTATTGGATATCAGGCACACATTCATATGTAAATTATATATATTGATCAAATTGGTTGAATTTTTTTTTTGATATATTGAAAGATAATTATTACAATCAAAATAAAATTACTTCATGTTGGTAATGAGTTATCCTTTCACGAAACACTTTTATTTGAAGTCTTATGACTCAAAAATGGGAGAATATTTGGATTCTTCCTGAACTTACCTAGAGAATTTTTGCAATATGGGATTTGTTGAATAGATTATTATATCCATTGGTAGAGGCTATTACTATATTTTCTTCCCCTTTTTTGAATTAAAAATAACGATGTAGACCTTCGGGTATATGTATTTAAATCCAAAATTCCTGAGAATACAGTTATTGAACCAAAACATTGACCTAGTAAATTCCTAGAAAACACACACATAGGTTTATGTACTCATATATAATCTCAATTAGAATTTTTGACATATAAAAATATACTAGGACAAAAATTATTCAATTTTTAATCTTATATGGATGGACAGACTAACCAAAATCCCAAGGTTTTGGCATTGTTCTGGGGTTATAGTGTGTATTAACATGAATAAAACTCTTTATGAATATTTCATTCTAACAAATAGATATTATAGCATCCATTTTGAGATACAATTTTAGAGGATGCCTAAATTATGTATGATGTGTAACTTCTGTGGACACATATCCTTTGAGTGTAGCGAGGAAAAGGTTTGAAACTTCTATAAATCTAAGGGACATGATGAATGATGTTGAATGATGAAAGGGAAGGAAAATATTATGAACTTTTATTTCCCTATAAATGAAGACCTTCAATCCTCCTCTTCTTTAGATGTAAACATGGATCATATATATTTAGATGACCATGGGGTGAATATCAATATGGTGGATCCCAGTGGACTGCTTCAAAACACCCCTAACCTCAGAGTCCCAACCTTGGCACCAAAACCCCTGAAGTAGTGATGGAGTTAGAAAATGAAATTTCTACATGGATTAGAATTTGTTAAGTAGAGTGGTTACCAAATCACTTCACCCACACTAAGTAGACATCCCTTCTTTATATGATCTCTTACTAGAGGATAGAAAAAAGTGGGTATGAAACATGGTGTTCCCAAACTAGAACATGTTTATCTAACCCTCCCAATAATGGATATGGGTAAGGAATAAAATATCAATACTGACCAAGTTGTTGACTCACTAGAACTAGAAGTGACACCTAATAAAAATACACTAGAGTCTATTCATGTTAAAACACATTTGTAATAATAGACTTCCATGAAATAGGACAACCATCATGATTTCATGGCCACTCATGTCAAATTCAAGAGACCCTTCATAATGGTTTCCACCTAAAAATCATCCAGAAGGAATATTTATCAAATAACCATACAAAATTAGTGAAATCCAGTAAATAATTTAATAGTCCAAATGGAATTTTTTCCCATGATGTTGAGGACATGAAAAACTCTAAAACCTACCAAGATGTCACAAAATCCCTTGAATGTAGTGAAATCACGGTGGGGACTACAATCCCCAAGTCAAGGAAGTAGAAAGGAATTGTAAAAAATATGAAATAACATATGTAGATGTCACAGAAGATAGGAACTCTAACTAGAGGTGGGTCTCTTAAAAAATGGGGCTAGTTTACATGAACTATCATGGGATAAGAAATTATCCCATGGTCATAGAACTTATACTTATTATTATGACCCGTAAACCCCCATTATTTGGGATTTTAAATCCAAATGTGATGTTTAAAATCTTCATGGTATTCAATTGGGAATTACATGGAAACAATTTTATCTCCCATAATTCCTATAATTGTGATATTTATCTCCTCTAGGTTCAACTTCATGATAGTCTTTAGCCCCTTTCATTTAGTATGGCCCATAGATTGTCTTGATGGCCTTATAATTACATGAATCTATTATCACTATTACCTTTATATATTCTTCCACGTATTACATTACAATAGGGTATCATTAGAGGTAGTTGGGAATGTTGTCACATGACATGAATCAAAAATGGATTGCTATTGGGTATTACAATATTGTTAGGAGGCATGATGATAAAATTATATATATTTTCAGAAGTATTTTATCTCATGAATTCTAGTTTTTTTTTACCACTAAAACATTTTGAAGGTCCAAATAATTGGGGCAGAGTTCACTATAACTAAATACAACATGAATGGTAGGGAGACTATCAATAATGATATATCCCTTGTCCATATTGATGATAGATGTTTTTTCACTTTGGAATCCAGATTAACCCATCCCATGTATCACTATAATAAGAATACAATAATTATTGATATCTTAATGCATCTTACATGGTCAACTCATCTTCCATTTAAATTAAAAAATTGTTGGATTTTCACACCTGGATGTAGGGTAGTTATTCAGGAGTTTTAGAAGATGGGATCCCATGGCATCCCCGTTAAAATGTTAGCTAAAAACATAAAACAACCCTAGGGATGATAAAGGGTGTGGATAAAACCACCGTTCTCTATGATGGATAATTTTATAATGGTATTTTAATATCAACTTACATTCTGTAAACATAGAAAAAAATTCAAGATATTCTCTTCAGAGAGGATGTTAAATCTCGTTCCCCGTTGGATGAGATTATAACCATCAAAGATGGGAAGACCCAAAATAAATTAAATTTATTTTTCTCATAGTATTGTGATAGGAACCCTAAGTACGTACACCACAATCACAATGAAAAAGGATCAGGAGAGGATTTAATTATGTCACCATAAATGGCTATCTTTTCACTTGTAAAAATTAAATTTCTAAAATAATGGTTGATTGTTTTTTAAAACAATTACTTAGATTGTTGAAATAATATAACTAAAAATGTTATTGAAAATACTCCACCATGCTTTGAGTATCATAAAAAATGACGCCTCACATTGGATCCTTCTAATGAAGATATAAAGGAAGCACTATTCTCTCTCAATATTGACAGTGTTGCTGGTCCTGATGGGATTAGAAATAAATTTTTTATATTATATGGGGAAACTATATATAAAGAGGTGGTTAATGTTATGATGGATTTATTCAACCATGAATTTTTTTCTTTTAAATTGACCCATACTTAATTTCTTTTGTACCCTAAAAGGAGAAAATAATTGAAATCAGGGACATTAGAAGATTTGAAATTTGGAACACCCTCCCAAAAATCATAATCTATGTCATTGCAGCAAGGATGGTTGGTTTTGTTAGGTAAACCATAACACTAAACAATTATGGATATTTCCCTTAAAAGAGAATACAAAACTGTATATTCACTGATTTAGAAAGTGTTAACATAATGTAGTTGAAACAAAAGTTTTGGAATGGTTTTCTCAAAATTGACAACATTAATGATCATGAAACCCTAAAATGGAGTTTCATTAGCCATGTTCCTATAAATTGTGGTTTCATCATTATTTCTATCGGACTGATCAACACTATTCTTAGTTTGTAAAGACTACTTGTTATCATCAATGGACCCCATGGATGTTTTTTTGAATGATATATGGGTGTTATGAAAGTATATATTCTCTCATGGGTTATTTTCACATTTTTAAATACTAAATCAATATATGTATAAATGAACTTTTCCATATATTATTATATAAATCTTTCATGTATGATAGAGTGGTTTTAACTCCCTCTCTCATTCTTTATGATGAAAATATCCATCTTTTTTGGGAAGGCCTCCAAAAAATCTATGTCTTCCATTTAATACATTTTTGGATAATATAAGGAATTTTAAAGGAATGAAATCATCTGGAATAAATATTTCATCATTCTTAGAGATGTTATTTATTGTTCTAGGTAAAAGAGAATTGATCAAACCCTTATAGTAAAATGGGGGGCTGGAAATTTATTTTCTGTAGTGTCTTATTAATTGGTGAAAGATAAAAGATTTTATCATGAATTTTTTTTTTGGAGTTATCAATTAGTTTTCTAGGTGGAAAGTCAATTCTATGTCACAATATTGGAGAGTATTCTTTATCATGTTGTCAATCACCTCTAAGTTTATCGATTCATTCTCTGAATATATATGCACAATAAGTTTTATCCAAAATGTTTAAAAACTATCTGGAATTTTAGATGGATTAGATCTATCAATGAAATTAAACATGTTATCGTTGCATGGAAATATTATATCATGCCCACTAACATGGGGTTCATGGAATCAAACACCTCATGATTTTCAATGATGCACTTATAGAACATTTACCATGAATCTCTTATTATACAATGATCTTAGTCTTATGATTCATTATTTTATGTTCACCATATTGTTATTGAATGGGTTTCCCTATTATGTTTCCTTATCCTGTTGGCCAAACATCAATCACTCTTTCAATGACTTGATGTGCATCTCAAAATAGTGGGTATGCATGTCATACAACATAAATTGTTTGTGAACCCCAAGGCTTGATAATTCCTATGGTGAAACTATTGATATCACTCCCAATATATATCACTTTTCCATTAATTAGTTTATCTATATAAACCCCATTAATGATATAATTTTCCCAACTCAAATATCTCTTTTGATGTAGATATATGCTTTCATGGATAACGATAATCTCATAATGACTCCAAATAGAAATGGAAATTTCAATTCCAGATATTTCAATAGAATAAGATGTGAAGTATTATATAATACCCCATATTTTCTAATCAGTTTTAGACCCCCTTAATATAGACATAAAAAAAATCCATCGTTGATGATTTGGAGAGGCCATATTCAAACACATGATCTACTATAAAGGTATGGCTTCCAGATGGCCTCTTCCTTCCATCTATGATTGGGGGATAAGGAAATCATAAAACAACTATTTATTAATTATGGATTAAAATAAAATATCGAGACTACATATTAAATATTTTTAGAATCAATATCTATATAGAAAACTGGATATAAGTCCTTCGTATATCCATTTCCGCTACATTCTAGAGTCATTGGGTCAAACAACATATTGATCGATGCTTATACATATTCCATATTATGAACCAAGGGATAAAATTATGTACTAATATTTGACAAATAGGTCCCCACTACTCATTGTGCGCATCATTTTTTCACTATAACATCTTTTATGCCTCCATATTATTGAATCCATGGACTGGTTAGGTTCCATTGATAGGGGTGAATCAGTGGTACCTGAGTTTTACAAATTCTCTTCTAATTCCACCACGTGAACTTTTTTTTACGTTCTTTATCAACTCATTATAAAATCTCAATCATATATATAGTGTAGTTAAGATAAGAGTAAACTTATAACATAATATTTATATGGTTCATATTTAATACATAATCCTTTCCATATTGGTTATTCTACCCAACATGGATTTTCCACTATAATACTATTATCAATTACAATGGTTTAGATATAAATCAGTTATACACCCCTTTATTCATCCTCCAATTGATCATGGTTATACCTCCCATCAATCAAACTCTTCTACCTTGGTTTGTTAAACCCGAAACCAACTTCTTATCCTTTAACCTCTTTAGCAACTAGTTATACCCTAGTCATATGATCATCCATATTATAAATAATCCACTATAGAATAATCTCTTGATATTTATACATGGGATTTATGGATCATACTGGCTGATGTACTACCTCAATTACTTCAGTAGTGATGGTCTAGAGACTCACATTGACTCTTCGATAAAAGGATTCATCGGGTTCCCAAAACAATCTTGCAATTCATCTCTATGTATTTTCACTACATAAAACACATATTTTATTCATAAAGTTATCATGAATAATATATTCAATATCACCCATGATTATTAGTATCATGTCGTTCTCATTCAAATCGGCTCATTTTTTCTTGATTTATCTCACATTTAAAACTTCTAAAGACTTAGTCTTTATTATATATCTAACATGGTATTTCAATATTCATGAACATAGTGATTCATCATTAATCTCTATAATTTTTCCATAGATTCATTAATCTAGACATATCTTCCATGGTGAATCATATAATTTTTTGTAGAATAGGTCTTCCTCCATGATGTAGCACCATGTCCATTTATAGAAGTGAAAATTTATATAAATTTTCATCTAGTGAAATACTATGCACTCTAGTGTATCTAAATATAGGATTAAAATCAACTTTTTGTTAATTAAAACCCTTAAAATATGTAAAGTATCACTACATCATGGCCATGTCATTATCATGGAGGTTCTATGATGAAGTAATAGGTCGTGTGGAAAAGCAGTTGTCACCCTATATTATTATAAGTTTACGACCCCATCAATGATGTATGAAAAAATCATGATAATACCCTTCCTTTTTCAATTTTGTCTAAATTTATAAAAGATTAACTATTAGAGTCTCCATGTTTCTCTAAGATATGTATTGTATTTATCATGCAGTAAATTCATCTAAATTCTATGTTTCATTATATGTCATCATGGCTAAATGTTTCTGGATCATGCATGGAAGATGAATGAATATCATTTTCAACGGTTATTAAGATATATATTAGATCTCAGGAGGATGACATATTATTATTATAATATGGATAAGGGATTTTATTTGAACTTATGGATACAGCTTTGATTTTCATAGCTCATCAATAGTTGATAACTTGATGAAACTGAATCCTTGAATAAGTATGATGAATGTGATGATGGCCATGATAGAATGTCCAGGATTGACTGGATCTGGTGGTGTATGTTTTGTATGTAACATTTACTGTGAAGTAATAGTAACTAAATTCTCTCTATCCCACATTTCTTATGAATTCAGATGAGGTACACCTAATAAACATTTTTGTGTTATTGATTTATCCATCCAACATTAGTGTTAGGAACCTGAAACATTTCACAAACATGGTATTCATGGACCTTGATTAACATTTGTTTTCCCTACTACACATATTCTCATTCACACCAGTGTAAATCCATGGGGTCCCAATGCATCCCACCATATACATTCTATCCCTATGGGAACTATGCATCATCCTACCACAACATTGGAGGGCTAGGATGGATCCGATGTGTGGTTGAGCTTGCTCCCAAAATTAATGGTCGAGCTACCCTTGCTGGTTTATTTTGTTGGACATTTTTTAGTAAGCTCCTATAAAATTATATTCAATGTTAGTTCCATATAATTAGGAATATAAATTCACAACCTGACTTTCACATCAATCCCCATGTAACTATTTTATTTTTTCATGGAAATCATAAAATTCCTATGGAAATGAATATTTTAATGGTCTTCTTAAACTTTTTATAAACAATTCTCACTTTGTCAAATTCATTTCTCACATATCTTTGAGTTTTTATGTCAGATCATTAGTTTTCATATTTACATGGAAAATTGTTAAAGAATGGAATTTAATTAAAATATATTACCTTTAATTTTTAAATGAAGGAATGATATCACAAGATATATTAATAAGCATCTTTATTTAATAAAAAATAATACTTTCTATAGTAACGCATTGTAGAAAACCAAAGTAAAATAAGCTAGGTTATCTAAGGTATCCATCATTTTTTTTATATTATACTAATCTCTAATATTTATCAATTCACTTGATAAAGGGTAAATAATATGATTTATCACATTAAATTAAAATCATCCACACACATAAAAACCAAATTAAATTAATCTAGTTTATAAGAATAAACCACACTTTATCTCATTTTTCATAAACCAATAACTATCCATTAATAATTTTAATTAATAATTATGGCTAGGCTTGTGAGTAGAATACCTCTAAACTCATGAAATCTACCCCTAAAGGTATGAACACATTAATAATCCAGGAAATTGATGAAATCTTTGATTAACAAAACTTATCCATAAATTAAATATATTGTAGCTCATAAAACATAAAAAAGTATGGAATTTGGAGGAACAATTTGGATTCCAAAAATTTCTTAGGAGGTAGATATTAGCCTCCTAACATTGGCCACAGTTTTCTTTATTTGGGTGAAATATTCATGAGGTTATGTGGAACCAGTTCAGTTTTACCGTACCTTTCATGCGTTTAACCATCTTTATTTAACTTTTTGGGAATTTTTTAATCAAAAATTTTCTTTTTTTACACTTAATATAATAATTATGTTTCATTTATTTTCCCTTACACTTTTGATCAGCTAGTTTTCTTCTATCTCAAAATATTCTCCCCAAGATTTTGGATTCTTATTATTTCCCTGAGAGGACAGATTATTCCAAAATTTTGATTCTTTATGAGGAATCTTCTATAAACACCAACATTAGCCTATGAATCTTATTCTCTTTTTTTCAATAAAAGTCATCTCAAATTTCAACGGTTGTAATCCTCTTATATTTTTGAGTGGGACCACTACTCATTCAGAAACATCATGGGAGAAACATCTTTATACCTATTTTCTAAACCAACCTTGATGTTTTAGGTTTATAAGTATTCTTCACCATCCATACATTCCCATATTTGGGTTTTAAATGATTACTAGAAAGTGAAATATTGTTAGTAAAAAATGGTAGATTTTCAGTAATAGAATACCTTATCCTTATAGGTAGTTTCCATTTTATGATAGGATGTTCTCATGATCATATTTCCACAAAAATGTGTCTTCATGGAGTCCGAACAATAAATTTAAACATGTGTTCCAATATCTATTTTTTCTAGTAGTTTTTAATGTTCTGGAAAATAACAATTCCTGGTTCTTCAATTTCACCTCAAATTCAATCCACTTCATGTTGTGTGTTTCCATTTCCTCATCAATATATTTAAGCATATCATCCCAATTCGCATATATATTTGTTATTTATTATCGATTACTTTTCCTTTAATATTGAAAAAAATATCGTTTACATTTTTATCTTTTTCCTCAAATTGAGCATCTTTGATATTCATAGAGACTTTGTTCGAGTTTTCATGTGCATTGAAATCTTATACAACAAACCATATCATAAAAACATTATCAAAGGAATAAATATTAAATTATTCTTTAGTATAAATAATGGATTTCTCTCTATATTCCATCAGGTTTATGATAGTGATGAAAATTTTGAACTTCTTAATTACTACATCATTTAATTCATTAACAACTTATTAAAGATGTGATTTGTCAAACAAAACACCATTGATGGTACCAAAAATAGACTTAATTTCTTAGTTAGGAACATTTTTTATATTTCATCCAATTATTTGCATTCCTCCATTTATTTTTGGATTCTTATTCATCTTCATTACCACTATTTTATATTTTTTTCAGAGAAATTGAAGGAATAACCAATTTTTCTCATCTTTAGAGGTAACTTATGCTCTGATAATTATTATCAAATCCAAATAATAGAACAGTGGCACTGAGAGTGGGTTCAAATAGTGGTACCTTTTTTATAAATTATCTTGTTATTATACCTCATAAACATTTTTCTAGTTCTCAAGAAAATTCAATAGAAACTCTAAATCTTACCACATGTGTTTTTATGATATGATTGAACACAAAAAATGGTTCTTAAATGGTTTAATACAAATCCCAACTACTTTATATGATAGTTATTCCCCCAAAATGTATTCTCCAATACAATAATTTAATAAATTACAATAGTTTAGGGTGAAACTAGTCAAGCACTCTAGTTTTCCTCCACTATTTGATCCAACTCTACTTCTTTGGTTGGTTATACTCCCAACCATTATCTTCTCCACAAGACTCTACATCAACAAGTTATACCCCCATACAAAATATCATTCTTCATGTTTATAATCCATTTTATGATTACTTCTTAATCTTTTTCCATGTTATTTCATGATCATACTATCTCATATACTTCCTCAATTACTTCTGTAGTGTTGGTCTTGTGACCCACATTCTCTCTTTTATAAAAGGATGTATTGGGCTCTAAAAAATTATCATTATGTAATGCTATTTTCATTTTCACCACCTAAATAACATATTTGTATTCATCATATTATCATTAATAATATATTCAATACTACCCCAACTACTGGAATCATGTGTTTCTCATTCAAATTGGTTCATTTTTTCATAATTTTTCTATAATTTAAAACATCTAAATACATGGTTTTCGATAATTATTTCATCTGGTAGTTTAATATCCATGATCATATAGATTCCTCATTTAACTCTCTGAATTCACTCAGGGATACTATGGTGTAGACATATTTTTCACAGTGCATCACAAAGGCTTTTGTGGTGTAGTTATTTTTCTAAAATATAACACCCTCCCAATTTAGAAAACAATAAATCTAAAAAAAATCATGGTTCAATACAATTCACTATAGTGTATCCAACAATAGGTAAAACTTTTTAATTATTTTAATTACAACCCTTCCATAGTATAAAGCAACATTGTGTCAAGTACATCTAATTAACAAAGAGTTTCTGTGACAATGAAATAGACCCTAATGCATAACTGGGGTCACCCTATACATTTATACATACAGAACCTCATAAATGGAGTATGAAAGGATTGGGGTTACAACCTTCCATTTTAAATTCAATCAATATTCATGAAAAATTAATTTCTTGTGTGCCCATATATCCCGTACATACCTCATGTATTTATCACCCATAAACTTTAAATGAAATCTCAATTTCATCAGGCATCATCATAGCTTCATGATGCCTGTTCATAAATGGAAGACGCATGATTACCATTTAGAACATTTATTTCAGTCCATAAAAGATCAGATGATGATTATATGATCTTATCTTAAAATATAAAGGTGCTTCTATTTGATCTAGTGGATGTGGGGATGATGTATATGTCTCTTCAATTGTGGATAACCATGTACAATTGAATCCTATAATTTATATAAAGAATATTACATGGGTCATGATCAGATGGATATGATTAGATATATGGATTTAACATGTTATGTAAATGAAATATTAAGTTGGGTAATAGAAAACTCATTCTCCCAACCCCACATCCCAATAGATGTTGATCAATGAATGATTAGTAACAATTATGTGTCATTGATTTCATGAGTCTATAACTGTGTTCAAATCCAATGAAACTGCACACACTCAGGCTTCGCCAATCTTCTTAAACCATATTAGCCTAACATCCCAACTCTTTCTGTTCACCCATCTGTTTCACTATTATCCCAATGTATCCCACCATGCACATTCACTCCATGTGGTCATTATGCTTCATCCTTACGCCATGATAGCTTTCCATGCTAGCTTCCATGTGTGGTTAAGCCTAATATAAAATTCATGGTTTAGAAATCCTTTATGATTTTATTCGATGACCACATTTTTCATAAACAACAATAAAAAGATTATCAATATAAGTTCCATATAATTATAAACATAAATTTTTAAACCAACATTCTCATCATTCCTCATGGAATTATTTTCTTTTTACATAGCCTTCATTAAATCCTCATAAAAATAATTATGTTCATGTTCTTATCCAACTTGTTGAAAAAAATTCACTTCATTATATTCCATTTACACATGTCTATAAGCTTTGTGATTATTTCACCAATGGTCACATTTACAAGGAAAATTATTGATGAATGATATTAAATGCCGATAAATGACTACAAATAAATTATCTAATAATCACTACATCATCTTAACATACTAAAAAAATATTAAAACTCAATTGAAAACAAAATCAATAAATGGTCTCAACACATAGTTCAAAAGCGTACATTTGAAAATGATATTTTTCATCTCAACACTTTATTGTATCTCGTTGTACATAGCTATGAAATAAAGACCCGGGTTTTAAAATTGGTCACTTGGATTACCCATATCCCTTCATGGTTCAAGGTAAATTTCTATATCAAGGATTATTAAATTCCAATACCCAATGGGTCTATACTTTTCAACCACACTCAGTGTGTCTTTATCATGCTCTGATTATCTCATTATATTGGAAATGGAATTCGATATAATTCTAAACTTTGTTCCATGTTACAATCTATCAAAAATTTCATCCATTATAAATGAGAATTAATTTGGATTGAATTAGATTAAATACTTGATATTTATTCCTTATAGTCATGAAATAGTAATTTTCCATGGAATTTTATTCTATATATAGATAAATTTCATTAGGACACTAGTCACCACAACATGACGGTATCACATGTTCATAGGGAGGCTAACCAATTTGTGGATTCTCTATCTAAGAGAACTATTAGTGATATGATATCTGTGTGGTATTTTTGGATTCCTTCATATTTCCAAACATTGGTTGATATAGATATATAGGGTTTCATTGAATACATACATTATAAAATTATTTATAATTCATGAAATTGTTTCTTACATATTTCTTAATAAATTTTGGGAACCATTTTCCTTGATCCTAAACCTCTGGGGTATACTATCAATTGAATAAGAAAAATATCTCAATTCATAGTTTTATGTGGTGAGATGATGTGTTTCATTACATAAAAATGAGATCTATCAGTTTAAAAATTTATATGATCATGAAATCACACAACATAAATCTACATAAAAATTAGTATAGTGTAGGTGAGTTCAAGGTTGAACCAATAAGAAAAGGTATATAATAACATTAAATTTAAATACAATGACATATGATTACTATGTTTAAAATAAAACTAACTAATCTAACTAAGAAAAAAATTGATATATGATGAGATTTCAATGGAAATTTTAATCATTAATTTCATGAAATAAAAAATTGAAACAAATCAAAAAAAATGTTTTTCATGGTCACGCACTAATAAACACAATAGGCATGGTGGACACTATCCACTCCCACATATATCTATCTCTCAAGGTTTAGGGTACTTTAGATCACTCATATGTGTGTAACACAAAACTATATTTAAATATAGAATATGATGCTAACCAAATATTCATTGTGAGAAACTCACACTACAGAACTCACTCTTAATCAAAAATCACTCATTCAAACTAAGAAAACATGCATTCTCAATGAAAGAAAGAGATATAGAACACACTCCCAAACTCCAAACAAAATGATTATGCCTTAATAATATTAGAATGTATATAATTTAAATAATATAGGAATGGATGCTCATCACGCGAATCAATTATTGAAAATATTTTATTAAATCAATTCCCTCTTATATAGAAAACCATAGAATAAGAAAATATATGTTATCATTCCATCAATGAGAGGGTATAAAAATAAATAAAACCCTAATCTAAGAAGTATTTTGGGACTCCTCTATATCATAACTCCTTTGATGTCTCCTCTAGTAGATATTCATTTTGAGTGTGGTGAAATATCCCATTATTTATAATGACATCTCCATGATTTAACATTGAAATACCTTCTTATGTTTCATCAATTTTGACTATTTATATTTGAATCAGTAAAATTTAATTATTGTCTCATATGTTATAGTACAATCTATTTATTTATGTTATTGATACTATATTTTGGAAAGATATATATATTCCATTAAAATTGTTTATCTTCCACCGTATCAACTTTTCAATTAAAATCAATTTTCAAAAACTCGTTTGATTGACCATAAAACCTATTTAATTCATGTCATTATCAACATAGAATCATCCTTAATTGTATGCATGTTTGGTGGATTGTACTTACCTTTTCTATGTTAGATAATCATGGAGAAGGAATTATCTCAAAGTTTTTTTTCTACACATTTAATTATTCTTTCACTTTACATGCATTCCCTGACCATCAAAAAACTGTAATGAAATGTGTTCCAAATTACAGTTTTATATATTAATCACAAAATTATTAATCGAAATTATTCCATTCAAAATTTAATGCTTTATTCATTGACACACCTCTATTAAATCTCTATAGGATTCCCAAGTTGATCAATACACCCAATCCATGGGATTTGTGAGTTTTTCATCCTCTTTCCACTATAGGAATAACTCACAATGAAATAAAAACTATATATCATGCTTAATCCTCCCCATTCTAAGAAACATGGATATAAACCTATTCTTCATGTCATTTCCCACTCTATTCCTCCCTATGAAATGTGTATACTTACTACATTACTGTAGTCAGGTCCATTTGTATCATCATTTCATCATGGGCTTCATTTTCTTTTATGTATCTCCCATGGGGGTTTTCATAACACTAACTGGTGTTCCAATGTGATCACAGTCTATTTTAGTAGATGGATACTCTATCCTAAGCTTCCCCGTCTATGGTAATTGGTTTCTGGGGCCATTTTTTAATGATCGTCTGGTGAGCATAAGGTATGAAGCCAGTTACATGATATTTCTATGTTTAGGGATGAAGAGTTGAGGAATTATGGAATATCTTTGCATTTAGGTTCATAATGTCACACTTATATCTAAATACCACATCATTTGTTTAATATGGATACCAGTATAGTATAACATTTGATGTGCCCACCCTATCATAGAATCATTCCAATGGGATGGGATCTTGGTACACACAACTCACACCATGAACCCATTCCCACCCTCATGGGCCTCGACCCAACCTATATGTATACCCTATCATGACCTATTATATCTCTTTTGTGTCAATATGTGCTTATATATTCTTATGCTAGTCCCCTATAAGGCTACCTCCATTGGCTGGGTTAAAGGACATTTCTTGCTCCAATATAAGAAAAGTCACTTCAAAATATAAATAAATATAATCATTTATTTACCATTATCAAAATCCTTTTAAAAACAATTTTTTTCCTTTCCACAAAATGATGTTAATAATTAAAATATACATCAGTTATTAAATCAATAATGATATGAGAATATTTAATTCAAGATGTTAAAAATTCATTAATTAATATAAAAACATTAATGTATAAAATAGGGATATCAAATACCCCACACATAGGCCAATTATTTTCCCCATGCATAAAATATTGTTAATTAATTATATATAAACTAAATTATCCAATTATTTAAATTTTATAGAAAAAAAACCAAATAATTTTCAATTGGGAGAAAAATATCATGTTCCATAAAAAATATAAATTCATCTTGATAATATTTAAATAAAAATAAACAAATATATTAAACATTTTCCTATTAAGAAATATGGGACTTTTTTTCCATCATTCACATATCATAATCTATTATTACTAATCATGTCAAGTCATGATCTACCACACATTGAATTTTTTCACTCTTTATTTATTGTGAAAATGTATATAGATGTATTCTTATACCATGAGTACTTCCTCCTCCCATATAATATTAAAGTACCTTCATTATTCACATTGTAATAAAAAATATCAAATTTATGTTCTAGTAGTTGAAATGTCCAAAGTTATCTCGATAAATATGCTCATGAATGAATTGTAAAAATTATGTCTATAAATACTCTTGGGAATGAATATATATCGAATTGTTTAATAACTCATTGAATGGAAAAAATAATGTAAGAAACAAAATTAATAAACATAAATCATGATGAATGGTTGAGATATTTAATTTACATAAATCAAATAATTTCCTCAAATAATTAATACCTATGCTTCACTATAATCATTCAATTCTCTATCTTAATCATTAAAAATTACAGAAATTAAAATTTAAAACATGGAAAAATTGGATTAATAAAAAACTCATGTCTCCAAGTTCAAAATATTTCATCAAATTAAATATGGGGCATGGAATTTTAAAGATAAAAATAGATATGTTTTATGAAAATGATTAAATAGATAATAAATTTAAAAGTTAAATACCATTTAAGTGAAAACATTATTGTCCATATCATTTTTTATTCTCATTGTTCCTTCATCTTCATGTAACGAAAAAATAAAACAACAAGTGAAAGTATAAGGTCTATTAAATTATGACTCTAAATTATATGGGAATTGAGAACCACTTCTTAAATTTAATTCCAAATATAATTCATAAATATAAATTCATATAAAGTAATTAAAAACATTTTTTCCTAAATAAAAAATATTTTATTGGTTATGTCCATTTATCTTTACCTTACCTCTTCCAATATTTCATTATAAGAGTTGGGTATTGAACCAAATATCTCAGATTAATCCAATCATGTCTTTGTTTCAAAACCAATGTGGATCTATTTTTATTATGAATTATTCTCATCCTTTTCCCAAATTTATGAGATAAATATGTAATAGACATCCCTAAGGAGTGAATCGGAATATTACATTCTATTAACACTTTTTATTATTCCTTGTTTTCCTTTATGTATTGTGGTATCATGTGTGATTTTTTAATGAACTTTTCAATTTCAACAATAAATTCCCCTTATTCCCCACTAATATGCGTGAAGTGAACTCTATAAAATTGTGTTAATAGTATAAAGAATGTAAAAATTTATCCAAACATGGTACCCCTATTCATATTTATTTTTACAAAAAATGAAAAAGTTTTAGCCATTTGTCATAAGTAACTAACCAAATCCATAACACTTTTAATGGAAAAAGTGATAAACCAAACTATTCAAAGACCAAAAGAAATTATAAAAAAACTAAAAAATAGAGGACTCTAAGAATCATAATCCCTAAATAATTTCTAGGATATATAGGATACCTGAGTGTCTCGAACGTCATTTAAAATGACTTCAATATGAAACCCCAGCTTATCCCCGAATTACATTTATTTTTATTAATTTTTCATCCTTTTTTGAATCCCATTATAAGAATAAGATTATTATTATTAATCTATGCGCTCTACTCATTGTTTTTAATCATGATTAAGGGGTCTTCCCATTATCCTATTAGCTTCTTAATCAGTGGAATTTATCACAAAAAACATTTCCACTATCTATTCATCTGAATGCAAAAGCAAGTCCAAAGGTTGCATGAGTGTTGAACCTACCTCCTGATGGTTTATTGAAGCCTCATGGAGGGGTGAAACCCCATGATCCTCAGGATCAACATATATAGTGGCCTTAGTGTCACCTTCAATCATCATGTATTTTGACTCTTTGGTGGATCTTGTTTCGATTAGAAGTTATAATCATGAAAAATCCTTCCACCCTTTCATATTATCCTTCATACATTTCTTCCTCCTTATGCTCAGTGGGCCTCTATATTTAAAGTCATCAACATTATCACAAAATGAATTTTAATCATATTAATCATTGTACTAAGACCCATGGGCCCCCTTTTCATATGTCTACTGGACAAAATTTTCTTGAACCAGACTAATAGTCTCTAGTCATTCAATGTGGTTTCAAAGATTAATATTTGTAAAATCCATTCTTGGGATTTAACAAAACCACTCATATACCCTACACCTAACACTTTCTAACATAAAATTCTCCCTACCTTTCTATTTTTTGGGTCCACCTCTCCCATAAAAGACACTCCCTAATCGCACTGACTATGAAATGCATGGATTAATGGAAGGCTTAAAACCTCTATCTACTTCCTTATAAGATCCCACTTCTAATATGTTTCCACTATCCCATTGCACTACCAAACCAAAAGGATTTTCCAAAGGAATATCTGATAAAGAATAAAAGAAACCACCTACCAATATTGTATCATCCTTCATAGAGGGGGATTCATGTAAACCATTTAATCCCCAATATTCCCATGCAAGAAACATAAAATATTATCTAACTATAGTTTTCCACCCTGAGTCATACACTTCGCATACTTAACACCAATTGGATCAACTAGTTGGCTCACTCCAGAAAAAACTTTTTCAACCACCAAACCACTGCCACTACCTCCTTATACTAGAGCTTTATGATGGTCATGTCCTTATTTCCATGCCTATATAATACCATTAAATGGACCAATGTTTTGTAGCAGGAACAAAAATCTAACCATGAATCATAAAAAGCTATTTGTTTTAGGGGAAATCTTCCCCCACTATAATTCACACAAACCCAAGAGGAAATCATGAAACAAAGGCTTCCACAAAAAATCGATGATAAACAATGTGACAAAGGGATCTAGTACTATTTTATGCACAAAAAAATCTACCATATAGGTTCCCAAGCATTATTAAAATTGAAGGATTATTAAATGGTAGAGGATGTTATAGAAAACTGACACGGAGATCTACTATAGGAGAGTGACACTTAATATGGAATTTATACAATCATCAAAAGTGGTATAATTGGAGACCATTGCATCTATGAGGTTCATTAGACCAATCCCTGACCATATTTTCCTCTGATGCGAAGAGAATCAAGATGTGTCTAGGTTATAGATGACCCACCACTACTCTATCCTATAAGCACCATGCCCTTAAGATAAATATATCAAACAAATCCCCTTATGGGCGCCACTTCTTGAACTAATAAATCAACAAAAATTTTGGAGCCTTGAATCTGGGTTGAAATCCGAGGTCGAAATTGAATGATTCAGATGTCCATTAATTCGATCTTAAACAGAAAAGTTATGATTGGTCTATGGGAATGATGGAGGAAATTAGGGGTTATAGAAAGTTGATAAGAAATTAGATGTCACTCTAATGAAGGAATTTTGATGTCCCTCCCCCGAAGGGGGTGGTGTGACTGGATCATTAGCCATCACCATCCCATGAGGGGAGAAATAATCACAGAGAAACCTTCAATGGATAAAATATTCACATGAACCCCTCTTGAGTGTCATGTTCAATTCACTTCTCCACCACTATTGGCATCATGTTGTCCATAAGTAAAATGGGTCATATCCCATTTTCTTCTTATTTTTATTCATGATTAGATGGTGGATTTTATTATTCTTATTTATTCAGTAACTTAATATATTTTATGGTATATTCAAATAAAATATCATTATTAGTTTCATCCATATAATCAAAGGAAATACTTACCTTGAAATATGATTCTGATTTATCTCGTACAAATTGTTTTTTGATAAATCATTTTATTTGAGCTTCTTCCTTGGGTTATTTCATAAGTTATTTATCCTAATTTTCCAATTATTCAATTAATATTCATATCTATTTTATTTTACATTTCAATCACCAAAGTGGATTATTTTTGTTCAGGTGTAGTTTTGCTACCCTTAATTTAATTCATCTCTCCTGTACTTGGATACTTTGGATCTAACTTTTAAGCTCATTATTTTTTGTGGTAGATTTTAAAGTTAGACGTCCATTTTAATATGGAGATTCATATTTTATTTTCATGTGTACATGAAACCAAAAACAAATTAGTGCTTAAAATTAACAAAATTATATAAAATAAATATAAAATAAATAAACCAATAAAAGTGGTTAAATTTATTATTATAACCTATCCCCGCTAATGGTTCCAAAAATTGTAGTGTGTAAGGGTGTTGTTACATCCCAATGGTCTCCATTAGTTGATAAATTTATAGGAACAGAAAACCACACAATGTATGACTACTAAAAAAATTTAGTGTCACTTAATCTGAGGTCAAAATTAAGGGAAATGGTGGAGAGTAAATTTAATTTAAATATTTTGACTTATTTTGACATATATGGGATGAAAAAGATTATAAATAAGTGTAATGTGAGATTGGATGATATTTAACCTGGAATTTTCAATATTATATTCATGGAATAATTTATTGAATCTAATTGTGGTAGATATAATTTCATCAAAATAAAGACCTTGTGATTCTAATAGAAACTGGGGGACATTCTTCACTCTATCAGATCTTCATTTTTCAATGGTATGGGTACTTCAGATCACTCTGAGGTAAGTAAAATAAAACCATATATAAAAAATTGAATATAAAGGTATTTAAATTCCCATAGTGAGAACCACACACTCTAGAACTCACTTTCAATCCAAAAATCACACTAGGAAATTATTTGTGATCAGTGGGAAAATAAATATAGATCATATGACCTGACTAAAAAATTGATCATGCATTGAGAAAATAATAATGTATTGTATTTAAATTATAGAATAATCAGAAACCATCATGAAAATCAATCATTGAAAAAAATTTAATAAATAAATTCTCCTTCCATAGAAAAACCAAGAATAATAATGTTTTTCCTCTCCTGATATCCCTATGAGGGTAGATGAAATAAAATCCTTCTGTATGCCACATTAATAGAATCCATTATAGTATCCCTCCTTTAATTTCACCTCCAATAAAAATTCCTTTTTAATGGGGTGAAACAAGAATTAATTTATTGAAAGATATCCAAAATATATCATTTAAATCACTTCTTATCTTTCATCAATCATCCATATTTTGATTTGAAATAGATAACTTTATTTATAATCTCAAATGTTCTTATATTTTCTATTTTTCCATATTAGAGAGGGAGAGAGGGTATTTATTCTGGATCTATCTATTATCTTAAAAAAGTTTCTCTTCCACTCATTTCTCTTATGATAAATACACTCAATTAACATTCTATTGCAGACTCTTATTCTAATTTTGAGAATCTACTATATGATTATGAAATTGAAATTTATATTTTTATGGATTTTATTTATTATTAACTGATTTCAATGATGTATATTCTGACACCAATATACATTGTGAACATGTCTCACTTCTAATGAATTTTACATCAATACAACACTCGCAAAAATTATAACTCAAATCATAACCCCAAATTTGATTTTTTTTATACCTATTGAATGATGAAACATTTCAAATTATTATTTCTAATAACATTATAACCAAAATAGAAACACAAATTTTAAATATTTTATGGTTGAATAATATGGAAATTTAGTGGACCTTAGTAGACATACAAGTTATTATCCCCTCCATTTTAATGCATAATATTCTTTGGTAGGAAGGAAAAAATTAGTTAGACCCCTAGAAAGAAGACATAAACCAACACTATTAAATGATTTAAAGGAATTGGTGGAAAAAAGTATTCTGTTATGTATCATTTACCCCAGTTTTTACTCTCTTTGGTGATGATATGGTTTTGTTTTACAAATGAAAATGGGTTTCACTATTTTAAAAAATGAATATGATGAGTTAGTTCCCATGAGAGTAAGAAATAGTTGGAAAGTGTGAATAGATTATTGGAATCTAAATCAATCCAACTGTAAATAACAATTACCTTTCCCTTCACTTGATATATGATTGATATACTTTCGGGTTGGATAAACCAATATATGTTGGATGGATTATTTGGATATTTTTTTCCCCAAAACTACATAGAACTAGGAAAGTACAAAATACACCTATTCGTTTCATAAAAAATCATATTGTTTTCTCTTTATTCAAAATTTAATTTAAAATATAAATACTCTTAAATTAAAAAAATGAATAATTTTTTCAAGATCAATTAAATCCCTTATTTAAAATTAATATTTTTATCGAAAATAGGGTTATCAATGTGTGATGTTTCAAAGTGAAATATAATTAAATAATTTACCATAATCCAATATCACAAATGAAAATTTAAAAACATAAATTGATTTATAATGATACAAGTTATATTATCATTGAAAATATTAATGTTTAACCAAAATATACCACTAATAAATAAATAATTCTCATAATTGACACTATAATGATGAGATTATGAAAATAAAACCTTAATTTTCTATAAGTTTTTCACATAAATGAGCATGTGACATGGCTAATTTTTTTTATAAAAATTATCTTGTTTTTATAGGTTTTTGTTTTTCTTTTTTGAAAATGACACGAAACCAAAAATATCTTATAGAAGATGCCAAAAATGTTGTCCTCTCCCTATAAAAGATAAGATATATTGTTCTAAAATTAATATTATTAAATTATATATTACCATATTATTTAGAATTTAAAAATAAAGATAACAAAAAATTGATAGGTCTAGGGATAGACTGATGTTGTCAAGTAATGATCTGGTTTTGTATTGTGGTGAAATAATCAACATGTATAGGAATTGCATAAATGTATTTTTTTGATAAATTCTCATTAATTGTAATGATTATTTACATGGAATCATTTGAAATATCTGCTAAAATATATAGAAAAACATGAGATATAACATATGTTCACAACCATCAGGAATGAAAAAAACTAGGCATCAATTTTAGTTGTGATATTTGGAGAAGGGCATTGACTCCCATATGAAACATCCACTTATGGATTATCATATCCTGTGAATAGTTTTCCCACATTTTTAAAGACTTGAATTATCATATGATGATAATAATATCTCTAAAATATCTTTACGTTGAAGATTTATTTAATCTTTGTGTTAGGGTAAATTCACATTTCACTTGTTTATCACCCAAAATACATGATAATATATTTCCATTGGATGATAATTGGATTTTTCAAAAACAATACAAAATGAGAGTATATGAATGCAAGTATTATACACCATCCTATAATACCAATGTGAATAATTCAATTCCTTTATCCAATATTATATTTGGATACATGGTTTTATGCAATATCAATATCAGCTCTATATTTTAAACAACATCATGGGTATTTTTATAGGGGTGGTAGAGAGTTGGTATTTTATGTCTTTGAAGGTGGGAATCCAAATTTATGTTGGAAATTTGTGAACCATATTTAATAATGATTTAAATTCTTATTCCAATCTTATTTAAAATATGATCTATGGGAAATTACCCTACAACATGAGAATCATTCATCCTGCAGAAATAATCATGCACCAATATTGAAAAAAAATAAAAAGAAATCAATATTTCAAATAAATAAAATGAGTTAGGTTATAGAATCAAAAAATAAATTCCCTATGAGTCAACAATAACACAGAATAATATGGTCTGTTTAGGCATATCATGCCCATTTAAATTATTATATTATGTTGGAAATGTGATCCTAACATACAAAACACATTGGCATTAGGGAATGATCTAGGCCAATAAAATCTATAATCTAAGAACTTACTAGCTTTCTTTTAGGGTACAATGTTTCTACCACCTACAAGTATATGAGAAAAATTAAAAAATTTACAGAAACTCATGATCATTGACACACCTCCTAATAACAATATAATTACACATTCACTAGAGGTTGAGATCTTCTAACACATAACAACTAGAATCACTCATCAATTTTTTAACATTTTTTATATAGATGCTAAGTTATTTCAAATAATATAGAATTTTTAACTAAATCATCATACCAAGTTTGTACCCTTGAGAGTTAATAAATTTTCTTATCATAAACCATATCACAATGTGGTTCATATTAAAAGGTTTCATTCTATAGTGTCTGAATAATTATAATCATGTTTAATTAAATTAATTTAATTAAACCGATATAGTCATTTACATCTATGTAAATTTTTCATATAATAGAATTATTTGATTATTTGGTATTTTATATCTATATTCTTCATGAGTTTCCTCAAAGACTTACAATCAGAACCAACATCTATTTTATAAACCAATAAATAAGAATGAAATTTATGTAAAAAATATATTATAATTATAAAATCCTTTTAAATTTTTTATTAGTCTATTTTGAAAGAATATAATGTCCATGTAACATTAGTAATCACATTTGATCATCCCTCCACCCTCTATGATAAGTCAACTCTAACAGAAATGTTTCAAGTGTCACGTATAATCTTGAATGGAATATCCCATCGTAAAGATTGTATGATCAGTGGAGTGGTGACACAATTCCTTAACTCATCAAATGTTTCCCAATATGAATCATAAATAATTAATTAAGTATCTTTTTTTATTCAATTGATATAAGAGTAGAGTGATATTAATGAAATTTATGATAAAGCATTGATAAAAACTAGTATGTCAAAAAATTATTGAACATCTCACACAAATGTAAGATATCTAATAGGAGAAATAATGTATACATTATATCTATATACCTCAACTAATTTTTCTAAAAAAACATTACCTATTACAATTTCAATATTTACAATTAATTTTCATTTTTTAAAATTTAAAACCATATTTTTTCAATAAAGTAGTCCCAAATTTTTTCCAAGATAGATATATACATAATAAACTAGGATATTTGTAGATTATTTTCATCCATAAATACCTCCACTAATGTTTCAATAAAAAGTTAAAATATACTCACTATGAATATTTTGAAGGTACATCGGGTTTTATTAAATCCATAGGGAATGCTTTGGTAACTAAAATGTATGAAATGGGTAGGCGGATGTCATGTTTTCCTAATCCAATGTTGTATTGGGGGCCAAAAATATCCAAATAAGCCATCAAAAAAATTTGGATTGTCCTACCAAAACATATCTCAATAATATAGTTAACAAAAGTATAGGTAAATTTTAATTATAGTTGGATTGATTTAGATTCCTATAATCTATTCACACTCTCCAACTACTTTTTCCTCTCATGGGAACTAACTCATCATTTTCATTTTTTAAAATAGTGAAACCCATTTTAATTTGTAAAACAAGGTCATATCTTTCCTAATGAGAGTAAAACAAGGGGTAAACGATACATAACACAAAAAAAATCCACCAAATTCATTAAAACATCTAATAGTGTGGGTTTATGTCTCCATTTTGGGGGTCTAACTAATTTTTCCCTTCCGACCAAAGAATCTTGTGAATTAAAATGGAGGGGCTAATAGTTTGTATGTCTACTAAGGTCCGCTATATTTCCATATTATTCGACCATAGATGATTTAAAAATTTTGTTACTACTTTGGGTAGGATATTATTAGAAATAATAATTGGAAAATTTTCATAATTTAATAGATATAAAAAATAAAATTTGGTGTCATGGTTTGAGTTATAATTTTTATGGGTGTTGTATTGATGGAAATTTCATTGGATGTGAGATATGTTCACAATGTATATTGGTGTATAAATATAAATCATTGACATCAGGGATTAATAAATCAAATCCACATAAAAAATAAATTTCATTTTCATAATCATAAAGTAGATTCCCAAAATTAGAATAATAATCTACTAATGAATGAGAATTGAGAGTGTATTTAACATAAGAGAAATGAGTGGAAATATTATGAGACATTATGCTTTCCCAAATACTCAAAATCTCACTAATAATGGAATAATCCTCAGTAGGAAATTATTTAAAATAAATATTTGAGAATAATTACATGATGGGTCAAAAGGGGATATAAATATAGCATAATGGTCTTTTTAGGGGTACTTCTTGGAGTCTAAAATATTAAATCTTAAAATATATTCCAAAATCATCCTATAAATTGTACCATCATGTAAATTTATAATTTTATTGTTTGTTTTAAGTTACATTCATCCAGTAATAATAGATTATTGAAATTACATCTACAAATAATCCTTCTTTGTATACCTTCAGTCTATTTCCCAATTGCAACACCACCCTTTCATCTTCAACTCACCAGCCTATAAGGAAGATAAAAAATAATAAAGATTATATTAATTGATGAAATGAAAACACATTAATCTTGAGAGAAATAAAACAACCCCATTGTTTATGGAATGAAGAATATTATGGGTTCCCTGTACTTTTTAGGAATTTCCATGGTGGGTACAATGAGCACAAATAGATTCTTTCAAATGAAAATCTTCTAATTTACCTTTATGCCTTATTTATTCATAAACAATTATTTTAATAATATTCAAAACATTTAATTATCTTGACTACATAAAGTGGAGGTATGTTGATCTAACCACTATTTAATATATCTAAAACTTCTTTTTTCATAAACATTTTACCCCTCTACTTTATTTTAAAAAAATATCTTTGGAAATGAAATGGGTCTAGATGGAAAAGCATCAATCTTTTTCTAACAATTTTTTCTCATTTGGGTTCTCATCAGTGGGTCTTGAATAGGGATTCCCAAGTGATATGGTTATTCCTAGTGGATATATAGAAGTATATTTATTAGTAGTTTTCATATTACATGCTTGTGTGATGGAATTACCATTCCATTTCCTAGTTTCAGTAGTTTAGGAAGGATGATTTTTATTGTCTTTATGTACTATTTCATGAAGAACGATGACATTCAAGATCATTTGTATATTTTTCTCCTTAAACTCTAATATGTAACACTTCAAATCATTTTATTGATTAATAAGGATTTTTTTAAATATAACAATAATTAGAATATTACTTTAGTTGGGATGACCCAGGTTTTTGGTAACCTATTGATGAATGGGATTTAAAACCATTATGTGGTTTTTGAAAACCCATATTAGTTAGGAGGGGGATCCTAAAATTTTAATTAAAAATTGGTATTTTTTATTATCTAGATTCATACCTCAAGTCTAGTTTATCATTATATCAATGTTTTTATATTGGTGTGTTGGGACCATACTTACTTCAAGAGGGTTGTTATTGATTGTTTTTTATATAGTCTCCTAGGGAATACAGTTAAACAATATTATATCTCTTATAATTAGGGGAGATAAAAGGTATGGTGGTTAGGTTTAGATAAAATGATTTAAGGACTTAAAGTATTGGGTTTTGAATTGTTTCCATCCAAGGTAATATGTCTAACCATATATGTCAACATTTAGAACATATTATCAACTAAATTTTTTTCAAAAGTAAGACATTCCTGGTGTACTCCAATCAAAGATAGTTTACCTCAATCACTAAATTTCTTAGAGTTCTAAATTATCTTTTCAATAAATAAATGTCTAGATACTAGGGTTTTGTCTACCAATTATCCCATTTCTAGTACATCCACCATGTTCCTCTCCATTGTTGTAGGGACTTTATAAATGAAATGACCAAATATTTCACAGTATATTTTCCTTCAATAAACACCATTATTGATTTCTTGATCCATATAAAACAAAATAACCAATAAATTATGAAATTTTATAAGGTATACATATAGTTTAATGGTATAAATATTGGTAATGATATTTTGAAAATATATATACACAAATATATAGTTCATTTTTAATATCGAACTAACTGGTATGAAACGAATAAAATATATTATCTAAAATTTACTCATCTTCAAGAAAAATGTATTTTCATGGGAATAAAGTATTAACACTTGTTTAGTTATTCATTTATATGAAAATTGAATAATAATAAGAAATATACAAAATTGGAATTTTCTAAAAAAAAATTCCGGATGTTTGTTATATATTAAATTAAAAAATATATTTTATGTTGAGAATTTTAAAATATTAACCCTATTTTTGTAAGTATCATGAACATATTTACATAAGATATATATTAATGATTATTAAGAAGGTATAATTTTTTAAAAGAATAGGGAAACCTATGATTTTATTAATATGATCTCTTTTATGAAGTTATTTTATTTTATAAATATACTGATCATTTTTTGAAACCACTTTCCTAAATATTATATATATAAATCATTATAATAGAATATGTGGAATTTATAAATCCTTCTAAAACATTTAAAAAATTTATTTAGTGTTTTAAATAATATTTTATTCTAACTATTATTTAATTAATATTAACATTATGAAATGATTTTTTTATTTATTTTAAATTTAAATAAAAAATATACTTAATTACCATAATTATATAATGTCCATTTTAATCAACGTAACTAGAAATTATACCCTATGAATAAGTTATTTATCATAAAAATAATATCTTCAAAAAACTGGTTTCTATGTGTTCCATGAATTTATGTTAAAATTAGTTTTCCATACACAAATTTATTTTATTTTATTTTATTTGTTTAAAATTTATAGTCATTATTTTTAAATTATGTAATAATTTTGATTTATTTTTAATCTTAAGGGATAAATTTAAAATAAAAAAACTGGTTACTATGGAGAAAGATAATGTTTTACAAATGTGTAACCTTAGAGTTAAAGATAATAACATGTTTAAAATGTTATTTTTTTTTTAATATTGGATGTGTTTTTTGACCTTATATTTCCAACAACATAGTAGTTATCAATTTTTTATCACTTTTATAGAGAGTGACATCCCATTATTTAATAATTTTATGTATGTAATAAAAATCCACTCAATTACACATATTTAAGGGGAACATATCTCCTCAATTAACCTTATACAAAAACCCCCAAATATTTAGAAAACACACTATGAAAAACCCAAATTTATACTCCTATACATGTTATGTTTTTTTTGTCCTTTTTAAAGGGAAATCCCTTAAGGGTTTAATTTCCTTCATAATAAATATAATCCACGAAGATGGGTATAAGTTTCTATCCATTAATTGATTTTTTTACTAATTTATGAGATTCATTTCTTCAAAAAAATTATTTTTATCGTAACTTAATGATGAAATATTTTCCATTTTAGTAATGATATTTTATTGTAATATTTATAAAATCACTAACCACCCACTACTATTTCATTAAGAAAAATTAATATGTGAATAGTGTGTTGTGCGGACTACCACCTCCACAAAACAACATTTTATCATTTTCCTTCACCACCTTAAAATGATTGTACTAATAGGGAATTTATTATATAATTATTATATTAATGAGATATTTTAAATTATGAAATTATAAACTGTATTTCTCATTTTCACAATTCTATGGAAAATCAAATCATCAACCATGTGTGTGTGGGGATTATAGCCTCTATGGGATAATTAAATTCCCTTAATTGATTCATCACTGCATTACATGGATAGTCATGAATATTCTTTTAAATGATATATTTCATTTTTATGTTATAATTAATGTTCTTCTTTACATAATTTTTGAACCTATTAATGATATGATCAATAAACAATTCAAATAAATTTAATCACTTAAAACTACAATACTAAGAGGATAATGATTATATTTAATTATGTAATATTTTCATTTATATTACTTATTATCAATAATACTTTACAAAATATTATATATGACACTACTAAAAAATATATATTAAATTATTCTACTAGTTTCATGATACTACAACTAAATCACTTGATAATCCACGATTATCAAGGCATGTTCGGGTTTGGATTAGTTTGATCACATTATTTAAAAAATATATGAAATTTTATCATCAATGATTATGATAACATAATTTATGGTATAATAATGTATAAATATGCAAATAATTATTTTATTTTTGATAAAATAAAACATCAATATTTAACTCATTAATCATGAAATCACACATAATAGGATGAAAATCACAAAACATGATTATTATTAATTTCTTTATCTTGGGTAAAGGCTTAAGTAATATTGAAATAAAATTTAAACATCATAAATAATTAAAATTAATCCATTATATTAAATTTATTTAAATATTATTTATTAAAATTTGAGGATGAAATAATTATGACACCGCTCCAATGAAACTATTACAAGTTTTCAAAACTGGAAACACCTAATTTAAGAAATAGAAAAAAACTACTTAATATACAAATAAAAATTGATTATAAATGAAAATTAGGAATATTTTCAGGTATTATTTGGGTTATAAAATATTATATAATTGTATTTGTGTTTTTATAAGATTTTAGAGTTCATCTGATTTTGTAGGAAAATAAGGTAAGGGTTTGTTTGTCAAGTTCACTTTATTTAGAGTATGATTTCATATTTTTTACATATGTATCTTTAATAATGTATAGATACATCCCAAATTAATTATTTCATCAATAATAATCATTGTTCATGGGATATAAATGTTTCTTTGAAAATATATCTAACATTTTCTTTCGACGCATTCTCTTAACATATTGTAATGGTTTCTTTGTCTCATATTTGAATCCCTTGAGACATGTTTATTCTATACACAATGTTTCCTTTTCAAGGGAGAAAATATTTACATAAATCAATTAATTTTTTATATTATCCAATATTTCATGATATTCAATTTTCATTTTTTAATTTTAAACCTCTCATGGGGTTTTGATTCAAGTGTTACTAAGTCTTGAATGGGTTTTCACGACTCAAATCCTTTCTTTGGGTCGTAATCACTATTATTTGAATGTAATTATTCACAATTAGTATATTATAACTTATAGAGATGTTAGGTTTCATATCTACCTTATTTATTTAGAAACAATATCTACACCAAAGTCATATTCAATAATGATTCTATTGATTCATTAAAAATTATTTTTGGTTAAAATAATTCACATTTCATATAATGGATTTTTCATCCAGTTCAATGTTTCTAATTACTACAAATGTTCTCATTCCAAAAGTACAAAAAATTCTTCTTATATCCATTTATTTTTTCATTCCCCTTTATTCATTTGAAAAAAAAATTCATTATATTTCTTATGATGAGGTTTTTCAATAAGGTTATTTCGAAATGTTCAAAATGATTTTACATAAATTAAAAATAAAAGATTTTATCATCAACTCCACATTTTATTTTGATAAAAATCATATCTACTTCAGAACATCCACTATTATAGGCTATACCTAGAAGTAAATGTAATAAAATTAATTTCACTTACCATTTTTTAAAATATAATGTCTTCTTAATGTGTCCATTATTAAATATTATTTTTAAAAGTAAAAGTTATAAGTGTATTTTACTTCCCCTATTTGAAATTTTTTTTGTCTTTTCTGTTCATCGTTTTTAAGATTCATTTAAAAGTAATGTTTTCAAATTATTTTTACTTGCCCTTTTTTAACCTTCAATCTTTTCAAGGGTATTTTATTTTAATTTTTTTATAAAAAATATTTCTAGAAGTATAAAGTGTTCATTTTATATTCATAAAAATTTTGTTTTTGAATGAACTTTAAACATTATCAATTATAAACAAGGTTTTAAATGGTTTTGTGTAAACTTTTATATTCTAAAATCAATTTATCAATCAAGTTTATTTTATAAAGGGATGTTTTTATTTTAATCACTATGTTATTATACTATGAATGATTTTAAGAAATGATATTTTTATACACTGTGATTTCATTTTTTTTATGCAATGATATAAGTTTAAGAAACCCATTATTCTCCCTGAGTTATTTATATTATGATGATAATTTATTTTAAATAGAAAACACACACACACATAAAATATATATATATATATGATGGTTGGGTTCCTATATCTACCTCAAATTAATTGTCTTACGTTTATATCTCATATGATATTCATTCATGGATGGGAGGAGTCTGTTTACAAACAATATAAATTATGGGTGTGTTCACATTTTCATGCCTAGTAATAAAGTGTTTTTTCATATAATTGTTTGAACAATAGGTTTTAACATGTAGATTTTACTATTCTTAGGGTTGTTTTGTACTTCCCTGTTTTTAACTAATTATTCTAAAATTGCTTGATGAATTTTATTTCCTTGAAATTACATGCTTTTTTTATTTTTTATCTTCAATGTATACATCATTTTTATATTGTGTCACAATTTTTATCACTATTGACATTTTTTGAGACATTAAAAAAGTAGTATACTTTCTTAAATATAATTTTATGATATTTGGATTATCATTCCAAGTATTACGACCTTTTATTATGATATTTATTTATTCTGCATATTATCCTTCATGTTTATGATATCATTCTTTATGATATGTATTTTCCCTAAATAAGGGTTTGTGGTGATTCCTTTATTATATTTATATTCCCCTTGTTATTAAGATTATATTATCATTTGAAATGTCAAGGAGAGGATCTATTAGAGAAAAATTATTGAGAAATTTTTGAACGCCTTATAAAATAATATGTTTGTGTAACTAATATCCAATACACTAAACCACTCAGTCTATGGGTTGTATGGAAGTTGGAATTTTGTATTATTTAAATCAAGATATTTTATATTCTTTATTTTAGGTTTATCATGGGTAGCTATATCTTTTATCAAAATGGTTTTTCGATATTCCTGAGATAAGGATGACTACCTTTATTGTTAGGGTTGGAGAACCATATTAAGGATTCTAAAGACAATTCCAAGTATATGATGATACAATGAATTATGTTTATGTATTGATTATATGTTTTACCCTAAAAATACATACATATTTGAATATTACATGTATTTATAGGCTCTTATGGATTTATGCCAAGAGTAGACCCCTGGAAAGGGAATATTGGGTATTAACTCCTTAATCACTGGGCGCATGATAAGGAGACCTAACTACACACATGGCTTAAAACTCTAGAGGAATATAATTTATTTGATTATATTCTAGTTATGAACAACTATAACTGATTAATTTACTAGTTACATTGAGGGATTAGATTATAAAATACCCTAATTAAAACTAGGATTGATCTATGATGAACTAAAGGAACTATAGTCCATGTGCTAATGTAAAGTAACAAGAACATTTAAGGTTGAAATTTCATTTATGAATATATTAATATCCCCATATTGTAAATATTTTCTCACTCACATCATCACTATTGGTTTTATTAATGGCTATAATTATAAGTAAACATGTGTGTGAAGTACAATATAAAAATTAACACAATGAAAACAAATAATAATGGGATCTTAAATAATAAACCATATGATTATGGCCAAAATACTATCATGGAATATTATTATCAATTTTAAGATAGACAAATTACTAAAAACATTGAAGAAGAGAACGATGGAGTTTCATAAATTATCAAGTGATAAATATGATGAAGGAATTAATGTTCAACTAATTATATGTCAAAATTATTTAAAGAAAAACATAGGTAATTGTCTCAAAGGTAGTTAATGATTATATAATTTAGGAAAACTATGTAACATCCCGGTTTCGGGTGCCTCCCAAGGGTGCCCAGTACCTAGATGGTCACATAACCTCAAGAGAATTTTTCCAAATTCCATAGGTTGTTGAATAGTAGTGTGGGGAAAGGTCTGATAGACATGAAATTATTCCCTCATTAGTAGAGTATACATATATGAATAGAAAATATTAAATAATTTAGGAATCATTAATAGCAACAAAAGAAGTAAACAACAGAATTATAATAAGAAAATAACAATAGAATTATAAATAAATGATACACGTCACATCGATATATGAAAATAACCAAACATATCACAATAGTGGAAAATAATACTGAAACCAAAGTAAAATAGAAAAATAAGTAAGCTACAAAATCATCACAAGCCTCACCTTAGTCTTATGCTCTCCAGCTTCAACAGCAATCAAGTACCTAATGATGAAGGGCACTTTCACTTATCTATACATCTAACTAAATAATCTATTAGGGTCCAAAATTAGGTCCCAAACTGTTTTTGAGAAGAATACTAGTTGGAAACCACTGAAATACTTTTGCCTAACTATTATTGAATATATATATATAAGGTAATATGAATAAATGAATAAATTAACTAGGAAGTACTCAAAATTAAATAATCCTATTATTTTATATTACATTCATTTACTTTTATTGTTCATCCATTGAATCATGTAAACCTTGGTATTTAACCTAAGCTCGGTATCCCCTGGGTAATAGTAACAACAAACATCTCTGAAGACTATATAAATAATCATGTAATAATGAATCAATGCTTATGATTTGGATCGGTAGACTCACCAAAATCATTCAATCCTTCCTAAAAACCTATGTAAAACCTCTCACGGTCTAACCCCTTTGGTTTAACATTTCTCTAATCATTTAAAAATGACCACCTAGGAAGCTCTCATGGTTAATACCCCTTGGTCAACATGGAACTAATAATTTATAAACAACCTCTGGGTAGCACTCATAGTCAATACCCCTTGGGACAAAATAGCGTAAATAATCATAAATGGCCTCTAGATAGCTCTCATGGTCAACACCCCCGGGTTCTACATTTTATAAATAATAATAAATAACCTCCATCATATCTCTCATAATCAATACCCCTGGTTCAAAGTCTACACCAAGGCTCTCAGAGTCCTGTGTAAATAAACAAGGAAACACCCCCAGTTTCCCTAGCCCAAGGCTATTACAGTCCATTAGAAGACCAAAATGCATATCATAACAAGGAATCACATGTAATCAATAACTATTACCTATACAACATTTATAATCATAACAAATGGAATTCATATAATCAATCAAACTGCATCCTAAACAAATCAATGCATTGAAATAAGGTATTCCTCATAAGTATCCTAGGCTAAATGGACAGAAACAGTCAAGCTAGGGAAACACACCCATGGGGTGTCCCGTAAAAAAGGCATCAGAACATACTCATATGAATAAACCCTTTCTAAAAAACATATCATGTATTAAACAGGTTTAAAATAAAAAACATGCAATACCCCAAACATTATTATTTGACATATTCATCATATATAATCCCAAAATGAACAACTAAAGGCACAAACCACCTACCTCAATTTCTCACAATATATACTCTTGAACTTCGGATCATGAATCTTCCTAGAATGACAGAGATTTAAAAAAAATGGTAAAAACAATCATCCTTGAATAACTCATTGGAAAGGATAAATCAGGAAAAATCCATATTGAAATTGAAAACTCACCCACGGGAATCCAACGCAACTGGTGGCATCACAATTAGAGGTCGGATGAATAAGCTGTAGGGGTTAGATGTTCTTGGCCATCTTGTCACTATGATGTATGAAACATGGGAAGAAGAAAATGGTTCTGGACCAGATACATGACCCCACACTGATATATTAAATAAAAATAAAATGACACGACATGTTCTTTTAATGTACATACCGTGTAATAGACTCAAACTACCCTCGTAGTAGGAACTCTGCTAGGTGACCTATACGACCATGTACTCAGCCATTACAAGGATAGTACTTCGCAACACATGGAAATCAGGTACACACCATGTACATAAAAAATTCCCATTTTTTCCTTTTTCGCCAAAATCAACCAGAAATAAAGATCCTTACCTGAAATGATGTTCTGGGTTCTTAAAAACATCCCCACTTAAAGAAAATATTCCCTCAATTTTCCTTCCAATGGTGGTGAAGAAGAAGCATCAAAAAACACTAGACACTTTGATCATACATCCATCTTCCTCTCCTAAGTCTTTTCCTATACGCACCCATGCTACCAAAGCACCCATATAAGAGGAATGGACCGGCCATGGAGAACCATCATGCTATGATCCAAAATCCTAATAGGGTGCTCCTATAAAGATGCATCAACCTCAAAATAAACATCCTATGCTTTTAAAAAATGAGATGGGTCTAATAAGTAATGACATAACTGAGAAACATGAAAGATGTATTGCAAAGGCCGGTACCTATGATGTATATGCAACTGATTATTAATCGATCCAAATCCCTCCAAAACCTCAAACGGCCTGACGTATCTCAATGAAATAATCCCCTGTCTTATAATATTCATATGTCCCAACCTCGGTGTGACACACAAGAAGACCTGATATTTGACCTCCAACTCCAAGGGTTGTCTCTATCAATCAGCATACTATTTCTTCTGAGACATTGCAGTATCCATCCTCTTCCGAGTCAACTCCTCTTGCTATGTTGTCTCTTGGACAAGATGAGGTACCAGAATAGAAGCCTCACCTTCCTTTAGCCAACATAGGGGTGATCTGCATGTCCTAATATAAAAATCCTCATAAGGATCCATCTGAATCGTTTCCTAAAAATTTTAATGTAGGAAATCTCAACTAGGGGTATGTGTCTCTCCCAGGAGCCCTTGAATTTCAAAACACATGCATGACGTATGTACTCCAAGACCTGAATTGGGTGCTCATACTGGCCATCTTCTTGGGGATGGTATGTTGTAATCAGATGTACATGTGTACCGAAATCACTATGTAGTCTGTTCAAAACATAACAAGTAAACCGGACATTCCTGTATCAATTGATAGAGTGTATACCCCCATAAAGATGTATAATATCTTGGATGTAAAATAATCCATACCCATCAACATTGAAGGTTTCATTGATCAGAAAGAAATGTTAATCTATCCCAAGTAATTTGATAACAACCAAAACTATATCATTCCCTCAAGGCGAACATGGTAACCCCATCACAAAATCCATCACTACATCCTTCCTCTTCCACTTGGGAATGGATAACTGCTCTAAAATCTCTACCAGTCACTACGGATCTGCCATCACCTGCTGATAGGTGGAACATTTCATAACAAAACCATCTTTATCCTTCTTCATACCTGGCCACTAGTACTGACGATGTAGATCTCAATAAATCTTGGGGACACTGGGATTAACCGCACAAAATAAGGAATGAAAATATCACATCAACTCCTCCTATAAGTCAATTTACACCCATATGTGTCCTTGAAAATGAAAGACCTTATCATCGCCTATGGTCCACCCAGAAGTTAGGTCCTCACCGGACACACTCTCCAATAGTACTAAGCCTTTGGAATCATGTAGATGTCTCATTTGAACCCGATATAGAAGAGTAGACGTAACAGCTATAAAATAAAGAAACATCCACCACATTCCTTCATGTACTTCCAAATGCATCTCTGAGAACATATCCATATTCTTCCACTAACTGTTGGCCTCCTGAACAACCAGTATCTAAGTCCTCCTACTCAACCCACCATCATTGTCTCATATACATATCACACTGAGTAAAGATATAATTGGGACTTTTGTGGTATGTTTGTATAAAAAAATGCTCTCTAGAAACATAACTTCTCCAATAGTGTAAAGAATGAACAACTGTAGCCAACTCATGATCATGCATTGATTAATTCCTCTCATGTGGTATCAATTACCTAGACCCATATGCAACGACTCCTACACCTTTCAATGGAACTCATCCCAACCTGATACCTGATGTGTCACAGTAAATGGAGTAACTCATTCCCAACTATAGAAAAATCAGTATTGGTGCTAAATTCAACCTCCCTTTAATCACATGAAAGGATTAATCGCATGAATATGTCTATAAGTACTTCACTACATTCTTTTTCAGGCCCATCAATTACGCTGCTATGTGTGAAATGTCTTGTATAAATCACATGTTGTAACAATCCATACCTAGAAAACTCTATTCCTTAAACACATTCTTCAGCTCCTCTAAGGAAACTACTGATCTCACATTCTATGGGTCTAATGATAGTCCATTATCTGAGATAAATTGACCCATGAAGTGAATCCAGTCCATATAGAAGAAGCACTTTGTAATAATAGCATATAATTGATGTTATCTGAATGTACACAATATGATCTCAAGATGAGTGTCGTGGTCATGTCGAGTGTGAGAGTACTCAAATTATCATCCATAAAGCATACCACAAAATAATCCATGTAAGGATGGAATACGTGGTTCATCATTTCCATGATAATTGTCAAAAAATTCAAGAGACTGAATGGCATAACCAAATACTAGTGTAGACTATACCTATTCTAAAAGGATGTAAGAGGTATATATGATGGTCTAACATGGAACTGATAATAACCGGATCTCAAGTCAATATTAAGAACTCATTGTCTCCTAGAAGCTGTTCAAAGAGATCATCAATCCTCCGCAAAGGATATCGGTTCTTAACCATCAACTGGTTCAGCTTTCGATTATCCACACAATGTTTGAGGGTTCCGTATATCTTCTTCACATAAAGGATAGGTGAACCCTAGGGAGAAGTATTGGGTCCAATGAAACCCTTTTCATGTGACTCCTATATCTACTTCTTGATTTCCTATAACTCTGGTGTTTCCATATTATATAGAGGAATAGACACTAGTGTAGCTCTTGGCACAAGCTAAATAGATAGATTTACCTATCGCTCTGGAGGTAAACCTAAACATTCATCAGGACAGATATCCATGAAATGATCCCCCACTGGAGGAATTTCCATCTATGAAGTCCCATGTTCATCCAGATATAAACTATAAATCTGCGTTCTAATTTTTCCCAACCCGTGATAGTTGGGTCCTGCTCCGCTCTCCTAGATATCCCATTCTCCCTTCTGTAGAAAATATTCATCTTTTAGAGACATGAAACTCACCCTATGGTGATAGTAGTCAAAAAAGGATTGGAAAGTGACCAACCAATCCCTTTCTAGAATGACATAGACTCCTGTCAACCCTAAGACATAGAGGTCCCATAAGAAGTGACACCCTCCAATCTCAAGAGGTACTCTTTTCACTAATGTACACTATCCATCCTAATCCCCAATGGAGTGTATATCATCATAGCATCCTCATAAGAAAATATAAGAATACCAAGGTTCTCCCCAATGGAAACTGATATAAAATTATAGGAATAACCTATATTAAAAAGATCAGAAGAAAAAATGGAGGCAACTAGAATCATACCTCTAAATGTAGAGGGCCTGGGATCCTACTCATGATGGGTCTTCTCCACTAAAAAATTATAACATGTATCGTGGCCCTACGACCCTACATGACTACCCGGAGCGATTACACCATACTATTGCAGAAAACATGTTGCCTAACTACTATTTCCATGGCCACATCCTTGGCATGAATGGCCTGAAAAACTCCAGTTCCCTGACTGATGAGAAAATGGTTGTACTGCTTTTAAATGTGGAGTCATAACAGAACCCCTATCACTCGCTACTGGTGTGAAAACCCAGAAAAAATGATAAATATGAACCATCTTGCCTCTAGATCGGGACTCAACTGAGTCTCTCGGGCACTAAGGTCTTGTGTTCCCACTCTTCCCGCACTGGTAGCACCTCACCTGGCTACCTATAGATACATATCTACAACAAGAATCACTACATGAAGGCTTCATATGGTTCTTCCTAAGATAAAACTAAGATGTACCAACCCTGGATGTTGAACCTCTCTAGATCGCAGCTCCCAACTCCATCATATTGCTCTCGGTAATCTGCACTTCATTCACTATAGCCATCACTGATGTCATCCTGAAAACATTCACCTTCAATCAGATGTTGTACCTGGGACCATCCTCAAATCTTCTACCCAAAGATAACTCGTCACCCCCCAAAATAGGTGTGAGTCGCTGAATCTCTGTGAAACAAGAATTTCAATCCATCACTGAAAGAGAACCCTACTGAAAATTCAAGAATTCCTAGGCTCAGTTGGCCCTCAACATCTCGGTTTAGAAGTAATGGTAGAATATCCTCTGAAACTCTTCCCAATCCATATTATAAAGACGTCTTTCCTATGAGAAAAAATCCCACCATATATTTGTAGAATTATATATCATGTATGTCATTAGAATCACTATCATTTCTAGACGCATCTCTATATTCTAGAAGATATAAATCTTGGCTTCCAACCATTACTCTACAGCATATGGTCCTCCATCCCCTGAAAAATTGGGATTCTGCTATTACTGGAATACTCCATCAACTTTTCCATAGTCAGGGAAGGATGTGGTGCTCCCTAAAAGTCTTCATCGTCCTCATAAATCCTTCATAGATCTTTGCATCAACACTAGTCTCTGGTAAAATAGCTAGTTCTAAGACGGGCATGATGGGAGGATATTCTTGTAGTCTGTGGTCTACCATTTCCAATGTCTATTCATTAGCATTTACCTGGAATAAAATTAGAGTATTTCTTGGTGGAATGACTCTTCAAGGTCATGTGCACACCTCAGTTGAAGATTATCAAGGAATAATACTGAGAAGTGTAATAATGGAATAGGATAAGTAAAGCATTCATGTTTTACAAAACAATGTTACTCGGCTTGTATAACTAATACACAATGTGTTCCGTTAATCCTTTAACATCGGTGTGTACCTCTTCCAACCTGGTCATGTAACACTCCTACACACGGTGTCTCCATCCTAGGACATGGTGTATACTTTAATTTTCCCTCCAACCTATGTAGTCATACATGGCCAAAACTACATGGTTCTGCTAGTATAATAATACATAGAGTGTTCACCTTAGACACGACATGTAGAAGTTAATTTCCATACACCCATATTGTTGTTCACACTACTATAATAAACGTTGATAACTACACTATGTGCACAAATGACACACGGTATGTGCACCCTATGTTCCATTTGCCTGTTTTGTTGGTCACATGGATGTATACATAGTTCTATACAACACAGTGTGTACAATCCGGACATGGCATGTTCTACCAATTGTTTTCCAACCCCGTTTCTCTACTCACACAGTTAGTCATATGGTCAAAGGCTACACAGTGTGTATATACAGTACATGGTGTGTTCATAATAAAATTTGTTTCTTCTAAAATTAAAGAACACATGATTTCTGTTCATAACAACACAAGCCATGTTTTCTAGGTTTCCAGATAGTATGCCTCTAAAACTTTTCCTGAACCCTTATAAACATATATTTTTTCCCAATAATGAAAAATTTCAACCCATGAGAGCCCATAATACTACCATTAAAAGTTTTTCATCCCTATTCATATCATAACATGACATAGTTCAGTTTAAAGTTAAAACATGATCCACGAAATTCAGATCCAATAGGGCACATATCACCTCAGAGAGAAAATTTGGTATCCATCCAAATGAAACATTATGTATACAAAACCCTATCAAAATATCATTATTCTATCATAGAATCTATCACAAAAAATTGCATATATAGCCCAACATATTACAATACAACATGGAATCAGTAATTCTCCCAAATTAACATGAAAAGAAAGAATGGAATGTGATCTCTATCTTGTTCCTATATGTTTCATGAGATGGAATACGCACATCTCATCCAGATGCAACATAATATAACCTTAATAATATAAATTTCAACTTCAAAAAACAAGTGGATCATGCAAAGTTGAAATCAAATCAACTGTAGCAATTGAAAAACTGGAAAAAAAAAATATTTGTGGTAACTTGGATTTTCCCTATACCCAGGTTAGCTATTCCTAGGAGAAACTTATTAAAATCCCTACATTCCTTTCTATCATTGTCTATAGAATATAAATAGTAAGGAAAAGTAGAGAAAAAAACGTCATCTGATACCAATTTGTAACGTCCAGGTTCCAGATGCCACCTCAGGGTGCACCTTACCAAGTTGGTCATATAACCTCAAGTGCATTTCCCCAAACACCAAAGGCATCAGACTAGCAGCAAGGGACAAGTTCTGATAGTGGGGAAACAATGCCCACATTGGCAAAGTATACATAGTGGAATAACAAATAGTAAACAATTGAGGATGCAGTAATACAAAAAAATTAAGTAAACAACTGAAGACCAATAGGAATATAATAATAAGAAAATATATAAATTATTCATGACACATGTATCTGAAAAAATATCCAAAAAATTCACAATTCTAGAAAATAGTACTGAAACCACAATTAAAAAGAAACACCAGAAAATTCAAGAAACATCGCAAGCCTCAACTTGGTCCCATGCTCTCCATCCCCAACAGCAATCATGTACTTGATGATGAAGGGCACTTTCCTTTATCTATACCTGCAACCATATAATCTGTTTGGGTTCAAAATCATGACCCAAATAGGGGTTGAGATGAATCCTAGTATGAAACCACCAAAATATCTATTCCTAACTGTCATTGAATATATATAGTAGGTAATAGGAAAAAATGAAGCAGTAAACTAGGAAGTACTCAAAAGTAAAAAATCATATAGTTTTAAATTACATTCATTTACTTTTCTTGTTCATCCATGAAATCCTGTAAGCATTGGGATCTTTCCTAGGCTCAATATCACACAGGTAATAGTAACATCAAACATCATATAAGACCATCTAAATAAAAAACCAAGTCTAATAATGATATTTGACTTGGTAGACTCACCACAATCATTCAATCATTCATTAACAACCCTCTGGGAAAGCTCTCATGGTCTATACCCTTTTGTTTAACATAGCACTAATCATTAAAAAACAACAACCTATGCATCTCTCATATTCAATATCATTGGGTCAACATGGAATTAATAACATATAAATGACTTCTGGGTAGCTCTCACGGTCAATACCCCCAGGTTCAACATAGCTTAAATAATCATAAAGGATGTCAGGATAGCTCTCGCGGTCAATACCCCTGGTTCAACATTGTAGAAATAATCATAAATGACCTCTTAGGTAGATCTCATGGTCAATAACCCTAGGATAAATTCAGCAGCATGTCTCTCACGGTCCTATATAAATAAACATGGAAACCACCATAGTGTTCCTATTCCAAGGCTATCATGGTCGATTAAAAGACCAGTCTGTATATCATAACTAGGCAGCACATGTAATGAATAACAACTACATGGATAATATTCATTATCATAACACATTAAATTCTTATAATCAATCTAACTTCATCCTAAAACGCTCAAGGCATGGAAACTAGGTATGCCTCATTAGAATCATAGGCCAAACGACCATAAACAGTCAAGCTAGGGAAACACACACATGATGTATCCCAGAAACAAGACATCTAACCTTAGGCATATGTAAAAACCCGTTATCCATAAAAAACCATAGAAGGTATTAAACAAACTTAAATACCAAAACTCGCAATACTACAAACATGGGTATTTGAAACATTAATAATATATAATCCAAAAAAACAATGAATGTCACAAACCACCTACCAATATGTCTCACGATCAATACTCTTGAACGACGACCCTTAATCAGCCCACAACGATGCTGATCTAAAAAATTGGAAAAAAAATAAACCTTTAATAACTCACGATAGTGGAGAAATCATGATGACGACAACTATTGAAGGATAGAAGTCATCGTTGGGAATCCAATGCAACCGGCGACATCTCATTTGAAGGTAAGACAAGGAATCATTAGGGTTTCGAAGTTCGCGGTCATCTCATCACTCTCCAATATGAAACACAGGAAGAAGAAGATGGCTCTAGACATGAGACGTGACCCCACACTGATATATCAAATAAAAAGAAAATGGAACAATGTGTTCATTTAATGTACACCCCATGTACTAGTCTCAACAGGCCCCCACATTATGTGGTCTTCCAGGTCACCTACACAGCCATGAACTCAGCAATTACACTGCTAGTACACAGCTACACTCGACAACCGGGCACACGGTGTGTACTCAAAAGTACACGGCGTGTACATAGAAATTCTCATTTTATCCTTTTCCCTCCAAAACAACCCAAAATAAAGATCCATACCTGAAATGAAGATTCGTGTTCCATCAAAGTAAGTTATCAAGAAACGAACAATCGAGAAAAATGAAGAGTATGGTAAACATAATTCATGGAAATAGAGATCTTCCTAAAGTACCATCAATTATTTAATGTCTTGTGTATGGAAAACATTGGTACAAAAAAAATAAATTTACTAATCCTATGATTAACCAAGTTGATGGGCACCACCAACCACAAAATCAAGTGGAAAATTGAATGAATATGCATGTACTATAATTGAAGTTAATCTAGATAATTAAGATATATGAGACCTTTTATTCAGAGTTGTGGATGTCTTTTTGGAAATTGATTCTTAGAATAATAGTGTATCTAAAAAGTTTTATTATATCATTAAATCATGAACATAATTATCTTATAATCAAGGAAAACTTCTATTTATAATATTATTGTATACTAAGTTAATAATTATGGGAATGTGAATCCTACTGTTATTTCCTAAATGAACATAATGATATTATATAAAAGGATTTGTTATTCTATCATATAGTCTATATTAATTTCAAAATTAGGGAAATCACATTTAATATCTCAAATCAACCTATGAATATTTACCACAATAAGGATTATTATGTAATATATTTGGAAATTAATCATGGGGGTGTTTAACTCAAATGGTTTGATAGAGACTCAATATTTTGATTTATCTATTAGGAAAGGAATAGTTGAGTTTAATAGTCTCACCCAAATTGGTAACGTTGTTATCAAATTTTAAAATAACTCTCTAATCATATTTATATTATGGATAACCATTACCTTCATTATTAGTAAGTGATAATTAAAATTGTGGTGATGATATTTATTTAAGAGGGAGAATGTAACAACCCAATATTCCACAGTACATTTTACTTAAATAAATATTGTGTATAAAGGATTTATCCACATGGAACATTACAACCAATGAAATATGGTCTATTTTAATGTATCTATAGAGTTATATGGTACCAATAGGGGTAACAGGATTATGATAATTAATATTATATATATATAGTTCATTTTAAATATTAAATCAATTTATGTATCCAACAAACTAGAGAAATAACTTTTAAAATAGTAATTTATTTTTAATAATAATATATTTTTATAGGAATAAAGGATTTACACTAGTTGAATTAGCAATTTAGAATTAATGGGAAGAAGAATAAATAATATATAAAAGGTTGTTTTCTGATAAGAAATACATTTTCTCTACATTTTTTATTTTAAACAAAAATAAGAATTTTCAAATTTATAATTTGAGTATGAAACATTTAAAACCAATTTTTTATTTATCATTATCATATTTACATAAGATGAACTCTTTTTTATTTAATTATTTTTTTGTTGAATAGTGAAAATACTGAATTTAATAATGTTGTCACTTTAAGGAAACTATTTTTTATATAAATAATTTTAATTTTTTAAACCTTTTTAATATTAATATATTTAAAATAATGTATTTTAAAATAATATTCTTAATCTATAAACTCATGCTCAATATTTCAAAAAAAATAAGTATTTCTTTCACACAAAATGTTTTTCGAATTTTTTTTAATTAATTATAAAATTAAAAAATGATTTTTTATTATTTATTTTGTTTTTAAATAAATACCATTTAATTAATAAATATTATTTTTAATTTATTTGAATCAGTGTTATTAATAATTCTACGAAATCATAAACCATTTTTCTTAGAACTAAACTTAAAAAAAATTGATTTTTCATGTTACATGTGTTTAAGTGAAAATATATTTTCCATGCAGATTAGAGTTTTATTTGATAAATTTTAATTATTTTTTAGATTAAATGGGACAAAATTATCTATTAAAAATTATTTTATTTTTATTATTTAAGGATAAATTATATATATATATATACTATTTACTATGGTCAATACTAAAATGGTAAATGTGAGTATCATTAGAGTTAAATGTAATAAAACTTTTTAAATAAGATTATTTTTGAATTTCGGAGCTGTGGATCGACCATAAATTCCCTCCAATTCATTATTTAACAATTTTGTATGCACGTTTCTTGATATTGACATTCTATTATGGAATGGTTTTGGGTATTTTAAAAAATTTCACCCCATTTTTTTAGCCGACCATGCTTTCTATATATAAATATCACATATTTTTTTAATTAATATTTAAAAAAGATTAATTAACACATTCTTGAGGACCATAATATTATAATGAATTTGGAGACTATAAAAAATCATCTTATTTCACGAATATCTTTAACATCTCCCGATGATATATTTTCACATAATAGTCTTCGAAGGCATATCATACACAAAAAATGGATCAGGACTTATAATCTATTTTCCATTATGGATCTTGGAACACATGTTTCCCATTATTAATTTGGACTCAAATATTTCTAGTAGAGTATTTATACTTACCACTTTCCCAAAGTGGATCAAGCCCATCGAATTTTTCCCATTTTTATCTAACTATATATAAATATTTTTCAAATTAATTTTAGTGGGATATAGGTACCAATTGTATCATAATGAAAATCATACTTATGTGTGCCACAATATCATGAAATTTTAATAAAATCATCACACCATATCCCATGTAATAAAAATGAGTTTCATAAACATTTCATCAATCTACCATAGCATAACCCATTTAAAATATATGGTTTTAATAAAAAATCATTCGACATAAACATTAACTCTCCATAGAAAGAATATTGATGGTATCATTCAATCCTATCCCTAGTATCAACTATGTTAATTAAAGGATGTCATCATAAATTGAAATTGATTTTGAATTATTTCTTGGATACTTTCTTGTGGTATATTTATTTTCCACCTACAAAAATATGTTTTAAAACATAACACATTTTTAAAATACTTTTATTTAAAAATAATGTTGTAAACTTATAAAATAATATTTGAAAATAATTTAAACCATATCATAATTAAAATATCCTTTCAATTTTTAAAATAATTTTTTAGTACTAAAAAATCATAATTTTTTTAAAATAGTTCTCTTTGAAAATAAAAAAAACATATAATGTGTGATTTAAAATAAGTAAATTTTCATGTAGTTGGAAAATACCATTCATTATATACATATTAAATAGATTATTACTTTCTTGTTTTTTGTCAAATCAAAATAGGAATCTCTTGGAAAATGACAAGATATTAGGACCACAATATAAAATACCCTAAGAGGGGGGGGTAAATTACTGTATGACAGATTAAAACCACTAACCCTTGATATATTGTTTCACTATTACAAAAACACTCTTCTGTCCAATCCAAATAATGTATGAATAAAAATGGAATCATACAAGAGGCATAATGACTTTACTTGGTTAACCCTCTCTGGGTTATTTCCAAGAAGCATACATTGGAGATTTTCTAATATACCAAATCCACTATTCCCTACATCCAATATACAAGGTTTAGTTATAACAACTTCTATGCCTAGTCTCACTTACCTTATAAGGTTTAATGTCAACTTACTAATTTTTTAATGGTCACTCCCTAACTCTCTTTCTCTACCTCAACTCTCATTGAAAGGATCACCTTCTACCTCTCCTATTTCTCACAACTCTTGTAAGGTATTCAGCCACAGTTTATGGACTTTTAGGTCCCTTTATTATCATTAATGAATACATCCTCAGTTTTTTGTGGATGTTATATAAAATTCTAACATTCATCCACTTGATAAATATCACATTACCACAGTTCACTAGGAAATCCATTTTAATATCATTCACGATGCTCACTACCTTCACAATGTTTCACCTTTTCATAAATCTTCAATATTATTTGCAATGAAACCTCCTTTAACAAAGCACAACCAGTCATTGTGAAGCAACCGTCTTTAGTGAAGATCACTTCCTTCAATATGCCCAAATAGCCATTACAAAGCTCACAACATTCAGTCATAAATTTAAGGCCTTCATGAACTCAAATTCTTTTTCAATGCTAAAATATTTCAGTTGTAATTCATTTCCTTTTCAAACATTCATCCTTCAATAATATTTTTTCAAGGAAAAAATTTTTTAACCACCTTCGTGCAATCAAGGCCAATATATTTTGTTACAACTTGTTCTAATTCTGAAAGGGGTATAGACCTATTTCCACTGAATTTAGAAGCTTCCAGGCATGTCATCACAATTTTTAGATTCTTCCTTTTTTCAGTCATGATGGTCCCTTCTTTTCAAATCTCAATAGAAATTTCCCATTCGTGATGATTTTCGTAGTCCCAGAGCTTACTATCAAAACTTTTGTGCCTTCAAGAAACACCATTCGTGAAGCCCAATCTTCACAAAACTCATGAATTTTATAAATATTAATAAGACCTTCAAATAATTCCAATTTTCATGATGTTACATAGCCTATAAATTTTGTCCCCAAAAAATTTGGCAAACATAGGTAAAAAGTATAATATTCGTCAAATTGAATTAAGAAGGAAATCTATTAGCATAAGTCTCAACTTCCTTCCTACATGTTAAAACCTCATGGATAATAAATATAATTTTATTATAAATATATCAAAAAACCATAATTATATATATCATAATAATATTATTTACTTATGTACATTTATTACCCATTTATAACGAATATCTTGTTAAGTCCACATTTCGGGAAATTACCGCATTGTTTTTTGTGAAAGATTTATTCTTTTCCTCTAAATTTTATTGTAGTTAAATTACATACCTAAAGTTTAAAATTATATAAATAAAATAGTTTTTAATTATACATTTATTTAGGTTGTTACATAAATTTTAATTATAGAAAATGAAATACATCGTTCATGAAGATGGTAGGTCGTACGAATGCATGAACATTGTTTCAATTTTCTAGAAGGAAAGGATGAGAGAAAGGTAAATAATATATTATAATTAAATAATAAATTTTAGGTGATATATATCAAACATTTTCATTAAAAATATCCTTGTTATCTTCCATCTAATGCATGAACCAATTGCATCACTATGGGAGGTGGTACACCACCGTACACAAGAACTATGTTATGATATTACCACAGAATGGAAAGTGAGATAAAAAATAACATATAATAATTAAATAATCAAACTAATATCAAATATATTATATTTAAACAAAAAATACATCATTATATCATGTCGTGAGATGTATTTTAGGAAAGCGAATAACATCGATTCGTGAGGGGGTAGTCTGTCATTCACTACAATAATGATTTTGTAACTCATTTGATAGAATTGCATAATTATTTAAGTTATAAAATTAAAATAATAAAATATTATTATATTTAAGATATGTAAGTTTTTATATTATCATGTTTTAAAAAATTCTTAGTAGGTGGAGGATGAAATAAAATAAAACCCTAGTTAGGGATGTTACCACTTATTCAGAGAACATCTTTTAGTTTGTACAAAAAATCTTCATAGGTAGAATTTATGACCAAAAAAATCATCTAAGATGACAGTATGGAATTAATTAATTCAATTGGGTATTTAATCTCCTATCCAATTTTTTTTTTTAATTTATGAATAGGGGAGGAGAGTTAGTGCAATTTTATAAATGAGGTGAGTTTAACACTTGTAATGTTTTAAATGAAAATTGTGTACCCAAGTTTTTCATTGGACCCAATGCTCCAAAATGGGTAATTATCAAACCAATGATATTTAAGGAAGAACTCAATCCTTCCAATTAGTGTTGTAAAAGTTTTAGGCCATTCTTGAACTTTATCTTTTTAGTTTAACTCCAAATAAACCCATTTTTACCTTTACTTTGGTAAATATTTTTTACTCTTTTTACTACTAATTATGGTAAAATTTTTATTTCAAATATTTTTAGATTATAAATTAAGTGGATTTATAATAATTAGTCTATTTTTTCAAATTCCATTAATACATTTCAAACATTCAATTTGAAATTAATCTTGCAAACCGGATGAGAAATAAGGTTTTCAAAGGTAAAATGAAAAAAAAGGTTAAAATGAATTTTTTATCAAAAATAAATATGAAAATTATTTCAATATAATAAATTTCTCAAATAGCTATATAATTTATCTATTTTATTTAAAATCATTTTTAAATCATTTTTTTTTTGTTTTTAAAAGCATTAATAGAAATAAAAATTATTAATAAAAAGTACTATTTTTCATTATTAATTTAAAAAATTATCTACTTAAAAAATTATAAAATATTATATATTATATGATTTTTAAGTTATTATTTGAAAAATAAAAATTATTTTTTAACATAAATTTTCTAAAAATGTCTAAAATTAGTTTTAAACTATGTGTGAAAAAGAGATAAAAATACTTTTTAGAAAAAAATCATTTTGTGTGAAATTGGATTTATTCCTACCGGTTGTCTATAAAACACATAAGAAAAATGTTGAATATTTGATAGAATATATAAGGTATAAATTTAACTAAATTCCTTCACTAAAAATTAATTATTTAATATATTGAGATAAAACATGTTTATGCGCATAAAATTAGTTTCTTTGAAGAAGATTCTTTATATTTTCAATTCCTTTTTTTCATTTATAATTAATTGGAAACCAAAGAATTCATTATATAAACACATGTAAACCATATATTTTCCTAATTTATTTAATTCAATTCATATCATAAATTCCAATGTCTAGGTGATAACTATAATATTAAATAACAATATTTTAATAATATATCATATTTCATTTAAACTCAGTGTTGTGAAAGATAAACATAGTGTCTTATGTAAAAAAGACAAAATAGATGTTTGTATATTGAAAAATATTGTAAATATTTAATTTATTCAATAAAATATATTTTCCCAAATCATGTGGTGTTAAAATTTTACTTATAAAATGGGAACTTCTCTCCTCATTTCCCCTCCAACCAAAACCCCCAAATTTGCTCCCAAATTCAACATAAACATATTATCCACACTCCAATCCATATTTATGATGTTTTTTTATTCTTAAAATTTTATTACGAAAAGGTTTATTCCCTTAATAAAGAAGATAATCCAAGAATAGAGGAATAAGTTCCTAACAACACCTTAGATTTTCTATTTCTTTATGAGATTCCTTATTTTATAATTTTATTCATACTATTACATAAATATAACATTAGTATCCTTATTATACTATCATGTTATCATATTTATGGTATAATAATTAACTTAATCGACTACTCAAAAGGCATTGTTAATGCCTGAGGGCCCGATTCAAATTACAAATTTATATGTGTCCCAAATGTTACTAACAACCTAGGCGTGGTATGGTAGAAGTCTAGGGTTAATCCCATGAGGAGGGTTCTATTCCTATTGGGAAAAATTCTGATCATGAATAATTTTTAGGATTCCATACTATCTTAAATTAATATTGGGTGGTGTCTAAATAATTTTTAGTTAGACTTCATCTAGTTAAAGAGGGGTCGAGATCAAGTCTGGGTATCATGATAAAGGGATCCTTGTTCTAATATTGGAAAATTCCTATGATCATAGTCTGCGAAGAAAGAGGTAGTGACTAGTCATGCTTGGTCTTGTCTTCTAGTTATACCTATAATATAATAATTCCATGGTTAAGAGGCTAGATACAATCATATATGCATTACGTGCATCTTCTATTGCATAATGTTCCCTAAAAATGGTCATAGTCATAGTTTACATCAATTAGGATTGGGGCGATTTATTGACTATATAATGGTCATAGTACAGTCACACAAATGGGGTCTGACTATTAGTCTATATCCTAGTTACTAAACCATTTAGTTTTTTCATGTTTAGAACTCGATGTCTAATTAAGAATGTAGATACATTAAACCTTGATCCCTACCCCGATTTTTTTAGCTACTCATGGTGGTAATTAAATTTATAAAATTGGTAAAGGAAATCATAATTATGCTAATGGAATTTTAAAACAAGTAGGAAAACATTAAAAAAATTACTTGCAATGAAATAGAAATGAAGCAATGTTGGAATTGAAGGCGTTGAAGAAAATGGAACACATGACTCTTTTATTAAAAAATATAAATTAATTACAATGAACTAAGGTGTTTAAAGAGGGGAAAATAAGAAATCATGAAATAAGTCTAAATTAAGAGTGAGATAATCCAAGTATGTCTCAAATGGGCTCATGGGATGTTCCTCATATAAGAGAAAATGGTCATGATGTGTACTTGATAGTCACGTCATGAAACCTTGATCTGTGTTACTTTGACCTGGATCTCTAGCGTGGCATGTAGGTATTCCATGGATTTATGAAGTTCAACTATGGTCACATCGTGTACAGGTACTTCGTGACTTGTAACCCATGGATAGCTAGCTTTTTCTATTGAATCCTCACAGCTTTCTTGGCGTTTGGTTAGACTGGTGTCATGACATGCACGAGGGACTCCCGACGTGAGCCGAAAATTTCTTCAGAATTCATGGTTGGTCATGACATTTTATTTATGGATTGATATAGGTTGTGATTATCATGTACATGAAACAAACATGGACATCACGGTGTGTACTGGGCCATTTTTTGCAGCTTATCTGCCTTTCTTCCTTGGAATCTTGTGAATATCTGTTTCATGGAAAACTGGACATCTACCACGAGCATTATCAGGTATATGAATTAAAAATAAATTGAAAATTGATATAAAAATATATATAACATTTAGTATTGTCAAATCCCACAACTCATAAATCATTTATTTTCCTCAAGAAAATTATCCCAATAATGATTTCAAGAGGATAACCAATTTTTAAAGCAATAAATGTGCACTATGTCCATGAAATTATATTAAGTATAAGATGAAAAGTTTATAAGATCACGTTTTAATCCTATATAGTAAATTATTCCTGGATCATAGCTCATATTTTAAAAACAAGTTCAATTCTTTTAATCATAATCATTTAACTATTCCTTAAGCTATATGCCCATTTTCAATTTACCTCACTATGATTGTCTTTCATTAGTCTGGGTAAAATGTATGAATGATATCCTCGTACCTAGAGTCCATGTTCCTAACCATAGGATTGCACTTGTTCTATAATCTCCACTATTTAAAGTCAATTATAAAAAAAATCTTGAGGACTTTTATCAATAAGGTTATGATGACTCTGAGGCAGTATGTAGGTAGGTAGACTGTGAAAATCAGGCTCAAAAGGTTGGAATGCTCTAAAGTACAATGCAAATGCAATAAGATAAGTGTGACAAAATTCATCCATCCAGTAAGTCATTTCTATACCCTATTAGCTTTGATTTGATCCATATGTATCGTAAGTATGTTAGTAAATAGACGATTCTATTACTTTTTTTAATAACTTTTTTATTTTTCCAGGTTTATGCCTATGATAGATCTCCCATCCATCACCTAAACACATATTGTCCTTTGAGGTATTCATCAGTTTAGAAAATTGGGATTTTTGACCCTCTTAGTACACAACCCATATCAATTTTGTTCTTTTATTTTATATTTTTCAAAGGACCAGAATATGAATGAGATACAACAAAAAGGTATATTGATCACAACCTAGTTGTCATGTGAGTTCACCCATAAATATCTGAATGTGAAATCATATCATGTTGTCTGAATGCCTCCCCCACACTTGTTCAAAAATAATCATTAAGAATTTTATAAGAAGTTGGGTAAGAAGGGAAATAGTACTAAAATATATCACCTTCTAACTATTCATTCATGGAAACTATGGGCTAAAAAAGGATAGATTCCCGGTTGTTCTCAGGTAAAATGTCTATCAAATTCTGCCTCAATCATATGTATGGTATGATCATACACTGAGTCCATGTTCCTAACTATAGTCTTGCACTGGTTCTATCATCTCCACTGTGTAATGATAAGTATTAAAATAAAATAGGGGGCTTTTATCAATAAGTATATGATGACTCTGATTTTGTAGGTAAGTTGGTAGAATGTGAAAATCTAGCTCAAAAGAATTATAATCCCTAAAGTACTTTGAAAATTAAATGAGATAAGTCTCTTAAAATTTCTCCATATAGAGAGTCAGATCTATACTGTATTATCCTTTGTTGGATCCATAAGTATCGCAAGAAAGTTTGTAAAGAGATGATTCTGTTCCTTTTTCTTCTTTAGAATTTTTATATTTCAAAATTTGTTCCTATCATAGATCTCACATCCATCAGCCAACCATGTATGGTCTTTCGAGGGATTCATCATTCTGGAAAATGGTGATTATTGACCCTCCTAGTACACAACCAACATCAATTTTTTTCTTTTCTATTAAATTTTACAAATGAATAGAATACGAATGAGATACAACAAAAAGTTATATGGAAAAACAACCTAGTAGTCATGTGAGCACACCGTATATTTTTTAATGTTAAAGCATCCCATGCTGTATAAATGTGTACCCCACACTTGTTCAAAAATAATCTTTAATAATTGAACAATTTGTAGGGTTGGAAGGTAAATAGTTTGGATTAACTCTTCGTCTAATGGGTCATTCATGGAAACTATGGGATAAACAACGTATAGATGTCATATGGGTCTCAGGTAAAATTGTTATCAATTTATGCCTCAATCATTTTTAAATTTACACTTGTTCATCCATTGTTTTTATAATATAATAGTGAAAGTTCAAGTAGGTTTACATGTCCCAGGTATCTATCAAAAAATATGCTCAAAAAATAAAATAATATTAAATGATTAGAATCATATCAGTTAATAAGAATTAAAATAAAAACTGGAATTTATACTAGGAATAAATCCTAAGCAGTGAGTCAATTAATCATGATTTCAAATATTTTTAATTTCAATTAAACTTTTATGCTCAGTGGTCTTTATAAAATTTCGAGAAGGGGTGAATAATGGTTCTTATAATTTTTCTTTTGTAATTTATCTTTAATTTATAAAGGCATAATGGTCTTAAAATTTGTAGTATTCTTATCAATTTAAAAAAATAAATCCTAGAATAGTGTGAAAAAAATCAAGGGAATATCATTGAGATTATGTAAAATACCCCCCCCCCCCCCCCCCACAGTTAAAAATAGACAATGACCCCACTATAGATAAAATAATGGGTGGGAGTGGTTTGGCAGTGATTTGTGATAATTGAATTGACATGGCAGTGATGAAAATTTTTCAAAAGAGGAAATCGATTTCATCCAAATATGAAGTGGTATGCCATGGGGATATTTCAACTTTCTTAACATTGAATTTTTTATGCACCTACAAAATATGTAAGTAGAAAAATCGTACACTATAGAAAAAATGATAATTAATAGGTTTAAAGATTTGAATAGCTATGAAATCAGAATGTGTAAAAATAAGGAATAACGGTAATAATTTTATTTATTGAATGAATGTTTGTAAAAAGTACTGCAAGGAAAATTTTAAAAATAAAAGACTCAAACAAAAATCAAAAACAACTATGGGTTTCTTCCTTGTCAGTGCTTCATTTAGAGTCAAGATCTTGACTCAATTAAGGCCCATTTGATGACATAGTTCTCGTGGACAGGTTAATGGAACATCTTAAATTGAAGATCATGTATCTTTTATGGTGATCTATCCATGTATAATTTGGAGTTAATAATAATGGTTACGGAATAATATTCCCCTAGAAATGATTTTTTAAAGTACTATGTTGAATTAATGATGAAATTAATGAAGTCACAACCTCTCTGGTGGGAGGTTCAATAAATATGAATTACTTGAAATCACAACATTGTTATTTTTCTTTATAATATTCATCTCATTCTTCATTTATATCCAACAAATATTCATCATTCTGGCTATAAGTTATTATGTTACAATCCTTATTGACATCTAAGTGTTGCACATCTCAAATGTAGTTGAAAAAAACATGTTCTTCTCCCACTGTAAAAGATGATAAATCCTTGATTCACATTAATAAATTCCTTTCCTATATCATGGAAAGGTATTCCAAGGATAATAGGAACACCTACACTTTATTCCATGTCTTATACATGGAAATAAGCTGATAAAATGAACATGCCTACTTTTACCTGTACATATTCTATAATGCCTCAGAGGTACATGACCAAGCGATCAAATAATTGCAATCAAACCCTTGTTTATTTGAGCTATGTGAGCCCTAACTTCTAATAAGTACTCATTGGAATGAGGTAAAAGCTTTATCCAAGTTCATAGAGTTATCTACCAACTTTTCATGTGCCAATCTCATAAGGGATTTGAGAAGCTTCCACGGTCTCTCATATTCATTGGAATTTTCTATTGTACAATAGTAGATCATTCGTCATTTAAAGAGATGACTCCAAGGTATTACAGTTTTCTTTTTTTTGATAAAAGGCCCTTCAAGAATTTTTCATAGATGGGAATCTGGTAAATAGCTTCGGAAAAAGGAAGGTTGATATGTTATTTCTTGAACATTTCTAGGAACATCTTGTATTGTTCCTCATGCCTAATTTTTCTCGCTCTCTCCAGATAGGGAACTGGTTTTTAGTTTTGAGGTGGGACGACATATGTAGTTTCCTTATACTACTCAGGTATATGTTCCTTCTCAACAAGTACTTCATTATGATGTATGGTTAGATTGAATTTTTTATTAGGTACTGGTTTTTTCTCGGGTTTTCTTCTTACAGCCTTTCATTATTGAGTTGTTTGAAGTATAGAATCTTTCGGGACCGTAGCACTATTTTATTATATTCCACTCACGTGTATGTCACAGTGTTACCAGGTAGATTACCTTGTAATCTCTTAGATATGGCCTTTGAGATTTGACCCATTAGAACTACAAATATTCTCATAGTTTCTCTCTGTTTTTTCATATCTATCTCATGGGATATCATTTTTTGATTATAATTAGAAACAATGGATTCCAGGAGGCATTCCAAATTTCTTTTCACGGGTTCTTGCAATAGTTGTGCATGAGGTGGATGAAATTATTTTTCTCTTTGAGTTAATGGTATTTATCGATCTTATGGTCTTCACACAGGGTTCATCGGAGGATATCATGGTTTTACATGATCTCTAAATTGGGTTTGTCCACCTCTTGGTGGGAACTAACCATGATTGTTATAAGGTTTATATAGATCATGCCTCTATTAATAATATTATTTCGGATGAAATTTCTTTTCTGGTTGATTTTAATTGATGTAATTAAAATCTTTTTTTGGTTCATTCTATTTAGATTTGTAGTCTTGATATACATGTGGACCTCCGCATATCGTGTATGATTGTAATTCCATGATAGGACCTGAAGGGGGTTGAGTAGTTGGTATCTGAAATGATTCTAACTTTTTAGTGAGTGCTTCCACTTGCACTGTTAGCCATGTGGTCACATCAATTTGGTGGATTTCACACTATTTTGGTCCATGATCATTCTTAAATATACTATAATTGTGAGAGACTTCATCTAGAATGGCTCTTCTAGTTTTGGAAGTCTTGAACATGAGACCCCCATCAACGGATTCATCGACAACATTCATAATCACTAGCTAGATTCATTTATTGAAATTTTGCATTTGTATCCACATATCTAGTCCATGATTTGTAAACTTCCTCATTAATTCTTTAAAGGGATCTCATGCTTTCCAAGAAGACTCTCCAGCAATTTGGTTGAAATTTTTAATGTCCCTCTAGAGCTTCTAGGTCCGGGTGGGTGGGAATTACTTTTCCAAAAACAACGTGGCCAATTCATCCCAAGTGATAATTTACATAGGAGCTTGACTCTTTACCCCATCCTTGGCTCTGTATAATAAGGATAATGGGAAGACGTGGAGTCTTATTAAATTAGAAGAATATCCATGGTGGCATAAGGTATCAACGATGTTCAGAAAGTTGGCAATAAGTTCATGTGGATCTTCCCTCTGAAGACCGCTAAATTTCCCCATGTTTTGGATCAAATGAAAGACTCCATGATTTTTTCTCAAATGTTTAGGCTTGGATGTTAGGATGAGTAATACTAGTATAAGCACCATGGATTGATGGTGAGCTGTATTCTATGATTGTTCTCACCTAGTTCATTATTGGGTGCTCTCTGGGAATGATTTGATGGTTGGGGTTTGGCATGTTAGGTCATGCTGGGTGATTGAATTGCTTGGCCATTGATGGCTGGCGATGATAAGATAGATTCATTTCGATCTCAAGATCAAAGGCTAAAAGAGATTGTGCATAGAGAGTCCTTAAATGAGTCAAAGGACATTGGTACATGCACAAGTTGAACAAAAAAATAGAAAAATGCAAGGGTGTCTAGGAACACAGGAAAGGGGGTGAGGGTAAGACAATCCACGATCTAGACCAGAGTCCTAATCATGAAAAAATAGTCCGGACTTGTCACGAACCAGTCCGAGTCATCCTTGAACCAGTATCCCAGGCCAGCCCGCAACAAGTCCCGAGAGGAGTTCCTGATCCTCCTGGGATGGAGACAAGCACCAAGGGCAACAATAGAGTACACAAGTTAACTATTTCTCCCATATATGAACAATCAAACAAACAACGGAAAGGAATGGAAAGCCCAAAATACATTATATTAAAATTGAATTGAACATTATATGTATAATAAACTGAAAGGACAACTAATACAACAACTCAACTAACCAAACCTGGCTTCCAAATAACTCCATGTCACCCCATTGGTCACTCCCCAACGAAATGATCACACATCACCCAAGGCGATCAAACTCAAGCTGAAACCTTCACAAGGGCTAAAAACAGAAGACAACTATAGGCGTGACTATTAAAACTCAGTAGGTTAGACCAATATTCTATTCCCAATGCACATCCTTTAAAATAAAAGAAAAATCAATTTATAGATTTAAATACAAGATATAAAAGTATGTTTTTCAAATGAGGTTCCATGATATAATAATTATCCTACAAAAACATGCATGTTTAATAAACAACAATGCAAGTAAAAATTTTTCTAAGAGGTGAAACATTAAAATGATAATAGTTTTCAAGAGGGATGCTTCAAAGATTGCCCAATTTTAAATAAATAATACACACTACTGAATTTACCAACCAAACGCACCGTATTCCGATAGTGAGTAAAAAATATCCAATGAGCACAAGTCACAGGAATACCCATAGGTACTAGTTAGTTGTGAGCCCCAGGTACCTTGTATCTCAGTGAAAGTAACCAGAATAAATATCAATTCCCATGCACACGATCCAATATTAGGGAACATACCCATAACCTAGTGGTCCCCCAACATCATCATCATAATTGTTTAGTTAGTGTTGTCATCGTCAAACATGGTACGTGAAACAGGGGCCAAACCCCACAGGTTCAGTAGCATACTAGTACTCGTCCGCCCACCTAGATACCTGGGATTCCCTTTAGTGCTCAATCAAGTTACACATATTATCAAATACATATTTCGCATCAAAAGTTCATTCCCAAACCATAAACACACAAACAGCCCACAAATTTTCTTCACATTTCTTTCATGAATCAAAAAACCACTAAATATTTTCATAAAATAATTTCTAGGAGTGTATTAAGGGTTTTCACATAAAACCCATTCAAAAACACTCTTTCTATTATAAAAACACATCAAAACCATACCAAACCATATTTTTCCGTAGTAAAAAAATTTAATAAAATCATTTCATGGACCATAATACAATCCCCATTGACAAAACTCGGTATATACAAGTAAAACACTCATTCTTCATTTTTAAGAAAGGCCAAATGGGCCTTTAAACATTTACTCAAAAATAATATTTGAAAAAGATAATAATGTTAATATTATTAAGGAGGTGTGTAAATACCATTTAATGAATAAATCCACATTCATAAATACCTTAAAACAATTAGGTAACATATTCAAAACACAACCATTTTTATAAGAATGTGAAATGGGCCATTTTCTGGCAACTCAGTCCCAAAAATGTTGTAAACAAAAAAACCATTTGTTTGTAAAACAAATACAAATTTGAACAGAATAAAGGATCCCAAAATTATTTTCTTACATGCTGCCAAAATATTTATAAATCCAAACCAATTATTTTAAATTGTGTAGACACATAAAATCCAACCGGGCAATTTACCGAACACATGGCATGCACTCTTTAAAAAAACATGTGTTAAGCACTTAAAAAGGGATTATACAACATTTTCATGCCATAAAGTTATTCAATATACTTATACATATTCAAAACACCATAATCCAAGTGCGAAATCTCATGGAATAATTTATCAAATAAAAGGAGTGCACATTTATACCAAAACAACTATATTTTTAACAAAATAGCTCAAAAAACATAATTTGCATACCAAACCATTAGAACCAAAGTTACACAGCAGCGCATATCATATAAGTAAGGTTATAAAAGAATTAAAATGATGAAACTCAAATGATAATCGATGTGCAAGGGATATCCTACCTCAAATCCTTGGCGTAATAGAAACGCACACCTAAAATCACCAATCACGGGTTTATAAAAACTAAAACTATGAAGACCAGACCTCGATGAATATAAACTCAATCAAAAACCATGGGATAACATAAACCCAGGTCGATCATGACTAGGGGAGATTTTAAAACCAAGAAATAATGAAAGGAGGAAGAAGAGTGAGGATAAAGGAGATGGAATCTCACCGTTTCCATGAGAAACTTTTCGTATTCCATTAGATCTACAACCCTAGAGAAAATGTAATGGTATGAAACTACATGAAGAGGTTCCTAACGTCTGGAAGAACCAGTTAAAGAAAATTTGTGGAAAAAAGATCACTAATTTAATGAGTTATGTATAAAACGATTTACCTTATCAATTCTGGGTGATTTGATGTATCCTCAGCACATTCTCCCTAATCTGCAACTCATATGAGTACCAAAGTGGGTAAATCGATTTTGGGGATGAATATAGGGTTATTGGATTCTAAGGGGAGGTGGAATAACCAATAATGTATAAATATTTAATTATATATAAAATAATCCAATTATTTTTTTTTAAACTGGAAATGGGCCCATGGGCTGGCCCAATGTCTAAATAAGTAACCCAATTTCACCATGATTATGAATTTATATAGGGTCCAAAAAGGGTATAAAAGTTTTAAAGTATCAGTATAGGACAATTGGGAAGTGTAATGGGTGAAAAAGGTTAAAAACAAGAGTTATAAAAGAAACAAATTTAGTTTTTAAAAATGGAAATGGACTCACGTTTGGCCCAAATCATGAAGTAACCACTCTTTCTTAAAAAAAACTCCTAAACAAGCAATGGGGATCCCAAATTAGGGTTGTTGGACATATATGAAACTTCAAAACTCAATATTAATCTCACCAAATACCCAAGTAAATGATCAGGATTTCCAATGGACCGGATCAATACAAATACAAAAAAAACTGCGTCTGACAATACTCCCCACCATTAAAGCTTTCTGCCCCCATAAATCCATAGTACTTTTCGGCTGAAAAAAATCAACAAATAAGGATTAAATATCAACATGATGCAACCTCTAAATAAAATTAAATATCATCAATCATAAATGGATGTTAATCCTCTAGCAAAAAAACACACAACTCACAACCACTTTCGGAAATCATTGAAAAATCAAGCCACCACCTCCACAACTAAGCCAAGAACCCGATTGTTGGGCCATCTCCCAATGAACCCAAATGTCACCGAAAAAATATCACTCACAAAAAAATATTACAGGGGATTATAGAATGTACTCCCCACCATTAAGTAACAACTAGCTCTATAAAAGTTCTTAGGATAAAAATCCATGAGACCCATGGTGGGTCTCCCCACCATTAGAAACCAACTAGCAACGAACAGACAAGAATTCAACATGAGCTAGAATAGGGCCTCAATCACACAATCCCAAAAAAACTCCTACAAAAACCTAAAATAAAAAGTTAATACAGTTACAACATGAACATATAAACCACCCACTCCTGAACGGAGGGGACAAGAACTTGGCCAACAATTTCAGCACAGATCTGGACCCCCACAACTCGGGGATGAGAGGGAAGGGGACCCAATAATTTTGCCACTGAAACCACAAAAGAAACAAAGAATCTCCCCAAAACTCTCCACCTACGAATAGGTAACACCAGTACTGCACTTGATTTTCATAGGCGGTCCACACAAAGACATTGATTGAAAACCGACATCCATGAAGGCATAACCATAGACATTGTGTGAGGGGTAAGTCCACCATGCTTGTTGCGACAAAGGGAATTTCACATAAATGAGGCATCAAAACATTGACATAGAAACTAACATACTAAAACAGAGTAGGCAAGATCCTAATGGAGCACTCCGCACCTCTATCGATTTCCTGACTGCGTGAAAAGATTCACTCCAAGGCCTATGGCTGGAGCCCTGATTCTTGAAGCATTTGTTGCACCGCAGTCAGGTGATAAGGATCACACCACTCAAAAAACTAAATTTATCACCAAAAAAGCCATTATCTAAATAGAAACTCATAGATACATATCAAAATTCTATTTCACTCTGAACGAAGGGGAAGAATGGACAATGAATACGACGAAACACGTCAACATCACCAAACACAACTGCTATGTCCAAAAGAATTATAACGACCTAGAAGAACTTTTAATCGATCCCAAACAACTCTCTATTACAACAAATAGGTTGAGTAATCATAAAAAGAGGTGGATTTAACATTTGAAATGAATCCTTAGGTTTATCAGCAGGAATGATTTCCAATGGAGAACTATACATGGCCACATCACACCATCAAACACATATTTATGAACCCAATGAAAATTACACAAAAACTGATCCACCAACAAGATCTCATCTCAAGATACAACAGGAGTGAGACTTCTATATCAAAATTAATCTTACTGAATAAGAAACTCTTCTAAGGAATAAAAAAATCAAGCCATATAACCATTGGTTTTAAAAAAAAAGTCCAAAATTTTTCAGCTCAAAACACTTTTTAAAAACAAACTAACTTTAGTGGGTTTCCACATTCCCCAATGGTGTTTCATCAAGTCTCACCCATATGCACATTTCCATGACACCCAAGGCACCCAAACACCATGAAATATAGTCCATATTTCCAGATATAAATAAAACCATGCATGTGAGCACCCATGAAAACACCAAAGGCCAAAACAAAACAACTTCATTCCAAAAAAAATTACCTTCAAAAGGACCACCAACCACCAAGTCAAAATCCCTTTTCATATTTCACAAAAAAACCACAATTAAATAAGAACCATTTTCATAAAAACCTACCCCTTTTCATTTTTAACAACTTTTAAAATAACCAATCCACTCCAAACAAACCCTTCCCATTTTTTAAAAATCCAGCAAGGTATATTTTCATAATCTGAGGTCCATTGAGACCAATACCCTTTCTTGGAAAACACCAACCGATCAAAACCAATTACCAAAACTAATTTATCCGATTCAAAAACTTTTTAACATCCCAAAATACCCCATTTAAAACAATGATCCATAATCGCCTTAAAATGATTCACAATTTAAAAACATTTTATTCCAACAAACCACAATTTTATATTGTGGATAATCCTATCTCGTTAAATCATTTCCACTTCCCACCATTTTTTTCAAAAAACACAACCTTCCAAAACTATTCATATATTTAATTTTTGAAAAACCTCTTTTTCGCTTTTCAAAATCTAATCCTTACATTAAAACCCATTTCCACAATTATCACACAAGGATTTTAAATACAAAAATTCAGAATTCACGAATGGTTAAAGGGACCCAAATAAGGAACTAGTGTCGGTGGGTGACTTGACCATATGGTTGGTGGCCATATGTCAAACACAACACCAACACAGAGAGACTTATCAGGACCATTCCCCAGCTCCACATGGCTTCCTAGGCCCAGTGAGCTCACGAAGTCCATTAGTCAGACTCCCCTTATCATATCCCAATAGAAAATAATGAACAAGAATTAAGGACACTAATAAAACCGGACTTCCCATGGAAACTCGATGATTAGAACGAGAAAGAGTTTGCGGCGCTCTTCTTTCACTTACGCCTCATGTCCCAAAAATCCTACTCCCTCTACATTGACATCCCCAAAATAACAAGGGTTCTCTAAAAAAAGTTCTTCTAAGAGCCAACCTCCTCTGATACCATTTTTTCACGAACCAGTCCGTGTCGACCCTGAATCGGTCACCCAGGCCATCCCTCGACAGGTCCCGAGAGGCGTTCCCCACCCTCTCGGGATGGCATAAAGCACCAAGGGAATAAATAGAGTATAGAAATGAAATATTTCACCCATATATGAACAATCAAACAAATAATGGAATGGAATGGACAGCCCAAAATACATTATATAAAAATTGAACTGAACATCACTTGTACAAGAAACTGAAAGGACAACTAAGCCAACAACTCAACTGACCAAACTTGACTTCAAAATAACTCCATTTGACCCCACTTTTCAATCCTCAACAAAATGATCACACATCACCCAATAATATTGAACTCAAGTTGAAACCTACATAAGGGCTAAAAACAGAAGAATACTATAGGCGTGAGTATATTAAAACTTAGTAGGTTAGCCCGATATTCTATTCCCAATTCACATCCATTAAAATAAAAGAAACATCAATTTATAGTTTCAAATACAAGATATAAAAGTATGTTTTTTAAATGAGGGTCCATGCTATAATAATTATCAGACATAAATATGCATGTTTAATAAACAACAATGCAAGTAACAATTTTTCAAAGAGGTGCAACTTCAAAATGAAAATAGTTTTCAAGAGGGATGCTTCAAAGAATGCACAATTTTAAATAAATAACACACACTAATGAATATACCAACCAAACACACCATATGCCGATAGTGAGTACAAAATATCCAATGTGCACTAGCCACGGGAACACCCCTAGGTACTAGTTAGTTGTAAGCCCCAGGTACCTCATATCTCAGTGAATGAAACCCAAATAAATATCTATTCTCGTGCACACAATCCACTAGTAGGGAGCATACCAATAACCTAGTGGTCCCCCAACATCATCATCATCATATTTTAGTTATTTTTGTCATCATCAAACTTTTCACTTGAAATAGGGGCCAAACCCCACAGGATCACTAGCATACTAGTACACGTCCACCCACCTAGATACCAGGGATTCCATTTAGTGCTCAATCAAGATACACATATTATCAAATACATATTTCACATAAAAAGTCCATTCCCAAACCATAAACACACTAATATCCCACAATATTTCTCTACATTTCTCTCACGAATCAACAGACCACTAAATATTTTCGTAAAACAATTTCTAGGAGTGTATTGAGGCTTTGCACATAAAACTCATTCAAAAACACCATTTCAATTATAAAAACACATCAAAACCATACCAAACCATTTTTTCATCCCTAAAAACAATTAATAAAATCCTTTCATGGACCATAATACAATCCCCACTGAAACAACTTGTTATATACAAGTAAAACACTCATAATTCATTTTTAGGAAAGGCCAAACAGGACTTTAAACATTTTCTCAAAACATACATTTGACAAAGTTATGAATTTAAATATTATTAAGGAGGTGTGTAAACACCATTTAAAGAATAAAACCACATTCATAAATAACTTAAGACACTTGGGTGAAATATTCAAAACACAACCATTATTATAAGAATGTGAAACAGGCTATTTTCTGGCAACTCGGTCCAAAAAATGTTGTAAACAAAAAAACCATTTGTTTGTAAAAGGAAATAAAAATTTAAAAGCCATAAAGGATCCCAAAATAATTTTCTTACATTCTTCCAATATATTTATAAATCCAAACAAATTATTTTAAATTGCAGTAGACACATAAAATCCAACCGGGCAATTTACTGAACACATGGCATGCACTCATTAAAAAAAAGTTGTGTTAAGCACATAAAAGGGATTATACACCATTTTCATGCCATAAATTTATTCAAGATATAGATACCTATTCAAAATACCATAAACCAAGTGAGAAATCTCATGGAATAATTTATCAAATAAAAGGAGTGCACAATTATACCAGAACAACAATATTTTTAACAAAATAAGTCAAAAAATATAATTTGAACACCAAACCTTTAGAAACAAAGTTAAACAGCAGAAAATATCATATAAATAAAGTTATAAAATAATTAAAATGATTAAACTCAAATGATAAAGGTTTTTCAAGTGATATCCTACCTTAAATCCTTGGCGTAACGGAAACACACACCCGAAATCACACGTCGTGGGTTTATAAAACCTAAACCTATAAATTCCAGACCTATATGAATATAGACTCAATAAATAACCATAGTATAAATTAACACTAGGTTGATCATGACTAGGGGAGATTATAAAACCAATAAATAATGAAAGGAGGAAGAAGAGGGAGGATAAAGGAGATGTAATCTCACCGTTTCCACGAGAAACTCTTCGTATTACATTAGATATGCAACCCTTGAGAAAAGTGAATGAGATTAAACTTCTTGGAAAGGCTCATAACGTCTCTATGAACCAGTTAAAGAAGATTTTTGGGAAAAAGATCATGAATTGAATGAGTTATGTATAAAATTATTTACCTAATCAATTCTGGGAGATTTGATGTATCCTCAGAACATTCGCCCAAATCCGCGACCCATATGAGAAAAAAAGTGAGTAAATAGATTTTCAGGGTGAATATAGGGTAATTGGATTCTATGTTCAGTTGGAATAACCGAAAAAAGTTTAAATATTTAATTATATATTATATAATCAAATTATTTTTTGGAAACTGGAAATGGGCCCATGGGCTTGCCCAATGTCTAAATAAGTAACCCAATTTCACCATGATTATGAATTTATATGGGGTCCAAAAAGGGTATGAAAGTTTTAAAGTATCAGTATAGGCCATGTGGGAAGTGGAATGGGTGAAAAAGGTTGAAAAAAAAGAGTTATAGAAGAAAAAAATTCAGTTTTTAAAACTGGAAATGGACTCACGGTTGGCCCAAATCATGAAGTAACCACTATTTCTTAAAAAACAATTAAAAAGAAATGGGGATCCAAAATTAGAGTGGATAGACATATATGAAACTTATAAAATCAAGATTCATATCACCAAATACCCATGAAAAGGATCTGGATTTCCAATGGACCGGATCAATACAAAGACAATGAAAATCGCGTTTGACATGAATCCCTATAAAAGACTCCAAAATTTGATTGGCCAGCCAAAAGATTTTGTTAATTCTTCAGGTCATGAGTCAGGTTTAAATTTATATTTTCCCAAAAATTACTAATAACCAGGGTAGATTATGGAAGATGTTTGGGGTTGATCACGTGATTAGGGTTTTGTTCTTATGTGGAAAAAATATGATCTTCAATCCTTTGTATGAGTCATTTATATCATAAATAATGTTTTGGTGGTGTTTAAATAATTGTGGGTTTGACTTCAACTGAGTGAAGAGAGGTCGGGATCAAGTCCGAGTATCTAGATAATGGTGATCCTAGTTCTAATCTTGGAATGGTTCTTGGTGTTTAGTCTGCAAAGCAAGCGGTAGTCTCTAGTCAACCTTGGTCTTGTTTTCTAGTTCTACCTAGGATGTAAATATTCCATTTTTAGGTGGCTAGATATAGTCCTAGATGCATTACGTTTATCTTCTATTGTAGAAAGGTCTCTTTGCTAATGGTCAAAGACATTCTTTACTTCAATTAGGATAGGGTCATTTTCTTGATTGTCTAATGGTCACAGAACAATCACGCAAATGGGGTTTGACTATTTTTTTATATCCTAATTACTAATCCTTTTAGGTTTTCCAATTTTAGAACAACATGTCTAATTAAGAATGTAGATACATATAACATTGATCCCTACATTGATTTGTTTAGCTACTCATGGTGGTAATTAAAAAAGTACAAGGGGTAAAGTAAATCATAACTATACTAATGTAATCTAAAAACATGAAAGAAAACATTAAAAATATTTCTTGAAACGAAATGGAAATGAAGAATTGTGTGAATTAATGGCATTGACGAAAAGGGAATCTTTGGATCTTTGGTTTCAAAATATAAATGAATTTTAAATAAATAAGGTGTTTAAAGTGGGAAGAAATAAAAAATATTGAATGGAGCCTAAAAGGGATAGAGAGATAATCCAAGCATGTTTTAAATGTGATGTTGAGTTGTTCCTTAATAGGAGAAAATGGTCACGATGTGTCATGGTTTGTCACGTCATCAACCCTTCATCCTTGTTACATCGACCAAGATATCCAGCGTGGCATGCGGGTCTTCTAAAGATTTATGAAGTTTGACCATGTTCGTGTCATGTATAGGTGGTTTGCGATGTGTAACCCATGGATAGTTGGGTTCTTTTATGGAATCCTTGCGTATTTCTTGGTGTCCAGTTTGACTGGTGTCACAACGTGTAGGAGGGGCTCCTGAGGTGAGCTACCTATTTCTTATGTATCCATGGATGGTCATTAACTAGGCTTCACAGCTTGATGCATGCTATCATTATCAGGTCCATGATGCGAACTTGGCCATCACGACATTTACATGGCCATTTTTCATCTTTTCTACCTTTCTTCCATAGAATCCGATAAAGCTCTATTTCCTAAAAAATTGGACATCTGCCACACATATTATCTAGGATATGAATAAAAACATTTCAAAAGTGGCAATAATATATATATATATAACATTTAGTCTTATTATAACCACCCTCCCCTATTTCATTAGGCTTAACAAAATCATGAATCATGTGTTTCTTACACATGCTCCTCTATAACACAATGTTTCTTTCATCAAAACCATACATGGATGGTCCTAATAATAAATTCATTATATAACTATTAAATTTATTACGAATTTTATATAAAAAATAATAAACCATATTAATTCATTTCTATGTTCTATGGAAAATGAAATCATCGACCATGTGTGTGTGTGGACTACCATAACCATAGGATGATTAATTTCCATAATTCATTTCGTAATAATCTTATATGGATAGTAATGAGAATGTTTTAAAGGATAAATATTAAGTTTATTATATAATTACATTACTATTAGAACTAATTATACAAACTATTAGTGATATGATCATCAAATGATTTTCAGAAATTAAATCATTTAAAACAAGCATACTATGAAGAAATCGTTAAATTAATTATATAATATTTTAATATAATTTAATTATATTATAGTTATTATATATCACACTAATAAACACTAAATTATTTCATTTTCTACTAGTGTAATTATATTAAAACTAAATCACCTCATTATCATGGATAATCATGTCATGTTCACATTTGGGTGAGTTTGACAACATACATTAAAAATGATATGAGATTTTATCATGGGTTTTTATGAGAGCATAATTTATCATCAAATATGATATAAATATTTAAAAAAATATTCTTTTTATAAAAATGATACATCAATATTTAACTCATTAATTAATAAAAACTCACTTTGTAGTAGGAATGTCATTTAAAATTGCAAGTTGTCAATTTAATTTTCAAGGATAAAGACTAATGTACTAATAAAAGGAAATTTAAACATTATAAATAAGTATAAGTAATAAATTAAACTTTATTTAATGAAATTTTAAATATAGAAATTTTAGAAATAGTTAATACTAATGGTGATCTTATGAAACTACTACAAACTGTCTAAACTGTGAGCACCAAATTACGGAAAATAGGAAAAAACAATCTAATATACACATTATAAAGGATTATAAATGAAAATTTGGAATACTGATAGGAATTAATATGTTTATGAAATATCATACAATTGTAGTTTTGTTTTTTTACATATGGTTAGAGAGAATCCAACTAATAACGGAAATAATGTTTTGGTTTGTTGTCACATGTTCCCTTTCATAGAGGTTTGGTTTCATGTTTTTCACCTATTCATCTTTGATATGATATATCTACTATGAAAAATATTTATATATTTATAAATCATCATTTTAATTAGTTATAAATATTTATTTCCCATTCTCTTCTATATCTCTTTAAATATATTCACTTCTCATAGTTTAGGTTTTTCTTTGTCTCTGATTTGAATACATTGAGAGGTGTTTAATCTATAAACCAAGGTTCCTTTTAAATGGTGTAAATATTTCTATAATGTCGTTTAAAATGAATATTATCTTATATTTAACAATATTAAATGATTTCATTGATTTTATAAATCTTAATGAATTATGATTCAAACATTATAATGGTTGTTAGGGGTTTTTGTGACCCTAATCATTTACAAGGGTCCTAATCACTAGTATTAAACTGTAATATTTCATGATTGATATATTATAATAGATGATGATGTTATGTTATATTTATCCATTATATTTTATCTAAATAATTATCCACAACAAATTATTCTTCCTTGATTATTTTAAATTTTCTTTAAAATTAGTTTTTTTAAGAATAAATCATATTTCATTTAATGGATTTTTATTACTTATCCATGTTTTCAAATCCCAAAAATTATCTCCTTTACCTAGTGAAAAATAAAAAAATCAATGATCATTTTACCCCCTTTATACATTTCAGAACAATGGTTTCACAATCACTTCAATATTTTGGTTATTCAGCAAGGTTGTTTCAAAATGTTCAAAAGGGGTTTTTGTCCTTACAAATTAAAAGGTTATATTAACCACTTAACATTTTCTTTTGATAATTGTTTTTTATTTTTTCAACGTGTGATTATTAAAAAATATTTTTAAACAAAAATTTTATCAAATTATTTTCACTTCCCCATTTTAAAAACATTTTAGTTTTTTTAAGATTCCATTAAAAATTATTATTTAAAAATATAAAAATTTTCTAACTATTAAGAATTCACTTATTTGAAAAAAAATGTTTATATTCAAGTCTCCATTATTTATGATTATTTCAAAAATAATGGTTTCAAAGTATTATCACTTATAATTTTTTAATCATTATATATTTTCAATGATCCATTATTTGGATCACTTTATAAAATGGTATTCAAAAATTATTTTCTATGAATTCTTAAAAATGTGTTTTTAGATTAATTTATAATTTATCTTTTAAAACAATGTTTTGAATGGTTTTGGGAAAACATTTTTAATTTAATTCCACCTTATCCTACAAGGATTATAACTCAAAAAGTGATATTTTGATTATCCTATATATATTATTATGTAATGAATCCTTTAGGGAAATTATATTTTTATATCCTCTTAATTATTAAGGTAATTTCATCTTATATTTTTGAAAAATACATTTTTTTCCCATGGATAATATATGTAACAATTATGATTTATCTTAATTGGAATGAATATGTATAGATGATCATGGGTAGGTTTCTATATCACCCTATATTGAACTAGTTTAATTTTATATCTCATGAGATATTCAGGCATAGACATGATGAGTTTTTCATAATGGTGTGGGAATGATAGGTTTTATTACATTTTCAGGCATTGGGAAAATGAGTTTATCAAATAAGTATGAAAATAGTAGGTTTACTAATAGAACAGTTCCTATGCTTAGATATCTAAAACAATTCCAATTTTCGCCCTATGTAATCCTCAGTTTTCAATACACATTCAATTTCCTTTAAATTATATGTTTTCATAATTATGCCTCGTTTTTAATCTATTACTCATTTTTATATCACGATCACATATTTTATGATTATTGACTTCGATTTTATTCCATTTAATATCTTTTATACTTCCTTAGAAAACATTCATGGAAATTATCATTATCAAAGATATTCTTATGATATATTATTCATAAATTTATATCCCCATATTATCAATTATTTTTATGATATAATACTTTATGATATTTAAGTTCACGTACTAAAAATTTGATCTCACGCATTTCATACATTTCAATTCCCCGTATTATGAATATGAATTTATCATGTGATATTCCTAGTAAAGGGTAAAGGGGATCACAGTTATGGATAATATTTACAAGTGTCATAAAATAAGTAGGTTAATTATCTAATCTACAAGACCCAAATAATTACGGTCTTTGGATTGTGAGACTATTTGTGAGAATTATTTTTTAATTAATGATATTTTTTTACTATTTATGTTTAGTTTATCATGAGAATAATTAAAAATGTACTAGATGAGGAGTTGATAATTAATTTTGTGATGTGTGGATATTTCACACACCTTCTTGAACAACTCATAGTTTTCATACATTTACTACCCTTGGGAATTATTGATCCCTGAAATCTTCTATTGAATTATAGTGGTTATTGATGCTTGAAAAGTAATTATTAGAAAATTAATTTCCTATTATTCTAATATGTGATTTTATTAGGTTGTAAATAATACATAAAATATTTTTTACATTCATCAAGAGATTATAAGACTTATCTAAGTTTAATTTAGACTCTAGAGACATTCCTTAGTTTGATGCTTGAGAAAACTAGATAATATTATTTTAAATGTTTGTTTAAATCCTTTACAAATAGCCCATGAAATTTGGGAATAATGTGTATCAATCTAGATTTTAATTGAATTTTTAATTCCAGGTTTGAGTATTGAACCAAATTTGGTTGATAATTAATTTATGGTGAATAAAAGTATTCAATGATTCTATCGGGTTCATTATTATTATTTACATTTATTTTTTATCATTTTAGGTTTGATTAATATGTTCCTCAAATTTCAATGTTCCTATAATAGAGAGATTCCTCGAAGGTGATAACGTCTAAACATACCACAGACTGAGACTATAATATTTGATACATAAGGATATGTTGAATAATATGGTTAATATAAAAGATAACCTCTAGATTAGTTCATCACATAAGTCAAATAAAGATTAAAAGAAATAAAAAATAACCATAATATAAGAATAAGAAGTTTAAATTGGTAATCTAAAAAATAAAGTATTAGGAAAGGTGAAGAAGTAAGAACAAAAATATAAGAAAATAGTGAAACAAAACTAAGAAAATGTATCTAATTGGTTAAATAATATACTCAACTCCCCAATAATGGTTATAATTTTAAGAGAATTATCATTGTCTCCCACAAATGATGTGTAATGTTTATTAAATTGGTGAAAAACATTGATGAATAGGGTTATAATCAAAATGGTGGTACATAAATAAAATATTGATGTTTTTTTAAAACATAATAAAAATAAAACTAATAAAATTGATAGTGGTTTTTTTTGGAATTCATAATAAATAAGTATTATGTTAAAAAATTATTGTGTGTTGTTTGGTTTATTTATTGATAAAATTCCATGAGGAGTTATTTTTTAAAATATATTTTTTGAAGGTATAATTGATCTCAATATAAAACACAAATAATTGATTAATTATTATACCAAAAATTCTTATACATTAATATATAAAATATTAACATATAAACTTTCAAAAAAAATTACATTGATACAACTTCTAAGGTAGAAGTGATTTAAACTTAGGTTAACCTTGAAATGTTCAATCATTTCATCCTAACATGATTCTAATTCATAAGAAAACGTATTTTTAGAGTAAAATTAATTAAAAAATACACACTATAATTATAAATGAATTGTTTCTATGGGTTATATTTCAAATCTACAAATTTATTCTTAGTTATTGGGTATTCCAGTAAAGATTGTGTTCTCAACATTTAAACAATACTCGACCTCATGTGAAAACAATTTATCATTTGAATTATTTTAAATTTAAAACAAAATTCACATATTGTTTTTATATGAATTATTTTTATCATTTGGATTTAAAAAAATCATTAAATGAGTTGATAATTAGACCAATTACAAAGAAAATATACTCTTCCATCATTGGGGTAGTCATCAAATAAATGACTTGCATACAAAAATGTATAGAAATGGTATTATCAAATAAATATTAATAAATATATTTATAACATAAATATGTGTTTTAATGATGAATGAAATTATCTAATATAATATAAATTGAATATAAATATAGTGTTATTGTATGAAATTAATTTCAAAATGTGTAGATGATAAAGAAGAAGAATGTATCGTATATGGAATTCATGCTTCAAGATATATACCATTTACAATGGTTTTATAAAATGAGTTAAACCACATATACTTTTATATTGAACTCTTGTGGCACATACAACCCCCAAAAAAGAATAAAGCCACAAATTATTAGGTTATAGGGGAGGTTAGTGTTATAAGAGTACACATGTGTGAATAGGAAATTCGGCCAAATATTTTAATCCAAATTGAACTGATTTTTTTCTTATAAGAGTACACATGTGTAAATATGAGATTGTATCAAAAGTTATCCCCCATTATGGAATTTTAAAAACTAAATGATTTTGTTCACATTCATGTAGATCTATATTTGGGTTTGTATCAATGTATTTGAGATAAATAAGATTATTTTTTAAGAAGCTTGGGGATGGTATAATTAGTATTGATGACTACTAAAAAGTCAGAAATCATATGATACCTATAATAATTAATTATGAACAAATAAATCCAATATTTTTTCTAAATAACATACATGGGAATAAATTTTGATTTCAATTGGATTGATAATCCTTTATGAATGAAGTAAAATAAATAATTTATGATGTTTATTTATGGTGTCTTGTTTTATGTTAGAATTTTTATTATTAGACATCATCTTAGAATGGTATTTCATAATCATATATATATACATTAGTTATATTTTTCAAGATTACTTTTTTTTATTTGACATTCCTAGAGGTTGGTATGATTTAAGATATTATTTTTTTATTTTTTGGACAAATTCATGTAAATTATGTCACTAATTTTATCTATGGTATTAATATTTCAGCTCTTATAGATTGTTAGTGCACAAATATAATTATTTCACAAAATTGATATATTATTGGATTTTTTTATTGTAATCATGATGTTTTTAATTTTTTATATGAATTTTGATTTGGTTATTGAATGGGAACTTGAATGATAGAAGTTGTGACTTCTTAGATACCACATAAAAAAATTGGTCCTAATGTAATCTATGTATACTCACTATGATGGTTGGTCAATCTATTATATTTGGGTAGGTTTTGAGGTCTAGAAAAGGTGAAAGAAAGTGATGTACTGTGGAATATTTGGTTGGAATTAAGGAGTTTCTATGAGTTTGTTAGAATTTACTATCTAGAATTATTTTTGGATTTTTTATAATGAGTGGTGAATTGAACTAATTAACATGAAATGTTGATGTTAAATTTTTTGTCTAAGTTCATAATTTTAGATCAAATTGATGGCTGGAGTATTTGGATATTTTTTATTTTTTATAATTTTATTCTAGGTTTTTTTTTTTATTTTTTTTTTTAAACATTGGTTCTCCTTTTGTTTATGATTTTCTTTATTTATTTTTAAATTTGTCATTTTTATGTCTTCCTCTTGAAATGTGTGTGTACACTTTTTAATAACATTCTTTAGGCCATTGGTTTGGTGTTAAAAATCTATGGGTCACACTATTTATAATAAATCCAATGTCTATAATAGTTTTTTTCTTATAGAGTATAACCTATATCATCCCGTCTTTTTATAACATAACTTTCATTTCATTACACGGAACTGAGGATCGTTAAGGATTAGTGTCTTGGAAACAAGGAACATAATACAAGAAAAAAAACATAAAACATTCTTCTTAAACACTTGAAAGGCTTCTCCTTTAGTTAATCCTAGGTTCATTACTGCATCTCATAACCTGGGGACATACATCAAAAGAAAGGGTGAGCAGAAGGCCCAGTAAGGGAAACAAGAGAAACATTTTTCATGTGAACTTGAGATACTTCAATAAGGACATGAAAAGAACTTTAAGACATGAGAAAGGAATCATGAGATACATCATAATAAAAATAACATTTTTCATAAATTGAAGATGTGGCTGAAACATTTAATATTGACAATCATTTCGTTTCACCAAGGTCCATCCCCAAGGTGTCGTTAAAAATTACCAAGGTTATTCACCAAGGTGTCGTTAAAATGGTCATCTCTAGAGATTAAGTCTTTACCCAATGTATTGGAGCGCTATCAGGGAGCACCCTTCAATTTGCCTTTATTATCATGTGAGCCACATATATCATCATCAAACATTTCATAAATAACCCATATAGCATAAAATAAATGGGTTTCATTTCATAATCATAACGTTTTAAAAATTGCTTTAAAGACATGATCTCTACGTTACTTTAAACCCACGGAAAGGGAAAGCGGGTATCATGTATGTAAATCCCGGAATTTAAAATAGAACATTTTTATATATATGTGAATACCCCTGTATAAATAGGAGATTTGAGTATTCACTCTATAACATAAAATAATTTTGAGAAAAGAGAGTCATTTTGAGACGAAAATTCTGCAGCATAACGACTATGTTACAAGGTTTTAGAAAACTTTGAAAAGGGAGGGAACATGGGTAGAACAATCATAATTGACCCATAAAACAGTAGAGGGATAGAATAAGAAGTATATATGGACATGGTGATGCAATTTCAAGGACATACCATTTGAAATTAAAAACATGGAAGGAAGAAAAAAATTTGATTTCCGTTATGAAAATTCGGCAGCCTAACGTCGTCACTTAAACTTCAACAAAAATGAATTGAACAGATCAAATAGGCTCTCTCATCATATGATCATAAGAGATCAGTATGATAGATATAGAGATCATACCCCAACATAATAAAAAGGAACTTGAAATTTTTGACATGAAAATCGAACTTGAAAAATGAGAAGGGTGAAAGAATCACTTAAAAATTCAGCAGCCTAACGGCGCCACTTAAAACTTCAAAATACTGAATTGAAGAGATCAAATGGGGTCTCTAATAATATGGTCATAAAAGATCAGTATGATAGATATAGAGATCATACCCCAACATAACAAAAAGAAACTTGAAAGAATTGACATGAAAGTAGAACTTCAAAATGAGAAGGGTGAAGTACCACTTAAAAATTCGGCAGCCTAACGGCGCCACTTAAAACTTCAAAATACTGAATTGAAGAGATAAAATGGGGTATCTCATCATATGATCATAAAAGATCAGTATGATAAATTTAGAGATCATACCCCAAAATAATAAAAAGTAACTTGAAATACTTTACATGAAAATATATCTTGAAAATGATAAGGGAGAAAGAATCCGTTAAAAAAATTCGGCAGCCTAACGGCGCCACTTAAAACTTCATAAAACGAAATAATGAGAGTAAGAGGGGATCTCTCATTATGTTAACATGAAAAGGGAAGTAATAGGAGTATAAAAGAACATCCTCCAACATAATAACATGGAGCATAAAAGGAATGACACAAAAGAGATCACTTGAAAAGAAAGAGAGGGGTCAGATCCCTTACCTTAAAACGTGACTCTTGAAACTCAAAGTTTTGGACCTTGAGGGCTTGGGGGCACCTTGGGAGGACTCCTTGGGAGGTAAGGAGACCAGAACTTCGTTGGGGGAGAGTTGGGAGTGAAAACCAAACGAGGAATGGGTGGGTATTTATAGGGAAAGTGAGGGGACAAAGCATTAATGGCCAAGGGACACCTCATTAGTGGTTTTGGCAAAACCATGGGCTTGCCCATGGTATTGGCCACTTGGGACACCTCATACCTTATCTTACTATTCAAAATTCGACCATATTGAATATATACTTAATACATCATTTAATGATGTCATTAAACACCTGTAACTTAAAAACTATATTTTCACTATTCATCAAAAATTCAACTTTCTCAGAATAATCCCAAAATTTCACCTTAACCAAATATCAATGATTTGATTTCAAAAATGAAATCCATTTTATAAAAATAATTTTCTAAATATTTTTAATTAAATTTTTAATTAAAAACACTATTCACTGAAAATTCATTTTTTTCAGAAAAAACCCCAAAAATTACCTTAACATAATATCGATGCTCTGAGTTCAAAAATAAAGTCCTTTTTATAAAAATAATTTTCTAATTATTTTTAATTAAATTTTTAATTAAAAAACACTATTCATCTGAAAAAACTAATACTTGACTAATAATTTATGAAACCGTTATTTACCAATTTTATTGAATCACATTACTTAATCTAGGTGTCTAAATTATATTAAAACTTTCTTTGAGTGAAATCACTAATCCATTTGGTCCCATTACTAATCCTAAGCATAAAATCACTATTCACTATTTACTATTCATCAAAAATTAATTTGATCTTATTAGACTCCAAATTCCTTACTGAACACTTTTGTAGAAGACCATTTTTTGAAAATCATTACACATCATTAGTTATTTAGGGTTTACATAAATATTTTAAAATATCCCTTTTTCAAAATTCATCAATAAAATACATTCTAAAATTATCTAGACATTTGACATTTCACAAACATCACTAAAGGAAGAAATCTCAATTCATTCACCCGAAAGGATTACACAAGGAATCTAGGGTCTCGTCACATAGCCCCTTATAACACCGGCATAAGACCTAAGTGTAAGGTGTGCTATTGTGAGAGAATCTGAGGGAGGCTTAGATAACATTGCCCTAGTAGTAATCTCTACTAACTTGAACTTATCCCGCAAGCGTTTCTGTTCAAGCTTGACATGCTGGAGTTCGGCTTAGGCTTGGTCCAAAGCGAAGCCCACAGATGCTACCTCCTTCCCATGCTCTGATAAGTGGGCTTCATAAGGGTCGAGTCTACTAGATGAAGCCATCGACTCCTATTTCTGCATTAACCATTAACATCTTATTAAATCGTTAAGAGTAAGTTAATATACTACTCAAAAAGATTGGGTCGTTACATTCTTCCCCCCTAAAGAAATTTCATCCCCGAAATTTATACTTGAGGCCTAGTTGAAAAGGTGAGGGTATTTTTGCTTCATTGTTTCCTCTGGCTCCCAAGTCGCTTCTTCATATTTATGATTCCTCCACAACACTTTCACAAGGTGGGTAGTCTTGTTTCGTAGGACCTTGTCCCTACGGTCCAAGATCTCCACTGGCTACTCCTCGTAAGAGAGGTTATGTTCCAGTTGTACCACCTTTGGGTTCAGTACATGCGAAGGGTCAGGTATGTACTTCCTCAAGAGAGATACATGGAAGACATCATGAACTTGAGCTAGGTTCGGTGGAAGTTCTAGACGATAGGCCACTGCTCCTATGCGATCAAGGATTTCATAGGGGCCAATGTACCTAGGGCTGAGCTTCCCTTTCTTCCCAAACCGCATGACTCTCTTCCATGGAGAAATTCGAAGGAAGACTTTGTCACCAACACCAAACTCCAAGTCCCTTCGACGATTGTCAGCATAGCTCTTCTTCCGACTCTGAGCAGCCTTTATGTTTTGTTGGATGGAAGGAACCTGTTCCATCATCTCTTGCACGAGATCAGGCCCAAGAAGCTTCCTCTCACCAGTTTCATCCCAACAAGTAGGAGTTTTACACCACTTTCCATACAAAGCTTCATAGGGTGCCATCTGAATACTCGAATAGAATCTGTTGTTATAGTAGAAATCAACTAATGGGAGGTGTTGATCCCATCCACCCTTAAATTCCATTGAGCATAATCTCAGCATTTCTTCGAGTGTCTGAATAGTCCTTTCAGATTGGCCATCAGTTTGGGGATGATAGGCCGTACTAAAATTCAATTCAGTATTCAGGGCATGTTGAAGACTTCTCTAGAATTTTGATGTGAATCTTGGGTCACGATCAGATACGATGGATAGTGGTACCCCGTGCAGCCTTACCACTTCCTTCACGTATATCTTGGCAAGCTGATCTAGAGAGAAATCTTCCCGAATAGAGATAAAATGGGTTGTCTTGGTGAGACGGTCCACAATAACCCACATCACATTGTTTCCTTTGGATGTTTTCGGGAGACCAGTTACAAAGTCCATAGTGATATTATCCCACTTCCATACTGGTATGGGTAGCGGTTGTAATACCCCCTTAGGAAGTTGTCGTTCTGCCTTTACTTGCTGACACACCAGGCACCTTGTAGTGTAATCAGCAATCTCCCTCTTCATGTTATCCCACCAATAATGATCACGAAGGTCTCTATACATCTTAGTGCTTCCCGGGTGTATAGAGAATGTAGAGCTATGAGCTTCATCCATCAGTTCTTTCTTTATCTCCGGAATAGATGGAACACATAGTCTTGTATGAAATTTCAATACACCTTCTTGATCAATATTGAAATCAGGGAACTTCCCATCCTTTAAAGCCTCAAACTTCTCCTGCCGCAAAGGATCTTCTTTTTGAGCCTTCTTGATCCTCTCTAGTAATGAAGGTTGAGAAATCATTTGGAATATGGTTGATGATGCCCCTTTCCCTATAATTCCCATGTCCAGTTTTACTAGATCTTTAATCAAGGGATCTCCTAGGATCCTCATTGTTTCCAGAACAACAGGATCTTTCCTGCTTAACGCATCTGCGACTTTGTTTGCTCTTCCAGGGTGATAATGAATTGAACAATCATAGTTTTTAATAAGCTCCAACCATCTCCTTTGTCTCATGTTCAATTCTTTCTGTGTGAAAATATACTTTAGACTTTGGTGGTCAGTGTATATATCACATTTCTCCCCATAAAGATAGTGCCTCCATATCTTTAGAGAAAAAACAACTGCCGCCAGCTCTAGATCATGCGTAGGATAATTCTGCTCATGAATCTTCAACTATCAAGATGCATAAGCAATTACTTTGTCATTTTGCATGAGGACACACCCAAGCCCTTTCAGAGATGCATCGCTAAAAATAACGAATCCTTCTCCGATAGAGGGTGTGTTAACACAGGTGTAGTAACCAATCTCTTCTTCAGCTCTTGGAAACTTTCCTCGCATTCCTTTGTCCAGACGAACTTAACCCCTTTTCGAGTCAACTTGGTTAGTGGATTAGAAAGCCGTGAAAAGTTTTTCACAAACCTCCTATAATATCCCTCTAAACCAAGGAAACTATGAATCTCAGTTACTGTTGTGGGTTGAGGCCACTCCTCCACAACCATTGTCTTTGCAGGGTCAACCAAGATTCCTTCGTTGGTTACGATGTGCCCCAAGAAAGCCACCTGTTGTAACCAAAACTCACACTTGCTGAACTTCCCAAAGAGCCTCTCCTTCCGCAGAGTTTTCAATATAACCCTTAGATAATCTTCATTCTCCTCATGACTTTTTGAATATAACAAAATATCATCAATAAAAACTACCTCAAAGTTATCAAGGTAGTCCTTAAACACTCTATTAATCAAATCCATGAAAATAGCAGGAGCATTAGTCAAGCCAAAGGGCATAACAGTAAACTCATAATGCCCATATCTTGATCGGAAGGCAGTCTTTTGAATATCCTCCTTCTTCACCCTCAGTTGATGATAACCAGATCGAAGGTCAATCTTAGAGAAGAATTGAGCCCCGCGAAGTTGGTCAAATAAATCATCAATTTTGGAAGAGGATATCTATTATTCACTGTGATCCCGTTCAGTTCTCTATAATCAATGCATAGCCGCATTGATCCATCCTTCTTCTTCACAAAGAGAACTGGTGCTCCCCAAGGAGACACACTCGGTCGGATAAACCCCTTCTCCAACAAGTCTTGGAGTTGTTTCTTTAACTCTTCTAGCTCCACATTTTCCATTCTATACGGAGTATTTGATATCAGTTGAGACCCAGGTACGAGTTCAATGGAGAACTCTACCTCTCTTTCTGGGGGAGGTCCAGGTAACTCCTCAGGAAATACATCCATGTATTCCTGAACAATCGGAACATCATCTATTTGTATTCTCCCTTTTCCTTCTTCATCATCACCGATTAACTCCATAAATAAAGCTATAGGAGGTGCTTATAGATAGGGATCAGTTCTGGATATCTCTCCTTGGAAGATAACTGTAGGTCGTTCATTCAAGACTACAGAGATTTCCTTACTTCTGCATTTGATCTTAGCATTATACTTTGAGAGTCAGTCCATCCCTAGTATTATGTCGAATTCCATCATGGGAATGACTACTAGATTTGCGATAAGATTGTGCTCACCAAAGTAAACACTAGAGTCTCTAAATACTGTTGATGCAAGGATAATCCCACTTGGAGTATTGACAGACAACTCTACCTCTAGCAGTTCGGGGATTGATTCTATATTCCTTGCAAACATGGAGGAAATAAATGAATGCGTAGAACCAGAATCAAATAAAGTACTTGCTAGTTTTGAGAGGACGAAAAGAGTACCTGCTACCACATCGTTCGGGACTTCATCTTCAGCTGTTGTGATAGCAAAAGCACGACCTTGCTCCCTTGGCCTCTGCTGAGGTTGATGGTGATTCCCCTCCACAGCCCTCGGATTTGGACATTGGTTAGCAAAGTTCCCAAGTTGTCCACACTTGAAGAATGTGACTTCGGGTAGGGCCAGAACCATATTTCCTCTGTCGTTAGTGTTGGGAAGCTGAGGCTTCACCTCACTATGACAATTCCGAGCAATATGGCCTCCTATTCCACACTTGTAGCACTTTCCACTTCCGTTCAAGCAGTTCCCCAGATGATTCTTCCCACATTTATTGCATGTGGTAAGTTGAATTTGCTTTCCACCTCTTCCCTGATCAAAAGACTTCCCTAAACGGGGCTCCAACGATCTCTTCTTCTCATTTGGTTTATGAGACCACTGTGTCTCACCAAACTCCAGCTCGACTTTCATATCACTTCGAACTATTTCTTCATAGCTATCATAGTCCCTGTTGTCTAGATTCTTCCGCAGATGAGGTCGTAGTCCACCAAAGAATCTATCAACCTTCCCATTAGGGTCCATGACAAAGCTTGAGGTATAACGGGAAAGCCTTGTGAAGTTCATCTCATAGCTTCCGACAGATTCGTTCTCCTTCTCCTTCAGCTCGAGAAACTCTTTCTCTATTCTCGTTCTCATGGAACGAGGGAAATACTTGTTAAAGAAAATTCCCCAAAATTCTTCCCACTCCATATCTTCTATCTCTCCTCATGGCTTCGTGTTTTTGATCAGTGACCACCACTGATCAGCTTCTCCCTCTAGGCGGTAAACAGCAAGGGTGAATTTTTCTTGTTCCGAACAGTGAAGTACAGAAAAGATCTTTTCAATGGAGCTTATCCATTGTTCCGCAACCAATGGGTCAGTAGATCCACTGAATGTTAGCGGTCATTGACGCATGAAGGACTCAACAGAGTGTTGTTCCCTTCGTGGTGAGGTCGGCCTCTCAGCTTGATTCAAGTTATTACTCATAACTTGAGTCAGTTGGTTCATCATTCGCATGAATGTTTCCATTCCGGCTTCCATCAGAGGGTCGTCAGCACATGGTGCATTGCGGTCACCATCGGCACGGTTCCTCCTATTTCCTGCCATTTTCTAAAAGAATAAAACCTTAGTAAGAAACTTATTTCATTTATGAATCTTTTAACTAAGACTTCATGCTTAGACAATTACACTTTTCTATAATTCCTTCATAATGATTCATAAAAATCTTGTGATTAACCAAACATATCCCCCAGGAGTGTCGTAACCAAGAGTGCAGCAAGGCCCGTTATCGTGCACCAGTTCCCGTTCGAGTCTAGCTCAAAGCGGTGTTTTCAGGTTTTACCTCTATGTACATCTGTGCCAGAGCCGCCTCTACCTGCTCGTATCCAGACAGGGATGTATTTGTTTGATAAACCACTTACTCAATACTTACCAAAATACCAGGAAGTTTTCCTATATTTAAACTTTTCTATAGGGTTCTTCCTAAAGTTTTTATATCATAATTTCCACAAATAACTAAACCATCCTTTGATACCAACTATAGCATCCCGTATTTTTATAACATAACTTTCATTTCATTACACGGAACTGAGGATCGTTAAGGTTTAGTGTGTTGGAAACAAGGAACATAATACAAGAAAAAAAAACATAAAACATTCTTCTTAAACACTTGAAAGGATTCTCCTTTAGTTCATCCTAGGTTCATTACTGCATCTCATAACCTGGGGACATACATCAAAAGAAAGGGTGAGCATAAGGCCCAGTAAGGGAAACAAGAGAAACATTTTTCATGTGAACTTGAGATACTTCAATAAGGACATGAAAAGAACTTTAAGGCATGAGAAAGGAATCATGAGATACATCATAATAAAAATAACATTTTTCATAACTTGAAGATGTGGCTGCAACATTTAATATTTACAATCGTTTCGTTTCACCAAGGTCCATCCCCAAGGTGTCGTTAAAAATTACCAAGGTTATTCACCAAGGTGTCGTTAAAATGGTCATCTCTAGAGATTAAGTCTTTACCCAATGCATTGGAGCGCTATCAGGGAGCACCCTTAAATTTTACTTTATTATCATGTGATCCACATATATAATCATCAAACATTTCATAAATAAACCATATAGCATAAAATAAATGGGTTTCATTTCATAATCATAACGTTTTAAAAACTGTTTTAAAGACATGATCTCTACGTTACTTTAAACCCACGGAAAGGGAAAGCGAGTATCATGTATGTAAATCCCAGAATTTAAAATAGAACATTTTTATATATATGTTAATACCCCTATAGAAATAATAGCTTTGAGTATTCACTCTATAACATAAAATAATTTTGAAAAATAGAGGCATTTTGAGACGAAAATTCTGCAGTGTAACGGCTATGTTACAAGGTTTTAGAAAACTTTTAAAAGGGAGGGAATATGGGTCGAACAATCATAATTGACCCATAAAACAGTAGAGGGACAGAATAAGAAGTATATATGGACATGGTGATGCAATTTCAAGGGCATACCATTTGAAATGAAAAACATGGAAGGAAGACAAAAATTTGATTTCCCTTATGAAAATTCGGCAGCCTAACGGCGTCACTTAAACTTCAACAAAAATGAATTGAACAGATCAAATAGGGTCTCTCATCATATGATCATAAGTGATCATTATGATAGATATAGAGATCATACCCCAACATAATAAAAAGGAACTTGAAAGTTTTGACATGAAAATTGAACTTGAAAAATGAGAAGGGTGAAAGAATCACTTAAAAATTCGGCAGCCTAACGGCGCCACTTAAAACTTCAAAATACTGAATTGAAGAGATCAAATGGGGTCTATCATAATATGGTCATAAAAGATAAGTATGGTAGATATAGAGATCATACCCCAACATAAAAAAAAGAAACTTGAAAGAATTGACATGAAAGTAGAACTTCAAAATGAGAAGGGTGAAGTACCACTTAAAAATTCGGCAGCCTAACGGCGCCACTTAAAACATCAAAATACTAAATTGAAGAGATAAAATGGGGTCTCTCATCATATGATCATAAAAGATCAGTATGATAAATTTAGAGATCATACCCCAACATAATAAAAAGTAACTTGAAATACTTTACATGAAAATATATCTTGAAAAATGAGAAGGGAGAAAGAATCTGTTAAAAACATTTCAGCAGCCTAACGGCGCCACTTAAAACTTAATAAAACGAAATAATGAGAGTAAGAGGGGATCTATCATTATGTGAACATGAAAAGGGCAGTAATAGGAGTATAAAAGAACATCCTCCAACATAATAACATGGAGCATAAAAGGAATGACATAAAAGAGATCACTTGAAAAGAAAGAGAGGGGTCGGATCCCTTACCTTAAAACGTGACTCTTGAAACTCAAAGTTTTGGACCTTGAGGGCTTGGGGGCACCTTGGGAAGACTCCTTGGGAGGTAAGGAGACCATAACTTCGTTGGGGGGGAGTTGGGAGTGAAAACCAAAGGAGTAATGGGTGGGTATTTATAGGGAAAGTGAGGGGACAAGGCATTAATGGCCAAGGGACACCTCATTAGTGGTTTTGGCAAAACCATGGGCTTGCCCAGTGTATTTGCCCATGGTATTGGCCACTTGGGACACCTCATACCTTATCGTACTATTCACAATTCGACCATATTGAATATATACTTAATACATCATTTAATGATGTCATTAAACACCCGTAACTTAAAAACTATATTTTCACTATTCATCAAAAATTAAACTTTCTCAGAATAATCCCAAAATTTCACCTTAACCAAATATCAATGCTTTGATTTCAAAAATGAAATCCATTTTATAAAAATAATTTTCTAAATATTTTTAATTAAATTTTTAATTAAAAACACTATTCACCGAAAATTCATTTTTTCAGAAAAAACCCCAAAAATTACATTAACATAATATCGATGCTCTGAGTTCAAAAATAAAGTCCTTTTTATAAAAATAATTTTATAATTATTTTTAATTAAATTTTTAATTAAAAAACACTATTCATCTGAAAAAACTAATACTTGACTAATAATTTATGAAACTGTTATTTACCCATTTTATTGAATCACATTACTTAATCTAGGTGTCTAAATTATATTAAAACTTTCTTTGAGTGAAATTACTAATCCATTTGGTCCCATTACTAATCCTAAGCGTAAAATCACTATTCATAATTTACTATTCTTCAAAAATTAAGTTGATCTTATTAGACTCCAAATTCTTTACTGAACACTTTTGTAGAAGACCATTTTTTGAAAATCATTACACATCATTAGTTATTTAGGGTTTACATAAATATTTTAAAATATCCCTTTTTCAAAATTCATCAATAAAATACATTCTAAAATTATCTAGACATTTGAAATTTCACAAACATCACTAAATGAAGAAATCTCAATTCATTCACCCGAAAGGATTACACAAGGAAGCTAGGGTCTCGTCACATAGCCCCTTATAACACTGGCATAAGACCTAAGTGTAAGGTGTGCTATGGTGAGAGAATCTGAGGGAGGCTCAGATAACATTGCCCTAGTAGTAATCTCTAATAACTTGAACTTCTCCCGCAAGCGTTTCTGTTCAACCTTGACATGCTGGAGTTCGGCTTGGGCTTGGTCCAAAGCGAAGCCCACAGATGCTACCTCCTTCCCATGCTCTGATAAGTGGGCTTCATAAGGGTCAAGTCTACTAGATGAAGCCATCGACTCCTCTTTCTTCATTAACCATTAACATCTTATTAAATCTTTAAGAGTAAGTTAATATACTACTCAAAAAGATTGGGTCATTACATAACCCATCCATGAATTTATATATAGTACAGAGACATCACTACAAATTTCTTATTCTATAAAATATTTTTCTATTTATATAAAGTAATATATATTTAAAAAAATACAGTAGACATTACATGTAAAATAAATTAAAAATCACTTATAACATACCTAAAAACAATCCTCCTCTCCAAAAACAATGAAATAATTCCATAATTAATGGGGTATAAAGATAAAATATAATATTTGTGGGTGACGACTAGAATTATCATCATCTTAATCCATTTATGTAATGTATATTGGTTTTCAAAAATATCAATCCACTTTTTAGAAATTTTGGAAATTAATTCCATTGTAAAATATTATAGTATTAATGCACTCATCAAAATAATATTCAAAATATTGAGATTTGATATAATGTTAAATGAATGTAAATTGTTACTACAATTTGGCACAATTTATTCCCAAACAATATCCTTCATTATAGAAATAAAATTATTCCACCTACCTATATTGATTAGTATATTCATTCAGATAAAACCCACAATATAAAAAAAATTTATTGATTTTTTAGGTTAAATGAGTTGACTATGGATATCCCATCTGACTGAATTAAATATACCTTTATTTTTTGATTTGATTACTTTTTAACAAAACTATCATCTATTAATTATATATTTTATTTTTAACCATGAACAATTCTTTCCTCTTATTTAGGATAATTGAGTTATTACACTATATTGTGATAAACATCATGAGGTATAGAATACATTATATATAAAAAATAATAGAAATAAATTTTAATGTGTAAGTTATGTATTAATCACAAATCATACTCTAAAAAACAATATTATATATAAAAAATCTCATGAATAAAACACCTATGTTGAAATCATTTTTTATTTAATGGTTAATTTTTTTCCCATCAATAAATTATCTAAATTTTCCTTATATGTTTACCTCCTAAATATATGATATCATCTATATTGGGCCTAACGTGAAATGTTTGTAATGTCCCGAGGTTCTTTTTGTTTTTTTAATTAACAAATTTAATTGAAAAATATTGGTTTTAGAGTTAATGTGTATCAATAATACACAATAATTTTAATTCCACTATGATGGGATCATCATTGTATCATTCCTGATTAAAATTGACTTCTATGAATCTTAATTCTTCTAATTTTACTATATATTATTATCAACACATCAAAATTAGAAAATTTTCCAATGAAAACATGATAACCTATTACTTTATTTTAGGTATATTCCTTCTCTTAGCTTGTTTTTCTTTTGATTAGGTGCATCTAAGGACTCCTGAGGATAGAAAAAAAATTCCAAGAAAATGTTTTAATGTTTGAGGATGGAGGTTAGTTTTAATTAATGGAGTTTTGGTATAAATGTTTAATGGATTGTCTATGTTCAAAGAACACCCAGATTGGTTTGTTTTTTTTTTGTAATAACCTACTATTTTCTATGGATGAAATATAATTTCTGTAATGGGAGAACATGATTTGTATCTTTTTCATGGTTGATGTAATGAAATTGATGCACAACATTATTTTAGTACACATCATGTATATATTATACAACATGTAATATTAAATTATTGGTATTTAATAAAAAGATGTTTGTTTTTTCAGTGTATATGAGTCATAAGAATAACACGAAATGTAAAAGGATTACTTGTTGTGTAAATTTCAAGGTGTATGATTTTAGGGTGATTCCCAACTAAACTTTTCATTCATTCATCTACATCTCCTTTGTATCTCAACCTAGAACCATTCTTCGGTGATTTTCGGAGTCTCTATTCAGACCATATTGATTCATTTAGCGATTGATAATGATTTTTAGGTTATTGTCTATCTATGTGACTAATCATTTCTCCTACATTGTTTCTTTGATCATGGTAGCATTTTCCCATAATTTTATAATATTCACTGAAGTATGGTGATGTTTCATATTGTTTCCTTCTAGATATGTTTTGAAATATTGTTTTAGGGGCCATTTCCTTTGATGGTTGTGGTGTGGTGGGTGAGTTCTAATGTTATGTATTATTATTCTTCCCCTCTAACCCATTTATTAAATTTAATCAGATCTAATATGTGTATGTTTATTTTAGGGAATATTTTTTTGTTTTTTTAATATTTTATGTAGGTTGATCCTTTGTGGGTGTGTACAACCCCGAGTTTAAGGATGGTGGATCTGTATCTATCCCATGTTGGTGAAATGTGTATCTATTTTTTTATAAATTTTATTATTAAATGAAAATGTAGGATATAACTGAATTTTTCTATCTCTGAAACTGTATTTTTATAAAATATGGTTTTCCATGATTTTGGTAAATGAATTTTCATTCAAATAATTTTGAAATGGTTTTGTGAGATGGGTTTTAAAGAATGAAGTTATTAAATGATTTGATGATCTGGTTTGGAAAAGTGAGCACATTGGACTCCTTGGGTAATTTGGTGGAAGGAATAGTAATAGGTCTTGTCCACTATCATATGGTTTTATCATGGTTATTTATTCGACTCCCTTTGTATATTATTTACGGACATGTTAGGCTTGTTTGATGGGTTCACATGCTTGGTGTTACTTTTCTCTCTAGACATGATGAATATGTCTATTGTCTTGATGCTTACGTGATTGTATATGTTAGGTACAACTTTCCAAGCTATCCTTGCCTAGTGTGATCCCTGATGTAATGTTACATGTTATTCTACTTTGGACTATGCTATTTTTTGTACTTATATGGACTTGATATGAGATATGATACATTATTTTATTTTTTTTGACATGATATATATATTGTGATAAATGGATATAAAATTATTTGAAACTAATTTACCTGAATTATTTATAAATATTAAAAATGATATATTAAACAATTTTTCCATGCTTTAGTAATAAAAACTATTAATTTTTTTTCATGAATTGTTTTCATTTAAGATTATAATTCATTGATTATTTTTCATATTCTTCATGTGAAACTCCTGGTTGAGACCCTATTGATCATGTTAGTTCACACCCTTTGTACTCCTTCGATGGTGTGTAGTATTGGTAATTTTTTTAAGTTGGGAATAAAAAAGGGATACTGTGAGGAGGCAAGGTTTTCTTTCTATTGAGTTGAAAAGATAGTGTTGAGATGGTGGAAGTCTTCCCATGATATCATATAGAGTAGTTAGTTTTCCTATTTTGGTAGTCCTTTTGGGATGGATTTGTACAAAAAGATATTCTCTACACTTGAGAAGTTTGATATATAATATTTGGTTTCTATTATGGAATATATTATTTTCTTTCACTTTTGGCCTCTTATATATATATATATATTACATGTTGTTTCTTTAGTTTGGGATACATCATACCCTTTTTTTTTCTTTGTTGATTGGGTGCAATAGTTTCCAACTCGTTAGTATCGGGAATGCCATTATGGTATGTGAAGGATTGGGTTGGATACATATTTGATTGAGTATTTGGGTTGGTTTGTTATAATAAGGTATTAGAGGTGGTATTTAATCAACATTCCTTGTTTTGGGACAATTTTTAGACTATATATAAGATTTTGGGGACATGAAAGGTACATTACAGTAAGTGTCTGGCCATCTCTTGATATAGTGAGACTCAAGTTTCCATGGGATTTTGGGATGTGTTTCACCTATTTTTAATTTTGATGTTAATATATATTTTTTTTATTGGTTTTCTTGGTTAAAATGATATTATTATATAGATAATCACTACTTATGTTTCGTTGTGAATTAGTTTACTTTGAGATGAATTCTCTGAGTTCCTCAAGAGTTTGCATATAATTCTCCTCATGGGAATCCTTTGATGGATCAGAAATTCATAGAGATTATTATGTTGGTAGTTCATACTGTTGACTATAATTTCCCACAAGCTCCAAACATTGTTTCTGACAAACATAGATTAACTGTGAGAGAACGTGATCGATAATGGGAAATTTTTATGATGATCCATCATACATTAAAGATATGAATGAACCAAAAGCGGTAGAGGACTATCTTGAATAGATAAATTATATCTTTAACATCATAGATAGACCTGGTAATATCATATTGAAGTGTGAAATGTTCAAACATAGAGGTTCATTGAATGTGATGGTGGGATTCGAAGGTACAAGTGGATAGTCATTTGGGATTTGACTAGAATGGTTTAAAGACTCTCTTCTTCCAATATATTTTTCTAGAGTCGTTGATGATGGTGAAGCATCAAGGGTTCCTATCTTTTTATAAGGGGGGGTTCTTTTTTCATACACCAGTCGGATTGATGAGATTGTTTTTTAGAAAAATTGTTGTAAACAATGACCAGGTGAAAGAACAAATGTTCCTATAGGGATTGCGATCAGATATCAAATTTAAGGTATTTATTATAAATATTTCATCCTATGTGGAGATAGTGGATAGGGATATGATGTATAAGATTAATATAGAAATAATGGATGTATATTCCACCACTTCACTTCTAACTTGTGGCATCTTCAGTGGTGCACTTGGTAAAAAGATGAAATGGTTTTATTATCACATGAGTGGAAGAAGTGGTTCGATAGTAGGCATCTTCAGCACCTCCAATTGTAGCTAATGGTGTTCCTATGAACCTCTATCTGTATATAAAGTTTAATACACCAAAAATTCATATCCATCACCTAGAATGATGTGTAATAGTTGTGGGTGTTATGGTCATCTATTGTACATCCCTCAGGATATGTCGATGCCTAGATATGGTCAAGGATCGTCGACTCCAAATTCTATTGTAGCATAGTCAAATACATCAATGAATTTAAAGATATATTCTTATTACTTATGATTAAAGCACATTCATGTTTATATGAGTTTCTAGAGGTGTTAGATAGTGTTATCATGATAGTGAGAGGCTTAATTGCAACCGATGTAATGATTGCTTTATTTTACATTGGTTTGTCCCACTTTTTTTATTTCTGGCCATTTTTTTATAAGAATACTTGTCATATTGACCTCATATCCTTCATTAGGGGGTTATGGAAACATATCGGTAATTGGTATGTGTAGGGGTTTTGGTTCCCTTATTATGTTATATCAATTTATGATGCAGATATAATCTATTATTTTATCATTCTTGATCTATAATTGTTTGATGTCATCATCAATATGGATTTGATTGTTTCTCATACTTCTAGGGTAAATTGTTAGCATATTTATATCAGTTTTATTCTGGATGATGGGTTGTCATTGATGTTTTAGGGATAGTTGGATCTAAGGGGGTTTAATGCAATAACTTCCCACCATGAGCTCAGAAGTTTGTTTTCTGTTGTAGTTGTTGAGCCTGATAATGTTTCTTCAGTTTTTTATCTTCTTTCTATTTTTATGAAATTACTAATGTTTTTCAAAATGATTAATTTGTGATTTCTTTATAGATTGAGGTATAGTATATGATTTAATTGGTGTCAGAAATGAATAATATATCAATACCTTCTAACAGTATGACACCAGTGGAGCTAAAAGTTCTCAAGATTCAGTAGGACGATCTTGTGAAAAACAATTTGTTCACCCCTAGTGTTTATACATAGGAATACCCAGTTCACTTTTCTTAAAAGGAAGATGGTTTACTCCAATTGTGTGTGGGTTATCAAAAGATGAATCAGTTAATGGTTAATAACATGTATCATTTACCTCATGTGGATGCTTTATTCTTTTAGTTAATGGGGGGAAAGTTGTTTTTGAAGATTGATATTTGATTGGGCTATTGTCATCTTAGAGTTTGGGAGTGTGATATACCAAATAAATATTTTAGGATAATATATGGATGTTATGAATATCATTCAATTCTATATTTTGAATAATTCTCTTAATGTTTTCATGTATATTATGAAATAGAAATTCTATCAGTCTCTCGACACTTTTATGGTAGTGTTCGTTGAGGAAATTTTGGTTTTCTTAATATCCAACAATGATCATGAGCACCATCTGGGTTTTGTTTTAGAAATCACTATGAGTCATAATTTTTATATAAATATTTCAAAATGATACACTTAGATTCAATAGGTTAATTTTTTAAAACATTATTTTGGGTCAAGTCTTATCAGTTGATCTTGAAAAAGAAAGGTTAACTTTTTTATGGGATGTTCCACAAAATGTCTTTGATATTCTAAGATTCCTTGTTCATAAAAGATACTATCGATGGATCATCATGGATTACTAAATGTCGGTGTCAACATTGACTAATATTACAAGGAATGGGGTGAAATTAATATGGGATGAAAAGTGTTAGTCTTATTTCTACAAGATAAAAGGACATCTTATATCGATAATTATTCTAATCATACCCGAAACCTGCTAAGGTGTATGTGCATTTTTATGATGCTAATGGAACTCTATTAGGGTATGTGCTTATATAGGATAATCATTTGGTGGATTATGACCCTCTTCATCTTTGACCACATTATTATAATTGCATCACTCTTGATTTGTAGCATGTTATGTTTATGAATGGGCTTAATTGTGGGAGAAATTGTCTTTTTTAGGAAAGTCTCACAGTCTTTTATATCCCTAATTGTTTGAGATAAATATTCTATATTAATTATGTGGGTCTTAGAACCATGTGGTGGGTAGAATACCTATATATGATTAACTTTGATATCACCTACTCCCTATGGAATGGTAATGTAATTGTGGAAAATAGTAGTAGGAAAGTTTTATGAGAAGGTTTATTGTTATCAAGGAAAGAGTAAAACCTTAGGAGGATTTTTAATCAATTCAATCTAAATGATCATGATGATGTATTAGTCTTGATTTTGAAGAGTTTTCAATTATCTTTGTCACTCCTTGAGTCAGTTCTAAAGTGCCAGTAGCTGTATGATGATTTTAGGGGAATTTATGAAACCCTATATGGTGGGGATACCATTTTTGATTGGACTCCCTCTTCAGATGGTTTTCTCATATTTGGGGATTGGATATTCATCCTAGCATATATTAGGAGTTCAGTATAATTTGATTTACATATTAAATTGTGGTTCATTCATATTTGAACTACTAAAGTTTATTAAAACATCAGATAGAGATTCTGGTGGTCAGGTATGAACTGTGACATTGCTAATTATGTGTCTCATTGTTACACTTTAAAATAGATTAAGGTAGACTGTTTAAAACATTTCGGTTTACTCAATCCCCTTCTAGTGATGGCTTCGAAAAAGGAAGAGATATTTAGGTATTTTTTTAGATTACCATGGACTCCTTGATGGAATATATGTATCTAGGTGGTAATTGATCGATTGACAATGTAATATCATTTATTCTGATTAAATACCCCACAAAAGATGAAGATCATGGTTTGTTGTGTGTGCGGTAAATTGGAAAGTTATATTGGGTTCCTTCTGTCATTGTTCTAGATATAGATACTAGGTTCGCATTGATTATCTAGATAAGTATCCAGGATGCAATGGGGACTTTGGAGAGTTTAGTTCAACTTATAATCCAAATACAGATGGATATATGGAGCATACTATTTAGATCTTGGAGGATATACTTTGTGCATGTGTCTTGGATTTTGGTGGATCATGAAATATCTATCAAGGACTTGATGAGTTTTCATATAACAATTATAATCACTTTTCAATAATAATAGATCCTCTGAAGTATTTTTATGGTCACCTATGTAGATCACATATTTTTTTAAAAATGTGGGAAAGGATTATTTGATACATCCATGTTTGGTCTATGAGTCATTTGTATGTATTCAGGATTTACATCGGCATTTAGTTACAATGCAGAGTCAGTAGAAGACTTATGTGCATAAAAAATGTCATCCTTTGATGTTTTTACTAGGAGAATAGGTTTTTATGAATGTTTCTCCTCATTTTGGTTACCTTAATCATGGAAGGTAGATAAATTTGGTTCCAAGATATGTTAACCATTTGAGGTCATTGAGTGGCTTGGGAAGGTTGCTTCTTGTTTTGCATTGTCACCTCATCCGACATTAATTCGTGTTGATTTCCACATATCACATCCCAAGAAATACCATCTCAATATTTCCCACATTCTGAGTTTGAAAAAAAAAATGTTAGATATAGATGTATCTCTTATTGAGAAAATAGTTGATATCGTTGACTCTCAAGTGAAAGTATTGTGTAGGAAGTCCATGCCATTCGCCATACTGTTATGGCAGTATAGATAGGATTATCTTGAGACATGGGAGTGAAAGTAATTAATGAGGGAGTAGTGTACTAACCTATTTATTAGACTTCATTCTTCCACATGACTTCTAAGGGATTAAAATTCGTATGGTGAAGTGTTTATAATATCTTATTACCCTCTTTCAGGTACATTCCTTATCTTTTATTTTTTAATCATAAATTTGGTATATCATAGGACTCCCACGTAAGAAGAAAATTTTCTGTGAAAATTTACCTAAGGATTGAGGATAGATGTTTGTTTAAATTAATGTATTCTGGGTAATAATTTTTAAGGGATTTTATGGGTTTCCTAGAGTTCAGATAATCCGTTGGTTGGTTTGTGTTTTTTTGGATGAATTGTAGTTTTCATAGTCCTTTAAAGAAATACACTTCATTTAATGGGAGTAACCAATGTGTGAGATCTACAGGGAAGGTTTCATGATCCTGATGCACAACATGAAGTGAGTGAACTATATTTGTGGACTAAACATCATGTAATATTAAAAGATTTATTTTTAATAAAATAAATAATGGGTTTTTGTAATATCTGATTCCTAAAGATTACCTGATGTGTAAAGGTATTACATAAAATGTAAATGTCATGGTGTTGGATTTTAGGGTGTTGCTTGGCTGGTATTTTAATTTATACATCTGATGCTCCTTTGGATCACTATATATAGACATTATATGGTGATATTAGGAGTATATTTTCCGTCTATATTGATTTTTTATGGTTAATCATTATTGTGATTGGTTGGAATCTCTTCGAGTGAAAAAACAATTTTTTCATATTCATTTATTTTTTTCATTGTATCATTTTTGTTGATTTTTTGGATCCATTGGATAGGTGTGGTGTTTATTTTTATTTTAATCAAGATATGTTATTTTATATTTTTTATAGGTTCCATTTCCATTGTTGTTTGTGGTGCTCTAGGTGTGTATTCTTAAGTAATGTTTTATTTTCTCTTCTCTACATACCCTTTTATTTAATTTAATCAAATATAATTTTTTTAAGATTTATTCTAGGTCATGTGTTTTCATTGTTGCGATCTTCGTGTAGGTTGATCCTTTGTGGGTGTGTGAAACTCCAAGTTTGAGGTTGGTTGTTCTTCATCTAGTATACGTTGGAGAACTGTATGGCTTCTATTTTTTTATAATATATTTTATTAAATTAAATGTAGTGATATGACATATTTTGTGATTGTGTGTGTGGAACTGGGTTTTTATAAAAGATGGTTTCCATTGGATTTAGTAAATGAAAACATTTTTTTATATTATTGTGATTTTTTTTAAAAAAATTTCTTAAAGCATGAAATGATGAAATTGTTCGATGAATTAGTGTGGAAAATATAGAACATTGTATGGCTTAGGCACTTAGGTGGAAGGTATTGTAATAGTTCTCATCCACTATCATGGAGTTTTTTTAGGGGGATTTCCTCTACTCCCTAGGCCAATTTTTTATCAAACATGTTAGATCTATTGAGTGTTTCACTTTTTTGAGGTGTTCTTCTTATCTCTAATCATAATTAATATGTAAAGTTTCTTGATCTGTACAGAATTTTCTATGTTAGTTATGAGTTTCCTTGCTTACCTAGCCTAGTATGATCCTGGGCATGATGTTACCTATGCTTCTACTTTTGAATTATAATATTTTTTTATACTTAAATACACTTGATATGATATATGATACATGTTATTTATTTTTTTGAATTTATATATCTTCTCTAATATATAAATATGTAATTCTCTGAAACAAATTACAAACATTATTTTGAAATGTAAAAGAATGAAAAATTAAACTATTTTTCAATAATTTTATTATAAAAACTATTATGATGCCTATTTTCATTAAATTAGTCAATGAATTGACTATTTTTAAAAAGAATTATATGGAACACTGGGTGAGACCTTACTAAGTCTGTTAGATCACACATTGAAAACTCATTCGATGGTTCATAGACACGGTTATTCCTTTTGATGTAAGGAAAGGAATGACATCACAATGAGGTGGAGAAATTTTCTATCAGCTAAGTTTAGTAGATAGTAGTGAGATGGTGGGAGTCTTACCACATTATAAAATAAAGTAGTTGGTTTTCCTATTTTGGTGGCCCTTTGGGGTTTTACTTTTACATGAATGTTTTTCTACTCTTGAGTTATTTGTTTTTCATTGCTTGGTTTTTTTATGAAATAGATTTTTATCTAGTTTTTTTATCTTAGTAATATATATATATATATATATATATATTCTGTGTTATTTCATATATTTTGAAGAAATAATTCCACTTGTTTATTGATTCAAGGGAAATATTTTTTATCCAGTGGTGATCGAGAATTCTATACGGGTATGTGAAAGATTTGCTCGGGTACCCATTTGTGATGGCATTTTGGTCAGTTCATTATATGAATATTTTATAGTTTATCATTCAAATTTTATTAGTGATCCCAATGTAATATATTTTCATGAATGTTGGATTTATTTTTAATAACATGAGTTAAATGCATAAATTTATCCACAAAAATTGTATCACATATGTATTTAACTTATTTAAAAAAGTTGGTTTTTAAATTTGGTTTGTTGATGAAGTGTGTTAGACATAAAAATATAAAAAAAAAATTAATATAATGTACTTTTAAAAACATGTGATCATGAAAGATACATAATTTCAGTGTTCATATAATTAAACACAAATTAACTAATTTTATAGATTTATATCTCTATATAAAAAATTGGTTTATTATGGGTTACATAATTGATATTGGGAATTAATTTCGATATTGAGTATTATAAAATTTAGGTGTTGAATTAATGGTACTTACATGTGTTTTTAGTATTCTTGATAACATAATTTTATTCTACGGTTAAAATAATAAATTCAAGCGAATCTATTTGGGGGATTTAATAACCTTATCTTGGCAAGAGAAAGAAATTATATATTAATCACACAATATGAGTTATAAAACCTATGATAGTGGATTATGTCAAATTATAAAATTATGGGAAATTAATGGATTCAACATTGATGCTTCATATGAGGTCAATAACTATAGAGGTATTATATTTTCATTTTTACTTCAATTGAATGGAGAGAGGTAATGAATTAAATCTTAGGAATTTCTTTTGTAATTTTGATTTTGACATGTTGAGGGGGTTACATTATAGTGGTGGTGGTACATGATTTATTTATTAAATGAAATTATTATTCAGATGGGTTTATGAATGGATGGGTTTATTCTAAAAAGAGAATGAAAATAATAATTAAAGGAATTTATAGAGGAAGTTACCTATAGAATTTTGAGAATTTTAATAAAATAGAATTTAATCAATAAAAAGGTATTTAATGTTGGATATGTGTGGAGGTATTTGAGGGGGTATGTAAATTAGAGGGTTGGATTTCATTCTCTTATTTTAAAATACATTTTTATACATGTTATGAAAATGTAACATGGTAAATATATTGAATGAAAGGTGTTTGAAAAGCATATATATGATCCATAAAAAATATTTTGATAAGGGATTTTTCTATATATTTTATTTGGATTCTATAAAGTATTTATTGGTACATATATTCTATAAAAACAAAATTATTAATTTTCCCTAAAATAATTTTTAAATGAGGTATTTTATTAAATTAAATGGTATGTTTATTATTCAAATATCATACTTAAATAAATCACTATCAAACAGATATATTTGGTTGTTCCAAATTTAATTGATGATGTACAATTTACTAGGTTTGTGAACGTCTGAATGGAATGCTATAAATATTCATTAAAATCGAGTACGGGTCAAACCAAACTTTTCATACATGGATAGTTACTACCCCTTAAACAAAAATTGTAAGATATAATGGAATTTTATGCAGGGATTTCATATTTTACCTTAAAGGATAATTAATTTTAAAATTTGTGAAGAAAACATTGAAGCTCATTTATTTGGGTGGGATTGATACTTTTCAGGAGGTAGATAATTTATTTATTCATTATTGATTTATTAATGTTAAAAAAATATTTCAGGATCCAGTTTTTTTTAATAATCTATTATTTTTAACATAAATATTTTTTTTGGGAAATTACATTGTGCTAGGTTTTTTTAAATGATTTATGTTTAATTTTTTAAAAAAATTATCATATGGTATAATTATATTTTTGAAAAAAAATCATTAGGGTGACTTGTTTGGAACATTTCTATACTTATAAAATAGAAATGTATAGAAAATAGAGAGCATGTCTTAAGGTGTTTTATGGATAGATAAAGGCAACACATTCCTTATATGGGTAATCTGTTGGTTTTATAGTAAATGATGTCAATTTTTGATGACTTAGTTAACACCATAAATACAATTTATAGAAAATATAACATGAAATCAATTACGATTTTTTATTCCTTAATATGAATGAATTTTTAGGATTTGGTTACTTTTTGATAAAAATTTGGAAATGAAAATATTTCAGTGTTTTTTGTAAAACACGGAGTTTTTAAAAGGATTTTCAAAAATAATTTTTTTAGAATTAACATAAAATCATTTTTTTGTTATATAGTGTTTTTAAGAAATGTGTATTTTTAAGAAAATAGTTTTAAATCATGGTTAGTAATATCATGGTTTTAAAAAGGTTTTGATTGATCAATATTTTAGATATACTAATTTTTATTTACCATCATCGGTTAGAATTTAATTAATTGAATTTTCCCATATCTGTATATTTATCAGAGTCCTGTGGAGATGTTTCTGAGTTTATAATCACCCCTTATATGTATACATTAGTGGGAATGTAGGTATGATTTCTTATAAGAATAGTATAGGATATATATAATATATTATTAATGTATACACATATATCCACTGTGGATATAGAATGGGAGGATTCAATTAATTTTTCTTAAAACATATTAATCCACCAAGAGTATGAATGTGCCACATTATTTTGATTTAAATATTAAAAACACTATAATCACCCAATTTTAAAATAGATAATTTTATAATTAAATGTATATATATTTCAAATCAATTATTTTTAAATTTTTTCTTATGAGTGAAAATATTTTTAGTGCTTTATTTTATCCATTTTAACTATTTTCTATCCTCTAGTAATTATAGTAACATTCATGAGAAGATTTTATAAAATGATTGTGACATAGCATTCGGGTCCCATGTCCTGGTCATTAGAAAATTTTTATCAGAACATGGTTTTAAGTTGATTCCTAGGATGCCTAATAGGTGTGGATAATAGTATGTTTAGAACTGCAAATTCATTTATAAAAATATGTATCTAATATATTTTTAATGAACCTTAATTTTCCAAGAGGTTTAGGTAAGTGAAATATTGATGATGATATTATAGGATATTGTTATTTGTCACATATTAACACATTATTGGTAAAAACTAGAATGATTTCAGGGATTATGATATTCATTATTGTGGATTATGTCACATTTCCAGAGTTTTGAAAAAAAAGGGTGTTCTTAGCCTGAAATGGATATCCAAAAACTCTATAATATATAATTTTTCAAAGTTGGTTTTAAATACAAAAATATATTTCTTTCATTAATTTCTATGATTAAGATATATAAATGAATATTAGAAAAATCAAAGGTTATAAAGGCACATTAACATTGTATGAAATATGATACCTATAATGGTTATTTTTTTGGAGTTTTGGGATCCTAGTTCATTATTTTATACATTATATAATTATGTTTATTATAAAATTTCTTATCGAAAGACGATATAGAACTATGGGATTAAATATTATAGATCCTCAGTTGGTGATAACTATTTTATATTCCATCCATGTATAGGATAGTGGATCCATTTATGAAATTATGAGGGAATTTGATTCTGCATCATTGATTTGGAAATAGATTCAATCACAATCTTGATGTAATGTTGAAATAAGACTAGTAGAAGACCTATTAAAGAAGATATACTAGGTAAAATTATTCTCAGAAATTCTATATACCTCAACAGTGGGTCTTTAAGATAATACATTTGATGGTTAGAATAAAAATGGTGATATATGATAGTATATTTTTATCTTTATAATCTTTTTTACTATATTGGTTTCTTAATTATCATTCCTAGATAAATTTTCTAGAATAGTTTAATCTGGTATATGCTCAAGAGTTTTGATGTTTGAGAAAGGTAATTGTTTTTTATTTATTATTCATCATGGTTTTTTTGGAATTCGGTGATATTAACTAAATTTGGAAAATAAAAATAACAATAATGATTGAAGCCTTAAGATGAAGCAACCACTGTATATCTAGTCGAGGATTATATTATTGATGATATATATTTATGTGGAGGTGGTAAGTAGAGTTTATATATATGAGGAGAATTAATTTTTTTATCAATTCGGAATATAAATGGTGTTGATTTCATATTCTATAAATATAGATACTCTATTACATGAAATAATTGAGAAATATTTTTTGTATTAATCATGCTCTATAATGATAGGGAACTTGGAAATATCATAGTAATTATTAATAAATGGGAAGGAAATGGATGGATTAATTATTAAAATGTATTAATTTATTGAATTGTTGGTTCAACTAAAATGTAATAGTTAATGATTACTTTTCATAATAATATATCATTACTTTTATACTTACAAATGAGTGTGAGAAATAACCTCTATATCTGATATTAGTTAGACAACTTCCAGATGATTGCCTGAGGATTTTATATAATACCTCCAATAAGGGATATGAAATTATCTTTTTATGAAGTAATTTGAAAATTCCATATTTTTTATGAGTAGAAAAATTTAGCTTTAGAAATTTTAATGGAATTAAAATTTAATCTATATGAGTATGACAAGTGTTAAATAATTTAATAAAGTGTTTCCCCTTGAAAAACATCATTTTTATTTTATAATAAAGTTAATAGTTTCTTCTATTTATAAATTTCATACCAATATATGGGAGATAGTTCCATCACTGAGTGGTTTATAGCCATATGACACTACATCAATGTTATAAAAATCCTATGTTTGATCCTGATTACACTTATTTTATGGAATTTCCTGTGGGTATATGTGGAGATGGAGGTGGTCATTGGGAAATGTTGTATGGGGGTTTGGTTGGCGATTGTGATCATGGGGATATGTGGGGTGTAATAATGGTATATGTTGTTAAGGCTCCTATTTTAATAATTCATTACAGACACTGGTGAATTTAGATTTTCATATCAATTATTTTCCCCATCCATGGGAAGTGGCCCCTTTTCCTCACATGAACATGGGGTCGGTCAAACAAATACTGCATCAGTGTGTGTGTGGGGAGTGTATAAGGGTTTCCCTCCACAAACTATTTTACAGGGGGTGTAAAATGAAATTAAAATCAAATTACAAAGAAGACATATTGGAAGCTAAACCAAGTGACAATAATGAACTAATACCCTTTAAAGTGAATTGATGGTCTTTTTACCATTTAATGGGATATAGGAGGGTTTTTCAAGACTATAAATTGATCTTAGAATCATTCACTATGGTTAAAGGAGGAAGTCATCCCAAAAAACATTTATATATAATTATATCAATTATAAATTATTAAACATACCATGGGTAGTCACCAACACACCTATTATGTAATGGAATTGATTAATATAGTATTACATAACTTTTCAATTACCTTTATAGTAGTTTTTTGGATTAAGTTATAATATAAATAATTATATAATTAGACCAGGTGAACCACTTAATGATTTTTTGGAAATGTTTACAGGTTAAAATATTTTTTATGTTATATAAATTACTCTTATGAATTCACGAAGTGGAACTTCAGGGTCGAATAATTTCATATAAAAAGATTTTAGATGATCCTAAGAATTTAGATGTAGAAATATCCTACGATAATATCCACAATGTTTTTGAGATACATAATTTCTTGGGTTTGTCTATATATATCCCACTAATGTTTTTTGTTAGTATTTGTTGTCAATATGGAAGGTTATTATTATGAAGTGAAATAGTCCATATATATTAGGTGATGATTTAATAAGAAGATACAACTTAATAAAGGTGATGATTAAGATATTTTTTATACATAAATATGCATGGAAAATTAGTTTCATTTTAGATAACATTTATATTCATATTCATTGAATATCCTTTATATATATGATGATTAGATATTTGAGACTCAGGGAAAATAAATTTTCTATTTATTGTGAAAATAATTATCAATAACATTTTAATGTTTGTTGTGGATTTGGTTGTGTTGTTAAAATTGAAGATATGTGATTAATATATGATTAAAGAGTACAGCGGCTGAATAGAGTTTAGTGAAACCCTCTACTGGGTACTATTTTTGAATAATTTTTCATAAATGAGAACTATGCAAGGGATAAATATTATAAAAGGGTTATGTGAGGACTAGATTAAATAATAAACAATGGTTACTGAAATAAATTATGTTAAGTTTATAATTACTACAATTATTTGAAAATTATATTTAAATTTTTGTAAATTATTATAATAATTTATCAATTTATTTGAAGTTATATAAAATACCTTGAATATATTTTATTTTCCATAAGAATAATTAAAAAATATACTTATAATATTATAAAAATATATAAATTATATGTTGGATGTGAAAATAGATAAATCTTTAAGTTCACATGATTTCCTATTGTCCATATCTGAATGTGTAAGTTTAAAATTTGTTGTGAATTGACATATGCCGAAGCAATATCCCGAGCCTGTAAGGGTCATTTTTTATATACTAAGAGTAATTCTAATACATAGAGAATTAATTTAGAAAATGAATTATATTTTTTAAGATTAGTATACTTATTAAGAAAGATTCATTAAATAGTTCATAATATTCATTAGAGTTTTCATAAGATTCAGTTATAGGATTTCATATTTGTCATAAAAAACTTCATAAGGGTAATTTACCTTTATTGTGTGTTTTATAATTGAAATACTTTGAATGTAAGATACCCAGTAAGAATCTTAAGGTTCAGTACTAATTTCGAAAATATTTATCTGAATAACATATAAGAGTCATTTTCAATCTCTCTAAACTAAACAAAATAATCATAGATATGGGTTGAATAGATCTGACAAAGTGATTGGATCATAAGATTCATTTTTTCTTAAATATGAGACATTATGATATTGCATAAGAGTTATCTAAATTTTTTATGTTATCCAACACTAATGATGATGATAATAATGTGTAAAATTTTTGATTCTCTTATTGGTTCATAAAAGTAAATTACTATTATGAAATGTGTAACACATAAAATATAAGAATACATCAGTTAGTGAAATTTCTTTATAAAAATAATATCTTAAAGTTTAAAATGGATATAAAGTGAGGTGATTATATATCCTTTATTTTGAGAAAAAACATCACAATTAATCAAAGGTAAATTATATTCAAGCTGAGAATGAATAATCATGCTGAATTTGATTCTCAAAAATGAGGGGAAACCATTCCATGACTACCAGAACCTTGATTGTGATAGTTTTGTGAATGAAAATATACTTGAAATTGTTGATTAAGATGGCTATGAAATTTATGGAGGAAATAAGGTTGTGATTTTTCTATATTTTTCCATAAATTTAGGTACCATATTTTAAATATGGAAATAAATTGTAATAAAATTCTATGTCGGAAAAAAATATAGTAGAAGAAAGGAAAATAGTTGTTTCTAAACACAATACTATAATTTATTGATATCAAATTTTTATAAAATAATGTTTTAACAAATTTATATTATGATTTTTGAAGAGATAAAATGATTATAAATCTAAACTAATACATCTTATACATAAAATAAGAATAAAAATAAGTGAAAGAAGGATCCCAACAATATTTTGATATTATAGAATATGAATGAGAAAAATATGAACTATTATTTATAATATTGGTATTTCCTTTCAATACTATAATATATTGAAGACCCATTATGATTTAAGGATATTTTAAAATCAAATTGAAGAATATATTTGACATGAATGCAGTGTTACAAAATATATTTTATGGATAAATAACATGATATTTGAGGATGGATATCATACTAATACGATGTAGTAATATCTGAAGCAAAATGATTATCATTTTTCAAGAGTAATTTGGTGAGTAATATTTAATACTGAAATATATAAATATAATTAAATCATTAATACTATATTAGTCCATTATAATAATATTCATCTAGTCGGTAAGTCGAATAATAATTTAGAGATAGTTTTTTTACAAGACTCAAGTGTGAATCATTCCCTTGTATTTCATTCTCTTGTGTAATATATTGAAAATAAATTTTTACCGTACAAGTAACAATAATAAACTCTTCCTATTATAATAACTAACCTATATTTTTGATTTCTTATGTCTTAAAAATCATTAATAACAATGTAAGGATTAGGTTCCCACATTAGAACTCGACCTTTTAAATTATCTTGTGTTATTTATTTTTACAATAATCTGCATTCCATGTTGTGGTGACTATTGAGAAAATATTAATAGATCCATAATTCTTAACTGGGAAATTTTTTCTATTAAGAATGGTATATAGTAAAAACTAAAATCTAAATTTAGTAAAATTTCGGAACATTGATTTACCCCAATCAATGTTCCTCTACAATCATTTTGGAACCTCAATTGCTATAAAATCTTTTAAAATTTCCTATGATTAGTTCAAATGTCCTATTTCTATATTTTTGTCATATATACATGATTGAAATATTTTAAAAAAGGTTATTATAGAATCTTATGGAAAATGTGGTTCTCATTCATGATGATGAAAACTTGTAATTCTTATCTATAACATTGAAGAACATTAAAAGAGATGAAAAGGTACTAATAAAGGCTTCAAAAGTGAAAGGTGAATTCTATCTACTTGAAATTCATCAATGTGTATGCCTATATCTTAAATATATTGATTATAATCCTCTGGAATAATCAAATTATAAATATGAATAGTAATAAGTTGTTGAATTCATTGAAACAGTTGAATTCATACACTCTGATGCTAAATATTATGTGAAGAAACTCTTTATTGAAGTTTTAACCTATATATTAGTGTTTATCATGGGTTTATATACTAAAAAACAACATGATTTTTAATATAAATCTATAGATATCTTTTTGGAAAAAATATACATTACTATAACACTATAAATAAACTTTTTAAATATAAGTAACAATATGTGTCACTTTTTAGTGATAGGAATTCCATTTTTGATAAAGAATTATAGAGGGGTGTTTGTGAGAAATCATAGATTTAATTTTATTTATATAAGTTATCCATTCATTGATATACATGTATTCAAAATCCATGAATGTTAAAGATGTATAGTTGTGAAGAAAATAATATAAACTAAAAGAGCTTGATAATTATCTACAAGAGAAAATATCGGTTCATGAATATTATATTTTAAAAATAGAAATATAATGAGAATATTATGTTACAACCCCAACCCTAGTAGCACTAATATGGTCTTCATTTTATTAAAATGCCACATATACAAGAGATAAAATCACCAAGGATAAATTGGTTTATTAGTCTTGGAAAAACTAAATGCATTCATGGATCCCTTATTACATTTGTAATTTAAGCATAGAATAGAACCAAGAGAAAAATAATTAATTAATGCCTTGTCACTTTTTCAATGATATCATCTTCATAACATAGGGAAGGAAAATAAATAAAATAAAGAGATGAAATTCCCATTAAGGGTTAGGTATAGCAGAAACAAAAAATCCATAATAAGTGAATCCTAGTACTTTTGAAATAATTATTATTTAATGGTGAATAATTGAAAGGCACATACCATCAATAAACTAAAAAATGAAAATGCATCCAAATATTTTTTTCATAGTAAAATCATCTAGATACTGAAAAGTAAACTCTAAAGGAATAAAACACATATTTATTGGAATTCGTCTATCTAGAACATGAAACATCATTCTATCATGATTATTTAAATATGTGGGTATATATCCATTTAATTATATTTTGAAACCAATATGAAGGGTTTGTTGCAAACTATTTTGTCTCATGAGACCTGTCGATGCGTCAAGGGGTTATAAAGTCAGTCTCCACCAATCACTATAAGTCCAAATAATTCTTAAAACATAGATTTATTTTAATAAAATATTCCTTAACAAAATATCGGTATTGAGAATAAGTACAAATGAAATTTAAATATTTATTTCAAAAAAAACATTTAAGGAAAAGTGAGAAACAAAACATCAAATAAACATAGGAAACTAACCACAAAAAGTGCTAACAATTGTATCAAAATAAAGCTACGGTTGACAGATTCAACAATTATAAATAACCTCCAATACCATAGAGTTACCTAGATATCTGGATCTTTTAGTAAATGAGCTTCAATATTATCTTCCTTTTTGTTCCAAATTTTAATATATTCTTACAAATTGATCTTACCTTTGTTGAATCCTCGCACCAAAATGCTATTTTTCTTGTCAATACACAATCTTTTCTCTTCATTAATGATTAACCAAATCATTCTCTCATACATATTATTGGATTCCTCATTTATTATGTTTATAAAGAAGGATTATTTTTACATTTACTCCTTGTAATTTTGAACAAGTTACAAGCATTCTTTGATATCCTTGAAGGTTTATCCCTCCACCCTATTTGAGTATTGATCCCACATTGTGCTCTCCTTTACCTTGATTCCATCTTCAAGTGCATATCTATCCTCAGTAAGAGTATTTTTTCCCATAGTTCTTGAAACTGATTCAACACCTTTAATCTATGAAGTGTCTTCTAATTAATATTTTGTCATGTTGCACATTTCCTTTTCTAATGACCAGGTTAATATTACATTTCTGTACTTTGAGTAATCTTTTTAGGGTGTTTATTTATTCGTCCTAATTTACCAAGAAATTCCCACAACTGATATTACCTTATTTCATTTTCCATGACCGTATCCCAACCATATATTCGTCCTCATAATCCATACTAGTTTTCAAGTCGCCCTATTTATCACTTGGATCCTCCTCATCAGAATATCATAACTGGTTATGTGCTTATTTCCATCCAGGGAGAACAATTTTCCATCCTTCAGGGTCATCATTTTTATTTCCCAAATTCATTCAATATTGATAAGCGATGTTGAAATACAATAATTTTTTATTTATTTAACTGATCTGGCACCCCTCAACTCGGAGTCACTACCTCATTCCTATCAGTAGTATTACATACCTCTTCAAGAACCCTGGAATCCTCTTGGGAGATAACATCATAGATAGAAGTGTGTTCCTCTATTTTCCTTCCATGAACCATCCCTTTAGACATAACAGTATCAAAAAAATAGGGAATAATTGTGGAACAAGGTATATCCATGGCTGCCAACTTGGGATACACAGATCAAGAAATCAATCTATCAATTATTTCATAAAATCTCATATCATAATTTGTGGCCCTTATCTTACATAGGGGACTATCCAAACCTAGATTATATTCAGAAGTCTTAGAAAAATATGTAGTATTAATGGAATCTGGTCCATTTTTACTATGTGGGAGAAGATATCCCATGAGATCCCTAGTGACCCCTATGTATTGATGAAGGAACTTGACCCAAAATCTGGACCTAAGAGAAAAAATAAGTCCAAAATTAAAACTAGACCTTCCATGTTGTTGTTGTTAAAGCATCAATCATCATATAATTATTTAATGACTAGTGGAAGATAAACAAGTGAGAACCATGGTCAAATCAAGGATCTTTGGACCACACCACTTCCAAATATTCCTTCATGGAAATCTATATCACTATATCACTCTTTACCATGATGAAAATGGAATTCAAATTGATAAAACCACTACCTTTAAAAGAGAATATGTCAAATGCATCCACCGAAGTTCAGTGATATGTTAAACTCACAACCAAAGTCAGATTGAGCAGGGATGAGGCCTCTGTGAACTCTGGCATCAAAATTATAAACTGAGGAAAACTATTTTATTGGATGACCACTTTAGGGTACATATCGATTATGGGAAAGAGTGGAAGACTGTCATGCTTGGATAATAGGACAAGTAATGGGATACAAGAATCTTCATGAGTTGAAATGAGTCCCCACTCCCTCTACCCATAGACAGGGGTGGGGCTATAGAAAAAAACGTCATGAGAGTGTCCAATCTAGTTATAGGGGAGTTAGTTTCAAAATTACCCTAGATTAATGAGTTATAAATAGTGATTTATCAACATTTCAACTTTCAAAGTAAACACTATATGTTGAAAATAGTATACATCTTAGAAAATAATTATCTCCATGATACAAGATAATATTGAAATTTAAGGGGAATATAATCTCAAATTCAAAATGATATCATAGTGGTAGTAGGTAGACCACATATAATTTATTAGGTGCACAATATCATTTTAGGCTCAATGAAATTGAAATTGAGACAATGTCCCTTTCCTTAATTCCATCTTAATTACGTTGCTTTTTATGCCTCCTGAAAAAAAAATCATATATTAAATAAAAACCTAATATATAAGTTAATTAAAGTCATTTATACAACTATTTTACAATTATATTAATTAGGGTATATTTATTAAAAAAAATGGTGAAATTCATGCGTTTTGATATCATGTTTTTCATAAAAATTTCCCATTTTTCCTCGATTTCCCTATTTTATTCAATGTAAATAATAAATAAATAAAACTAATTTTAGAAGCATAGAAATAATGTAATTATATATTTATATATTATATATAATCTATACATTACATCCATGATCATGTTTATAATAATTGTTTTTTTGAATGACTTCGTATGTTGTTAACCGAGATTTAATGGGATGTTGTCGTAATAGTGGGAAAATTCAGTACACAATTTATATATTTCATATATATAATACTAGTAGTATGTCAAAATAAATAATATCATGCTAACTTACATCATATTAAATTGCAGGTTATATGGTTTTGAAATGAGTATGGAAAAAAATAAGAAGAAGAAAAGATAGATGAGATAATGGAGACTAACTCTCTTTGTAGTGTGGTTTCTCATGCATGACACTAAAAGACCTTGGTGATTGGATTTTTATGGCACCCAAACGTCCCTATGTAATATTATAGGCTTAATTGGGAGTATTTGGGAATATATTTGTCTTTTAAATGGTTCAATGAGTGTGTTTCCAAGGGAATGGAGTGGGTTCAATTATACATGAGGATAAGGGAATATTTAGAAAAAATATTAAATAAAGTATGATATAAAAGTTGAGACTAATAATAGTGCATTGTTTACAATATGAATCATATAATAATATAATATAATGCATTTATGAATTTAAAACTGCTTTATAACTCAAATTCATTAATTTATTAATAAGGAAAATGAAACGAAAGGGAAAAATATTTTAAGGAATAATTTTAGACTTTAGCTTTTGGAAAATATTTTTTATGATTGGAAATTGAGTTTATTGTATTTTAATGAATAATTGTTCATATGAAATATATAATATCCAAACATTATCTTCTATAATTCATTATGTCACTGATACATCATGAATTATGTTATTTAATTTACACTGGTTACATGAAAACTGTATTTTTTCATCAGAATGTTTATGTATTTTAGAAAATTACTAGAAAATCACCATTAGATAATTTTGACATAATGAATTAAAAAATGAACTGAATTTTTAGAAAATAATTTTCTAAATATGAAAAAATTATTTTTTTTATTAAAATCATCATTCAATCAGAAAATACCAATTTTAATATTATAATTGATTTTATGACACTTTGAAAAATTAATTTAGGGCTAATAGAATTATCTTATACTCATAAGAAAGCAAAATATTAATTTATGAATCTGTTTTATGGAAATAAATTTTATTTTATTAAAAATTATTAATAAAAAAACATTTCTATTTTATGAAAATACCTACACTTAATTGATCATTTTTAAAACATATATTTATTATTCTGTGATATAATTATATTATATTATTATTTATGAAATTCATAAACTTTTTTTATACTATCATAGGTAAGATTCTTATTTATTTTTCCACATTACTCTTCATAATTATCACATTACTATTCCAATGGTCATTTAAAAAATATTTAATAGTATATTATGGTTTGATTATTCTTGGTGTTCCATGAAACATAATATACTGAGTAAATTAAATTTATTTTAAAATATAAATTCCATAAATATTGGGGTTTTATATTCCTCCCTCCTTTATAAATTTATTTCTTGAAATTTTCATCAATATTTCCCTATAAAATGATGTTGGTGGATCTCTTTCATAACATCCTCATGACCCCACATCAGTTATTCCATTTTATATTTTCTCCAAAGAACTTTTACCACTTAGGTCGTCCAATTTCTGAACATTTTGTCTCTTGTGTCAAAGGTTTTTTAGGGATCTTCACAAAAAGACAAATCATGTTCCAGTTTTATTTCTTCGTAGGAGAGTACATGTGTTTGATCTATCATATAATTTCATAACAATGATATATCGACCATATCATAAACTTTGGAGAGACAAGGTGGAATTTCTAATCGGTATGATTAAAGTCCAATTATTAATATAATTTTAAATGGTCAGATGTACTTGGGGCTTGTTTTCCGTTTCTTACCAAACCTCAAGACACCCTTTCATGGATATACTTTCAATAATAAATGATCTCCCACATGAAATTACAAATCCTTTATTTTTTCATCATTAATATTTTTTCTACATTGGTCATCTTTAATATGACCTTGGTTTGTCATAACATTTTTCCTTTTTTCTTTAATAATTTTTAGGCATATATGTTTCCTCTCACAAAATTCATCTCAAAAAGTTTGAGTTTGACATTTATTTATATATAATGCCTCATATAGAATCATTTTAATACTAGAATGGAAAATATTATTGTAGGAAAATTACACCAAAGGTATATAATAATCCTACACACCATGAAAGTCATGTGATCATGTTCTCAACATGTCTTACAATATTTGAATATTACTTTTAGAATATATGTTAGTTTAAGGATGATGATTAGTAATCATTGGATTCTTACTATCTAAATCCTTATGAAGACTTTTCCAGAATTTTAATGTCAAATGGGGATATTCATTACACACATTTAATAGAGTTTCACCTTGAAGTTTTACAACTTCATTAATATATAGCTTTGATTAGATCTCCAATAGAAAATCCTCTCTCGTAGAATGTAAATGTGCATATTTGGTAAATATATCAACAATTATCAACATTGCATCATAATTATTTGGAGTCTTTGGTAATCCAGTAATGAAGTACATAGTAATTTCATTCCACTAAAACATAAGAATATCTAGATGTTTCATGACCCCTTATGGATGTTGTCTCTCATCTATAATGTGTTGACAAACGATACAACTTGAAACATAGTCAGCAGATCCCCCTTCATGTTATCCCACCAAAATGTTTCTTTCAGATCTATGTACATCATGGTACTTCAATGGTGTATTGAGAATTTTGAGCTATGAGAATCATCTAATAGTGAAGGAACCAAGAATGCAGTGGGATCCCAAATTAGGTGGGATTTTAAAGTTTTTGCACCAAAGATCAACGTAAACTTGTCGACGTCGGTGAATATCATCCCAGTCAAAGGTGAGGATCTTGTGTGAAGGGTTTTAAGCTCAAAAATAAATCGTAAAAATACCTATTTTAAATCTAATGCTGCACATGATGTCTGCTCGCCGTTGGTGAGAACTGATCGAAAAATTCGAAGTCGAATTCTTTGAGATCTTCCAAACACACTTCAAGGAATCTGCATGAGATTTTTTCATCAAAATCTGAGTTCTAGCTCAGAATTCTAATGACACTTTTTATGTTCCAATGATCACTGCATCGCTTCGCTAGCGATGCCAAAGGGAGTGCTCGATCTGAGATGCTTTGTTCTAGAGCCTCTCTCTCTAGATCATGGGAGATAAGAGAGGAGAGATAATTCATATGAATTGTACTTGGAAAAATCTCATCCTCTTCTATTTATAGTTATTAATTATGATACATGGTATATCCTTGCCGACCCGGAATACTTGACGCACTATCAATGACATTTTATTACTAATAATTTGAATTAAAAAAATTTATATTATCATTATCTCTTAAATTATTAAAATATTACGTGATATTAAATGACTCATTAACTCAACTCATCATTCCCATAAATATTAATTGAACCTTTAAAATTTTTAATATTCTTCATTTATTATTTTTCATGTATTTACTTAAAACTCATAAAAACATTTTAGTAAACAAATTCTATTCTCATTATTTTAAATATGAATAATATGAATTTTGTTATTTCATTGGTAATCATTAATCCTTGGACAAATATCATACCCCAATGGTGGGGCCCACCATGTCTAAATTTCCTATTTAACAGAATAGGGCAGATTCTTGAATACGCCATTCTGTGTGACAATCTAGGCCCTTATCATAAAATCAGTGAATATTATTCACAGACCAAAAGTGGTATCTAGAACCCTATCATTATCCTTAAAGAGATCAATATTGTCATAGCAGCAATAACCAACCAATGAACACACACACGGTAATGTAATCTCATTGTCTATAATATCTCATAATGAAGGACGCACTCACGTGTCATGACCCGTTTTTGCTTTATTGGTTTTTTATTTAACTATATGGATTTACCCTTTACTATAACACCACAAGCTTCCATGGTATGTTTCCCTTTGAATAATATAGTAGCTTGTGTTGTACGCAACTTGGAGTTTTAACACACCACGACCAATGAAACTAGCCGTTATGAATAGTAATACCATCTTTTTGAAATTCGATAAATTTATATTTTCAAAATGGACATCATTTTTGGATTCAGAATATCAAAAATTATCTTAGGGTGAATTTTTTGTATTTTTCTGGGAAGTTTTAATTTTTAATGAATAGTGACAAACACTGTATTGTTGTTTAAAACTAAATTTTTATATTAATAATTTGTTGTTTTATTTTAATATATTTTATGTCAAAATAGATACATAATACCTATATATTTTCAATGTAAATAATTGGACAAATTTTATAAAAAGTTTACATATATAAAATTTTATTGAACATTTTACCGTCTTTTAACCACTTTTTAGGAGCCTTTACAAATTTGCATAAAACAAAATTTTACCACTCATGTGAGTTGAATTTTAAAAATCCAAGAGACGTGTTTGACATTATTAAGTAAAATTTGGTTCAATAAGATAAAAATAATTTTCGGTGAAGAGTAACTTTTGACATTTATTTACCACGGTTAAATGTAAATAGGGCAATTATAGGTAAAAATGATATAATAATTACCCTAGTACATGAACTAATTCTATTATATAAGTATAATTCGACCAAAACCAACCTTAAAAATAAAATATTATCTATTTGGTTTAATTGGATTCGATTAAAACTTTTATTATTATTTAATTTAAAGAAGTGTTAAAAGTGATAACTTCAAAGTTTAATATCAAAACCATTTTTAATATAGGGTTATACATAAGAAAAATTACACAAAAAATGTTCATTATAAATCAAAATATATTTCCTACATAATGGTATATTATTTATAATTTTTAGACATTAAATAATTTAATTTATTTATAACACAATGATGATACTGTAATTACATTATTAATAAAATATTAAAATAACTAATATTATAAATATCCAAATATTTGTAAATTGAGACTTATAATTAATTTCAATAATTTTCTAGGCTAATATGACATTTTTGGATTTATTAAATAACTTTTATTCTAATTGATAATGTTTTTATGGCTTTAAAAAAATCAAATACGAAATAGTGTCCAAATAGAAATAATTGAGTTTTTAAAACAAATACTATATTTTTAATTTATATAATTATTTTAAAAATATAAGGTATATTAAAAGGACATAGATAAGGTTATATATATTAATGATTAACCACTTGGGGTTCTCTTGGCAGGTTATAGTAAGTTTATTAACCATATAATATAAAAATACAAAAAGTTGTGGTAAATGTTAAACTATTTAACTAAGAGTTAAATCTAAAAGATAAGGTTAATATTGTGAAATAAACAAGTTTAAAACCTTTTTTATCAAGGATTTTAGAACCATCACCACATTATCCTCAAAAAAATTATTTTGGATCCATGAGAGAGTGAAAAAGATTTTATTATATAATAATATTTCATGCTTTTCCTAAAATGACCCTCACCTCTCTTTTAAAAGGGTACTTCCCCTTATCATAATTTCACACCTCCAAAGCTAGTTGGATCATACAAACCCTTCTCAAATATCCTCCCAACTTCCCTCAAATCAACCTAGAGTCCTTACTTGGATCATAAAGTGAACTTAAGGATCCCTTTTGATGAACTCAAAAAGAAACACCCAAAGAAGAGGTAATAATTTCACCACGCTCATTCAAGTTTTTTTTTCTTGAAATTCTTCTATCTTTGATTCCATACCAAAATAATAACTCATTTACCTTCTATAAACTGTGATGTTATTATAAATATAGTACAACCATATTCTTTATTCTATTCATCCTAAAAATGACAAAGTCACTATACAAGCGTACATACGGATTACCATCTCCACGTCCTGGTGTAGTTTGTTATTCAAACACTTCATTATTCTGTATGGGTATAACAATGACTATAACTGATGTAAATAATAAATATAACATTTTAATTATTGTTTATATATTATATATCATCAAATTACATAATATTACCCCATAAATATAATGATATTGTCGCTCGTGCGTACATACGGATTACTGTCACCACGAACGTGATGAGATTCATTTCCCATCATAATCATTTAAGAATAATATTCATTTTATGATTAAAAATAAAGTTAATGAACATAATATCATTTTTTATATGAATCAAATACATTCAATCCATAACAAATGTGGCTTACGTAACCAAACATATAAAGGAAAACGAATCCGTTAACACTCAAAACGATGATACAACTGAAATATTATTAACAAAGCAATATTAGTGGATCCTATATGATATCATATTTATGTATGTAGTACTTTTATAATTTAATAACAATTATTTAACTATAATACAAGATTTTAACATACCATATAATAAGGAAAAGTACAGGGAAAGGGTTAATTCTATAATATATTTACTTATCAGAGGTTGTTAATACGTAAGTATCTATTGGGATCTCTTTATTATCCACATCCATGTTTTCTTAAAAATTTAAATTGAATTTTTTTTTAAATTTACTAGACTATGGGTTAAAGTCATTTATACCCTTATATGACCATATAAGTTTTGAATGGAATCTTTCGATAGATTTCCAAACATGGTACTTTATGAACTTTTCGCAAAAATCAATGTAAGAATGCCTTTTTATTAACTTATACGGTGGGTTCAGCTATTTTCTTCCATTATAACATCATAAAAGCTTCTCATAAAATCTTATAATAAGATTTTCAAAATAATTTTTTTCATTTATAATTATATGAATTTTAAATGATTTTAAAATATAAAGAGACATTTCACTAAATTACTTTTCCTTTCATCAATGTCAACATCCTCTAATGGGTTTTATGCTTGTTTAAAGTTGATATATTATGATACTAAACTTCCATATTGTGTTGAAGGTTTTGTGATATGTTTAACTATGAATGTGTTATTTTTACACCATTCATGGTTTATAGATAATGTATTGACATTTCCTATTCTAGTTTTAATACGAATTTTTATGTTATGTTTAAACCTTTTCATATGGGGAATGAATTGGACTTACTAAGTGACGGGTGGAGCCCGATATAGCTCCTAGAAGAATTGGTAAGTATCATTAGACAAACTAGTATCATGGCCCAATGCCTTGACAAAATCTTCTTTTTATTATTGGCATAAGGACTTTACTCTGTGATTAAGATGACTGGCATTATGCATTCCATCATGATGAAATTGGCTATTGATATTGCGTGAGATAATTCGACTAGTAGAATATCCATGTGAATGAGTAAATAGAATTATTTTATTTATATTGTCCATATTTGTTATAAGTTTATTTTTAAAAGGCTTATTATTTAGTCTTATAGATTTCTTTAATTTTTTATGCTTATTTAGGAATGTTTCCTCTATATTGATATCCTTACAGAGCATATGAGATCACCGCTTTCTATGTTTTATTATTCCAAGGATGAAATGAATTATATTATGACTGACCTGTAGGGATGGTCTAATGGATAGTCTAAGGGTTATGAATGTGGTCAATGGAGTCAATGTTGTTGTTGTTTTTCATTTTATAACGTAATTTTAAACTTGTGAATGTATCTAGTACTTCAGAGGATACTAAACAAATAGGTCTTTCGGGAATTTATACCTTGTGATCATGAAAATGTTTTGTAATAATGCATCGACTCTGGGTAACTGAGGTCAGGTTGTAACAATTGGTATCAGAGAAAGTTTAGTACAATCCTAGGAAGGTAGATTTATAAAAACTCTGATTAGATAACATTGACCTAAGATAGACTTTGAGGATAAGTATATAATAACTTCCTAAAATTTGGTAAGGTAGAGATTTTGTGAGTTTTCCTAGAAATACATTTGTGTCTAGATACGAGCAGGTCAAGGCGTCTCTGGAATAGATGTTCCTAGTATTAAAACCTGAAAACACCACTTTGAACTACACTCGAACATGAACTAGTGCATGATTATGGGCCTTGTTGCACTCATGGTTACCACACTCTTAGGGGATATGCTTTGATAATTCACATTTTGTTTACAAACCATTATGAAGGATTTATGAGTACATACATCCTTAAATAATTTTTTTTATGATTATGGATTATATCTATAAACTATTCAATTTATGTTAAGTGTTTTACATGTTTGTAATTATGTATTTTGATTCATAAACTAATATATTGTATGCCATTATTTAGAAAGGACACCTAGTGGATGGAATGGAAACTGTATAAACGCATGTAATCCATGTAAGAATTTCCCTCATACTCAACATATTTATAGTGGAGCTACTGATGCAACTGGTGCTGATCAGACTATCACCATACTAGGTCAACTCACTCATGTTATCAATAATAACCATACTTGTACAGAGCACCTTGAACCAAAACGTAGAGGATCAATGTTAGACCTCTTTATGAGAAAACAACCACCAACATTAAATGGGGGTACAAATCATTTAGTAGTTAAGAAATAGATAAATTCCTTAGAGAAAATATTTCATGCTTTGGGGAGTAGCAAAAGGGAAAAATTTGTCATGGTATTTTATCACCTGAGGAGAGATGAAGGTCAATGGTGGTCATTAATCCAAAATAAAAAAATATGATAAAGTATCGAACATGTAATAAAGGGAGTTTAAAGATATTTTCTTAGAAAAAATACTTTCCTTGTAACCATCAAGCGGATATGGAGAAACAATTTCTGAGCTTGAGGAAAAAGGATGATGAGAATGTCACAAAGTATGATGATAACTTTATAGGATTACAATGCATGCGGTAGAGTATGTACAAAACCCATAGAGTAAGATTGATGGATACTTTTATTGGTTAAAACCATTTCTCCGTTGAGAATTAGTCTCACAATCCTTCTAATCGTATGAATATATTGTCTCATGCACTATTAAGATAGAAAAGAAATTCTCCAAGTCTTTTGACTTTAAAGTTGAGAAAGACAAAAAGAGATCATCTGAACATTTTGGAAATTGAAATAAGAGGAATAAGGGAAAAATTGAATATCCATCCTACGGAAAATGTGGGAAGAAACACCCTGGTACTTTCCTGAAGGGAATGATAGTCTGTTAAATGTGTGCTGAAAACACCACGAAACTCGTGATTTCAAGGGGAAGAAAGTGGTTGTCAATGTTGACTGTTACAATTTTATAGAAAGGAGGAATTATGCAAATGAATTTCTTAAGTTCCATGAGATCTTACCTCAAAAAATGACAAGGGAGAATTTCTATGCTTATGCGATCACTACTGTTGAGGTTGAATATCCAAAAGACATGGTGGCGGATAATTTAATGGTTTCCTCAGGTTTATCCAATGCTTTATTGGATTCTGGATCATTGCATTGTTACATATCTTCCCAGTTTGCTAAGAAAATTAGATATTTTCAATTTGACATAATAAGGGAGTTTTTAGTCCAAAATCATAAGGGAAGTATCATCGCAACAATGTTTTGGTGAATCAGTTCCCATTAGGGCATAGAAATGTTCTTTATCTTCTAATCTCATCATCATAACAATTATAGAATTTGATATAATCCTTGTAATGGATTGGATTTCTGATCAGGATGCAAAAATTTATTATAAGAATAAGGAGGGTAAGATTTTTGATGAGGATAAGGAGTACCATATCTTTAGAGTAGAAACTTCACCACCTGATTCTTATCTAGATCCACCCCCAGTAACTCTACTAAATTTATTTATTGGGTAAGAAGAAAATGAAATAACTATGGTGAGGAAAAGAAAGTTCAAATATAGAACATGCCAATTGCGTAGAAATATGTTGATGTGTTTCTAGAGGATTTACCTCGACATCGTCCATAATGAGAAATTAAGTTTTCCGTTGATTTAATTCCTATTTCAAGCCTCATATCAAAGAACCCATATAGAATAGCCACTATGGAATTAGTGGAACGAAAGAAAAAAATAGAGGAATTGAGTAACATGGGATTTATTTTCCCTACTATTTCTCCATGGGGATCCCATTCCATTTTTGGTATAAAAAAAAGACAGATCTATGTGGTAGTGCATTGACTACAGGGAGATCAGTGATATAGCAGTAAAGAACATGTATCCCCTACCTCACATTTATGATTTATTAGACCAACATCATGAAGGTCATTTTTTTCAAATATTGACCTTCGATTTGTATATCATCAGGTGTGTGTTATGAAGAGAGACATTCTACAAACAGTATTTCGAACCTGGTACGTGAATTAAGTGTTAATGTAATGTCTTTTGGATTGACTAATGCACCCTCTCTGGTCATGGATCTAATTAATGGGGATTTTAAAGAATATGTTGATAAATTTTTAGTGGTACTTTTTGATGATATCTTGGTACACTCAAAAAGATATGTAGGTCATGAAAATCATTTGCACACTATTCTAAAAACCCTCAGTAGAAATGAATTATATGGGAAGTTTAGCAAGTGCGAATTTTGGATTGAAGTGATTTCTTTCCGTGGCTATATTTTATCTAAGGATAGAATCTCTGTTGATCCTTCAAAGACCAAGGCAATCCAATAATGGCCAGAACTAATGAGTATTACTGAGGTATGCAGTTTTATTGGTTTTTTATGTTATTATAGATGTTTTGTCCAGAATTTGGCTTGGTTAGCTAACCCATTAACAAAGCTCAGACATAACGGTGTTAAATTTGTTTGGAAAAAATAGTGTGAATAATTTTTTGAAGAACTAAAGAGAAGATTAGTCAATGCTCCTATATTGACTCTACCATCAGGGAACAATGGGTTTGTTATTTATAGTGATCCTTCAAAGAAAGTACATTTTTGTGTCCTTATATAGAATGATAGAGTTATTTCCAATGTATAACAACAGCTAACAATTCATGAGCAAAACTATCCTAATCATGATCTTCAGTTAGCAGCTGTAATATTTGCTCTGAAAATATGGAGACACTATCTCTATAGTGAAAAATGTGAGATTTATACTGATCACCAGAGTTTGAAGTATATTTTCTCACAGAAAGAACTCAACATGTGTCAAATATGAAGGCTTTAACTACTCAAGAATTATGATATCACTATACTACCACCCGGGGATGGAAAATAAGGTGGAAGATGCTTTTAGTAGAAATGATCCATGATTTTTATACCAGATGAGATTTCAAAGAGATCCTATTTTCATGAATCAAATAAAGATGGATATGGGAATAAATATGGAAGGTGAAACATCAATACTTTTTTCATTGGTTTCCAAACCATATTTACTAGAAAGGATAAAGAGTTCTCAGACTAATGAAGAGGAGTCTCAAAAAAATATTAGATCTCTGAATGATGGGAGATTGAGTGACATTATATATGAAGATGGAGTTTGAAAATTTGGGAAGAGCCTTTGTGTTCCTAACATACCTGATCTAAAAATGGAATTGTTAAATAATGCTCATAGCTCCAATATCTCTATACACCCTAGGAGCACCAAGATGTATAGTGATTTGAAGGAATATTTTTGGTGGGACAACATAAAGATGGATATTTTTGATTTTTTTGTCAAGATGTATGGTTTGTCAACAATTAAAATATGGAAGGAAATAACATAGAGGAGTCATGAAACCACTTCCCATAACTGAGTGGAAATGGGATAATATTACGATGGAATTTTTCATGGGACTACCAAAGACTCCTAGAAGAAATGATGCAATATGTGTCATTGTTGATCTTTTTAACAAGTCATCCCATTTTCTTTCTATAATAGTAAATTTACCACTTGAACATATGGCAAGAATATATACTAATGAAGTTATAAGACTTCATGGAGTACCCCTATTGATTGTTTCGGATCATGATCCCCAAATTACATAAATATTCTGGAAAAGTCTTCAAAAGGCCCTGAATAATGAACATTGTTTGAGCACTGCCTACCACCCTCAAACTGATGGACAATCAGAATGGTCTATTCAAAACCTTGAAGACGCGTTGAGATCTTTTTCACCTTACATTCAAGGTATGTGGGATCAATATTTACCTATGGTAGAATTTTCCTATAGTAATATATTCTGTTCAAATATTCAGATGGCACCATATGAAGTGATATACCAAAAGAGAGGTTGCACACCAAATTTTTGGGATGATATAGGTGAAAGAAAACTCATTGGCTCAGAACTTGTTGAGAAAACAATAGAAAAGGTTAAGGTTATCCAAACCCACATAAAAGCAGCCCAAAGTAGAAAAAGTAGCCATGACGATAATCGAAGGAAGGATTTGTAATTTCAAGTAGGAGACCTTATTTCGTGAAGGTATCTCCCTGGAAGGGTGTTATATATTTCAGAAAGAAGGGTAAATAGAGTCCCAGGTACATAGGACCTTTCTAAATTCTTGAAAAAATTGGAGTTGTAGCTTATCATTTGGAAATGCCTCCAGGTCTCTCATCAAATATCATGATGTGTTCCACGTATCACTGTTAAGAAAATACCTATCTAACGCAACGCATGTACTGACCTATGAGGAAATTGAATTAGAACATGATATATCTTATTATGAAGATCCTATCAAAATTCTTGATACCAAAGAACAAGTGATGAGAAACCGGATGACTCATCTGGAAAAAGTTCTATGGAGATACCATAAGTTGGAAGAGGCAATGTGGGAAATGGGGGAACTTATGATGAAGAACCACCCAAATATTTTTATGCAGTGATATTTGAGGAAGAAATTATTTTAAGGATGGGAGATTGTAAAACCCCAAGCTTCCATGGTACGTTCCCCACCAAATAATGTAGTAGCTTGCGTTGTACAGAAGTTGGTGTTTTAACACACCACGACCAATTGAAAAAGCCATTATGAATAGTAATACCCACTTTTTGAAATTTTATAAATTTTAATTTTCAAAATGGACTTCATTTTTTTATTTGGAATGTCAAAATTATCTTAGTGTAAATTATTTGGTATTTTTCTCAGAACATTCAATTTTTGGTGAATAGTGAAAAACACTACATTATTGTTTAAAACGATTTTTTTTAAATAAATAGTTATTTTATTTGAATATAGTTTAGGTAAAAATAGATACATAAAACCTATATATGTTCAATTTAATACATTGGAGTCATTTTATAATAATTTTAGATATTTAAAATTTTATTGAACTTTTTACCGTCTTTTACCCACATTCTAGGAGCATTTACAAATTTTCATAAAACATAATGTTACCACTTTTGTGAGTTGAATTTAAAAAATTCAAGAGACTCTGCTGACATCAGTAAGTAAAATGTGGTTCAATAAGATGAAAATAATTTTGGGTGAATAGTAACTTTTGACTTTTATTTACCACGGTTAAAAGTAAATAGGGTAATTAAAGGTACAAATAATATTATAATTACCCTAAAACATGTCCTAATTCTATTGGATAAGTTTAATTCGACAAAAAACAACCTTATTAATAAAATATGGTACTTTTGGACCACTTGGATTATATTAGGACATTTATTATTTTTTCATTTAAAGAAGAGTTAAAAATGTTAAATTCAAAGTTTAATAACTAAACCATTTTTTATATAGTTTTATAAATAAGATAAATTTATATATAAATAATAATTATAAAGCTAAAAATATTTCCTACATAATTTTATTTTATTTATAATTTTTATACATTAAATAATTTAATTATTTATGACATAATGGTGATGCAATAATTACCTTATTAATGACATATTAAAATAATAGATATTATAAATTTCCAAATAAATTAAAATTGAGACTTTTGATAAATTACACGAATTTTATAGGATAATATGACATATTAGGATTGATTAAATAAATTCTATTCAAAGTGATTACGTTTTTATGGCCTTAAAACAATCAAATACTGAAAAGTGTCAAAATTTACATAATATAGCTTTTAAAACAAATACTATATTATTAATTGATATAATATTCCTAAAAAATATATGGTTTATATAAAGGAATTAGATAAGGATATAAATATTATTAATGAACCACTTGGGGTTTTCTTGGCATTTTATATTATTTTTATTAACTATATAATATAAAAATACAAAGAGACCTGGTAAATGTCAAACTATTTAACTAAGAGTTAGATTTAAAAGATAAGTTTACTATGGTGACCTAAACCCTTATAAAACCAATTGGTTGAGTGGTTTTCGACCCATCCTCACCTTATCCTCGGAATAAATCATTTTGGAGCCATTAGAGACCAAAAATGATTTTATCATAAAATAATATTTCATGATTTTCCTAAAGTGACCCGCATCTCTCTTATATAAGGGTACATCCCGTTATCTTAATTTCACACCTCCAAATCCATTTGGATTGGACTACCCTGGCCCAAATATCCTACCAACTTCCCTCAAATAAACCTAGAGTCCTTAATTGGATCGGAAAGCAAACCTAAATATCCATTTTTATCAACTCAAATGGAAACACCTGAAGAAGAGGTAACAATTTCACCACCCTCTTTTAAGTTCTTTTCTTCTTCCACTTCCTCTTTATTTTATTACATACCAAAATAATAACTTCAATACCTTCTATATACTGGTATATTGTTATAATTTTTTTACAACCATATTCATTATTCTATCCATCAAATAAATGAAAGACTCACCATACGTGCGTATATACGGCTTACCGTATCCACGTCGTGGTATAGTTTGTTATTCAAACACTTCATTATTTTGGATGGGTATAATAATGAGTATAACCGATATAAATAATAAATATAACATGTTAATTTTTCTTTATATATGATATAACATTCAATTACATACATTTTCACCATCAATTTGTGATATTATCGCTCGTGCGTACGTACATATTACCCTCCCCCCAAACGTGATTAGATTCATTCCACGTCATGATCATTAAAGAATAATTTTTTAATGATTAAAAATAATATTTATGAATATAATATCATTCTCTATATGAATAAAATACATCATTTCCATAAAAAAATGTCTTACATAACCATTCATATAATGTAAAATGAATTAGTTAACTCCTAAAACGATGATACTACTGAAATATTTTTAACCAGGAAATATTAGGGGATCATATATGATATCATATTTATGTATATAGTTCTTGTATAATTTAATAATAAAATTAACTATTATATAGAAGTTTAAAATATAATTGACTAAGAAAAAGTACAAGGTAATGGTTAATTCTATAATCTCTTTACTTATCCGAGGTTGTTAATATGTAAGTATCTTCTGGGACCTCTTTATCATTCACATCTGTGTTTCCTTAAAAATGTAATTCGAAACATTTTTATTATTTACTATACTATGAGTTAAAGTCATTTACTCCATTATTTGACCATATATGTTTTGAAAGGAATCTTTCAGTCATTTTCTAAACAAGGTACTTTAGGACCTTTTCGACATAATTAAGGTAAGAATATCATTTTTTAACATATATTGCGGGTGCGGCAATTTTCCTCCATTATAATATCCTCAAAGCTTCCCATACAAGCATATAAGAATATTTTGAAAATAAATTTTTTCTTTTATAATTATATAAATTTTCAAATATTTCAAAATTGAATGAGATATTTCTCTAAAAAAGTTTTTATTTCAACTATGTCAACATCCTTTGATAGATGTTACGCTTGTTAGGAGTTGATTTATTATGATACAAAACTTCAATATTGTATTTAAGGTTTTGTGATATGTTTGACTGTGGATGTGTTATTTTTACACCATTTATGGTTTATGGATATGGTATTGACATTTCATATTCTAGTTTTAATACGAATGTCTATGTTACGTTTAAGCCTTTCCATATGAGGATTGTGTTGGACTTAGTAAGTGACGGGTGGAGCCCTCTATAGCTTCTCAATGCATCAGTAGGTTTCATGAGGCAAACTAGTTCCTTGGAATAATGTCTTGACAAAATATTATTTTTATTCTTGGCACAAGGCCATGACTACATGGTTATGAAGTCTGGCATTATGCATTCTATCTTTAAAAAATTGTCAATTGATATTTCATTTCATTATTCGACTAGTAGAATATCAATGTGAATAAGTAAATAGAATTATTTGATTTATAATTTACATGTTTTGTAGACGTTTATGTTCGAAAGGCTTATGATTTAGTCATATACATTTCCTTAAATGTTTATGATTATTTAAGAAATTTCCCGTTATATTTTTATCCTTACTGACCATCTGAGCTCACCCCTTTATATGTTTTATTTTTTCCAAGATGAGAAAAAGTATATTATGACTGACCTGCCAGGATATTCTAAGGGATATGAATTCGATCAGTGGATACAATGTTTTTTTTCATTTTATAATTTAATATACAACTTATTAATTTATATAGTACTTCTAAGGATATTAAATTGATCGGTCTTTCGGGATTTGATCCCTTGTGATCATGCCAATATTATGTAATAATGCAATGACTCTGGGTAATTAGGGTCGGGGCATTATAGTTACTACAATAGACATGTTCTTATAAAGGTACTTCCATACTTATCAACATTTCCGGATATATATAACTTCAATAACTCAGAAACGAAAAATCCAGTCTTGTCTATTCAACCAATGTTATTCCACCAATGTCGCACCCAACACGAACTACCCCTCCACAACATCATTTTCATGGTTTTTTTTTGTATCAAAGTACAAAATCAAATGATAACATTGGTAATGGTCTCAAGCTAGTAGACCATTACACATGATCATAGATAGGGACATCCAATGATACCCAAAACATTTTGTGTTCATATTGGAAGGTCTGTCTTCATGATCTATCTATTAGAGATCACCAAGTGCAAACTCCATGAAAACAAGTCTCAATGATTATGAGCCCCAACTACCTGATAATCAAACATCTACTCTGTCTAATCACTAAGATGTGTCTATAACATGGAACATATATTTAAGATTAATTTTAGAGTGTCTAGAGGTTCTCATTATAGCATGGGAACTGCTATGACCTTTCGTTATGGCAACTGATCATTGGACATTAATATTTCAATAAAGGATGTAGAAAATTATACACTATAATGGAAAGAAGAAATCATGTATTAATAACAATATATACAATATGGTAATCAAAAGAACTGAATAGTTGGGTCTAGTGCACCAACTATTTCAAAACTCCAACTTTCACTAGAGAAAACATCCTAACCAAACATGTCAGGTACTCACATGTTGGACATAATGTTTCTTCTGAGTAATGGATTTAGATACATGGTCTTCCACAGTTCCACAATGTGGAAATTTTACTATAGAGACCACATCTCTCAGAGTATAACTTTTCAAGAGATGGTATCTCTAGTATGTACCTCTTCTCCACTATCATAAGTTAAATTCTAAGCTAGTAAGAATATCATAATTCACATTATGATAATATTTTCTCTAATAGGTTCCATTCAAAGAACTTGAGTAAATTGTAGAATTTATTTTATTTTTAGCTTCCTTAGAAGTTGCAACGTACATGGTCTTTGTAGGTATAGCTACCACTGGATGATATGAACTTGACTCGCTCATCCCCTTAGCCAAACTGCAATACCAGATCACATTGATCAATGGAAGACTAGTTTATGTTCCCTAGAAACCGGTACCCTTCTTCTCCACTTACCAGGTACATGTCTTTTTGTACTCACCAAATTACAACCATATAGTTCTAACTGCATCCCATATATTTCTCCTGGATACAACTGATATTTCCCATTATGAATCATATCCTAGAAATATCATTACTTGTTCATATCATGGCATGTGTGATTGATCTGTCGCTTTGACGTATGGACATCAACTCGCCACGTTTCACTTCCCATTTCACAAACATGTAAACTGGAATAGATTATGCAATGTGACATAGGGAACAATTCATCTTTTTATTGGTTCCAACTTGTATTTTTCAATACAATATCAATATTTGTATGATTGACTAGGACTAAGCAACATATAGATCTACCACACCAGATCTTGTTCCCCAGAAATTAGGTCACTACTTTAAGTCAATCAATGGAGAATAAATTTCATCTTTGTCTTAACTAACTTGAAGACCATATGTTTTCAATATTTTTTCAAACATATTTTACATGGAAAACTTTTGGACCCCACTAACCTCTGGTGGACACATGGACAACACATAATACAAATGTATATTTTATGATCATGTTTCTTACATTAATCCAAATCTGGATATTAGTAACTGGAAACCTTTATTAACATTATTTAATGTGACCATCCCTTTTTGGTTGTGTCATATAGGCACCATCCATGATTGGTGGTCCTGAAATCCAATACAAAATAATATGACCATTACAATTTTCTACGGTAGGTAAAATTCTAACGTATATAGGCATAACGACATAGTGAAACCAATAAATAAATATTGGTACTATGCCTATACCATCAATGTATCATCTAACTTGAATACCCACTTCAATATTAAAAATAATAACACCCTTTACACTTTGATACATGGAATCCATTAATTGAATTTTAGTTGGTCTTATCAATTTTAGCTAACTACCATACACTTCTTACTTGAACAAAATATTATTCACATTGAATAATTGATCATTGACCACAGTGAATATAAAAATCATCACTACGGTATTATCCATCCTACGTAGTATGTGTCACTTGAACATACTATGTTCCCCATGTGCATGTGGAACTTGTTCTTGTGCCAACTATTATAGCATCTTGATCATTGAATAGGATCAAGTCAATCTTTCTCCCACTATCTCATGTAGGTATTTTGACTCTATAATAGAATGTAGTATATAACTTGTCAAAAAAATTCTATTTTAGTGATTTATGTAATATCAAAAGAAAATTTCAGGTTAATTATCTTAGATGCAGAATTTTTTTTATCTTAATTCAAGTTTTTTTGTGTCCGAAAAATCTATTTGTATCAAAACACAAGTCCTTATGAAATAATGAATTTCTATCATACCAAAACTCGTATGATATCAATTTTTCAATATAGTTGACATATAGTTAGGGAATATCATCATTATTTTCAAATAATTTCATTAAATATAATGAAATTTTCTCCAAGTTTATAAATTAATATTACATACATCATTACTTTGATGTATAAAATTTGTGTTTACGAATTACTCAACACTACATTTTGTTGATAAATGTAAACATGTAATATTTCCCCATTTATCCCCTCATTAACATCAATATTTTGATGTTGGTAATGTAATGTGCATTTAGGAATTACTCCATGCTACATTATCATGATTGATGATTTCATAGTCATTATATTCTTTGGCATGCCGGCTCGAAGTAGCTCATATCTTTTTACCAAGAACATACTTTATTTTACCATTCCTTAATTACATAAAGGAATTATATTAAGTATATATACCTCTACCTTATACCTATAATAGTTCACATTAAATTGTTAAGCTATTTCCATAATCATTGAGACATACCTTTATTTTAAAGGTTCATTTTGTCCAAAATAAAGACATCAACAATACAAAAAGTGTTTAGTTATGCCAATCCTAAATACCATACATGGTATAATCATGAAATCCAGTTGTAGTTATACTTGAAAAATAATTATCTAATCACAATTGGCTATAATTATTATATATATATTCATCACTAATTGCTTATGATTCATGTATTACAAAACTAGTGATTGCGTTTTATATACCAAAAAACTACATTTATTCTAGAACCTGAAAGAATTTATCCTTGCATCCTAGGACACACGAGATTAATGTTTCAGGATTTACTCAATAATTGTTCAACCCGAATCTTCTAATTGGAAATTAAAGCGGTCGTGTAATTCTCACCACTGGCGTAGTTATCACTCTTTTATAGCCACTTCGAGAAGACACCTGACTTCTTTAAAAGATTCTACACTTACATGGTTACCGTATTAGAATACAGGTATGTCACCAACATATTGTATTTAATATCCAATTAGTGAAACTAAAACATTAAAACTGATGTATATTTTTGAATAATAATAGGGTAAATTTCTTCTTTAATTCGATTTATTGATTTTAAACATCCATATTATTATTTTATAATATGAAATGAAAATAGCATGTGTTAATAACTCATTAATTGAAGGACGTTGCGAATATACCAATAGAATTACTTTTCTTTTGGCATTTTCTCATTTTATTTCAATTTTTTATCCATAAGAATAAAAGATAAAATTGTTTTTGATACTATTATTCACATGGAAAGCCTTACTTGGATAAGTAATGAAGCATTTACACAATACGTGTTTGTTTTATAACTTAAAACGAAACATGAGTAAAGGGGTTATAATGATATGATAAAAGGGATCCATTTTATGATCATGGTCAATCATTCAATTTACACATGTAGGTGTAACGATCACCTTATTCATATCATTGCTTCACTTTCTCCTTGAAAACATATCAGAGATGAGACTTCCTGTTTATATAATCCATGTCCTACTGCAGCAAACACAACTGAAATTTGATGTCAATTAAAGAATAATTGTATAATTATCATATGGTTTGTACATTAATCTCCTGTAAGAAATTTTCACCCCATCCTCTTGAGGTAGTTTTACAGTGTTGGGGTCACTGGCACCATGAGATTCCTATATAATAATTCTACGTGAAAGCACCCATATTATTCTTGGATACTCATGCGAGTGTAGACATTTCCTTTGTCCAATATAATATCACAGTTTTATACTTTTGGTATAATTTTCAATTTTACTACAAAAATAAACAATAGTAGATTATTGCCTTTTATCCTAATTACCAGTTTAAACATTTTTATTAATTACTTAAATAATTTAATGTATCCCACTATTTTATCGGATTCTAGGAACCCTCTATTATAGAATTGGAATACTCTGTGACTTAATTAATCTAGTGGAAAATATCCCTGAACATCCCCTCATCGTCTACAAGCTATGGGTACACCACTAAATAGAGGGTTCAAGGTAGGCTTATGGCTAGCTGACTGCTTTAACTAGTGGTTTCTTGATCTATGGAGTAAAGTCCCGACATTTAAAATCAGAATATTTTTTAATCAAGGCTTGCCACTGAAATTACAATAATCTAGCTAAGGATATTTCCTTGATTCAATTTTAGTAAAGTCAACCCATCATTCTTATAAGGACACCCCGGTAGTAAGAGGCACCCTCAGCTATGGCATGGTAACACCTCAAAAAGTTAGTTTTTTCCAAATTTGAATGACTGAAGGTTGGTATGACTTAATATATCTTTGAGGATTTTATTATTTTTTTAAATGTGACGCAAGAGATCGTTTACTTATTTATATGCATTTACTAAGTGATCTCACTCACATCTGATCATGCAAGAAATAGAAATTTCATCACGTCACATGTTCATTTTGTCTTCAATGTTTTGTTATTATTGTACTATGTGATGGTGCAATAAACTAAAAATTCACAATATAATAAACCATGAAAAATAAAAATACAACCTAATCGTCATACAATTATAATGGTTGATTCGTTGAGTGAATAACAGATCAACTGAGACCCTAGGGACAATACCATTAGTCGCATGGATTGTAACATAAACAATAGCATCTACTCATCCAATGCATCCAAATCCTATTTGTTGTGTCCCCATCACTTGGTGTGAAGTGAATCATACCTCCTCTCATCATTATACAACTGTACTCGCACATGGGCGAGGCGGTCTCAGGGTATAAAATTTATATCTTAGAATCATTGTGTAGGCCCTTATACATATAATAACACTTGAGATGACACACGGGTCATCTTTTTTTAAATTAAACTAATCATTACAAACCGGAATACAGTAATAAAATAAATAAATAAAATAAACAAGAACAAGACATGTATAGGTCGGTCTCTAGCTCATGATCTGTATATGCATTAATTCGCGTATATAAACAAAATTTTTAAAAAAATAAACTTGCATTAAATAATTTTTGTGTTCGTTATTTATTAAATTAAAATTTTACCCTAATTTTAATTCAAAAAATTCTATCGTTCAGTATCAATTAATTAATATAATTTTAAAAACAAAAAAATTAAATTAATTATTTAATTTTATTATCACCAAATTAATTTACTATATTCCATATTAATTATTTAAATCAAAAAATTAATACTTAATTAATTTAATTATCAAATTAAATTAAATTAATTATTTAAATTAATTTTTTATTAAATTATAAATTCCAGGTCCCAAAAAATTGATCATTTCCAATATCGGCCTGGGAGAACCTCCATAAGCTCTGCCTTTGTAATGAAGACCTCGTGAGATGTGTCCTGGGCTGACAGACCTGTCCACACTCATTCTTGGTTTGGCAGACCCACTCGGGCCAATTGCGGGACAGATTCAGTCTAGTGAATTATTTCCTAAGAGGTCCCCGGGCAGTGATTTGCAGATCGGACGGAGGAGTCGATGGCCACAGTGGTCCGAAAAAGGTGAAACCATATATGCGGCGCGAACCGATGTTCAAGCTATGCGGTGTGTAACCTCTATCTGGAAGTTGTGGTTGTGAGCATTTGGGTTAGTCCACGCACACAAGGAGCACCACTCTCTGAGTGAGGGGTGGTAGGTCGCGCTGGTTTCAGTGTGGATGTGGCTATGCCAGTGGAGGGAGACATCCCACCAGGGATATCTGCTGTAGGAAGGGAAACCAAAGGAGGTGGTTGGGTGTGAGCGACCATAGTGGGTGGCGAGGAGCTTTCATGGGTAGAGCGACGAAGGAGGGAGCGGCAGAGGTTTTTTCTACCTGGGTTGCAAGAGCTCTCCAGACGTGTTCCTGAACTGAGGTAAGAGAAACGGCCGACAGAACATCTCTATGAGTAGTAGGGTGTCTTGTACAGTGCAGGATATCACCGGGAGGGTTTGGAGGAGTCCATACCGGCATGATAGAAGGAGGTCGTTGGGTGAGGCAGCGGGCGGCCAAGTTTACCACGGGGTGGTCGCTACAAGCAGCTGGAGGCGCTACTGCCTCTGGTGTGGTCTTCCACGCTACAGCGGGTCTCCACGAGGGAGATGACCAGACATGGGGGGCACTCGACCCCCCCACAACACTTTTTTTTTATTTTTTAGAACTTTTTTTAGGTCTTCTTATATTATGTTTTTTAAATTAGACCTTCGTTGTAGGCCCTTTTTCATCCACTAAGAGGTGACACCCCTCCCAATAATCTCTATTTAATTTTCACACTCCTCCCATTGTTTTATTAACTCCAAGTCAATCCCCTTTTTTAATTTTTCAAGCCTATATTAGGCTTTTGGAAAAAAATAATATAATTATAATAAAATTTTCCTTAGGTCTACTCGTAGACTAGAAAAATAAAAAAATATATTAATAAATATTATTATAATAAAACATTATAATAATAAATATTAATATAATAAAATTATTATTATAAATAAACTATTATTATTTTAATAATATAATTTTAATAATAATAATAGTAATTAAACATCACCAAAAAATATTGTTCCAGTGATAAAAAATATTTGGTTGATTAATTCAATGACTCATTGAATTAGTACCTCATAGAACTATTGGTTCATATCCTCTCTAGAACTTCGAATGACCGCATAATGGTCATTTGTTGGGGATTAAAAAGAAATATTCAATGTTGGGACCACAACGATTCCCCTCATTAAATTTAATGAAAATTTAATTTTTCAATTAATGTAAAATCATCACGCGTCCCACTAATACCACTTTAATGAACCGGGCATGTAGCAGAAACCCCAAACAGGTGGGATTTTAAAATTTGTGCCCCAATGATTGACATAAACTTGTCGACATCGGTGAATAACAGCTCATTATAAGCTAAGTTTCGTGCTTGAAGGGTTTTAAGCACAAAAATAAATTGTAAAAAAACCTTGTTTAAATTCGAAGCCACGCAGGACGTATGCTCATTATTGGCGATCGCTATTTGAAGAATCCGATGTTGAATTCCTCTTGATTGTCTACACACACTTCAAGGAATCTGTGGGAGTGTCGTTCATCATAATCTGGGTGCTAGCGTAGAATTTTGACAACACATTCGATGATCCAATGATCACTACATCAGTTTGTTAGTGATGCCTAAGAGATTTCACGATCTGAGCTCCTTGGATCCAGATCATGTCTCTCTAGATCAAGGGAGAGAGGATAGGAGAGATATTTCCCATTAATAGGACATGGAAAAAGCCCCTTCTCTTCTATTTAAAGTGTTTTATTAAAACACATGGTATAGCCTTGCCGACATCGAATACTTAATGCACTATCAATGATATTTTATGACTACTAATCTAAGTAATGAAAGTAATTATTATCAATCTCTTGTAATATATTTTAATATTACGTGATATTAATGGAGTAATTAACTCGACTCATCATTCTTATAAATATTAATTAATCTGTGAATACTTTTTATATTTGTCAGTTAATATTTTTTATGTATTTACTTAAAACTCATAAATACATTTCAATAAATAAATTCAACTCTCATTATTATAAACTTGAATAATATGAATTTATTTTTTGCATTGGTGGTCATTTATCCTTTGAAAATCACGGATCTTAGTGTTGGGGCCCACCATGTCCAAATATCCTATTCAACTGAATAGGGCAAATTCTCGAATATGCTATTGTGTGTCACCGTCTCAGACCTTATCTCGATAGTAGTGAATATTATTCATAAACCAAGAGCAGAATCTAGCATCTCATCCTGGACCCTTTTGAGATAAGGATTGTCAAAACAGTGAAAACCACCCTACAAACACACACTATGTAATATAATCTCTTTTTTTGTAATATATATTAATGTGGGATGCACTCTCAGGTCATCACCCTTTTCTATCATTTTTATTTGTTTATTTAACTGGATGAATTTACCCTTCACTGCCATAGCCATGGTATTATATTGATACTGCCAACCTTATCAACATAGCCTAATATATATAACATCCATCACTTGGAAGCGACAAATCCTTTATTCACCATTCATCCATTTTCATTCCACCAATGATACACTGAACACAAACTACCTCACCACGACTTCATGGTCTTGGTTTTTATCTTGTATCAATGTACACAATCAAATTACATACATTGGTAATGATCTCATGTCAGGAAACCATTACACATCATCATAGACTAGAATATCCAATGACACCTGAAACATGTGGTGTTCGTATTGGCAGGTCAGTCCTCATCATCTCACTTTTAGAGATCACCAAGTGCGAACTTCATGAGATGAAGTCTCAATGCTTTTGAGACCCTAGCACCAGATAGTAAAACATATACTATTTCCAATCAGTAATATGTGTCTAGAACATTGAAAATATATTTTACATTAATGTCATAGTATCAAGAGGTTCTCATTATAGCCTGATAACTGCTATAACCTTTCAATGCGACAATTATTTTATGGACACTACCATTTCAATAGTGGACGCCGAAAATTATACACTATAATGGTATGATGACATCATGTATATCTATCAATATACATGATATATTAATTAATAGCACTGAACAGTTGGGGTTAGGGAACCCACTATTTCAAAAACTAGTTCCAATTTTAGCTCGTTCATTGATGGAACACCAAACATATTTCCAAATTTCAGACATCTATCCTCATACATGTGGTCTACCAATATTCAATCTTTGATGGCTTTAATTTTCTTCTGAAAATTATCATAATATGATTGAGACCTTTTTTACTTTTCTAGAAAATATTGTTTAGAAATCATTTGAAATAGGAGGGATGTTTCATATTCCTTAATAATTCACATATCCATCATTATTAGATCCATGTGTATAGGTTATTTCTCAACTCTCTTTCGGGATAGAATTCCCTGATATTTCCTACATAATGGATCTTCTACATTATTTTCCTTTCTTGGGTGGTAGTGTATTGAGATATAAAAAACATTGAGTAACTCAATCCAACATCTTTACCTCATGTTGAGTTCTCATAGTGTAAATATGTATTTAAAACTCTTTTAATATATATATATCTGAAATATTTCACCAAAGAGATAATGTATTCATATCTTCAAAGAACAGATTATGAAAATTAACTAAAGATCATGATTTGGATAATATTGTTCACGAGTCTTCAACTATCATGATGTATGTGCAATAACATTTTTGTTTTCCATTAAGACACAACCTAATATATTCTTCGATGCATCACTATATATCACAAACCCATCATTTCCTTACGAAATAGTATAACTTGGACCATTCACCAATATTCCTTTAAATTCATCAAAACATTAGGTAAATTATTTTTTCTATATGAACTTATACCCATTATGTGTGATCATTTTTAATGGGTTAGCTAATCTGGAATAATTCTGAACAAAATCTTAATAGTAAGTTGCTAAACAAATAAAACTACATAGATCAGTTATGTTCGTTTGGCATATTTCCTTCATGTGTTTCCATTTTCTTCACATGATATACTGAGTTTCCATCCTTAGAGACAATATTTCCAAAAAATGAAACTATGTGAAGATATAATTCAGACTTTCTAAACTTCTCATATAAATATTTTCTTTTATGTGTCTCTAGATCAATTAGAAATTTGTTCTCATGGCCCTTATAGATTTATTTACACCTTGATATCACCAATAAATACCACTAAAAAATTACCAAGATATTATTATAATAATATGTTCATTACATCCATGAAAATATATGGTGAATTAGTTATTCTAAATGGCATTATTGTAAACTCATAATGTCTATTTCTAGATGTAAATAGTGTCTTTATATTATGTTCTTTTGTAACTCTCAATTGATGCTATCAAAAATGAATTTTAATCATAAAAAACATTTATGTCCATGATGTTGATCAAATAAATTATCAATATGAGATAAATGATACTTTTTTTTATTTCAATAGCATTTATTTCTCTATAGTCATCACATAGCCTCATGGATTCATCTTTCTTCTTAAAAAAGAGAATATGGGATCCCCTTGAAGAAACACTAGAAAGAATAAATACCTTATTACTCAAATCCTATATTGTTTTATTCATCTCCATTAATTCCATAGTCCTATTCTATAAGGAGTCTTTGATATTGGTTTTCATTAGGGATTAAATCAATGTTAAATTCCACTTCTCGATTTGAGGGGTTTTTAAGTAATTAATTTCGAAATACATCAATGTATTTTTGAACAATTAGTACATCATAAATTATAATATTACATAACTCTTCCCTATATGTTGTTTTCTCTTCCTCCCGATGAATTTCAATCCGTAATGATAGTGGGGTTTATCTAGATAAGAATAAGATGATTTGGATTCAACTCTAATGATAAGAGATTCTACATCATCCTCACAAATTGTAATTTCCTTCAACTTGAAATATAATTTCGCAGTATATTTTTAAATCCAAACCTTACTAAAGATTATATCAAAGTCATTCATAGTAATTATGATAAGTTTAGCAACTAAAAAACTTTTATGTTTCACTATTGGGATAGACCGATATAGTTTTTTTATGATGAGACTTTACTTAGGTGTTTTGACTAATAACTCCCTCATTAAATCAAAAGGGAAATAGCCAACTTCATAGAAAAATAGGTAGATAAAAAAAGTGTGATGATCCAAAATCAACTAAAGAATTGGATAAATTTGAATATATTAATAATTTACCTTTGATAACATCATTTGGTACTTCAACTTCAGCTGTAATGATCACATAAGCTTGTCCATCTCCCCTTGGGCTCCCCTACGATAGATTCACCTTACACTTGTGATATTGGTATGAATAATGAACCAATTAATTTTAATTGAAGTACTGAATGTCATTTATTTTTTTCTTTACATTAAATTAATTAACTTGAAGAACCTTTTCTCCCCACTTATAACAAACTCTCCTACCTTTAAATCATTTCTCATGATGATTCCTTCCACAATTTTAACATAATTAAATTTTATCATTACCTTATTCTTCTCCGATGATTCAACATTTACATGGTCATTACATGTCCTTTCCTCTCTTGATATCCCTAGATCATATAGGATCTAGGAAATTCCTACTCTATTTTGATGGAACCTAATACAATTTCATTATACGATGAAAAAAATTTCAAATCCAGCTCCCTTCGGAGATATGGTTTAATAGGTTCAATGAAATGATCATTCCTATATTCCAAATAACATATGTAATATATAACATACCTGTATATCCCTGTGATGGTATCCTTATAAGCTGAGACCCTCTCTTCTTTACTTTTCTTTAAGATATGGAATTTTTTCTATATTTCAGATCATTTTACACAATGGAAGTATTTGTTGAGAAACATTTCAGTGAAATTACTCAGTTTTATGTTCACTATTTCACATTCCTAATTATTATTCAAGATCAAATACTGCCACTTATCAACATATACCTAGAGGAAATATATTTCTAGTACTGCCTCCTAATTTTCAGTGAATCACAATTCTATAAATATCTTTTCAAGGGACTTTATCCATTTCTCAGCTACCACAGGAATAGTAGTTCCACTAAATGATGGGGGCTTATACCGCATGAAACGGTCTAACATAGGTGTAGTACGATTATTCATCATAAGATAATTAATTTATACAAATATATTTATGATCTAATAAGTTCCAACACCAACTATGATTACTTCCTTAGAAAGAAAATCCATACATTTTATGTGGGTATATATTTCATTCCTTCAATTAGTTTCAATTTCTAAAAAAATGGCATGTAATAAATTATATTATAATTCATTATTCATTATTTGTAACTAATAAATACATGATAAAAATTGAAATTTTATGCATAGCTAATCTTATAATCATAAACAAGGTTTATTTTGTATCAAATTTACATTTAAATCCTTCATAATTCTATAGAAAGAGAATATGATTTATCCTAAGTATATCCCATAAGAGTTTCAAACCAGGTACAGAGTAGTTATGTTTTTGTGATCTATGTTAGGCCGAGTCAATCTCAATGCACCTCCGCTGAGTTGTTACCTCTATGTACATCTATGCCAAAACCCTGTCCACTTATAGTATCTAGATAGGGATTTTTTTCTAAAAATTCCTACATCATCACTGTATTACCAAAACACTAAGATTTTATTCTATTATTTTAATTAAAATATATCATAGGGTTGTGTTCCATAATCTAGTTTTCAAGAATTCTACTAGATATTCTCTAATAATAACTGAATCAACATTGATCCCAATATCCAAGATTCGGTGGTTGTTTTATTACAATGGCATAGATGCAAGAGATTGCATCACCAAGGATAAATAAATTTAGAAGTCATAATGATACTAGATATATACATGGTTCACTTATTACATTAGATATTTAAAAATATAACATTACAAGGGTTTGAAAATAATTTTTTTCTTGTAACTTATTTAATGATTTCAACTTCAATACATGGGGAAGAAAAATAAATAAAAGGATGAGAAAAAATTATCAGTAAAAGTTTTTTAATGTTGAAAAATGAATAAAAAATAAGTGACTGATAATAAATTATGAATAGTAATAATGGAATGGTGAATAAATAAATAACAAACTCTATAAATACACTATGAATAAAATTGCATCTATAGATTTTGATATAGTGAAAATCCTCTAGAAAATGATAACTGAATTCTAAATGAATAAAATTATTAATTATTGGATGTAATGTATCTGCTACATGGACCATCACACTATCGCGATTGATTAATTATATAGGTAGACACCTATCGAATTTTTTTATAAACAAACACAAAGGGTTTTTCACTAACCATTTTTTCTCTTGAAACCCGTCTATGCATTAATAGGGCTATAAATTTAGTCCCCACACACCATTAAAAGTATATATAGTTATTAATAAATATATTTATGTCAAAAAAAATATTCCTTATCTAAATATATGTATTGATTTAAAAATAGGGATTTAACAATATTTAAGCATTAAAAGTAAACACCGTATATAAAAATGGTATATGATTTTCACAATAATTATATAAATGATATAAGAGAATGTGGATATTTAAGAGGAATTTAATTTAAGATGAAAATTGATCTCAAATGGGGTATTATATGAACCACATAAAAATTATTACATGAACAATACTATGTGACTTCCAACGAAATTGAAATTAATACGATGTCCCTTACCTTAATTCCAGCATAATTGCATCACTTTTTACACATCCTAAATAACATAATTATATTTATTAATACACTAATATATATATGTGAATTATTGTCCATTATACAACTATTTTCCAATTATAATTAGTAGATTATATTTATTAATTTTTCTGAGGAAATTGAATCATTTTGATAGCACATTTTTCTTAAAAATTAAACTTTTTACCTCGATTTCTCAATTTGGTTAAATATAAATAATACATTAATATAATTAATTATTTAAAAAATAGATTAAATATAATTACATATTTATATATTAAATATAATTCATTTGTTCCATCCATGAATGTGGTTATAATAGTTTTTTTGGGCAATGTTTCTATAGGTGGTTAACCAACCATTAACGGGATGTTGTCATTAGAGAGGGAAAATATAGTACACAATTTATATATTTAATATATGTAATACACAAAGTAGGTAAAAATAATTAATATCGTGTTAACATAATACATAATTATAATTATAATATATATTTTTGAAAGTAAACGGGGAAATAATAATGAGAGGAAGAAATAAGGGAGAAGTTAACTGTGACTTGCCCTTTTTTGGTGTGGCTTATCTTGTACGACACTAAATATCCCTCAGTGATTGGAGTTTGATGGATCTAGAAGGTCCCTATGAATTTTTATTGGCTTAAGAGGGAGTATTTGGGTATATATTTGGATTTTTAAATGGTGTAATAAGTGGTATTTCAAGGGAAGTTTTGTAATGAGTGGTTTTCCAAGGGAAGGGAGAGGGGTTATTTATACATGGGGAGTGGGGTATTTTTAGAAAATATAAAATAATATATTATATCAAAGTTGAGACATGTAATATTTATTTTCATACAATATAAATCATATATCAATATAATATAATTTTTTTTAAACTGTTAAACGGATTTATAATTCTAATTCATTTATTTATTAAAAACAAAAATGGAAGGAAAGAATACATAATATTTTTAAGAGTCACTTTTGACTTTAGGTTTTGGAAAATGTTTTTTTTTTGGAAAATGAGTTTAATATATTTTAATGAATCATTTTAAAAATTAAATATATAAAACCTTATCTTGATATTATATAACTAATAATTTTCATAATATATCATGAATGATGTAATTAATGTTGCACTCATTAAATGGAAAATGATATTATTACAATTCATCAGAAAACCGATTTATTTAAAAAAAATTCTATAAAATCAACCTTTGATAATTCCAATTTTATGCATTCAAAAATGAACTATATTTTTTTGAAAATAATTTTCTATATATGAGAACATTAATTTTTAATTAAATTCAACACCCATTCGAAACTTGCAGATTTTAATGTTATAACTGATTTTATGACACCTTGAACTATTAATTATGGTCTCACAGAATTATCTTATAATCATAAGAAAATGAAATATTAATTTATTAATCTATTAAATGAAATTAAATTTTCTTCTAAATATTTATGTTAATTAAAAAATTTCATATGATCATTTATGTTTTACGAAAATACCAACACTTAATTTATCATTTTCAAAACATTTTTTTACTTATTATATGATATAAATATATCATATTTTGATTTACGTAATACCTCAATTTTATATATAATAAATTATAAAATGTTACTATTTTTTGGCCATATTACTATACATAACGGTTACATTACTACTATAATGGTCATTTTAAAAAATAATTAATATCATTTTATGGTTTTTTAAGCTCATTATTTCATGAAATATAAGCTTTCTTGTAAATCGAATTTATTTAATATGATAAGTACCAAAATTATTCGTGTGTTATATATAGGGTAAAATCACTTGAAGAGTGGAATAAATCCTTAAATCCAAAATTTATTGTGTTGAAGGTAAAGTTGATATCTCTTAAAATCACTCAAGAGGGATTTTCACAAATAATTGAAATAAAGGATGTTTCACAATGAATTTCTAATGAGAGTATTCTCTCTAAAAAGAATCTTATTTTTGTTAATAAATTATTTTGATCATCAAAAAATCCATAAATTTTAATCTCCTTAAAAATTCCAATCCATGATATTTATATTTCTATTTTTACTAAAGTTGATTCACTTTATTTTATAAATTACAAAACAAAATATTGGAAAATATTTGTGGAGAATAATGATGATGTACCAACCATATCATTAAGGGTGGAAGGAAAAAAGAGAAATATTTTTCATTAGAAAATAAAACACTAATGAATATTTGTTTTTTCAAAAAAAATCAACATCATTATTTTTGAAAGGCTATTCCGAAAGTAAAAAATAATAAGGCATAAAATCCAATTTTGCTATTGTTAGAGGGTTAATAATAAACATATTTAATGTTGGTAAAATATATAATCTTAAGGAGAAAATAAGAGGACTACAATATGAAAGGGTTGTTCTAAAGTGAATAGAGAACTTCCTAAACATATGAAATGATCATATAATAGAAGAAATTATTTCCTTAATGATGGATTTAAATGACATGAATATTTTTGTGAGTTTTGTAATAAAAGCGGTCACATGAGTAAAGAGTGATGGTTAAAACATATCAATAAAAATAAATATTTTGTTTATAAGTGAATACTATAGACCATAAGTTGAATAAAAATAAAATATGAGTCTATAATGGAAAAAAATAAGTAAAGTAAAGTTTTAAAGAAAATAATCCCCAAGGAAAAGTATGGGAAGAATGCTTCACCAAAGAAGAGACACTTATACTGTGGGAGAAAAAGTTACATCATAGATCACTTATTATTTTATATGAACTCTGGAATTAAAGGAAACAAATGGAATAATAAATATTTTCAATACATGATAGAAATAATAGGATAGGTGTGGTAGAATATATCCGAGGATAAAATCTTCCAGTGTTACAAAATAAGGGAAACACAACGGTTTTTAGAAAACCATATGGAAAATTTAACAATTATAAGAATATTATACATGAAGTTATTTCTTTTTTGTTATCCCACTTGGAAATTTCTACATATATCAATAAATTAAAATCTAATGAATGTCTTAAAGTAAAAAAATATGCATTTCCACTTGAATAAATATAATTTTATGAGAGGTTGTCAAAAGGTGACAAAGAAAGATCTCAAGAAGAGTTTTGTGGATGGTATAAACATGTTTGTTGTAAACCTATAAATTCCTTATATTTATACATATATATATATATATCTAAAAATAAAAACATTCAAATCATTATTAAAATATTGTGGAATAGTTGAACATGTTGAAAATAATGGAAGTTCTTTTCTAGAAAGTTAGGTAAAGGGTGTTCCACACAGGGTGAATGATAAAGAGAAGGATAAACCCATACATATAAAAGAAGTAGAAATTTGGAAAATAAATGTATGATCATGTATAAATAGTTCTTATAAAATTAAAGTAGAAAAAATAGTTTCATGGTTGAGAGAAGATTCTCAACCCTATTGTTGTAATTATATATTTTAGTGAATACTCACATCATTCCCAATTATTTTTGGTATACTTTTACATATAAAGAATTGAAGGTGGTATTTGAAAAGATTTGACAAGATTAATTTTGTATTTTTGGATCATTAAGAATAATTTATCCATAATTTATTGATTGGATACTCCTTGCAACATCTCAAGTGATATCAAAAAATGTGTCAAGATATATTTGAAAAGAACCAGCCATGATGAAGTGATGTTAATGTGCATCACATGAAATATTAATGAAATGTATAGAATCTTTAATATGGTATAATTTGAATTTAGTCTCCCTATTTGAGTAAATTATGTCAAATGTTGAAATGTGGGATCATAATAATTTTTTATATCTATGTTTTTATTTTATCAAATTTTCTGGAAGGGAACAATATGTGGAAATGAATTATGGAGAGGCAGTATTTCACTTGAATATTTTTTATCTGTATATTGAATATTAGTAAATAATATAATTTTCTTAATTAATTTATTTAAACATGACTTGAGAAGGGATATTTTATAGTGGTATCACATGTTGAAATGTTTATTCACAACATTGATACCTAAGTTAATAACTAATATTTTCCACATCAATAATTTCTCATGTATATTTAAATTTGAATTATTTAATGATTATTACTAATTGAGATACTATTTCTTTCTTATATAAGTTATTGAATCAGGTTGTACCCATTATTGGTGGAAAATCCAATAGAATATGTCATTTTCAAAACACATTCAAGAATGTATAATGTGAAGATAATTTTCTTTTACCATAATATGACTAAATTTATTATAAAAATGGAGTACAATTAAAGGGTTGATTATAATATATTAAAAAGTAGACATTTAATGGTATTAACAACAAATATAAAGTGATAGGTTGATGATCCAAATGGAATTTGTAAATTTTATTTGTTGTCAATAATTGAGGTTGTCATTATGAAGTGAATTAGTCAACATATATTTAATGATGAAGGAATTAGAAGATCCAACATAATAAAGTTAAATATTTTGATGTAACCAATGTGTAAATGGGAAAAGGAAAAATACGTGTTTCATATATAACTTGAATATTCATATTCAGAGAGAAGCCATTATGTATCTAATGATTGGAAATCCAACCCTCATGGAAAGTAATGGTGTTGTTACATGTGGAAATAAATATCTATGATAATTTCAAGGATGTTTTGAAGCTATATTTATTAGAAAACATGAAAATAAATTATGAGGTTATGATTAAAGAGATCAAAGGTTGACTAGAGTGTAGATAAAATATCTATGGAGAAATAAATATAAAGGGTAATGTATTAATGAATAATATATATTATATAAATATTTAATAAGGATTGTGTGAATTTGGGATTAAATTAGCTACATGCGTTATTGAAATATGATAATTTAATTATTTAATTGCTTTAATACATTCCAAATTAAAGCTGGATAAGTTTGGAATTATTTCAACAATTTAAAAGGATTTAATTTGAATTACTTGAGGTCACTAGAGATTCCCTCATATGAATTAAATATATTTTATTCTTCATTGAAGAAATATATAAAATCTATTTTAGATGTAAAATATTATAAGTCATGATGTTTACCGGATTTTTGTAATAGACATATATTGAAATTGTATGGCTAAGTAGTTGTTGATAATTTGGAAAGGTAAAAATTTTCCCTGGGCTCTTAAGGATAATTTTTGTCGCATTTAAGAGTAATATTGATACGTAGAGTGATGATTTGTAATAAGAAGGATATTTTGAATGATACTTGTGGTTATTCATAAGATTTGTGTTCCTTTTCAATGTCATCTAAATTTTCGAATGATTCATTTACAGAATTTTGTAAGGTTTATCACAAATATTTTAGGGTTATTTAACATTACAATGATATTTTGAATGAAATATCGAAAACATAAGAGACCCATATATAAGTTTTTATCCATTATATATATCATATGAGTCAAATAGATAATATGTTATAATCATTTTCAGTGGCTCTAAAGAAATTGTATGTGTTATATAGATTGAATAAAGATATTGGACAAAGTCACTAGAGCATAAGAATCATTTTCTTCTTTTTATATATAATTAAAATATTATACAATAGTCATATGAATTATTAATGTTCACATCCAATAATGAGATGAAAATTCTAAAAATTATTGATACTCACAACTGTACATAATAGTATATTAAATTTATGAAAATGATAACCCATGAAACACTAGAGTCCCCCAACTAATATAATTTATGACTATGAAGAATATATAAAAGTTAATTTTAGAAGTTAATTTTGGAAATGATGGAACTATTATTTAGAGAAAAAAATCACAATTAGAAAAATTGGGTTTTGATTCAACATGAGAATAATGAATCTTGACAAATCCGAATTTTTGAAATGATAGATAGCCATATCCTAGGGATAAGAGCCATCACTTTGAAATGTCTATTCATTCTATCATTGATTAAAATGAAACTAGTTTTTTGGATGAAAATAACAATATTCTTTCATGATATTTCATATAAGATAATGTCTTGACATTCTTGGATGTTTGTGTAGATAAATATTTTGGAACTATTTAAATTAGAATTATGAATGGTATATATTTTTTAAAATAATTGTAACATCATATTTAAGATATGGAAAGTCATTTTGATCATATCACTACTGGTATAAAATACATCATAATAAAGGAAAATAGATTTTTGTGAATCTAATACTGGATTTTATTGAGATCATCAATGTATCAAAGAAATTTTGAATAATTTAATATTGTGAGAATCAAATATATAATAAAATGATAATTCTAAGAGGAATGATCATATATGTAAAATAATTAAAAAATAAAATATGGATAAGAAGACTTATGATACTTCAATATCAGAGAAAATGATTGATAGAGGCCGACTATTATTTATTTTGTTTGATTTTTATATTGTGACTATAAGAGATTGAGAATACATTATTATATAATATCATAATAAAATTGATTTTAAGAATAAGAAATATGTTAATGTTTTGTTTTTTTGTATATTTTGGCTGTCAAATATGTGTTACTTAGGGAAGAAGATCATAATACTATGATGTTGTGAAATTGGGAGCTTAAAGAATATTTTTATCATAAATTCATTAAGGGGGTCGTTGAACACTGAAAGATACTAGTATAATAAAATCATGAAGACATTATTGATCATGTAAAAAATTACTTTCTAGTAAGGGTTTTGAATAAAAATATAGATATAGTTTTTGTTGCAAGTGTTATGGAAGAATTATTCCCTTATCATTTATTCACTTATGTAATATAGTGAAGCTAGTTTTTTAGGATTCATAGATGAGCACTAGAATCTTCCCACTGTAATCACTCTACAATATTATTGATTACCAAATGTCTCATAACATGACGCAAAAAACAAGTAGTACGCACACACGTTGGGATTAAACCATTTAAATATATATTTGAAACTATTTTGGTTTAATCTCTTCATTATATATTTTGGTTAATATTTATGGAGAATTTCTGGTAAAATGTTTTTTATCTGATATAAATTTTTCAATAAAAAAATGATATAGTTAAATAGAAATTTTAATTTGGTAATATATCGGAATACTTATACACCCCCACCCCTCTTATTTTTCATATATGATCTACTCTAAAAATTAGGTACCTTAATATTATTTATTAATTCAATCCATTTAAATAAATATTTCTCCCCTAATAGCCATGCATAAATATTTTATAAATAAATTTAATAATTTAAGAAGAATCTCATTTGAACTCATTTCCCAATTATTTTTGAGTTGATAGTTTCTAATAAAGTATGTTGTGATGTTTCCAGATTGGTATTAGGATGTATTCTAATATATTTGGTAAAACGTTTGGCATATAACCCTAAGAAATTAAGGTCTAATGAAACAAAAAATCTTACTCCAGATTTGAATTTAGAGTCTATTTTTTTATTTGAAAACATTGTCACATTACATATATGAATGGAAATTTGATATGTTTACTATTCATAAGAGTTTGAAATAAATTTTCTCATAGTGTGATGTTAACTTGAGAAAATTCACGTTGGTGGAGTATCTTCATGATTTTTATGTTGAGCATCAATACACAATAAGTTATGTAACTATTTTGTAAGATATTTTTAATAGGAAGAATCATATCTAGGTAGCGAAGGAAGGTTAAGAATTTTAGAAATTTTTGAAGTTGTTACCATACCTTCAAATAATGATGGAACATGTGATTGATGATGTGTTTCTGTATATCAAAACTATGCCTTCTATTTTATCTAGGAATGTAAAAGAGAAGTAGTTATCAGTTGAATAAATTTAAAGAGTTTAGAAATAATTATATGGTGAAGAGACCACTAGGTAATAAATAATTTCATTGGATTTTTTAAGATATTTTCATAACCATATTGTGGTTCTAATGAAACTAATAAAATAAGTTTTGAAACATTTCACCATTCACGTTAGTTAGTGCATCTGACGGTTACCAACATAAATTCTGACTTCATAAAACATTTTTAGTTTTCAATAATGAATATATACATTGTAGAATTTTTTCTCATTGTTTTACTTGTAAATGAATAAAGTTATCAGATAAAAAATGTGTTGGGTTTTTATATAATTTTCATATTTTTAATGTAATTTTGATTATATTTATTGGGATTTTATATTTTAATTTTTTATATCACAATTAGAATATTTAAATGTCCTTATAGTACTAGATCGACTCTAAATATTATTTCATTTTACTACTATAATATGATTCTTTACCAATGGTTTTATGCCATTAACATATCCTTTGGAACCACTAGTATATTGTATTTCTTTGGTTCATAGAACCATTGGTAAACTAGCCATAAGGATTCCCCAATACCAATGGTTTTTATAGAACCATTAGTTCAAGGTTTAGATTTTGGTGTTCTAAATAAAACTATAAATAATTATTATAGATGTTATACCAATGGTTTAAAAACTATTCATATAGGTTTCCACTAATCCTAGCTCCCAACTGGATTACCCCAACATCTTAAGAAACAATGAAACACTATATCAAAAAATTAAAAAAAATATTTTCAACCATTAAAAATATACATTTCATACAGAAGATATATTGTCTAATAAATATTTAATCATTTGATAACTTTAAGAACAATTAAAAAAATATACAATTATTTTTTTATCAAACACCATAGACATAGTTGCTTCATAAACATCATGTTATAAATATAGAGGATTAATATCCCCATCATAACTACCAATTTCATCATGGTCTCCACTATCATTTATTGTTTCCTCACTACATTATCACCACTACATATTCATCTCTATCCCAACTAAGAAATTATTTACCCCTACCACCACTAGTATCATTATCTTATTCATTAGGTTTATCATATAAGAAGTGCATTTATTATATACCTATGTTAAAAAATTTCGTGTTATTTGGTAGAAGTGATAGAGATAAAGCTATCATATCTTATAAAAAGATCTTGTTGTCCTCTTTTACTGATTTTATGCTCCTTTGTGGATAATTGTTTCTTATTCTGTCTCATTATGGGCCTCTACTATGTGTGAATGGTAGAATTTAAAATCTGTGCTAACAGATCTATAAGTGGTTCTTAAGGTTAGCCAATACCTGGTGGGGAATATAGTCTTCCGTGGTAAACATCTGACCCTTCAATGGTGATGATCACATAAAATTTATCACAAATGATCATCTATACTGATGTTGTCATCCCATTTTTAATAAATGGACTCCAAATAATTTTTTTGAAAATCCTTATAAATTAAATAACACTCACTTCAAATAAAATTCAATATTAGAGAACATAATTTAAAAATATTATATTTTTGATTTAATTTACATGTTCACTACTTAGGAAAATGTTAATATTTTTTATTGAATAATGAAAAAGGAGGTTTTTTATAATATAAGTGTTTAGAAATGAGTTGGTGATTTAATTTAATACATTTAATGTGTACAAGGGTAGTGTTATGGGACCTATTAATGATAATTCATATGTGGATCTAACCTTTTTTAAATGTTGTTTTCAATTTAAATGTTATTAAATTTAAAAAAATTATCTTTAAACAATTTTTCACATTAATATAATGATTTTTATTTAAAAGAAATGTGTTCCCAAGAAATCTATTTTAAAAAATCATTCATTTTTTAGGCTATAACATGTTTGGTTTAATTAATATAGATTTTGTGAGATATTGTTGTTTTTTTAACCATTTTTACTATTGTTCGTTATTATGATCTTTTGAATTAATTTATTTTTTGTTTCAAATTTCTATTTTAGTTTTAGTTATAGTAGTTTTTCTATATATGATGAATGACTGAGATTTTAGGTTGTGTTTGGATTGAAGATAAAATCTGGGAGTCTTTTATTAAGTGGGAGGATTGTGATGATTTTTTTCGTACATGGGAATGGTTTCATTAGGATGAAACCATTATTTATGGTTTCCAAATATGGAATTAGGTATGATTTTTTTGTTTTGGGTGATATTTTTAGTCTTTCTATATACTTGATAAATGTTTGGTGTATAAATGAAATGTGGATGTAGCTTCATTGATGCATGTTTAATTTTATGGCCATATAGAATGAATTATGGTAATATAGGGTATAAAAATGTGTATACCATACTTAATAGATGATTGTTATGTTATTTGGTAATCTAGAAATTAGAATTGTGTTTTTTTATTGAGTTTGTTAAGATTGATTAGATTATATGGTATGTTGGGTTTTAGGATGGTAATTCTATAAAATATCATTCATTTTGAGTTTCAATGATTGAAACTCATCATTTTATATATATATATATATTGATGTTTTAATTTTTAATTTTCTGTTTTAGGATTGAATACTTAGTGAAACACTTTAAAAAAATATAAAAACTTTTTACAAGTAGTTTTGGAAATTATTTCTAAACTGTAACATCCCATGATACATCACTCTCTCATATGGACAAATCAGGTCGGTTATTAGACCTCAAGAAAGTATCCCAACATACCAGAGGCTACCAACTAGAATTAGGGGTGAAGAGAACATATTTGGGAGACTATACCCCCTATTATAGAGTTACAATACATTCGAAATAAAATAATATTAGATTGATGGAAATTGTGGAAATAGAACAACATAGAAGATTAACCAAAAAATATATTTTGAATAAGAAATACAATGATAATACAATATCAATGTAATAATAAGATTTAAGGAATCTAAAATTTATTCTAAGATTCGTATATATGAATGGTTAAGATGTGACTGATAAGAAAAAGTCTCCAATCCTAGACCATAGGCCAGTCCCATCTCTATGCCCCAACCCATCCAGTAAGTAATAATAAACAAAATGTCCCCTTATCCTTGTCCAAACATGCATCCATGTAATATTATGGGGTACTAAACAATGGACCAAATAGGTTGTGACTAAAACATTGTAGCTTGACGAAACCATGTCTAAAAAATCTAGTCATATTGTAAGTGCACACAATAAAGTGATAAACATGTGTATTAATTAATCAATTAGTACAATAAAATAATCAACCTTCTTCATCCCCAGACAAATCTATCTCAGATAATGTTTCATAAACATTCCAATCGCAACCATGGGCCCATGAAAAAATCACATAACCAGGAAAAGACCTTGGTAAAAGTATTTTATCATAACTAGGCCAAGCCCTATAAGAGTTATAGCATAATCAGACCAATCTCTATGATAATTACAACATATCTAGGTGAGGCCCACAATATAAAAATTCCAGCATATCCTGGACAAGCCCTATATTAATTAAAACATAATCAGGCCAATACCTCTTTATAATAACAACTACTTGTGTAGAGACCCGAAGCTTGACATACATGGACATTACATTACTTTTGTGGAATACTTAATACATAACAAAAACAGACACACAAGGACCGTAATAGTTTAGTGTCATTGGATACTTGGAAAATAATCTTCTAATCATGTTGAAAGATCTTCAACATCTCCTATAAGATCTTCCCCTTTTTGTTTTCTTACCTAAAACCTTTCTCTAAATCCTGGGAAAAAGAAAACATATAAAGGGTGCGCTCAAATTCTCAGTAAGGGTAAGCATGGATAAAATAAAACAAATCATATACATTTGATCTTAAAAACATGAACATAATATTTAAACATCAAAATCTTGAGCAATGACATAAATCATGGCAGTACGTAAGGCATAGATCATAAAGAAACATTAATCATGATAAAATAGCATGGGAATAAAACATGTAACTATGGAAAACCATTAAGCGCATGTTATTATTTCCATAGTAGCCAAGGAATTGCTGCCAAGACCATCTTAGTAGACAAAGTCCCTTTTTGAATCGAGCCTAATCCTCGTTCCAGTACTGTATTACTGAACTGGTTTAACTTTCCATTCCAACCATGTCTATCTCATGAGATATAAATATTTACCCAATGCATTTGAGGGAGATATAGGTCCCACCCATCTCATAATGAAATCATTCTTACTTGTGCCACAAAATAAACATACATCATTCATAATAATCCAATAAATAAAATGGGTTTCATAAAAATCATCCCGTCATCACATAATCCATATAAAAGAAATGGATATCATTTCATAATTATAAAATTGAAACCATTTAAATCATAGAGACATGATACTTAAAACATACACATATGAAATAATGTCATCTTAGATGAAAAATGGTTCTGATAAAACACTTGAAATGAATTCTTGAGAAAAATATCTTTTCTTCTTCAAAATCATTCTCTTTCCACAAAATGTTATGCAAATTTAAAAGAAAAGGATTTTGTTGAAAATAGTCCTTAAATATTTTGGAGGAAGCTTCATTAATATAAGGATTTGTAAAACTGTAAAAATCTGTTCGTTCTGTATTAGTTAAAAAAACATTCTTCTCGTACTTTTTCCGGAAAAGTCAAAAAGTACCTCGTAAAAGAAAGATTCCATACATACCATGTAGTAAAAGTCAAAAAAGTGTAAAAAAGACATTAAACATACTTGAAAACATTTTTTGAAACAAGTACATGGATGATAAATATAACCCCAGTAAATACATACGAATAAACAATCTCGGATAAAAACGAGATTGAAAATGTTATCCCTTACCATAGGTCTGATATACTTCGTATGGATCCAAACCTCCTGTATAATGATTTAAATTATGTCATTTAATTATTAAATAATCGTATTCCTTGTTATTATATCATATATGTTTGACTTATGACTTTATATTACCCGTTCTTTTGTAAATTCCATGTTAAAGCAGCGTTTTCGGTAAAATCATTTCATTTATCGTATGTGTTTCGACGTGTCATTCTTGATATTATTAATTATATCCTAATTTACATAATTCAAGAATTTAAAACATGATTTATATATAATATATATTCATCATATAAATATATATTATTGATCGATAAAAGGAATGAAATACACTGTTCGTGGAGACGGTAGGCCGTACGTACGCATGAACAATGTTTTCCTTTCCTTATTGAATTGAATTAAACTTAATATATGACATACATATATATATAAATAAATATAGTAGCATTATTATTTCATATATTTCATTATTATTCATTATATAAACTTTATGATCATTCATGTATGGTTAACATGGATAATGAATCTCATCGCGTCGTGGAGACGGTAGTCCGTACGTACACACGAGCGATGATATCGTTCCCATAATTATTTAATAGAATTGGAGTGGATGGAATAATATATCAAAATCAGTATTATGTTATAATAATGATATATATTTATTCTTTACACCATTATACCCATCCATGTAAGGTGTTGGTGGAAAAACAGATTACACCACAGCGTGGAGACGGTATTCTATACGTATGCACGCGTGGTGATTTTGTTTTCCGTAGGATGGATAGAAGGTGAAATAGAGTTGTTTCATATTTATAATGACATATAAGTATATTAGGCATACTGATTTTATTACTTCATAATGAAATAACTAAATAATAGGGAGTAGAAGAAGAATGGAACTTGAAGAAAACAGTAGAAGGTATTACCTCTTTCTCGAAGTGCCTCCTCTAAACTTTCTCTTAGGGCATTAGAGTTGGTCTTTTGAGAAGACCAGTACCTCTAGTAGGTTTATAAGGAAGTGGGGAAGTGAAAAGGGAAGGGGTTGGCCGATCTTGAAGGCTCAAATTGGTGTGAGGAGGAGAGGGAGGAGATTCCCTTTTATAAGGGAGGAGAGGGGCACCTTTTGAAATATAAGAAAATATTAATTTATATTAAATCCCAAACCCACATAAAAACATCCAAAATGACTCAAATCTGAAGATTATATGAGATAGGGTTGTAATATCATCAACCAATAAAATTTCAACATGTTATGAATTTATTTTAAACATTATCAACTTGATTTATCCTTATTTAATCAATTTAATTTTATTTGTGGTAATAAAATTCTAAATTTTAAATTATTACATATAATTACTTATATGTTGTGAATTGTCCATAATTGAATAATTTATAAAATGTTAGACCATATAAATTTAAATTTATAATTTTTAAATATTTTTTTTTTATTTTTAAACAATGTTATAATATGTTATTTTTTTAAAATAACTATAGTGTCAATTTTAACACTATTAATTTATTTGAATTTAAATAAACAATATACAGAAGATATGTTTGAACTAAAATATTTAATAGATTCATAACATGTCATATTTATCTAGAAAATTAGTGGAGTACATTAAATAGTTCATATAATATTTATTTTAATATTTTTAAAACAATTTATTTGATATTTCTATTAATAAAATAATTTCAACATCACTATTATGTCACCTTTAATGATAATTATTTAATCCCTAAAAATTATAAATAAATTCATATGATGTAGATAATGTTATTAGATTTCTGGAGACTATTCATGTTTTAAGTTGCATGAAGTTTATCACTAAATTAAAATTACTATACTTATATGATTTAAGAGAGTGACATGTTGTCACTTTCATTGGTTTTAATAATAATTAAATTATTCTCAAAGAAAAAAAGTCCATAAAATGAATCTATTCCGACCTTTTGGTGATATGGGTCATATTTTTGTCATAAAAGTGAATTTTGGTAGGTGTTAGAGTAATTTTATAATCTTATATTTACCCTTAATTACCCAATTTACCTTTAACTATGGTAAATAAAATTTACCGCAGTTACTATTGATAATGCCCAAAAATAAAAAGTAGCTTATTAACATAATTTGGACCCACTTTTTCCAAATATGGGATCCATTTTTCCAAATTCAATACCCAAAAGTTGAAGAAATTAAATTAAAAATAATCCCGTTGTAGAAAGAATACGGGTTTTTGGTTAAAACATTGCAAAAGATTGAATTGATTTAACCTACGAATTCAAGGTAAAATCAATGATAATGACATACATTATATTAAATGGTAAAAATATATTCTATTTATACATTAAAACCATTAAATATTATAATTTAACCTTATAAATTATTACATTGAAAAAAGTTGTTTTTAATTAAAACATAGCGTGTTTTTACAATTCATTAAATATGAAAGTTATCAGAAAAATATCGGAACTTTATCCAACGTAAATTTTTATATCCTGATTCAAAAGAAGAAGTTTGTTTTTTAAAATTGAACTTATAAACATGTCAAAAACTAGATTTAATGTTGGTTCACCATCAAAAGGTGGCAAAACATCATTTTTTGAAAAATAGTTATTTTACCCGAAAAATTAATTTTGTTCACATAAAATATTTTAGAATATTTATAAGATGAATAATAATGTTATAAAATTCAAAATTTAGTCAATACTATTCATAACAGCTAGTTCGTAATAATATTATAACCATATATCATTGTTTAGTGAAACTTGATATTGCGTACAACACACTCTATCGAGGAAAGTCACGATTGCGTGTAATGCAAGCCAGGTCAGGGTTGCGTGTTGTGAAATAATCCTTAGTTGTTTCGTATAACAGAATCCAATCCATATTTCATTTATACATTGAATATATATATATATATATATACACACACTCAATGTTGCGTAGAATGACTATTATAAAACGAACCTGAAATTGTGTGTAACACAATCTAAGAATAGTGTTGCGTATACTTCAAGCTAATACAGTGTGATTTATAGCACAATATAATATTGTTGAAGCATAAAACACATGACATCAAATAAATTAAAAAGAATACTTATCATAAAATATCGGGTTGTTATATTCTACCCCCCTTAAAATGAATTTCGCCCTCGAAATTCGCCGGGGTTATACATGGTTTTCTACTTAAAAGTTTCTTTAATTACAACACACATCGTAAAATGAAATACCAAAAATTAACTTTAAAAACTAAAGTATGAAACGTAACGGTTACCCAAATTAACTAATCACTGGGTTTCCACATAGGAGAACATAGGTGAAAATATGGATATGGAAGAAAAATATGACCATCAAATTCTTGATGGAGAGTGGTAGAGGACATGGCTATGAAAAAGCCAACAATCACAAAGCCATAAATTTGTGAAGATCTAAGGTACCATCTGATTCATCAGAAACAAGAGCACTAGGACAACATTTTTGGTTTTCAATATCATTTCCCTAAAGTTGAAAATTTTGAATTAGAAGAAATACTTGCTTTATTTTGGTACAATCTCACTATTGTTAGTGCTTTGAACAATTTTTCACTTCATCTCTTAAAGAAATGAAGTTGAATGTGTTATTAATGAAATATTAACAGATCATGTGATAGAATGATGGGTCATTCCATCTGTTTCAAACAAAAGGTTAGCAAAAGTTATCAAATATACATAAGTCCATATATGGTGAGGTTATTCATATATGATTCCAAAAATGAACTTATTATTCATATATCATACGGAATAATTAAATAAAACTAGTTTCTACTAACCAGGGACTTCTTGTAGGCTAGTGGTAGGCGATAAAGGCCAGTCGCACTTCGGTTGTGGGTTCGATTCCCAAAGCCTTGTCCGACGCGATGGGTTGTCGCCCGTCCTGCAAGTTTTCCATTTTCTAAAACTACATTACTATAACATCCCATCAATAATATCGAAAAATGTTCTATCCTTAAACAGTACTAACTTATGTCCAACATAATCCATTCCAATCTTTAGGCTTGTCTAAAATACTTCGGTCCAAGCTCATAGTATAAAGAAAATCATTACTTGAAATGCCACATAACAATCAGGTGAATGACATCATTTATCCCCAATATATCATAAGACATATCTTGTTGGTCAAATTACAAACATGTGAATACCTTAATCCTGTATTCTCTTGAAGAATGAATACCCATTGAACCTCAGTGAAAACATGAATGTTGATAAATTTTAACACTTTCCACATACCAAAATCCCAAATATTCTATATACTCAAACCATAATATCACTTAGTACTTATATCAGTCATGAGCTCATGAATACTATCAAACATTTAATTTTCTCTTTATCCCTTCATTATGCGCATATCATCTACTTTCCAAAAATACTGGTACCATTCATCACACACTTTCAAAACTTAAGGAAAGAAAACAGTGTCACAATCCTTAGATGTCTCTTTATTCCATAGTACCATGAGATTACTTATACAACATTACACTTGATAAACATGTAATCATTCCACTACCTTCTTAAACCATTGACCGAGCTTCAACAATTCTTTCATCTCACATATCATTTGTATTCTCTTCATAATCATCAACATAAATATTATCCATACGACCATATTGATTCTATTTATGATACTTTCCCTTAGGTAATTGGTTTGCATAATTCCCGTAAATTCCATATTTAAAGCATTTAACTATTGTTGATGTCGTAGCAATACCATTATCCTCATCCATGGTGTTAACTGAAGCTTTTGCTTTGCACTTACTGGCTTTATGTCCTTCTTTTCCATACCCAAAGCATCTTCCAGTTCCTTTGAAACATTCTCCTTGATTCCTCTTCCCACATGACTTACATAGTGGAAATTGAACTTTCATTCCACTATGATCATCATGAAACTCCATCTTTCTCTTATTAGACGAGTGAGGAAACTTACCAAATTTGAGTTTATTGATAATATTATGAGATTTCCGATTCAGCATAATAATGATGTTTGGACTTCCAAATCCCATTTCATTTGGTTTCTCATGAATAATATCATTCCATTGTCCATCATATCCTCCATTATCATGAATCTTCATGTTTCCAGCCATTTTCTAAAACCCAAAAAGAATAGTGTGAGAGGCAAAAATCATGCTAGGGAAGACAACATAGTAAAGGGGGAGTACCCTAAATATCTAACATCTTAGGTTAAATTATAAGATCGTTACCATAGTTTTAGGACTATATCCTATACGTATACTTATCCTTAGGGACATCCCTAGACATACCGTAGAAATATCTCTAGGGATCTCACTAAATTTATCGCATCCTAGTTTCAAATGGTTGACTAAACCTTTCCTCTGATACCAACTGTAGAGACCCGAAGCTTGACGTACATGGACAATACATTACTTTTGCAGAATACTTAATAAATAACAAAAATAGACACACAAGGACCGTAATAGTTTAGTGTCTTTGGAAACTCAGAAAATAATCTTCTAATCATGTTGGAATATCTTCAACATCTTCAATAAGATCTTCCCCTTTTTTTCTTACCTCAAACATTTCTTTAAATCCTGGGGAAAAGAAAACATATAAAGGGTGAGCTAAAATTCTCAGTTAGGGTAATCATGGATAATGTAAAACAAATCATATACATTTGAACTTAAAAACATGAACATAATATTTAAACATCAAAATCTAGAGAAATGACATAAATCATGGTAGTACGTAAGGCATAGATCATAAAGAAACATTAATAATGATAAAATAGCATGGGAATAAAACATGTAATTGTGGAAAACCATTAAGCACATGTTATGATTTCTATAGTAGCCAAGGCATTACAGCCAAGACCATCTTAGTGGACAAAGTCCCATTATAAATCGAGTTCACTCCTCGTTCCAGTCCTGTATTACTAAACCATTTTAACTTGTCATTCCATCCATGTCTATCTAATGAGATATAAATCATTACCCAATGCATTGGAGGGAGATATAGGTCCCACCCATCTCATAATGAAATCATTCTTACTTTTACCACAAAATAAACATACATCATTCATAATAATCCAATAAATAAAATGGGTTTCATAAACATCATACCATCATCACATAATCCATATAAAAGAAATAGATATCATTTCATAATAAGAAAATTGAAACCATGTAAATAATATAGACATGATACTTGAAACATACACATATGAAATAATGTCATCTTAGATGAAAAATGGTTTTGATAAATGAATTCTTGAGGAAAATACCCTTTCTTCTTCAAAATCATTCTCTTTCCACAAAATGTCATGAAATTTTAAAAGAAAATGATTTTGTTTAAAATAGTCATGAAATATTTTGGAAGAATCTTAATTAAAATAAGGCTTTATAAAACCGTAAAAATCTGTTTGTGCCGTATAAGTTCAGAAAACTTTCTTCTCGTACTTTTGACGGAAAAGTCAAAAAGTACCTCGTAAAAGAAAGATTCCATACATACCATGTATTAAATATAAAAAATGGGTAAAAAGGACATTAAAAATACATGAAAATTTTTTTAGAAACAAGGACATGGATGATAAATATAACCCCAGTAAATACTTATGAATAAACAATCTCGGATAAAAATGAGATTGGAAAAGTTATCCCTTACCTTAGGTCTGATATGCTTCGTATGGATACGAACCTCCTGTATAATGATTTAAATAATGTCATTGAATTATTAAATAATCATATTAATTGTTATTATATCATATATGTTTCACTTATGACTTTATATTACTCGTTCTTTTGTAAATTCCATGTTAAATCAGCGTTTTGCGTAAAATTATTTCATTTATCGTATGTGTTTCGACTTGTCGTTCTTGATATTATTACTTATATCCTGATTTACATAATTCCAAAATGTAAAACATGATTTATATATAATATATATTCATCATATACATATATATTATTGATGGATAAAAGGAATGAAATACACTGTTCATGGAGACGGTAGGCCGTACATACGCATGAACGCTATTTTCGTTTCCTTATTGAATTGAATGAAACTAAATAGATGACATATATTTATATATATATATACATAAATCCAGTAGAATTATTATTTCATATATTTAATTATTATTCATTATATAAAAATTATGATCATTCATGTATGGTTAACGTGGAAAATGAATCTCATCGCGTCGTGGAGACGGTAGTTCGTACATACGCACGAGCGATGATATCGTTCCCATAATTATTGAATAGAACTGGAGTGGATGGTATAATATATAAGAATAATTATGATGTTATAATAACAATATATAGTTATTATTTACACCATTATACCCATCCATGTAAGGTGTTGGTGGAAAAACAGATTACATCACGGCGTGGAGACAGTATTTCGTACGTACGCACGCACGGTGATTTCGTTTTCCGTAGGATGGATAGAAGGTGAAATAGGGTTGTTTAATATTTATAATAACATATAAGTATATTAGGGATACTGATGTTATTACTTCAAAATGAAACAACTAAAGAATAGGGAGTAGAAGAAGAATGGAACTTGAAGAAAAGGGTAGAAGGTATTACCTCTTTCTCGAAGTGCCTCATTTAAACTTTCTCTTAGGGCATTAGAGTTGGTCTTTTGAGAAGAACAATACCTCTAGTAGGTTTCTAAGGAATTTTGGAAGTGAAATTTTTTGGTTTTGGTCGAGAATGAAGGCTCAAATTGGTGTGAGGAGGAGAGGGAGTAGATTCCCTTTTATAAGCGAGGAGAGGGGCACCTTTGGAAATATAAGAAAATATTAATTTATATTAAATCCCAACCCCACATAAAAACTTTCAAAATGACTCAAATATGAATATTAGATGATATAGGGTTGTAATCTCATCAACCAATAAAACTTAGACATGTTAGGAATTTATTTTAAACATTATCAACTTGATTTATCCTTATTTAATCAATTTTATTTTATTTGTGGTAATAAAATTATAAATTTTAAATTATTAAAAATAATTTATTATTTGTTGTGAATTGTCCATAATTGGATACTTTATAACATTTTAGACCATATAAATTTCAATTTATAATTTTTAAATATTTTTTTTATATTTAAACAATTTTATAATATGTTATTTTTATAAAATAACAACAGTGTCAATTTTGACACTATTCATTTATTTGAATTTAAATAAACAATATACATAAGATATGTTCGAACTAAAAGATTTAATAGATTCATAACATTTAATATTTATCTAGAAAATTATTTGAGAACATTAAATAGTTCATATAATATTTATTTTAATATTTTTAAAACCATTTATTTGATATTTCTCTTAATTAAATAATTTCAACATCACAATTATGTCACCTTTAATGATAATTATTTAATCTCTAAAAATTATAAATAAATTTATATGATGTAGATAATTTTATTATATTTCTGGATACTATTCATGTTTGAAGTTTCATGAAGTTTATCACTAAATTAAAATTAATATACTTATAAGATTTAAGAGAGTGACATGTTGTCACATTCTTTGGTTTTAATAATAATTAAATTATTTTCAGGGAAAAAATCCATAAAATGAATCTATTCCGAACCTTAGGTGATATGAATCATCTTTTAGTCATCCAATAGAATTTTTCCAGGTGTTAGGGTAATTTTATAATCTTATATTTACCCTTAATTACCCGATTTACCTTTACCTATGGTAAATAAAATTTATCGTATTTAGTATTCATAATGCCCAAAAATAAAAAGTATCTTATAAACATAATTTGGACCCATTGATTCCAAATATGGAATCCATTTTTCCAAATTCAATACACAAAAGTTTCAGAAATTAAATTAAAATTAATCCCGTTGTCGAAAGAAAACGGGTTTTTGGTTAAAACATTGCAAAAGATTGAATTGATTTACCCTACGAATTTAAGGTAAAATCAATGATAATGAAATAAATTATATTAAATTGTAAAAATATATTCTATTTTTACATTAAAACCATTTTATATTATAATTTAACCATATAAATTATTACGATGAAAAAAGTTGTTTTTAATTAAAATATAGCGTGTTTTTACTATTCATTAAAATATGAAAGTTATCAGAAAAATATCAATACTTTTTCCAATGTAAATTTTTATATCCTGTTTCAAAATAAGAAGATTATTTTGTAAAATTGAACTTATAAACATGTCAAAAACTAGATTTAATGTGGGTGCTCCATCAAAAGGCGGCAAAACTGCATTTTTTGAAAAATAGATATTTTACCCGAAACAATTATTTTCTTCGCATAAAATGTTTTCAAAAATTTATAAGAAGAATAATAATGTTATAAAATTAAAAATTTAGTTAATACTACTCATAACAGCTAGTTTATAATAATGTTATAACCATATATCATTGTTTAGTTAAACCTGATATTGTGTACAACACAGGCTATCGAGGAAAGTCGCGATTGCGTGTAATGCAAGCCAGGTCGGGATTGTGTGTTGTGCAAGAATCCTTCATTGTTTCGTATAATAGAATCCAATATGTATTTCATTTATACATTGAATATATATATATATATACACTCAATGTTGCGTAGAATGACTATTATAAAACGAACTTGAAATTGTGTATAACACAATCTAAGAATAGTGTTGTGTATACTTCAAGATAATACAGTGTGGCGTATAGAACAAGATAATCTTGTTGTAGTTTAAAAAACATGAAATAAAATAAATTAAAAAGAATACTTATCATAAAATATTGGGTTGTTACAACTTGACTAGACAAATCCCTAAAATCATAATGGAATAACTGAGACTAGCCCTATATATAATCATCTCAACATGAAACAGGGCCAATCCCTCTATATAATCAATACATCATGAATCACAACATTAGTAATAATGGAACGGATAACAAAATATAACATCATATGCCAAAATGGCCAGTCAATCAAATAACCAATTTTATTTTGATTACCCTTTCATTTATCAAATTATATCTTTAGTGGTTATCATTCCAATATACACACCTGCCTCAGATCATATTGTCAAAATTTATTTCAATAAAAAGGACAGTTTTTTTCAAAGTGAATTAATAACAATAAATCACCTGATGTCACAACCCGTCCGCCGGGGCCTGTGATGTGACTACCCCAAGACCGCCTTCCATAGGCTTGGGGCTGTCGACTAGCACCGAAGGCATATTCCCTAAAACTGGGAAGGCATTGCCTTTATAACCAATAAACACATGCAACCACGAACACAACAAGATACGAACTCAAGTGAAGTAAATAATATATAGATTGAGTATATAAAGAAAAAGGGGGAAGAATACAAGCCCCACTAGAATGTAGAAGAAACTGAAAGTACAAATAAACAGGAAATGATCTTGTGATCACCTGCCAAGGATCCTACTTGAAGAGAAGGTACAAAACTCGAATGGTCATCCCTACGGTACACCTCTTCTACGGTCCACCTCCGAGCTACCTCTAGTCCTAATAATCTCATCCTCAGTTAGTTATATGTGTCATATACACCCAACACAATGAGGTACAGTCATAACATATGCAGGGGTGAGAAAAACGATACTTCTTAAGGATATAGAGACCATCATAGTCTCACAAAATCCACCAAGGATAAACCAAAATGCATGTAAACCAGTGACAACCCATCTTAGGTATATTCTCATACATAGAACTAAGTTATCAGGTATACCCATCTCAATCATGAGGAAACACGGAGTCCAACTCATAAGCCCAAAGATCAACTATTCCACAAAGGGAGGAACACCAAGAAGGGAAGTATCACACAATTATGCCACACTGAAGAATACCACAAAGGTACTGACTCACCTCACAATAGGTATAACTTAGATACATTAGTAGAGATTATTAGATGTAACTACTGGATCATCTTACTCTGTTGTGATGCAGACTGATGAACGATCCTATTACATTGACAATACGTCGTCAGACCCACATAGGATCTCTAGGAGCTGACCCACCTAGGATCACTCGGTTTTGACCCACACAGGATCCCTCGGTGCTGACCCACATAGGATCCCTCTGTGCTGACCCACACAGGATCACTTGGTGCTGACCCACACAGGATTGATATTCATTCCTCACGTCACATCCAGCTACTGGGTTCCCACACAATGCTTTCTCGTCTCTGGGAGGTTCCGCTCTTCAGGCCACTGCTAGATACTCCAAATACCACAATGTCAAAATAATTAGTAACCCAAAGGACCACCACATCATAGTTGTCTCAATGAAATAGAGGGTGAGTCATTTGGACGCCCAGTCTACAAGATATTAGCTTTTAGTCCCGAGGGCCCGGTTGGATTTGTGCTCGATCCAACATGATCATATCCCAACTTTATCCAAATCTCAAGTTGGTTATACCAAAAGTAACATCTCATTACATGGTTTATAGAACCATTGACGTTTTGTCAAACAGATTCCAAGTGCCAAAGTAATGGATGATAGAGCGAAAAGATCATAGCTGGTCCGGGTCCAGTGCGACCCGGTTGGACCCACCCAGCCTGCTGGGTCTGGCCTAGCCCACTAGGTCCGGCCTGTCTCACACTAGGTCCAGCCCATGCTGGGCCCATCCCGTGCTGAGTCCGTCCCAAGCTGGGTCTATCCTGGAACGCACTACATCCGGCCCGGCCCGCGTTGGGCGGTGCGGGGGCCGCAGAGTGGCGCGAGGGCGGCATGGAGGCAGAAAGGGCCACGAGGTCGCAGGATGGTGAGGCCACGAGGGGTCCACGGGGCGGCACAGAGGGCCCCGTGGCGGCGAGGCCACCGAGTGGTGCAGTGGGTTGAGGGGGCCGCGGGCGGCACGAGGCCGTTGTGGATGCGGGGATGTGCAAGGCAGCGTGGAGGCAGTGGTCCGGCAGGACAGACGGTGTGCGGGGGGGGGGGGGGGGGTGGCTGCGGTGTGGCGGTCCACCGCGGCTGGTCAGATGTCCATCCGTCTTCTCCGCACAGCGTGGTCACACGTCGTGCCTTCTCCTGCAGCCAATTCGGTAGGTCGCCCTTTGTTTGTCATCTTCAGTGCGGTCGGGTGTGGTGCCTGCACTGGTTCTCGAGTTCCACCTGTTCCAAACACCAGCATCATTTGTCGTCACCATCATGAAGAACACACAAAAAACCATAAGGTTTGAGGAGGGGTCATGCCATGTTTGTTTGGCCCGTACCCTCCGCGATAGGGTGGTAGAAAGAGGCTCAAGGTAAATGATTCAATGAGGGGAAAATTAGCATTGATCAATTTAAAACACACCCCTCTCTTGATGGTTCGGTTGAAGATTGTTGGTGTTTGAGACTGATTGCGTTTGTCGATCCTGAAACTAGTCTCCTCCAATGACATTGGTGAGGAGAGGAAAAAGATGAAGTTGGTGACGACATCATTTCCTTGATCATCATTTCATTATTAGTGATCCTTCGACTGAGTTTAGAGAAATATTCATCGAAGGAGAAGAGTTCTTCGTTGTCATTCTTCGTTGGAGAAGCTCTTGCACAAGTTCTTCCCTCTCCTTTGCCAACCCAAAAATCCCATCTCCAAGGGCGGGGTGCCAACATAAAATATTATTTAACATTTTAATTGTTGTAACTATTAAGTTTGAATCATTTAATTTTCATAATTAATCATAGGTTATGGCACAATTAAAGTGGTGAAAGTTCAATACACTTACCACATTAAGTGGGAGGTTCAAGGGTCGTGTGGTCCCCGCCATTGAATTCAAATTTGGGGGGTCTAGGCTCAGGTGGTCCCCAAATCCATAACCCATTTGGGAGGCATTTGTTCAATTTTTCCCCACCTTTGTAACATCCACATGGTATGTTTCAAAAAAAATAAAAATGTTAATCATTTTTATTTTATTTTATTCTTCGACAAAAAACCCCAAAATCTATCATTCACCCTCGACCTACTGTGGTCTAGGTGGATGCCTCCTTAAGCGAATACCGGTGTTACGAGTTCATCAGTACCCTCATATTTCATTTCTGAGCACCGGTTCAAAAGTTACAAAAAAACCGCTCGTGCATTTGCTGAACGTACCTGATAAAAAGTTCATAAATTCATTCGAGGCACACCGGGACTCAAAATCATGCACTGTCAATTTTCGCGAACTCCTAAAATTAAAAAACATTACATGAAATTTCTGGGTCTTTACATTATCCCCACCTCAAGTCTCTGGTTCCCTGAAAGACACATCACAAATCTAGGAAAATAAGTGGGGTCACTGAGCACGAATTTGAGCCAACCGCTCCCATGTACTCTCTTGGAGGTTTCTATGCTGCCAGTGAAGGCGCACCAGAGGTATCGACAGCCCATGAAGGACCTGCTCCTGTAAATCCTAAATCTCAACTGGAACCTTTTAAAACATCACCCCATCATCGATATCACGCTCACCATGGTCGATAAAATGGGATGGGTCGTGCACATATCTCCTCAACTGGGATATGTGCAAGCCGATGTGCACCCAGTGCAACTGGGATGAAAGAGATAAGCGGTAAGACATCTCACCAATTCTGCTGAGGACCTGAAAATGTCTGATTCTCCTCAGAGATAACTTGCTACCACAGAAAAATCTCTATAAGCCTCGTCGGGGTGAGACATGTATAAAGACGTGGTTTCCATCTTTGAACTCCAGAGGCCTCTGTCTCATTTCAGCATAAGACTTCGGCATGCTCTGTTCAGTCTTTATCTGCTCTTGGATTATATGTACTTTCTCTGTGGTAGTCTATACCATCTCTTGTCCCACAATTTCTGACTCCTCTGGGTCAGTCCAACAAAAAGGTGATCTGCAAGGTCTCCCATACAACACCTCAAAAGGTGTCATACCAATGGTGGAGTGATAGCTGTTGTTGTATGAAAACTCCACCGATGGCAAGTGATCCTCCCAGATATGACATAAGTTGAGGATTCAAGCATGTAACATGTCTTCGAGGGTCTGAATGGTTCATTCAGTCTGACCATCTGTCTGAGGATGGAAGGCGGTGCTCAAACGAAGCTACATCCTGAAATCCTCCTTCAAGCCCCTCCATAGCCGATAAGTGAAATCTGTATCACGATCAGAGAAAATAGTCGAGGGTACTCCATGTATCCATACAATATTATGCAAATAAAGGCGTCCCAAGCTCTCTACTGAACTATGCTCTCAGATCGGTAGGAAGTGGGTGGACTTTGTGTGTCATTCGATGATCACCCTGATAGAATCATGACCCCTAGATGTACTTGGAAGTCCTATCATGAAGTCCATTGATCTCCCATCCCACTTCCACTCTGGGAACTCTAAAGTTTGTACCAAGTTTGCTGATACCTGATGCTCTACCTTCACATGCTGACAAGTGAGGCACCAAGAGACAAACTCTACTCCTACTTTCTTCATTCCCAACCACCAGTGATGTCGTTGATGGTCCTGGTACATCTTCGCCACTCTTGGATGTACCACTAGAGGGGATTTGTTGAACTCCCTCAGCACTTCCTCCTAGGGAGACACTGGTACCATGGTACGTCCTCTTAAGATGATGATGTGCTCCCTGCCTTCAGAAAATTCATCAAGATCCTTTCCTATGGATATCTGAGGACGCTGTGCCTCACAATTAGTGTCCATGTACTGCGCCTCCGTAACTCGCTGAAGAAGTGGAGGAGTGACTCTGAGAGTCTGAAGAAAAATTCTCCATCTTGGTCCACAAAGGATATCTGCAAAGAGGCCAACTACTCCATCGCCTCACCTAGTAGTTGTATACCAGATCTTCTGGAGAGTGCATATACTACAATGTTCCCCTTCCCAATAGTATAGACTATCTCAAAGTCATATTCCTAGAGGAATTCAAGCCAACGTCACTCTCTCAGGTTCAATTCCTTCTACTAGAATATATAAATGAACTCTTATGATATGAGTAGACTGTTAAATTCTTTCCCATAAAGTAATGTCACCACATATTCAAGGAGAAGACCACTGTTGCAAACTCCAGGTCATGGGTAGCATAGTTTTTCTCATGTTATCTCAGCTGTCGAGAAACATATGTGATCACTGCTTGCTCTTGCATTAGGACACATCTGAGCCCTTTCCCTAATGTTTCGCAGTAGACTACGTACCCTACTCCCTCCTATAGAATCCTCAAGATGGGGGAAGTAGTCAACCTCTTCCTCATCTTCTGAAAACTCTATTGGCCTCTCTTTGACCACATTAAGGGTTTCCCCATCTTCGTCATTGCTGATAGTGGTTCTTGAACTCTGGAGAAATCTGGCACAAACCTCTGGTAGTATCTAGACAAAGCCAGGAAAATTTGTACCTCCATTACACTCCTAAGTGGGTGCCGAGAATGTACCGCCTCAATTTTCACTGGATCTAATGAAACTCCAACCTATGATATGACATTTCCATTAAAGTGAACCTCTCGGATCCAGAACTGGCACTTCGAGAGCTTACCATAAAGCTGGTGCTCTCGGAGTGTGTATAGTACTAGCTGAAAAATGATAGGCACGATCCACCTCAGTTGCAGATTAGATCAGAATGTTGTCGATGAAGACTAATACAAAGAGATCAAGGTATAGATGAAAGATCTTATTCATGAGTACCATGAACACTACTATAGTGTTGGTTACACTGAATGAATTAACCAAGAACTCATAATGGTTGTACTGACATCTGAAATCCTTCTTCTGCATATCCTCATATCACACTCTGAGCTGGTGATATCCAAATCTGAGGTCTATCTTTGAGAACCATCGTTCTCCCTTCAGCTGATCAAAGAGATCGTCAATCCTCGGGAGTGGGTACTTGTTCTTCATGGTTAGCTAGTTCAAGCGTCGATAGTCATCACAAAGCCTCAAACTCCCATCCTCCTTCTTGGCGAACACAATTGGGGCAAACAATGGGAAACCACTAGGCAGGATAAACCCTTTTCCTTGTAAGTCCTCTAGCTGTACTCGCATCTCAAGAAACTCTGCGGGTGCCATCTGATACACTGGTGTAGATATCGGTGCTGTTATAGGGTACAAGTCAATGTAAAAGTCCACCTCTCTGTGAGGAGTTAGACCCAGAACATCATCAGAGAAGACAACCTCGTACTGGTCCACCACTACATGATATCTCAGACTCCCCACATCTAGAACTCTGAGGGTAAGGCAAGCCAACTGATTTGTGATCGGCTGAACTCTCCTCTGGGTAAGTCCATCCTATGCTGCAAAGGCTCCATTTTTGCCAGTGAAGTTAAAACTGGTCCCATCCATGTGGACACAAATAACTTTGCACCAAATAAAATCAATCTGAGCATGGACAATAGATAAATAGTTCATACCCAAGATGACATCATAAGGCCTCGACGCCGCTGCTAAGAGATCCCGGTCGAAGATCTCAGCTCCTAGAGTAATCTCACACATCCGGCACCAGTGTGTAATCATCAAATCGGATCCCGTAGAAGTCCCCAAATGTAAGTATTGAGACAATGGCTTCATCTTAATCTTCGAGCTCCAAATGAGGGTAGTGGAAATAAAAGAATGACTGGCACCTGGGTCTATAAGTATTGCAGCTAAGGTGGAGTAGACACATATCGTACCTCGTATCATCTTTGGAGCTCCATGGTCATAGACCTCAACTTCCCAGAGCATAGATCACCCATGTCCTCCTGCTCCTTGTGGTCATGGTGGACCACCTGAGGGTGGCTTCAGTAACATCATCAATCGTCACCCACCTCCAGCTACACGGCCAGCTCCTTTTCCACATCTTCCTACTCCATGCGGACCTCCTCGGTTGAACCTCTATCTCTACCTAGGTGGTCTCTCAACTCTCTGCAGATCATCCGTATTGTGGGTCATACAATCACGAACCATGTGACCTTGACCGACGCATGCGTTACAATGCTCTCTCCTAGCATGACTGGCTCTCCCTCAGGTTCCTTACACAACTGACCATAAATCCTACAGTTATCCACCTGTATGTCTGGTCCTCTTGGACCTCTGTGTCATCTGTCTGCTGCTAGCTATAGAAGACTCTGCTACCTAACAAATTGTATTGGATCTCACTATTGGGGACTACTCATCAAGAAAAATCTCCACTAATAGGGCTTTATATAACACCCCCACCTGCATCGGGATGCTAAATGAGATCATCGAAGCCCTGATCTCCCGCCTAAGTCCCTGGTCGATGGTCTGGGCCCTAAATATTGGGTCTCGCACCATAACTGTGGAGTAGTGTGAGATGTCGATGAACCTCGCTGAGTACTAATCCACAGTCATGCTACCCTATTGTAGATGAAGTAACTCCTAAATGCGCACTCCGTGAAGAGTCGCTAGGAAAAACTCTGCTCGAAATAGGCTCTCAAAGTCTACTCAAAGAAGTTTCACCTCATTGTGATCCTGGATCATCAAGCTCCACCATCTTCCTCTTGATTCCTGTATTAGACTGGTAGAAAGGATAAGCAATAGGTCAGTTGGTGTCCCTACTAGTCCGAAGACTCTCACCCCAGCCTCCAGACAGTCCTCAGCCTTCTGTGGGTCCGTCTCTCCAATGAAACTGGGTGCCCTCTGGCGCTAGAACTCGAACAATGCACTCAAGCGTCATGAAATGCCTGCTGCTGGGGCCGGTGGAATCAGTGGCCTAACGGGTAATGGTATTGTTAGTGCCTACTTTGGTTCCTCTACTAGAAGTGGGTCATGCATCAAGGCCGCGTCACTGGGTGGGGTATCAGTGCGTACTGCTCTCAGAACCCTAGCTGACAGTCTATGTGGGGGCATCTTGAAAAGAAACTGGTGTGACACTATCAATAAGTTATACCTAGTGAGCTGACTCAAAGAGATCACAAAGAAAACTCTTGAAAACACACACACAATCAGTATTTTTGTGCACTAAGTTATAAATTAGAATTCAGGGTCCTAGTGTATGGATACGTCAGCAACCACACCAACACTGGATTCCCTAAACTCATAACCACACTCACTATACTTAACACTATTTCCTTTATAAAGAAAGATCAGAGTGCAATGTTTTATGGTATAAATGACTCCTATGATACCAATTTTTCACGAACCGTCCCCCAGGGCCCGTTCCATGACTACCCCAAGCCCACCATCCATAGGCTAGGAGCTGGTGACTAGCACTGAAGGTGTATTCCCTAAAAATGGTAAGGCATTTCCTTCTAAACCTGTAAACACACGAAACCAAGAACACAGCAAGATACGAACTCAATTAAATTGATGAGTAAATAGAGTGAGTATAGAAAGAAAAAGGGGCCAGAATACAAGACCAACTAGAAATTACAAGAAACTAAAAGTAAAAATAAACTGGAATAGATCCTATTATCACTTGGAAAGGATCCTACCTAAATGGTAGGTATAGCTCTCGAATAGTCATCTCTACGGTTTGCCTCATCTATGGTCTTCCTCTGAGTTACCTCCAGTCCTGGTACTCTCATCTTCAGTCAGCGTTGTCTGTCGTCTGTACCAAACCCAATGAGGTGCAGGCAAAGACCGTACAGGGCTGAGTATAACGATACTCAGTAGGGACACCGAGACCCTCAAGTACTCACAAAATTCACCAAGGATAAACCAAAAATCATGTAAACCAGTGACAACCTTACATAGGTATATGCCCATACAAATACCTATTTTATAAAGTGTACCCATCTCTATCCTGAGGAAACACAGAGTCCAACTAAAAATCCCAAAGCACTATTGTACCAAAAAGGTAAGAACACCATGAAGGTAAGTACAACACAGGTACACCACATAGAAGAATACCACAAAGGTACTGACTCATCTCACTCCAAGTATAACTTAGGTACAGTAGTAGAGATGATTATATGTAACGGTTGAATCACCTTACTCTGTTAAGCGGCAGACCCATGAAGAATCCTAGTACCTCACCAGTATGTCATCAGAACCATATACGATCTTTAGGAGCTCACCCACATAGGACCGCTCGGTGCTGACCCACAGAGGTTCGCTCGGTGCTGACCCACAAAGGATAGCTCGGTTTTGACCCACACAGGATCACTCGGTGCTCACCCATACAGGATCGCTAGGTGCTGACCCACAATGGATCGCTCGGTGCTGACCCACATAGGATCTCTCGGTGCTGACCCACACATGATCACTATTAATTCTTCACATCACCGACTGCTACTCGGTTCCCAAACTAAGATTTCTCATCTCCAGGAGGATCCTCTTCTCAAGCCACTAGTTGATACTCCAACTGCCATGAAGTCCCAAGAAGTAGTAACCCAACGGACCGCCATGTCATAGGGTTCTCAACCTAATAGATAGAGAATCAATTGGACGCTCGGAATGTAAGTTATTATCCTTTTAGTCCCGATGGCTTCTTTGGATTCATGCTTGATCCAAAACGACCATATCCCAACTTTATTCAAATCTCAAGTGGGGTATATAAATGGGTCCATCTCTCTCCAAGGTTTATAGCACCATTGACAGTTTATCAAACAGAGACCTGGTGCCAAAGTTATGGTCGATAGAGAGAAAATCACGTAGCAGCGCGAGGCCGTGAGGGCGGCGCGGAGGCCGCGAGGCCATTGGACGGTGAGGCCACGGGGTCCACGAGGGTTGCGAAGCGGCGCAGAGGGACACGAGGTGGCGAGGCTACAAGGGGGTATTGGAGAGGCATGGAGGCCCATGGGGTGGCAAGGTCGCGAGGTGGCGTAGAGGGTTGCGGGGTGGCATGGAGAGTTGTGGGGTGGTGAAGCCGCGGGTCGGTGCAAGGCAGCGCAGAGGTGGTGATCTGGGGGGCGGTCATGGAGTGGCGGTCCACTACAGCTGGATGGATGACCCCCCGTCATCTCTGCATGGTGTGGTCGCATGCTACGCCTTCTCCAGCAGCCGGTTCAGCCGACCACTCTTCATTTGTCGCCTTCGTCGTGGCCGGTCCTGGTGTTGGGTGCAGTCCTCGAGTTCCACTGGTTCCAAACACTGCCACCGGTCACCGTCACCATCATGAAGAAAACACAAAAAAAAAATAAGGATTGAGGAGGGTTAGGTCCATGTTTGTTTGGATCATACCCTCTGTGTTAGGGCAGTAGCAAGCGGTTCAAGGGGAATGATTCAATGTGAGAGGAAAATTAACAATATTAAATTTAAAACACACCCCTACCTCAATGGTTCGGTTGAAGATTGTCCATGGTTGATACGGATTGGAATTTGTCGGTCTCGAAACATGTCTCCTCCAATGACTTCGGTGAGGAGAGGAAAAAGATGAAGTCGGTGACAACGTCATTTCCTCGATCGTCGGTTCGTTCATCGTGGGAGATCCTTAGACGGAGTTTGGAGAAAGATTCGTCGAAGCAGAAGGGTTCTTCATTGGAATTATTCGTTGGAGAAGATCTTCCACAAGTTCTCTCCTATCCTTTTCCAACACAGAAATTCTCTCTCCAAGGATGAGGTGATAAAAAAAATACGATTTAACATTTTAATTATTGGAACCATTAATTTTGTATCATTTAATTGGCATAATTAATCAGAGGGTGTGACATAATTAAAGTGGGGGGTGTTCAAGACACTTACCCAAATTTAAGTGGGAGGTTCAAGGGTCGGGTGGTCCCCGCCGTTGAATTCAAATATGGTGGGTTTAGGATTGGGTGGTCCCCATCACCATAACCTATGAGGGAGGCATTAGTTCAGGTGGTCGCCACCTTTATAACATCCACATGGGAGGTTTCAACAAAAATAAAAATGTTTATCATTTTTATTTTATTTTATTCTTCCACAAAAAACCCAAAATCTATCTTTCACCCTCGACTTACTGTGATCGAGGTGATAATCTCCTTAAGAAAATATTGGTGTTGTGAGTTTATTGGTGACCTTGGATTTCAATTCCTAGCACCGGTTAAAAAGTTACAAAACCTAATCGTGTGTTTACTGAACGTACCTAAAAACAAGTTCAGAAATTCATTCCGGGCACACCGAGCCTCGGAATCTTGTGCCATCAATTTTTGTGGACTCATAAAATTCCTATATAACAAAAAAAATTACCTAAATTTTTTGGATCTTTACATCGGAGGTCTCATGTCATTCTAAAACATGTTTTAATACATTTGGTAGTCCAATATTATTCAAGGGTAGGGTCTCCCTATGGGTAGCTGCAAGCTAGGTACCTACACGGATAGATCCAAAGTGATCCAAGAGTAGACTAAACACATGACTATCAACTCCCATTATTTAGGTATTTAACATACATGTCGATTTGACACAATCACAAAATATTTCACATATTTGATCAAATAGAAAAATAATATAGGGATTTGTTATTTACCTAAAACCATTACATGTCGATAAAATAACTCTTAAAAGGGAACACCAATGAAGAATAAAGGTGATATATATCATAAGGAAAACATAGATCACAAAAATATCATGAAAAAAACCGGATTCAATGGTGGTCAACATATCACACCATGATAATGGAGTATAGTAGATGAAAGTGAAAAAAATGAGAAGGAACTCACTAGTGATTAAACTCTAGAACTAGATGTCTAAAAGTGATGGAATATCTCTAAAATGTCCTATGGTCTTCTTAGTGTTTTAATGAGATTGATGTATAGTGGATTAAAATAAAATCTATTGAATACCATGTTTTTAAACAATTGATCTAATCATATTCAAAATGTAAACCACTTTCATGGTGTGAATTTAAAAATTATAATATTTGACAAAAATGGAGACTCATAGGGTTAAAATAACTCTAATTAAAAACATTTCAATGTGAAATAGTTTCTCACCATGTAATTGTTTCTTGCTCTGAACCAGTTCAAGGCATCTTCCCCACAATAGGTTCACATTGTGTAAGTCATTCATGATGTGAAAATTTATAGAAGATATTCCTCATCCAATCTTCTGTAGAAAGAACCTGAACCAACTTTGAAGCTTTCCAAACCAATGGAGAATTCATGTAAGCCCTTATACACATTTTTACCCAAAATTCATTAATATAAAAAACCATATATCTCTAAAAATTATGTTATTTTCCCTAGAAAAATCTCTTCATCCTAAAAATAAACATGACCACCATGGTTCAAAGAAAAAAATAAAACCAAACCAAAGTGGGTTCCACAAAAAATCAAGAGATACATACATAAAAAATTGCAGTATCTTCTAAACTCCCAAATATATAACAACTCATCTTAAATCTTATATAATAATCATTTAGGGGTCTTGACAAAAAAGTGTGGCTTACTATGCTCGCATATCAAATTACTGCTCCTAGGTCTCCTCTTGATCACTCTCATTCTTCCCTCACACTATAACTAGAGGTATGATATTTCCATTTAGATATTTTTGACCATGGTCCACAATCTGTATCATATTTTTCTCAAAGGAAACATCTACCCCAAGATCAATATCATCAATATTTACCATATGAGATGTGTTTTGATGATATCAATAAAGTTGAAACATGTGAATAAAATCAAAAATAATAATGTAGAACAATAGAAGTTCTAATTGATATGCCACTAGACTGACTGATTACACTATCTCAAGGAGCTTGAAAAAAAATAGATTCTCTCTTCCACAATTTCCTAAAATGGAATATACCAAAAATAGGTGAATCCCAAATGAAAAAAATAGAGACTCAAATCAAACTTCTTAGGTCATCTCCACTGGTTACTTTAAAATTTATTCCTTCTATATATAGCCACAAACTGCATCCTAGTAAAATTATACTTCATAGAGGTATCCTACATGACACTAGGTCCATTGGGCGATGACTCACCATCCTCTAACCAACAAAGAGGTGAATGTCCTAACCATCCATAAAAGGCCTCTAAATGTGCCATATATATCAAGTCATGGATTCTATTATCATATGAAAACTATACAAGTGGGATATGATACTCCCATGAACCATGGAAATCCAATACACATTCTTGTAACATATCCTCCAAAATATGAATAGTCTGTTTATAATGGTCACCTATTTATGGATGATAGGTTGTGATCATAAGAACATGTGATCCCAAATACTTATAAATAACATATCATAATTGAGGCAAAAAGTGGGGATATATACCTAAAACAATTCTCTTTATAACACCATGAAACTGAATTATCTCCCACATGTATGGACTTCCAAAATCATCAATATTGACGGTCTCCCTAATGGGAAATAAGAGGGATACCTTCATTATTTAATCTAATATCATCCATATTTCATTGTTCTTGTGAGGTTAACTTGGTAAACATTTCACTAAATCAATTGTGAAATCATCCCATATCCTTTTTTGAATGGGAAGAGGCTATAACAAACTGGCTGACCTCTATTCCTCAGCTTTCACATATTGATAGTGATGCATCATGCTCCAAAGAATACTACCTATTTGTTCATTCATATCCTCCAGTAATACCTATGAATATCATGATACATCATTATCATACATGTGTGTATTGACCATATAGAACTGTGAAACTCACTCATCGGCTCCTTGTGGAAGACCATGAGAACCTATATTCATCCATGGAAAAGTATAGTATTTCCACAACCAAGAGATAATTCAGATCATGTATCCATTCCATATATGTTTTCCCTTAGAGCTAATCCATCAGGATAACATAATTAATTAGTCTTTATCTTGTCCAAAACGATTGGCATAATATTTGTTGTTGTCAGAGCTACTTGTCCCTGGGAATTATGAACATATATATGTATGTCTTAAAAAACTTCCATCATCCTCCACTCATCACAAGTCTCTCACACTTCCTCCAGCATCACATTATTGTTTAAGTAATTAAAAATTAAATTTTCCTTTGTTAGTATATAATCCTTTTCAATATGAAATGATTTCGAATATTCAACTCACCTCCTATACTAAAGATTCATGTCTTATTGAGAATAGATGCTCCTAAGGTACTTATGGTCCAAGTACGCCACAATCCCCTGACCCAAAAGATAGTTACTCTCACATCTAATGGAATTCACCGCTTAAAAAAACTACATATCATGATTAGAATAATTCCTCTCATGCAATCTCATCTATCTGGAGATATAATCGACCAATCAGTCCCCCTATATCATAACTTCTCTGAGTTCAACTCAACATGTGTCATAGTATATGGTATATGACATAACTATAATATGTAAGGTGAATATTGGCATTGATGTTATCTTTCCCTTAGATTTTATGAAATCTCCCACAACATCATACTAAAAGTAAATTATCCCTTTCTTGGTTATCCCATACATCAGTGCTACCAGATAGGAGAAAAACATCACAAAGCACTAGTAATAACCATCAAAACCTAGAGAAATAAGAATCTCAAAGACATTCCTAGACTTCTCCCAAGACACCATGCCTGAAACCTTATTTGTGTCCACTAATACCCTATCCTCTTAGATGAAAGGACTTAATATGTTTTCATTATCATTCTAGAAACTAAAATATTTTAGTTTTTCATTAATCTAATGCTCTTTCAATGTACTCGATATGATGATAATATATTAGTCCTGATCATACAGTAAAAAAGAGTAAACTATGATTTCATCAGTAGAACCCAAAAAACCACTCTTGAAAAGGTTTAAATATTTGATTCATCAAGTCCATGAATATCTATAATGTGTTCATTAGACAGAACGACATCACTGTGAACTCATACAATCCATACCTTCTCTTAAAAGTAGTATGAAGTATGTATTATATTACCACTCGTAGTAATTGGTAACCTGATATCAAGTCAATGTTATATATAATTTTTTAACCTATTAGTTTATAAAATAGATCATTGAAATTTATTAGGGTATACCAGTTCTTGACCATCATTTGGTTGAATCTCTAATAGTCCACACACAAGTGTAAATTATAATCATTCAACTTGTAAAAAAGCTTGGGAGAACCTTAAGGTAGCGTATTAGGTCATATAAAACCCTTGGATTATAGATCATCCAACGGAACCATTAATTACTAATGCTCAATCAGATACATCATGTATGTTGGGATAGAAACTGACTCCTCTCCATACACCAACTCAATCGTAAACTTGGTCAACCGCTCCAGTGGTAAGTCATAGAACTAATCATGAAAAACCTCATGAAAATGGTATAAGACTAAAGGAAATGTATCCTACTACAATAAACCATTATCTATATTATTTCATTATATCTGTGTCAAGAAGAAGACCAATCATCACATAATTTTTCATGCATTACCATCCTTAAGATCCAACTCAACCTTGCAAAAATATCTTCTTACTTTTGAAGATAGAAATGTAACTATCTTCTAGTAACAGTCGATATGAGCATGGTATAGAACTATCCAATCCATACCATGAATAAAATTGAATTATATCATTTCCAAAACAGAAATATTTCCATGTAAATTATAACAGCTAAATTATAGTTAACAAGATTTATAATATTTTGACATTCTCTTAACGTACTCCCAATAGTTCGTGGATTTTGAAAACATAATCCAAACAATCCACAAATAAAACCACACTATTTTCTAAAAGATATAATATAAATGAATGTGACACTCTTATATAAAAAACACAGGTAAGTATATATAATATAAGAATCATATCTCTGGTGGTTAAAGGTCCTTCATACAAACTAGCAAAAGTGGATATCATATTTTTCATCTGACTTCCCCCTATACCCTAGGCTCTATTCTAAATCCCCATTATTTATCTCTATATATGTGGTTTCTATTCCTAAAATAGGTTAACACATCCCCTCCCACAACCTAAATTCCATGTTTAATGCCAGTATCTAGTCTGCTGATGGGAGTATGAGACCATTCGAGACTCTGGTACCTATCATAATCTCCTTTCACGACTCTACAACTGCATACAATATAAAAACAGTATTGATGGATAATAGTTCCACAAGAAGAACACTAAAATCCATGGTTTGTACACTAATATGACTTGGGGAAGAACATTCCACACTAATACCACTATAATGGAACATGGTCCTGAGATGGTTATCCAGTGCCTTGAATACACTTCCTACTATTTCCTTGGTGAAAATTTTCATAACGGTGCTTCTTTCCACAAGAATAATGGCTCCAAATTATCTTTTTTAAAATATACTAGCCATTATATAGGGCTTATGTCATATTCCATTATGTGATCATAGCCCAATCCAACACATTTAAAATTCTACCCAAGAGAAAAACGTTCACCTATGACATAACTCATCTACATAGGAATGCCTCACCCTGGATATCTCAATTTCATCTAAAGATAGTACAAGGCCCTACAAGTCATTGAAACTTCCTACATAGTCCATCACTGACATACACACCTTGGTCAAGTGCATGATTTCACAATAATCTCATCCTTCAATGTATCATGATAGAAGTGGATCAGAAAAATATCCTCAAAAGTCCTTATAGGATATATCCTTTGGATTTTGAGCCTTCTCTAAATTGTCCTACTCACTCTTGGATGGTCCACTAATCATGAATTAACAAAGTTCCAACCTTCTATTAATAGTTTTCTCATGATTCTTGAAGATCATTTTGACTGACTCAATCCATAACTCATCTACCAAGGGGCCTCCCTCCCTTGTGAATGTAGGTGGATGCTATAGATGGAACTCTCTCATCATCTCATATAGAAAGTTATGGTGAACACAATCTCCCTTTTAATGGATCACATGACCCCCAAAATTATGTTGCGAATATGAACATCCATATAATCCTCCATATCTATTTGAAGCTCTAGTTCACTTATGTAAGGAGTGTGCTGATTACCACTCTCCAGAATCTCAAATTTAAGACAATGGGGGGGGGGTATTTTCTATAAAAAAGAACAAACTCCATGGAGAACTAGATAAAAACATGGTCAAACTCAACAAGTAACAACAACAGAGAAATACTGGCATGTTTTCTCCATAAAAATTGCTTAAGAAGTGAATAGGGATGAAATAATAGTTATTTTATTTCATTTATCAAATATTACAGGGATCTCAATTCATAGTTCATATAGGAAAATATATCACATGAAATAAAGGTGTCCCTATCATTAATAATGAATACAGATATATATATCACTATTTTCATATAATGATTCATCCATAATCATCATATTCTATACCGGGACATGAGTATAAATAATAAAAATAATAATGTCACATGACATGTGAATCACTCAAGGGGAAATAATATCTACTATAATAAGAAAACATCAAGGAACAATAATTCCATCCATGTCCACTTAGATTTCCCCCATACATGGTTTAGCTACTCCCACAAACAAGATCATTACCAAGTCCAAACACAACCTAGTCTTCATTCTACCTTTCCAAATAGAAAATCCATATAAAGAAAAATATAATCTCTTCTAACACAACTTTTTGTCAAACTCTAATCATGAACTCTATCACATGGACAAACCAGGTTGTTTACTATAATGAAAGCATGAATACCTTTACACCAAATTCTATAAACTATAACTGGGGTGCATATAACATACTGGGAATACAATACCACTGGTATAGAGTTAAAATATAATAGAAATAAAAAAATACCAGATTGAATGAAATAAAATAAATATTATAACACATTAGATGAACCAAACCATAAATTTCAACTGTCAAATAAAATTATAATAATAAAATAATGTAATGAAAATATTTTTTAACATCCCAAGCTTCCATGGTACGCTTCTCTTTGAATAATAAAGCAGCATGTGTTTTTTGCAACCTCGAGTTCTAACACACCGCGACCAATCAAAGTAGCTGTTATGAATAATAATACCAACTTTTTGAAATTATATAAATTTTATATTTCATAATGGACTTAATTTTTGTATTCAAGATATCAAAATTATCCTATGTTGAATTTTTGGTATTTTTCCGAGAACTTCCAATTTTTGATGAATAGTGAAAAATACTTAAAAAAACATTTTTAATCAAAATAATTTATAGAGATAGATTATACTATTGAGTGGTTTTAAACTATAATTAGAATATTATTTTACCATTTTATCCAATGGTGGACATTATAATTAATTTCACTTTGAAATTGGACATAAACAATTGTCAATCTTTGGATTGATATTGTTTCTTAAAACCACGTTATTTGTTTTGACAACGAAAATTAATTATAAAATTAATTAATGAAACTTATATGTTTTTAATTTTTAAAAATATACATAATTTTTGAATTTGTAATATCAATTATAGCTTAGGGTGGATTTTTGGTATTTTTCTGAAAATCTTCAATTTTTGATGAATAGTGAAACCACTAAGTGGTAGTTAAAAAACAGATTTTCTGTTTAAATAAAAATTTACCAATTTTGGGAATTAAATTTCAAAAATCCTTCATACATCATTATCATTAGAAAGTTAAATGTGGTTCAATGGTATTAAAATAATTTTTGGTGAATAGTAACTTTTAAGTTCTATTAATCGCGATTAATGGTAATTAGTGTAATTTTCGGTTAATATAATGTTATAATAATTTGAAATTACCTTTACACATGTCCTACTATTATTTTATGAGTCATGGCCGTCCAAGACAATCCATGGGTCAACTTTGGGACCCCATGGAGCCACTTGGGTAAGAAAATGACATTAATAACTTTTTATTTAAAGTAAAAATAAAATTGTCACAAACATGTGTTGTTTTACTAAAACAATTATTACATGGGGTTATATAAGTTAAAATTTCTAATATAAATATTCATTGGAAAGATAAAAATATTTACTACATCATGTTAATTGTTTTTATAATTTTTAGGAATTAAATAAATAAATTTATTTATGACACCATGATGATGCAGCGATTACCTCATTAATGAACAATTTAAATAAAATGAAAAGATAAGGTAAAATATAAGACTTACACTTTTCAAAAACCTATTGGATGAGTATATTTAGAAACCTTATCACCTTATCCTCGAAATATATAATTTTGGTACCTTTAAAATTCGATACACATTATATAATAATGTAACATTTTATGACTTTCCAAGAGTGCCCCTCCTCTCCTCTTATAAAAGGCCCCCACCTCTACCACCTTATTCACACCATAAAAGCCATTTGGAACGGCCAACATCTACCCAAATACTATCTTAACTTCTATATCTTACTCCTAGAAGCCTCAATTTGGGCTGAAGTCTTCCCAAGAAAGCCTTTGTCTCAAATCAAAAAGATTTACCCGATTTTAAGGTAATGTCTTCTCTTATGTTCTTTTGTTTTATTTTGCTTCTCCAACCCCTTAAACTCTTTTTATTACTTTATTTTGTAACAAAACCAGTATATTAAATATACTATGATGTTTTTATGAGAATTATTTTATTTAAACTTACACATACCTTTGTCTAATGGTTAAAGAACATACTGTTTCTGTGGGTGGAAAATTACTGCCTCACGAAATGATGATTGTTCAATCTTCTTTTAACACCTTTTATGATGGAAATTAATATGTCACTATATTTATTTATGATATATATTATGTTTATGTTTTACTTATGCTTCTGTATTTTTCATTTATGGAATGCATTTATGATTTCCATTATGGGTAAACGTGATAATTTTATTTTAGGAAGTGCGAACTACCGCCCCCTCAAAGTGATTTGAATCGTTAATGCCATATGTGGGATGTGTAAAGAATGGAGTAAATGATATTATATATGATATTATACTGAAATTATAATATAACTTTATATAATTATTATTTAATTCCATTAAATACGAGATAAAAATTAAAGTAGCATTCATGCGTACGTATGGCTTACCGTCTCCATGAACGGTGCATTTCATTTCATACCTCTAAATGTTATGTAATATTATAAATGAATTTTAATAATGGATATATATGATATATATGATATCAAAATCATAAATATAATTTTGGATATAATGGATATTTTACCACATAAACAACTTGTAATTATAAGAAGTTTATTTTTGACTCAAGTACCAAAGATTGACAAAACGACCGTTATTAACTTAAATACTTACATAATGTTCATAATATGGTAATAAGTGATATAAAAGGAATAATTAACTTGAAAAAGGTTCTTAAAAAAGTAGAAATTTACTCTAGTTTATTATTTAGGATATTAAATAATGATCGAGTCAAGTCAGACATGAGGTAAGGGACTTTGTCTCAATCTCCTTTCATTGAGGCATATTTTGTTTTATACACAACATTTTTTCATACGGTGTATAAACCCCTTTCACTTTGATGCTGATTCAAAAGGAATCTTTTTATAAGAAGTGTTTTACTAAATGAAAAAAAAGAATTTTTTTGTCGTACTTATGCGGTGACAATGTCTTCTTTGCCGCCATGACCATTATTTGAGTTTCGGCTTCCTCTATAAGCCATAACTTTTTTTAAATGAAAAATAAATACCATGTTTTAATTTTCATTTATTTTGGTATTGAAAATGGTTTTGATACTGTTTTTTATTATATCAATGTGTTGTATTGATATCTTGTGATTGAAATGTGGAAATGTTATGTTTTCTTTTATGCATGTTTTATGTGATACGATTATGTTATGGTTTATGATATGTTTAAGCCTTTTTATATAAGGAATTCATCAGACTTAATAAGTGATGGGTGGATACTTCTATATCTCCTCAATGCATTGGTAGGTCTCATGAGACAAACTACTGTCTTGGCCCGAGGCCTTGACAAAATCTTATTTGTAGTCTTGGCACGAAGCCTTCGCTACGTGGTTATGATAGTCTGGCATTTTGCATTCCATCATTATGAAATTTGTTGTTGATATTGCATGTAATTATACGACTAGTATAATATCAATGTGAATAAGTAAATGGCATTACATAATTTTATTTTTGCCATATTATGCTGAAGTTCAAGTTTAAAAGGCTTTTTTTAGTTATACATTGCCTTAAATGTTTATGTTTATTTATGAAAGTTTCCGCTATATTGTTATCCTTAGTGAGCATCTGAGCTCACCACTTTCTATGTTTTATTTTCCCTGGATGTGAAGAAATATTTTATGACTGACCTGCAGGGATAGTCTAAAGGGGATATGAGTGTGGAATATGGAGACTATGATATTGTAATTTTTCACTTTATGAGGTAATGTAACGTTTATTAATGTATCTATTGTTTCCAAGGCTACTAAACTAATCGATCTTCTGATACTTGATCTTTTGTGATCATGCCAATGTTACGTAATAATGCACTGACTCTGGGTAACTGGGTTCGGGGTGTTACAGTTGGTATTAAAGGCAGTGTAGTACTAACCTTGGAAGCTAGATTTAGAAAAACTCTGATTAGAGCACATAGCCCTAAGATATACTTTGGGGATTAGTATAGAAGAACTTCCTAGAATTTTGGTATTATAGAGATTTTGTGAGATTTATACTGATCACAAGAGTTTGAAGTATATTTTCTCACAAAAAGAACTCAACATGAGGCCAAAGAGGTGGCTTTAATTACTCAAGGATTATGATTTCATGATATACTACCACCCAGGGAAGGAAAATATGGTGAAAGATGCTTTGAGCAGAAAAGATCATAGAGTTTTGAACAATATGAGAATTGAAAGGGATCCTTTTTATGGATCTATTGATGATGGACATGGGAATAACTATGGAAGGTGAAACATAACTTCTTTTTAAAATGGTTTCTAAACCATATTTACTAGAATAGATTAAGAGTTCTCATACCGATGATGAAGAGTTTCAAAAGAAGATTAATGTTGTGAAAGATGGGAGATTGAGTGACTTTGTGTATGAAGATGGAATTTTGAAATTTGGGAAGAGACTTTGTCTTTCTGATATAGCTGGTCTAAAAGGGGGATTATTAGATGATGATCATAGTTCCAATTTCTCTATACACCCTGGTAGTAGTAAGATGTGTAAAGATTTGAAGGAACATTTTTTGTGGGACAACATGAAGAGGGAGATTGCTGATTTTGTGTCAAGATGCATGTTTTATCAACAAGTGGAAGCTGGTTGGAAACCTCCTCGAAGAGTTATGCAACCTCTTCCCATACCTAAGTGGAAATTGGATAATATTATGATAGTCTTTGTCATGGGACTACCAAAGAATCTTAGAAGGAATTATGAAATATGGGTCATTGTTGATCATCTTACCAAGTCAGCACATTTTCCTGTTATAAGAGAAGATTTACCTCTTGAACGTTCAACAAGACTGTGTATTAACGAAGTTGTAAGACTTCATGGAGTACCCCTATCGATTTTTTCGGATCGTGATCCCCATTTTACATCAATATTATGGAAAATTCTTCAGAAATCTCTGGACACTGAACTTTGTTTGAACACTGCTTACCACCCTCAAACAGGTGGACAATCAGAACGGACTATTCAAACCATAGAAGACATGTTGAGATCATGCTCACATGACTTTCAGGGTATGTGGGATCAATATTTACCTCTGGTATAATTTTCCTATAACAATAGCTTCCATTCAAGTATTCGGATGGCACCATATGAAGCGTTATATGGAAAGAGGTGTCGCACACCAACCTGTTGGGATGATGTTGGTGAAAGAAAACTTATATGACCAAAACATGTTGAGGAAACGATGTAAAAGGTTAAGGTAATCCAAAACCACATCAAATCAGCTCAAAGTAGGAAGAAGATCTATGCCGATAACTAAAGGAAGGATTTCGAATTTCATGTAGGAGATCATATTTTCTTGAAGGTATCTCCATGGAAGGGAGTTATACGATTCGGTTAGAAGGGAAAATTAAGTCCTAGGTATATCGGACCATTCGAAATTCTAGAACGAATTGGGGTTGTAGCTTACCATTTGGAAATGCGTCCAAGTCTCTCTAAAGTTCATGATGTGTTCCACGTATCACTGTTGAGAAAATGCATGCCTGACCCAACACATGTACTCACCTATGAGTAATTAGAACTGTAATCCGATCTATCTTTTTGTGAGGATCCTGTTAGGATTCTGGATAAGAGAACAAGTACTGAGAAACCAGACGACTCGTCTGGTCAAAGTTCTATGAAGGAACCATAATATGGAAGAGGTAACGTGGGAACCCAAGGAAATTATGATGTAGAACCACCCAAGTATTTTTTGCAGTAATATTATAGAAATTTCGAGGATGAAATTAGTTGAAGGAGGGGAGAATGTAACTCCCCAAGCTTCCATGATACGCTTCTCTTTGAATAATAAAGCAGCGTGTGTTGTACACAACCTCGAGTTCTAACACACCGCGACCAATCAAAGTAGCTGTTATCAATAGTAATAACCACTTTTTGAAATTATATAAATTTTATATTTCATAATGGACTTCATTTTGTGATTCGGGATATCGAAATTATCCTATGTTGAATTTTTTATATTTTTTCGAGAACTTCCAATTTTAGATGAATAGTGAAAAATACTTAAGCAAACATTTTTAATCAAAATAATTTATAGTGATAAATTATAATATTTAGTGGTTTAAAAGTATAATTATAACATAATTTTACCATTTTATCAAATGGTGGACATTAGAATTAATTTCACTTTGAAATTGGACATAAACAATTGTCAATCTTTTGATAGATATTGTTTCTTAAAAACAAGCTATTTGTTTGACAACGGGAATTAATTATAAAATTAATTAATGAAACTTATTTGTTTGTAATTTTTTAAAATAGAAATCATTTTTGAATTCACAATATCAATTATAGCTTAGGGTGGATTTTTGGTATTTTTCTGAAAAACTTCAATTTTTGATGAATAGTGAAACCTCTAAGTGGTAGTTAAAAAACTGATTTTTCATTTAAATGAAATTTTTCTACTTCTGTGAATTGAATTTAAAATATCTGATATAAATAGTTGTCATTAGGAAGTAAAATTTGGTTCAATGGGATTAAAATAATTTTTTGTGAATAGTATCTTTTAAGTTCTATTAATCACGATTAAAGGTAATTACTGTAATTTAAGGTAAATATAATGTTATAATAATATGAAATTACCTTTACACTTTTCCTACCCTTATTGGATGAGTCATGTCCGACCAAGAAAATCCATTGGTCAACATGGGGACCCCATGGAGCCACTTGGGTAAGAAAATGACATTAATAACTTTTTATTTAAAGTAAAAATAAAATTGTCACAAACATGTGTTGTTTTACTAAAATAGTTATTACTTGGGGTTATATAAGTTATCTTTTCGACTCTAAATATTCATTGGAAAGATAAAAATATTTCTTACATAATGGTAATTTTTTTATAATTTTTAGGCATTAAATAAATAAATTTATTTATGACACCACGATGATAAAGCGATTAAATCATTAATAAAAAATTTAAATAAAATGAAAAGATAAGGTAAAATATAAGACTTAAACTTGTCAAAAACCTATTGGATTAGTAGATTTAGAACCCTTATAACCTTATCCTAGAAATATATATTTTTGGGACCTTTAATATCTGAAACTCATTATATAATAATGTAACATTTCATTAGTTTCCAAGAGTACCCATCCTCTCCTCTTATAAAAGGCCCCCACCTATACCACCTTATTCACTCCTTCAAATCCATTTTTCTTGGCCAAACTCGTCCCAAATACTCACTCAAATTCCCTATATTATTCCTAGAAGCCTCACTTTGGGCATAAGTCCTCCCAAGGAAGCATTTGGCTCAAATCAAAAAGAGTTTTCTGATTTTAATGTAACGTCTTCTCTTATGTTCTTTTGTTTTATTTTTCTTCTTCAACCCCTTAAACTATCTTTATTAATTTATTTTGTAAAAAAACTAGTATCTTAAATATACTAGGATGTTTTGATGATAATTATTTTATTTACACTTACACACACCTTTGTCTAATGGTTAAAGAACATACTGTTTCTGTGGGTGGCAAATTGCTGCCTCACAAAATGATGATTGTTCAATATTCTTTTAACACCTTTCATGGTGGACATTAAGGTGTAGCTATATTTATTTATGATATATATTATGTTTATGTTTTCCTTATGCTTAGTTATCTTTCATTTTTGGCATGCCTTTATGATTTCCATTATGGGTGAACACGATAATTTCATTTTAGGAAGTGCGAACAACCGCCCCCTCAAAGTGATTTGAATCGTTAATGCCATATGTGGGACGTGTAAAGGATGGAGTAAATGATATTATATATTATATTATATTGGAATTATAATATACCTTAATATCATTATGATTTCATTCCATTAAATACTAAATAGAAATGAAATTAGTGTTCATGCGTACGTACGACTTACCATCTCCATGAACGGTGCATTTCAATTCTTACCTCTAATTGTTATGAAATATTATAAATGCATTTATATACAGGATATAGATGATATATATTATATCTAAATCATCAATATAATTCTGGATATAATGGATATTTTACCACATTAATAACTTGTAATTATAAGAAGTTTATTTTTGACTCAAGTACCAATGATCGACAAAACGACCACTATTAACATAAATAATTAAATAATGTTCATAACATGTTAATAAGTGATATAAAAGGATTAATGATCTTGAAAAAGGTTCTTAATAATGTATAAATTAACACTAGTTTATTATTTAGGAGATTAAAGAACGATCGAGTCAAGTCAGACACGAGGTAAGGGACTTCGTCTCAATCTCCTTTCATTGAGGCATATTTTGTTTTATACACAACATTATTATATATAGTGTATAAACCCCTTTGAAATTTACATTTATTCAAAAGGAATATTTTTATACGAATCGTTTTACTAAACAACAAAAAGGAATGTTTTTTTTCATATGTATGAGGTGACAACAACTTCTCCGCCATCGTGACCATTATTTGAGTTTCATCTTCGTCTACAAGCCATGACTTTTTTTAAATGAATAATAAATACCATGTTTTACTTTTATTTTATTTTGGTATTGAAAATGTTTTTGATAATGTTTTTTATTATATCAATGTGTTGTATTGATATCTTGTGATTGAAATGTGGAAATGTTATTTTTCCTTTATGCATGTTTTATGTGATACAATTATGTTATGGTTTATGATATGTTTAAACCTTTTCATATAAGGAATGAATTGGACTTAATAGGTGATAGGTGGAGCCCAATATAGCTCCTCGATGCATCTGCAGGTCTCATGAGACAAACTAGTGTCTTGGCATGAGGCCTTGAAAAAATCATATTTGTAGTCTTGGCATGAGGCCTTGGCTACGTGGTTATGATTGTCTGGAATTATGCATTCCATCATTATGAAAGTGGTTATTGATATTGCATGTGATTATTTGACTTGTAGAATATCCATGTGAATAAGTAAATGGAATTACTTCATTTTATTTTTTCCATATTATAATTAATTTCAAGTTTAAAAGTCTTTTTTTAGTTATACATTGCCTTAGATGTTTATGTTTATTTATGAAAGTTTCCGCTATATTGTTATCCTTACTGAGCATCTGAGATCACCCCTTTCTATGTTTTATTATCCCAGGATGTGAAGAAATATTTTATGACTGACCTGCAAGGATAGTATAAAGGGGGTATGGGTGTGGACTATGTAGACTATGTTATTGTAATTTTTCACTTTATGATGTAATGTTACGTTTATGAATGTATCTAGTGTTTCAAAGGCTACTAAACTAATAGGTCTTCCGAGACTTGATCTTTTGTGATGATGCCAATGTTACGTAATAATGCACCGACTCTGGGTAACTCAGTTTGGGGAATTACATATTCAATGAGACTAAAATTCATGATATGATTCATATATATAGAATACAATGTTGACCCAAATAAAAACAAAAAATCTCTTGCCCTGAACTCCAAGTCGATCACATCTCCAAAATCCAACCCATTCAACAAGCAATAATCAACAACAATATACATTTCCCGTGTCCAAAACTACATCCATGTAATCTGATTGAGTATAAAAATGTGTCTGGAATAGGGTGTGATTAAAACTAATCAGGATAACACCATCATGTCTAAACAAAACAAGTCTGATAGTAAGTGCATGAAATAAATATATAAACATGAGTGTTAATTAATCAATTGATACAATAAAGTAATCATCCGGCTTTGGCACTAGGCTAATATATCTATAATCATATAGCTTATTCATTCTAGACATAACCATAAGTCCATGAAATTATTAAATTACCATGAAAATACCTATATATAAGCAATTGAACATATCTAGGTCAAGCCCTCAATATAGTCATTTTAGCATAATTGCGTCAAGACCTATATTAATTACAACATAATAGGGACAAGACCTGTAGATAAGCATTAGAACATAACCAGGCCAAGCCCCCTAAGTATTAGAGTATAATTTTTCCAATCCTTATATATTATAATTTTAGTCTAAAACTAGTCCCAGTCCTCGATATATTTATTAAATCATGATTGGAAACATAATTCATAACAGAAAAAATGACAAAATATAACATCATAAGGCATAAAGGTCAATCCAGGCAATTACTATTTGTATTTCAATTACACATTCATTTATCAAATTATATATTATTTGTTTCATGTCAACGTATAGAATAATCACATATCAAATTCTCACCAATCATTCTAGTAGAAAGTAATTTTACATGGTGAATCTATAACAAGAAATCACCTGATATCTCATGTCATGATGAATCATATTTTAATCCATTAGATCATTCATTATTGTTCAAGGATAGTATCACCCTATGGTTAGACTCAAACCAGGTCTCAACACTAATGGATCCAAGTTGATCCAAGGTGTAGACCAGACACCTGATTATTATCACCAATTATTCTTTTAGTTAACATGCATACTGAGTGGGTGCAATCACATATTATCAAACTCACTTAATTAAATAGAAATGGGTCATATTTTATTATTCTATACCATAAACCTGTATCTATCTATAAAGAAACACTATCAATAGGGAATTCCAATGAATAAAAAAGGTGAAGGTGATTACAAGGAAAAACTAGATCACACAAATTTCAAGATCAAAAACCAATTCAATAGCAGTCAAGGGATCACACCATGATAATAAAGAATAGATGAAGGAAGGGGAAAACCTAGGTAAAGGAACTAACCCAAGATTAAATTATAGATCGAGGTGTTCGAAAGGTAAGTAATTTCTCTAAAATATACAAGGGTTTCCCTAGGGTTTAAAAAGAAGGATTCATATATGATGATAATAAAATCATATTCATAGAGTGGTTTAAAAGAACTAGTATCAATATATTCATAACATGAACCCCTTTCATGATGTGAATTTTTTGATTTATATGATATGTGGAAAATAAAATCGCCTCAGGTTAAAATATCCCCATTCACCCCCTTCACAACATAAACCATGTTCATGGTGTGTAAAATTTTTATGCTCTATACTAGATTATGGAATAATCCTGACAACAGGTTCATGTCATGTAAACCATTCATGATTTGAAATTTTCTAGTAGAGAGTTCATAGTTCAAATTCTATTGGGGGAACTTCAACCCCCATTGAAGCTTTCTAAACAAAATAATAACTCTCATGATCCCTTTGACACATTTGTACCAAAAATCCATTAATTCAGACAAACATACAACCCAAATGATTGGGTCAATTTCCCCATCAAAAGATCTACATCCATAAAAGACACTCAACCACAACGGTTTAAAGAGAAAATAAAACCAAATCAAAATAGGTTCAACCAAAACTCAAGATAGGGCTACCTGGGAAAAGATTATATGTTACATAAACTATTTTTAATAATATTTAAAATAGTTTTCAAACTATATAATGTTTAAAAATTATAATATTTTAATAGTTTTCATGTAATTAGTAAAACATTTATGGTTTATTATGACTTTATTTGGTTTCGTTATATTTAAGTATATTTAGAAAATTGTATATTAATTTAATACATTCCATTTGAATTCTATTTAATTCCATTATTAATGGATTAGTTTAGTTTATTTTTAATCGACTCAATATAGGTCAAGGTAGTTGAGTTTTAATAATTTCAAATTTTTATCTATTTCATGTATTTTTTGATGTTGATGATTTTTATTTGGAGTATATCATGTCATTTTAGTTTTACATGATATGGTTGAGTTCTTCCATAATATATCCCCTTCATGACAATTTAATTGTTAAATATTAGTTAAATTTTATTCAATTCACATTGGTTTGATTCGTTTGGAGTCATATATGGTGTGTGGTGTTTGATTTAGTTTTTTTCATTTATATTAGTACCTAATTAACATAGTTTTATGAGAACAATTGATGTTGTATATTTTTCTCCAACATAGGTTTTCACCCTAATGTATGTACATTCCTTATAACATCATTATTTATTATTTATTTTTGAATATACCAAAAAAATAAATTGAAATAATAACAAACAACGTATTATTAAAAATCATAATCAATTTACAGTCATAAAAAATATATTTCAATAATACCTTGAAATCATCACTCATTCTATAAATAATCATTTCTCAATATTTTTTTATTTTAAACACTTTGAGTGTTGGTATATCAGATAAATTTAATCCTACTCTAGAATTCCATCCATTATATATCTCATGCTTATATGATCTCTATTTCTCATCTAATTTTATCAGTCATTCATCCCTCATAGCTTCAACATCATGAAATCTATAGTGAAGATACTACAAAAATATTAAATCATATAAATAAATGTTGATAGAAAATTTAGTCTAATAAATTTTCTTACCCATATTTGATCCCATGATGTATCATTTTTTTCATTATCAAAGTTTCACTAGGAAATAGGTTTCATGAGATTGGTGTTATGATAATTGGAAAGAATCACAATAAAACTAAATTTTCCCCCAAATTTTACCTATCATTTGACTGTCTTCGGTATACTCAACCATCACCTAATTCTGGTAGTTCCACACTTCACAAATTTGAGTCCACTCATTCAACCTAATATTGGTAGATCCAATAGTTATAAAAAGAGAAAATATTAAATTAACTCATATTATATTAACAAGAATTATTATTACAAAATATAGTAGGGTTTTAAACATAATCCTATGAAAGAAAGATAAATGGGAATTTTTGGATCCCTAGGTTATTAATGATCAATATACTATATAGTTACAAAGAGTCCAATGTATACTAAGGATTATCTGAATGTATGGACTCTGTTCATTCTTGAGGTATGGATTCCTTACCTTCAATAAATTTTTAGTTTAAATATTTGAATGTGGCCTAATGAGAATGTCCTTTGAGATTATGTGGGTTCTAGGGGTGTGAGGGACTGGTATGGATCCTAAAACCCAAGGTTCCAAGTTAAATAATCCTAGAAAATGGTTAGTTACAACCATGAGGGGCAGGAGACATGGTTAGGTATAACTATTTTAGACTAGATAGTGGGGAAGGTATATGCCACAAGGTTATAGAAAATCATTTGATTTGGGGTGTATGACCATGTAGTCATGTCTGCAATTTTGTTAGTGATGTTCTTCATGGTATGGGAATTGTTAGTAAAAACATGAAAAAAACCATGTGTGGTGCCCTTTACCTATAATAGATCATGCATTGTTAGTTTAGAGTTTAGAAAACATGCGAACCTATAATTTAGGAAAAATTACAAAAAAACCTTATTAAAATATATATGTGACCCAATTTTTTATTTCACCTCCCGTATTGAAAATCCCTCCATTTGGAGCACTTCTAAGGCATCTAAAGTACTAATTGAGGTATCTTCTCTTTTGGATCTCTAATTTGTGAATTTTTTTCTTTTTGTATCCACATTGGTATGATTTCGAATCATTTTTATTCATCCCTGATTTTATTTGGTAACAATTATGCTATTTAGGTTAAAGATAACTTTCTCTATTATTGTGTTCTTCGTACATTATTTGATTTCTCTCCTAATCAATATTGAATTAGGAGCTGATAATAGATGAGCAGTCAACTAAAAACCTACAGTTGGTTGTCTTTTTTCCTTCTGTGAAAAGACAATGTGTTTATATATTCCATTGTGATGCATGCTCAATTAGAAGGCATTCCATCAAAATGAATTTAGAACCCCAAATTAAAATGATATGTATAGTCCATTAAATTAAAGATGTTGTTAATGAATGTTTCTTGGTAGATCACCTTGATTTGAACCCAAACCTTGGATGTTTTGGATATTTTAAATGGGGAAATTTTATGGAATATGAAATTGGGCCCATTTTTAGATTCCCTTTACCCTTTGTTACGTGATGTTGATTTTGATTTGTCAATTGATGTTGAATTGTGAATTGATATGTGAAATGCATTATGATATAAATTATAATTGAATTGTTCAATGCGGAGTGATGATATGACCAATCCCTTGTCCTTTACATGTAATATATTTTTATGCTTCAGATTCTATTATAAATGTATTTCCCACCTGAAGTATATTAATGGAATGACTTATAAGCTTTGACAATGCATGAGTTGTCTTTGAGGAGATATTAAATTGAAATGTTATTGGTGACAAACTTGATACATTAATTGGTTTTTTAGTGTTATTTAATTGATTGAATTCTTATATTACATGGGTGAGACATGGATTTCCGTTATAATTTCATAGACTAACTCAATTATGTTGTACCTTGTATATGCCTGAGTGATACTTGGACTCCCTAGTAGACTTCCAAAGATGGAATCTAAGGCTTGAATATTATATGCTATGTTATAATTTGAATACAAATGGAATTCAATGGATGAAAGCAATGTGAATTTGATCAGTATTCCATGGGTGAGACTTGGGCTCCCATAGTAGACCACCAAGGGTGAAATCCAATGGAAAAGAAATTATGCAATGGTTAGAGTGATACTTGGCATCTGTTTGATCATCATGGATGATCTAGTAGGTTGTTGGTTAATATTATACCCTGGGTGACACCTAGATTTTAAAAATAATGACCTTTATTGATGGTCTTAGGTTATAAATTTATTAATGAATGAAATGATTTATATGATGTATCTACCAATATAAATCAAAAACATGGATTTATAATTTGTTTATACATTATGGATGAACTATTTAGAAATCCAGTGATCATTATATCATTGGGGATGTGAGTATATGTGTTGTGTCTCAAGACTTATTGATTAAACAAAATTAAATGGTTAATTAAACTTGGTTATAAATGAAACAATTCTGACTATTTATTCAGATACTTCTTTCTTAATTAAAATTTTCTAAATGTATTGATATAAAATGATAACTGGGACCATTATAGGATGTTTACTTTCAGAACAACCTTTACTTGTTAAATTAATACATGCACACTATATATTATATAACCACTAACTTGTTAGAAATTGAACTATTTTGGTTTCCTAATGGGATTTAGACTCACATCCTACTTGTGCCACCTTGGGTACCTGAATAGACTATATGATTGCCTGTATAGATTTTGGAATGTGACCTGATATATGTTCCTTATTTATTCTTAGGAGTAAGGGAGCATGGGATTGAGCTGAGGCTCATGATGCTAGCTAAAATAGTTTTTGCCCTTTTGTAATATTGTTCTACATATTTTACATCTTCCATATAAATCTATTTTGGATATTTTGTAAAGACAGATGAGATGTATCGCCATCATTATATATGATCTTATTTTGGTGTTGTTATCTATTCCTTCTGGTTATATATAAACTATTTGATTTACTACTTATGATATGTATCTTTTATTCTCTTTATGTTGTGTTATACTCAGGTGTTGAGGGTATAGTCTCCACACAGACACACCTAGGCCCTCACTACTAGTCTGCAACCTCTAGAGTTTTGGGAGATGTGCTTGAGGCCATGTGGTCAATTGGACTCAGGGAAATATTGATCATTACTCTAAAACGTTACAAAGCTATGTCAATGAATTATTTTCTAGTTTTATTTATTTTTTAACTATAATAGAAAATGATTAAAAAATGGTGTTTGGTAATGATTTTTTCTTGTACATATCTATCTCGTGTATTAGAAAAATCCAAAATTTCATTAAATTAAATAGATTTTCTCGATTTTGATGATTTCAATAGATTTGATTCCATTGTTGGGTGATTCACTTGATTTTGGATGTTATTATTGTTATAGTCAGGGGTTCTATTTTTTCATCCTGAATATATAAGGGTATTCCATCTCATTGATCATTTTAGGCACTTTATTGGAATCACCTCCCATGAATTGTTCCATGCGATTTAAGAATCATTACTTATTGTATGTTTTTGTGATAAGTTATGTTGTATATATATACCTATTGGTGTGATAGGTATCTTGAAATGTGTTTTTTTGTAAATTAGGTGGATGCCAGACTTAGTTTCCTATGGTGTATATCTCTCATGAATAAAAATTTGGTGAACAATTTGGTTAAAACTAATTAAAGTGAATTTGATATAAATGTGAAATGAATGGAAATGGAATAAAAATTGAAACTAGTCATATTAGAGAACTTGACCAATACCCGACTGTAGTAGTGGGTTGTAGGTAGTATATCTTGATTATATATGATATGTACAATAAAAAGACCTGACTAATGAAGAAGGTAGAGGGTTGTGTTCTTATATAGGATGTCATGTACCTGTCCTATTGAAATATATGTGATTTTGAGATGAAAACATTGATAATGATCTTGAACTGAGAAATGTGTTTAGAATTGTAGTGGCAATCTACCATGGAGATCTCGAGTTATACACCAAGAGAGTGGCGATGATCACACTATGATGGTGGTGGGACTTAGACTTCAATGGATTCTCCAATTGTGCCAATTGTTCTATAAGTAGTTGTGCCAGACATATGTGTTCGGGCATAGTTCCTTTGTTGGTCTTTTATCTATATATACACTGTTAATGGAGAACTGTGACTAGAATCAACTATGGTAGTGTAGACAGGTGAGTTCCAGTAGCAGTATCCATCAACATTTTTGGGGGATGGAGGACTATAGGATATGGAGTCATGGATAGAGGCCATGCTATCTATCTTCACGAACCTAGAGAATCCTCATGAGGGGAGGATAAATATCTCTATTTATATAATGTGTGATTCTTCCAGAAGATGGTGGGATTTCGTAAATCATACATAAAATCATCGAGAGATGGTATGGATTTAATTTCATATGTCCTTCAATGATTTCTTCTCTCTGTAGATGTTGTTGGCCGATAGGTCCTGGTAGTTTTTGAACTTGGACATGGAGTTATATTATATAGGGATTATTAGGCCAGTTTTACTAATATCTAGCACTTCACACCTATTCTAATGGGTGACATTTTATCTAAATCTAGGTGATTCAAGGATTATATCAATTATTAAATCCCATTGCACATAAATTTATTTCAGTTGACTAATATTTATATAATAGTGAATCGGTCTATTATTGTAGAGCATAACCTGTGAGTGTTTAGGGTGTGATATAGGGTGATTTGGCATCATGAACATGTTCTTATTTGAATGGTAATATGAAGAATCATCTAGAACTCCCACACTGTGATATTAGTATCTAGAAAAAAAACTCTTGAAGCCCAGTGAGGTGGTACCAGTGAAGTAGGATGGGACATATGATCCCGTATTGTTTGAGGGACCTACTCAAATATTGATCATGACTCTAGATGGATCATTTATAGTTCTTCTTCTGAAATTATCCTCTGGAATCTAGGGAGAGAGGTTCAGTATTGACTCCAGGTTTAGGAGCAGGGTTAGAAGCTTCTCATCAGTCAAGGGCTGGAGTAATGTTAGCCTATCAGGGAGAAGTGGTTTTCATTGTTGTGGTAATTAGACCCTAGTTATTTAGTGATTTAAGGGTGCATCTACTTAAGGTAGCCATGTGGTGTCATAGGGTCATGGTTCATGCCAGATATTCAATGTTAAATAGTCCCTTGAGAAGTAGGATAGCATACCCTCAATTGTGAGAGGTAATATTCAGTTATCCTCTACATTAGCTTCGAATATTTTTTATATATGGTATTCTAAAATCATTATATATGTTCCCATTTTGGATAGACTCGAGATTATTTTTAAGACTTTTGACAGAGTTATGATGCTTGAAGCTTTATTGGGGATTAGAACGGAGGATGTACGTGAGTACAGTGAGTTCCCCCTTCATATTGGTGGGTGTCACTTTGTTAGGGACCTATTTTTCCTCGAGATGACAATTTTTGACATCATTTTTAAAATGGAATGGTTGGTTACCTTTCATTATTTCCTGGATTACTGTCACCACATGGGGACTTTCACATCACAAGAGGACGTGTACTTCATTCACAATGGAGAATTTTGTTTCCATGAAATCTGAGATGGTCTCGAGAATCATGGGGTGGGTAGGATAAAATCCAAGATTATGAATTTATATATGGATGATCTGGGAACACATCCATAAAATTTCTCTCCAATGGTAGGTCATTTCAGTGATGTTTTCTCATAATTTTTTTTAGGATTACCTGAGATTGGAAGAGTTCTTTATTGAGATAGTTTCCTAAGATTAATTTGTATACATTCCTCCTTAAAAAATCGTTACTACTTAGATGAAAGAGTTAGAGTGACAACTAGTGTATTTAGATCCATGGGGTTTTTGAACCCCATACTTCTATGTTGGTTTCTTCGGTACTTTTTTTGAAAAAGGTGGATGGTATCCTTAGGCTATTTGTGGATTACAGGAAATTGATCCTCCTACTAGTTAAGAACTGGTATTATATATCATATATAGATGATCTCTTTGACCAGCTCAAAGGGGATTGGGTATTCTTAAAGATTGATTTGAGATCCGTTTTTCATCAAGTGAAGGTTACACCGTCATACAAACATCATACTGCCTTTCATAGTAGGTTTGTGCCATATGAGTATTTGGTTATGCTTTTTTTCTTTTAAATGTTTTATCTAACTTCATGAAAATGATGAACTAATTGTTCCATACTTATCTATATTCATTTGTAGTGTATTTTTATGGATGATATCTTAGTATATCATCACAATCAACATGACTATGGAAAACATCTTGATATCATATTTAATATACTAAGAGAGAGTTAGTCATAAGTTTTACTCAAAAGGTGAATCTTCTATATGTATTAGTTTAACTTCATGGGGAACATGATATTAGAGACATGTTTATCAGTTGACCCATACAAGGTGGGAGATGCAGTGTCATAGGAGCAACCTAATAATTTATTTGATTTATAAAGTTTCATAGGGTTGTTTGGTTACTAAGAGGATTTCATATTGGACTTCTCAAACATATAAGAACTAGTTATGGTCCTAAATAATAATGTTTTGAAGTTTGTATGGTTGTAATCTTGTGATATGGCCTTTCAATAACTGAAAGAGTGATTGAATTCGGTGCCAAAACTATTTTTTTCAGAGTTGAGAAGGAGTTACACTATGTACTGTGATGCATGAGGTATTAGGCTAAGATAATTTCTTATATAGTGAGATATAATCATGGTTTATGGGTCTCATATGTTGAGTACAAATGAGTGGAATTAATTGACACCCAATCTTTATTTAGAAAATTTTTCATGTATTGAACTATTGGAGACACTATTTTTTGGGGGGAGCATTTTGTGGTGTACATAAACCACAAAATACATAATTATATTTTTACAAAGTGTGATCTAAAGGTGAGATAGGGAGGTTTGGATGAATACCTATAATACATTTAATTTTATCACGCCTATATGTCTAATAAAGGAAATGCAATGGTCGATGCACTTAGAATAAGGACTCAGATAAAAGATGTGTGGTTGGCCCGTAGAAAGTGGAAACTTATGGCATTGTTCTATGAGATTCATTTGGTGGTTGAGGATTGTTTGTGACAAAAATTTTTATTTTCCTTTTTTGTTAACTCTACCCTTATGGATAGAGTGAGGATGAGGAATCTATCAAAATCAAAATACCTAGTTCTACTAGAGAGTGTGATGGGTGAGGAACCTCCTTCTAGTTGTACAGTAAGAGAGTATGAAATTAACCATTTTAATTTTCGCATATGGGTTTCAGTAGACATGCAGGAGGGGATGAAGGGATAATTTCATGATTCTACTTTATCATTGAATCCTAGCATCATTGAAATGTATCAGGGTTTTAATCGACAGTATTAGTGGATGATTATGAAAACAGATGTATCTCTTTTTCAGGAGGTTTTCCACCTATCTGTAGGTTAAGGTGGAACACCAGCATCCAACAAATCATTAATAGTAGCTACCCATTACCGAGTAAAAAGGGAAGGAAATCACTATGGATTTCAGGACTGGTTTACCGAGGTAGCCTCAAGTTATTTATGTTGTATGGGTTGTTGTTGATAGGATCACGAAGGTAACACATTTCCTACCAATCAAGGAATTCTTCAGTGTAGATGATATTGGGAGGTTGTATATCCATGAGATAGTATAAATTCAAAAGGTCCTATTCACTATCATTTTCAATAGGGACACTCGGTTTACAACACATATCTATAAGATTTCTTAAATGGCTATGGTTACACAGGTTCTTATAAGCACAGCTTACCACCCTCATACTGATGGCCAGTCAGAGTATATAGTTAATTTGTTTGAAGACATGTTTCAGGCATGAATCCTTGATTTATGGGTTCTTGGGAGAGTCATATACACCTGGTTGAGTTTTCCTATAAAAATATATTCCACTCTACTATTCATATGTAACCTTATGTGTCTTTTTATGGTAGGCCATGCGGACCACCCCTATTTTGGTTAGAGGTTGGAGTGGCAGTTATGCTGGGACATCATCTTGATTTGGAGGCCAAAGATGAGGTTAAATTGATTCATAAAAAATGTATATTTCATAGTCTCATAATAAATCATACATCGATAATTGAAAATGGCCTATAGAGTTTGAGGCCGGGGATCGGGTTTTCTTATATGTTTAACCAAGGCTGAGACACATGAGAATCCAGAGACAGGGAAAGCTTTCACTATGGTATGTTGGGTCATTAGAGATTATGGAGAGAGTTAGTTTGGTAGTCTATATGTTGTAGTTATCTTTGAGGTTACTTTCCATGCAATAAGTTTTCCAGGCTTCTTATTTGTGAAAATACTATTAAAACCCGTCTCATTCCTTTTAGCCTAAGGAGGTTCATTTATAAGAAGATGGCTCTTTTAAAGAGCATCCCGTACATATTTTAGATCACAAAATGAAGGCTCTCTAAGGCCAGTTAAGACCTCTAGTATGATGGCTATGGTATCATGACCAAGTATAGGATGAGACTAGGGAGTGGGAGGCCAATGTAAGATCGTGCTGGCCAGATTTACTCTCAAATCATACTTCATCGCCCTTGGATGAGAAATTCAGGGAATAAATTCTTTAAGGGGAATGTTTTTAAGAACTCATTTCTTTATTGATGTATGTATCCTTAAATTTCCTTATATTATTAGTTTATATGTTTAAATGCGTCTTAATGTGAATTCCATTTGAGGTTACGGAGGAATCAAGGGTGTCTATTGTTGGTTTGGAGCCAGTAAAACATGTTTTGAGGTGAAATAAGCCTGGAGCATGGTTATTTCAAACCATTCAAGGAATGCCGCACAGTTAGATAAATATATGCATGGTTGGAATGTGGGGAGTTGTAGGTCACACGGTTAGGGAGAACTATGTGATTTGAGGACACGACCATGTGTCCTTGTATGGAATTTTAAAAGTGGGGTTTTTAATTGTTAGTCAAACCTTGTGGTGTGCTCTTTACCTCAATCATAATGTGAATTGTTGGAACACACTTTGGATACCATTTATTCACATCATGTGACCCAATCATTTGGGTGATATTACAAAAATTACCATAATTAAAACACATTTCTTATCATATTTCCTATTTAGTATCCCACATAGCTAACCCATCATTTAGATCTCCTCATGGATGTCTAAATAGGGAAGTGATGTATCTTCTCCATATGATCTCTAACTAAAGAACTGTACATATTATCCAATGTGTGCCAGTAAGATCTCGATTCATTTTTATCCATTCTTCACGTAATTTGGTATCAGATGCACTTTTTATGTTCATGGTGATTTTCTATATTTGTAAGTTCCTCATCCTTTCTTCTATTGTATCCCTATACAAGTCAAATAAAGTGATTATATTGGATGATCAATTAACTAATGACCTATAGTAGGTTGTCTCATTTCTTTCATTAAAATTTGACATCTTTATATATCTTGTAGTGATGTGAGGCCAATTCTGAGGTGATGCCTTGAAATGAATTTAGTTACATAAAAATAGTATTGATATTTAAATCCTATTCAATTATTTATGCTATTAATAAATGGTTATAGGTTGAGAACTTTTATTTGATCCCACCCCTTGTGTGTATTGGGTTTTTTAATGGGCCATTTTGATCAATTAACTAATGACCTATAGTAGGTTGAGAACTTTTAATTATTATTTTTCAATTGATGATGAATTGTGAATTGATATATAAAATTAATTATGATATACATTGAAATTTAATTATTGAATGGTAATGAATGAGATATCCGTTATCTGAGACTTTCCCTGTAATGGATTTTTATGCTTGAAATTCTTGTTTAAATAAATTGCCCACATGAGTTATATTAAAGGAAAGAATTTTAATATTGGAAAATGATTGAGTCACATTTGTGATGTGATTGAATTTTAATGTTTCTGGTGACAATATTGACTTTTTAAATAGATTTGTTTCAATTTATTGGATTGGTTGAATTCTTATATGCATTTCGTGGCATGTAGATTCATATGACAATGCTAGGGATGGAATCAATTGGATTGAACCCTTCTTACTCATGGGTGATACATGGACACCCTAGAGGACTAAAAATGATGAACTATAAGGATTTAAAATTATATGTTGAGTGATAAATGGAATAAAAATTGATTTAGATGGATTAAATCAAAGGGAATTTGATCATTTTTACAAAGATGATATTTGGGCTCCTGTTGTGGACCACCAAGGATGGACTCTAATGACTGAGACATTATACTACACCAAGAATGATATATGTGTTCTTGAGGATCTCCATGGATGGGATTGTATGATGTTGTTTTATATTATACATTGAGCGATACCTAGATTCAAAATAAGGAATTACATAGACAGGTGTGGGTTTTAAACGTATTAATAAAAGAAATGATTTATATGATGTGTCTTCCAAGACAAAGAACAAGCATGGATTTTTTTATAATGTATGTATGGCCTATTTTGGAATCGTTTAATCATCCTATCATGGGGGATGTGAGGCTATGTATTGCGTCTTGAGACTTATTGATTAAATAAAATTAAATGGTTAATGGAACGTGGTTATAAATTACATTAGACTAAATATTTATTTAGATACATATATTTTAAATGAAATTGACTAAATATATTGAAATAAAATGAGAACTGGGAACCCCATAGGATGTATACCATAAGTAAATCATTTACTAGTTACATTACTTCCTGCACATTTTTTTATATGTCAACTAACTAGATGGAGCTTGACCTTGGTGGTTTCCAACTGGGATGTAGTCTCACACCCTATTGGTCTTCCTTTGGTACCCTAAAAGACTATATTATTGTAGTAATGTATAAGGGAAGGATCCCTGATACATGTTTCTTATTTCTTCTTAGGACTAGAAGAGAATGGTATGACTGAGTTGAGGCTCATGATATTAGTTGGGATGCTTTTCTAAATTTTGGTACCTTTTTCCATGTATTGTACAACTTACATGTTTACCTATTTTTATTGTTTTGTAGAGAAATATGACATGTATCATCATCACTATATTTTATACTCTTTGGGAATTGTTATCTATTATTATAGGTTATCTATTGTTTTTATGATTTACCACTTCCTCTATATATTTGTTATTGTATTTCCTTTATGTTACACTCTATTGAAGCGGGTATAATATCCCCATAGACACACCTAGTCCCTCACTACTAGTCAAAATATTATTCCTTTTGGGGAGATGTTCTTAATTCCATTTTTTAAACTAGTATTAGGGCACTTTTGAGTGGAATATGAGTTTGTGACATTACATAGATGGTTCTAGAACAAATGTTGATGGAGAAAAAACAAAAATTCCCAAAAATAATAGATACATATGAAATATATTTAAATGGAAATTATTGTAGGAGTGTGGTGCTAGATCCATCAAATTATATAAATATAACAAATGAAGATGTAGATCATATCAAAGTTTTAGTGATATTATATGATATTTGAATATCCCAAATGCCTCTATGTTAATCATCGGATAAGAATTTGTGGTAGATGTTTTATCCACTGATGGGTTCGGTTATGATCGAGTAAGGTGACGAGTATGAGTAGATATAGTACCTCCCCTTATCAAACAGGTAGGGTAGTCAGCACATAGTAATATTTGTATTCTGGATGGTGGAACATAAATAAAATTTAAAAATTATTAATAGTGCGACATTATAACAAATATATATATATATATATATATTTGAAATATTATACTAACACGGGGTGTCAGAGGAGGAACACCAAACTCTCTTACATGGTGATCTTTTTTAGAAATTCAATTCCTTCACATCTCTTCAATATTCTCCATTTTTTGTTTTTTATTTGATTATTAGTTTTTTTATTTTGGTTTAGGTCATTTGATTTACTTTAGATTAGTTCATTAGAATCATTTATTTTATCCATTACTATTTTGGTTTTTTAAATAATAAAAAATTCTAGAATTATTAAATCTATTTCATTTGATATTTTTTAATCTATTATGTTCAGATATCAATATATTAGTTGAATTGATCAAGCTATGGGTTCAAGGGGATTTTGAAGGTCCCTTTTGTTGGGAATTTATGGGATACACCACCATCTAATCATTTATAACCACTAGCCAGCCAATGAGTACTATAAGAGAACCTTCTCTCTCCCTCACCCACATGCTAGTCAGTGAGATTCATCAACTAGATGGAAATGGAGATATTGATCAATGACCAGCTAATAGAACCCAGAGTCCATCCGATTGACATTTTCTTGGAAGGCAAACTATCCAGTTTTTATCCCCTCTATCATGTTTCACCTCCCAATGTATCTTTTGGACTCCGAACACCTTCAATAAAATGAATGGGTCTCTTTAGAGTATAAACTCTTATCCAAGAAGAATTTCACGCAATTGGTTACCACTAATCCTTCACATATTCTGTTTTTTCAACTTGTTGCAATAAATTTCCCTCTTATTTAATTATATATTTTTCATTCCTTTTATATTTCATTACTACTAGTAAAATTGATATTTCGTTATTTAGAGTTTTTTTCAAATAAAACACTCCTTATTTTTCTTCTTAGGGGGTTCTCGCTACCAATAATGTGAATTTTTTGTGTTTCTTTCTATAACCATTTCAAAATAAAGTGCCTTTATTTTTACTGGGTTTCTTAATACATCCAATCGAATACAAAGTTGTTTTCTGTTTCATAATTACTATTATAGTTAAGGGATACCGAAACCCTGAACCCTTTTTTGGAAGAAGATGTTGGCACCTAAAATGAGTATCTTAGCCAAAATTATTCTATTTAATGAGTTTTTGAGTTTTTTGGAAATTTTATTTATGTTATCATCTTATTTAAGAGTTTTTATAGAATATTTTCTAACATAAATAAAATAAAATCATCACTTTAGTTTCTTTATTCGATCTATTTTCAATTGGGTTGATTTCAGGGGACTATATGAAGTTATAATTCATAAAAAATAATAATATGATATTTTAATATCTAATAAAAACATATAAAAATAATTCAAACACTAATGATTATAAAAATAAAGGGGTATAAATTTTAACCACTATAATTCTAAAAAGAGTAACAATGAATGTTCCTATTTGTGATGTTTATAAATAGTAAGAATAAAAACTCTAAATTAGTTTAAATTATAAAAAATGAAACCAAAATAAAGTAATTTGAATAAAACTAATCATAAAGACATAAGTGGATATGAAATAAATAAAATGGGAACACATATCATTACTTATATATATTAACAACAACTATTTCAGATTCACAAATACTCTAACAATTCGAATATTTGATTCATCATACACAATATATTGTTCAAGAACAATGGGGTAATAAAATATGTTAACTTTATTTATTCTATCATAAAAATAAGTTTTCGGTTTACTTCAATAATGACACTAAATTCAAATATTATCTGATCATCCACATAAAATAATTGTTTCTACATTGGTGCCATAATATATGGATCATCAATAGTGAGTAAATATTTCATATTAATAACTCTAAATCCAAAATCATTATTAAATGTGTCATGATGGGTCATTTAATCAAACCACATTCATTTCATCATAGCGACTTGATCATGGGAATAATAATCCCATATTTATATTTTATCCACAAAACCATTAAAATACACATTTTCAAATTGATTCCTACTACCAAATATTCTATAAAAATAATATTTCATTGAATTTAACATAAATACAATAATTTGTGTTTTATTGTTTACTCCTTTATCGGTTATAAACAATTTCTACAAATACATGAATAATGATTTTAATTCATGAACCAAAAAATTGGGACAATAATCTAACACTCATATTTATTTTAAGACTGAGTCAAAAACTAATGTTAATAAATTTAATATAAATAAATATTTATTTCTTCCATTTTATTAAATTAATTTTGGTCCCAACATTTTTAACCAAATATGAAACACTTTTTTATGAATTACATCTGTTCTTCTCAAAAATAACTAATGATGAGTTTTTCTTAAAATTTGATTATGTTATCTATATTAAAATATAAAAAATGTCTATGATATACAAGAAAATATTTAGTATGAGATAACATATACATGTTCAAATTACATTATATATTAATCAATCCAGTCACTATTAAATAATATTGTGTGATGCGCTATCACCTGGTCATCATGTATTCATTTAGAAAACATATATGATCTAAGATTTCACTCTATTTTAGGAAGTGATGTAAATGTGGGTTTAAATATCTCATATAAATCATATTTATTTATTATTTATTGATTACATCATATTATCACCACACCCAAATTGATTGAGAATAAATCTATACATTCAGGATCCCATTAACTAATCATAATGGATCCTTAAGAATGATTCTTATTTTTGAAATAAGAAATAATTGTTAAAATGATTCATTTGCATGGATAAATCTAATGAAAATAAATAGGTCCCCAAATAAGTATTTAAATTAGTATAGGGATGGTAAGATATAACAATGCATGTAAAAAAAGATGGAAGAAAATATTTCTCTAAATCACACATAATATACGGTTCCTCTACCTATATTTTTTCATGAATAACTTAGACAACCATTTAGACCATGTATCTCTATGAAAATAGAAAAACCAAGTCACCAACACCCTTACATTATTGGATAGTAAATGATGTATTTCTATAAGAACCATGTCGAGAAAAAAGATGTCATAGTCAGGAGTTTTATGATATTTTAGTTTAATTTTTTTTCCTATTGATCCATTTTGATGTATTTCAAGAATACACAATGAGAACCTTGATAGTTTTCGGTACATATAGAAAATGAATTTCTCTGAAATTTTATCATTGAATAATAATAGGAAACATTCCATTTATTTTCATAAATAGACATAAGATTCATTTCTAGTAAGATACCCCAATCCACCAGGATACATAGTGTTTTTATAACGTCTTTGGTCTTCCCCATGACATTTAGATGAGCCAAAATCAATGTTTCAAATTTTTTTATGAAAATTTTAATTATGTTTTAAAAAATAAACATTTTTTGAGAAATAAGAAAAATAAAATATGATACTTTTCTTCTTTTAATTGTCTTTTGATTCTATGGAAACATTCTATCTTTTTTAGATTTTATCTAACCATTCCTGAATTAAAAATGGACATCTTCTAATTATTTAAGCTCCAAAAATACAAAAATATGTTGTGGTGGCTTCTCTTTATCAATAGTATTATCAAAAATTCAATTATTATTATAATTTAGATGACCCATCATAAATAATTAGTGATAGACAATGAAAATTTAACTAAAATGATATTTTTGTCTTTTATACTATGTATAATTTATATAAATAGGACTAATATTTTTCCTTTCTTTATTTATTCAAACATCATTTCCTAAGAATAAAATTTATTTATCATCCACATAAGTGAAACAGACATATAAAATATGTCTTTAATGTAAGTATCGTAAGTGTACACACCCATATTCCAAACCTTCTTCAACACTTTTATTAACGGTTTAATATACACATCTATAAAATTGATAGGATAAAAAGGTCAATATATGATTATTCTTAATAAATTGAATGTTATGTTCATGAACATCAATGGAATAAGGTTATAAAAATAAATTAAAAAATTTCTATGGGTTTTTCAATGTAATAGTATGAAGAAATGGATTAAACCCATCAATTGATATAGCCATATAAAAATTACATACAAAAGTTATGAAATTAGGATATCAAGTATCCTATTTTTGTAATGAAAATAAATCCACAGGATGAACCAACTCGTAATTATCTTTAATTATCTTAGCATCATGACATCATATATTTTTTTTATATTTCTCAAACTAGAAAAAAATTTGGATCCTAGAAATGAATGTAATGATCTATTTTAGTTCTGTTGTTCTTAATATAGAATTATATTAAAAAAAATTTTCTATCAAAATGTATCACATTCTTTAAAATCAATTAGGACCCCAATTTTCCCAAGAAAAAATATATGAACATTTAAAAACTCATTAATTTTATTTGTTGAAAATCCAATTTATTAAATTCAATTCAATTAAATATAATTATTTGAGGGAATATATACATAATCATTAGATAATTCCTTCAAAAATATAACAATATAATCAATAATAATATTATAAATTCCATTCATATATATCTATTGATATAACTACATTATAAATTCTTGTTTTTTCATTTTACCCCACTGTCGGTATATAGTATTCATGGAATCAAACATCAATATTTTCAACCTATCAACATTAACATTTTTATTAGTTTCATTATGTGCACTCATATCACTATCTTCTTACATTGTTATACATTCCTTCTTCTAATGATGAAATATGGAAACTGGTCAAATACCATATTCACAATTCCACTCTTTTTATTTCATTCATTAAAAATATGAGATTTCCTTTTCTCATAATTATGATTCAAAAAAAATTGAAACCCTAATTTTTTTATATATTATATAAACTCATTAAAACATAACCAATCTCTTCCAACTAAATTGGAAATTTTGGATAATAAGAGTCTACGATGGCTATGAGAGGGGGGGAATTATAGATTAAAATATTTAAACTAAAAAAATCATCTTATGTCAACATTACTAGTCTCCTAAATTTTATGATGAATAAAGAGTTAAAATTGGAATTTAAAGATGTATGATTATATCATAGTTTCTTATATGGATCACAGATACACTGAATATATGATTTATTTTAAAGGTAATTGTAAAAATACCTTTCAAATGTATTTTTATAGTGGATAAAATAACATTTAAAACAAATATGAATGATAAAAATAGTAATAATGACTTACAAGATTATAACACAATTTACCCTATAACCATAATAATTGTGGAAGTCATAAATCACATCCTAAGATATCCATATTTTTTAAACCTACTATAAAATGTCCAACTTTCTTTACTCATAAATCCCTTGTTATGATAATTGGTATGGCTCTATCATCTAATATCTTGGAATCCATTGACCGGATTGATTATTATCTTCTCTATCATTCTTAAACAATAAATCAATCAACATGACGATCAGTGTCTTCTATGTCTTCATTGCCCCAAAATCCCTCGATCGGATGGATTAGATTCACCATTTTACTATCCCCGGAAGCCCTTGATTAATACAATGATCTGTCATAGTGAATAGTGATGAAAAGTTCTCTAAAGAATTTATAATTATCACATGGATTTTATAGAAAATTATCTCTCTATGAAATTCTAAAGTGATAGAACAAGATGTTCAAGAATAAAAAATTGAGGATTACTTGAGGTGCAAATACATCAACTGACGTATCTTTAAATAGCCTCCTATTTACATGAGATTTTCCAATCGTATTATTTATGAGTTGGTTGAAACATCCTAAAATATATTTCACTTTGAAATCTCATAATGATCTGGATTGAGAAGATGAAAAATAATATAAAGTGATGTACTTTATTTTTTGACATCATTTCGTTTAGAACCATTTAAACTTTATCATGTATTTTGGTACGATATATATAATTCTAGTCACTCCAATTAAAATATTATAATAGTTTGATAGACCTCACAATTGATTGTTAATATGATTAAATGAACAAATTTCAATTCAATGTATCTGTACCAATTTTAATTCAATGATCATTACTATTTATAATCTAATTGATGGAACATAAGTTTAAACACTAGTCAAAACCAAAGTTGTTATGATGTATTAGATGCACCTTATGATTGATGGTTCAGATTGAATAATAAAAGTTTATATTTTTTTACATTATAAATATTTCTATATCTGGTATAAAATATATTTTAAAAAAAATACTAAAAAATTGTATATATAAAGTTATAAACATAGTTTTTCAAGACAATGCTTTTTATTTCAAAAACTAAAGAAAGGAAAAGTATAGAGGAAAACATTCAACTCAATAGTCTCCCCAATTTTGGAAATCAAAAAACACAAAATTGAAATTTCAAATAATAACATTGAAGTACATAAATCCCCTTATACTGTCAATATTATCAAAGATATATTACATATGGATTTTTTTTCTTTTTTATATTTAAACTCCCACTAAATTAATACATTCTTTTTCATAATTTTAATTTAAATGATGGAAAATATGTATTATATGGATTCTACTCATTACAATATAATTTTATTTTGAAAGAAACTCTCCCCCATAAATAAATTTTCCAAAAAAATTCTCAAAACATTATCCATTTAAACTTCTACCATTAGACATACAAATTTATCCCCCTTTGTGGTTTACAAAACAATATAGGTAAGGAATTATAATTTCTTGAAATGTTAGATGATTAAGAACATATAAAATAATTGTGAATGAAATATTTATTAAATCAAGATTTAAATTAAAGAACATAAATCCAAAATAAAAGTATAATACATTTAGAAATATAGTATTTTGATAAAAAGTCATTAACATTAAACATTCAATCAAAATGATTCAAAAATTACATCAAGAGTTTTAATGAAAATGTTCATTATTTCTTTAACAAAATTTTCACAATTTCTATCAACTATTTCACATCATCATGGCCTTTCCTGGATTTGGAAACAGATATTTCAAGCATCGCAATATTTTCCTCCATATTATCTTACTTCAGAACTTCTTCATTCAACTTATCAAATTCCTCACAATTTTATTATTCCCTTACATTACAAGTAATGCATCTTCTTCATAAGATAATATACTACTATTTTCAACTTCTAACATCTGATGATTATCTATCAATGCTCTCACATCCTTAGCCATATTATCATTCATGTATCTAAACTCTTATTCAACCATTACTATATCTAAAACGTTGGTCAATATTTTATCAAATGAGACAAAAAAGTCAATAAAAACTTTCTTTATTTCTATAAACTTTTCATCAAGGTCATTAAAATAATTTCCAACATGTATCGACCATATAACGGTTTAATTTTAATGGCTCCTTTGATCTTTTTGTTTGTTTTTATTGTATTGTATTCAACTTTATTATAAATAAAAATATATGTTAATATCTGCAGTGATTCTGATTTCTCATTCAAGAAGTTTTGAACGTGTTTTCATATCACTTAAATGTTTTGAAGGTCTGGTATTGATTCACTAAATCTTTTTATTGTTATGAAAATATAGTCAATTTTATTTTGTTCCTTTGTTACTGAATAATATGATTGATATGAATTCACTTTTGAAACATTTGTTTTATAAGGACCAACATTTGACTTCTTTTCTTTTGAATAAACATTCACATTTTATAAAACATTTATAATATCTATTTATTTATCTAAATATACCTTTTTGGGTACTTTCATGTGAGATTTATAGTCTTGTTTATCATTAGATTACGAATTTACTTCTTCTAAATCTTATAATTCCATATTTTTATTTGACTAGGAAGGTAATAAAGTCAATGATAAAGATGAATATGATGTGATTTTTTTCCTTTTTCTCTTCTTCCGAATTTGTTTGATATTCTTCTTAATTAAATTATTCTTCAACCTCTACTTATTTATCTTTTTCTTATTCTTCTTCCATCTAATTTTCTAAATTTCACATAGTTCAATAAAAATCATTTCTATAATTATTAACTATTTTAGGTTTTTTTCCATCCAACATTCATCTATACTTGATCTAGGAGCAATCCTATAACTACATGTAGAATCACTTTTTCTTTCCCTTTTCCAAAATCATGTGGAACTACTGAATGAATTATTAAGGTATCAAAAAACTCCAAATCAGTACCTAGAATAGACTTTTTTATTATGAGGTATTAATCTTGATTAATTAGCTAGTTTTGAATCAAATAAGGGGGAAACTAATAATGGGGGGACTTACTGATATTTTCTATTATGTTCATTAACATTTAAACCATTTTATCCTCTAATAAAATTTTAATATATATCATTCTCTTCTTTAAATCCATCAACTCATCAGTTGATGGCACTTGATACAATTTCATTTGATCTAGAAAATTCCCTCTCTGTTTTGATGGAACTTGATACAATTTCATCATATGATGAAAATTATTGAGAAGTCGGTTCCCTTCGAAGACTTTGGATTAAGACCTTAAAATAAATGATCAATATTTTCTACTAAGTCACGTATGTAATCTGCGACATACTTGGCTAGCCTTTTGAAAGTAGGCTCATACTTTGCAATACTGTCTTCTTCCCTTTGTTTTATGCTAAGTAATTTCCTCTTCATTTCAGTTCGTTTCTCACGAGGGAAATATTTTTTGAAGAATATTTCCTTAAAAGTCCTCCATTCCATATCTTCTATTTCTTCTTCCTCTGTGGTATTCTAAATCAAGGACCACCACTGATCAGTGTCACCCTTGAGATAATATACTACCAGTACTACCTTTATATTTTCATTTCATCTTAATGCCATTAGTATTTTTCCAAGGGACTTGATGCATTTCTCAGTAACCACTGGGTTAGTAGTCCCACTGGAAGATGGGGGAATCTGCCACATGAAACGATCCAACAGGGGTGTGGAATGGTTATTTGTTACAACCGGAGTATGTTGTCCCAATATGGTCATGATCTAATCCACTCCAACATTGACTGTGTTGACTTGATCAGTAGGAATATCCCTACCTTGCCCATAATTATTTATTCCCCTTATTTTTTTATATGACATTTATAAATAATGGGATACACTATATTAGTGTATGAATATCAAATAGAGAAGCACTCAACATAGATTTAAATTCTATTAATATATTATCTTATAAACATGGTTTCTATGGGGAAAAATTTATATTGATCTCCTTAATAAAGGCTTGTAAAAATGTGAATTATCCTAAGCATATACCCTGGGAGTTTCATAACCAAGAGTGCACCAAGGCCCATTTTCGTGCACCAGTTCTCATTTGAGTCTAGCTCGAAGCGGTTTTTTCGGGTTTTACCCCTAGATACATCTGTGCCAGAGCAACCTCTACCTACTCGTATCTAGAAATGAACATATTGCTTAAAAGATACACATAATCTCTTCTTTAAAAAAATAATAGGACGTTCTTGTACATTTATCCTCAAATACTACCTTAGGGCTTTGTTCCCTACTATACATTTCCTACTCTACTTTTCATGTTTTCTACTAAACATCATTTGTTACCTACTATAACACCCCGACGACACTAGAATGGAACTGGTGCATTACTTGTGATATTGTAATTGTTAGAAGGAATGAAAAATCATCAAGGAATGATCAGTTTAGTAGTCTTGAAGAAACTAGATACATAGATGTAACACAAATGGCATTGAAAACGTTTACAAGATACAATACATAACAAAACTAAAAAACTATGACAACATGAACTCAATTAATGACCATCACTTCATCACCTATTGAATGTAAACAATGAAAGGGATGATCTAAAATTCTTAGTAAGGGTTAAAAATAGCAAAAGCATGAGTACAATAATAATTTAATCATAATTAATCTGACATAATCAATATGGCATAGTGAATAAATGAAAAACTAATGTCATTAATAAATATAGAATGAAACAACATCCATAGATTTTGTCATAGTAAAAACATCATGGATAATAATAATAACTGATAATGAATAAAGATAATGCTTATTAATTGGATTTCATGTATCAGGCACATGAAGCCAAAATACTATTAAAATGGTTTAGTTCTTTGGGTAGAAACCTGTTTGATTTTTGGGAAAACACTCGAAGGGTTTGTCGCCAACTGATTTGTCTCATAAGACCTATTGATGCATCGAGGTGCTATAGTGGGAACCACCCACAACTTCATGTCCAAATAATTCTTTATACATTGATTCAATTCAAGAGAATACTCCTTTTCAATATCCGTATAGAGTAGAGTATACAGATTCATCAATATTTCCATAATTAAAAATTCCAAATAAACATCGTATGTAAAATGGTATAAGGTTTAGAAAAAAAATATATCTATGATATGAGATTATGAATATTTAAGATAAATATATTAAAAATTGATCTTAAATGGTCAGTGGGTACACCACATAAGGATTATTTGGTGCACAAGACAAAGTTAGTCACTACTAAATAGTAGTTGAGACAAAGTCTCTTACCACAATGTAATCGGTCGAAGCATACGACCAGAACTTAATAAACCTCAAATGAATCATTTAATAACATGAATATAAATATAATAATGTTATTATATATCAAAAGGAAGTACACATATACCACATACAAAAAAAAGTGGCGAACAATGAAAATCTCACAGAAATGAAAGTGAGATGTGAAACCCCTTACAAAAATTTCGTCATGGTAACGAGTGTTATTGTGAGGGATTAATGAGAGGTAAAGGGGAATTTCAATTATTTATTTTTCACAAGGTCAGTATCATAGAGGTGAAAAAATATATCATGTATTTATGAATTAAAAATAAAATGGCACAACATAGGGGAGATTCTTGAACAGATGTGAGAGAGAGGATCCCTTACCTTATGCTTGAAGGTGTTCTTGATTTGTTATTAAAAACCCAAATAAACAAATTAGGATTATTGATTCATAAGTATAAAACACCTACTATATTTAAACGATTTACTATAACCATTTTTAGTTCATTAAAGGCTTTTTTAATTAGTTATAATGTTCAATATTATTGTTCGGCCTCGTTCGATTACTTTTTTATAAAAGATCAGTTCACTTATATTCAAGTTTGGATAAATATGAATGATGGAAGTGGTTGATTAGAAATGATGTTATGTTATATTATTGAACTTCCAAGAGATTACATGTTTTAAAATTTAATTTGGTTACTTAGAGTGAGATCTAATTATTACATATATATAATTTTAGTGACAACCGTTTTTGTTAAATGATGAGTTTGATTACGACGAACATGTTTTTATTTATAACATAATACCATTTTTACAAAAGGATTAAAGAACTAAAAATAGTATATAATAAATATATATTAATATGGTTCAACGATAACACAAATGGTTCCATGAACAGAATTGAATATTATAATATTAATTGATAAAGTGTTGTCCTTGAATGTGCCAATTTAGCACATCTCAAACGGTGCTTCCATTTATTCCAAATAAAGGGTAGGGAAAGGAGACTAGATAATGAAATATCCCATTTGAATAAAAACATTCTATTACATTTATGTTACTGGTTTTATCATACTATTTGGGTAAAGGGAGGTGAGGAATGAAACAAAATGAAAAGAACATAAAAGAAATGAAGGAATTGGAAAGAGGAGTTTACCTCTTGAGACATCCTCCTTTGAGAACCTATTAAGGGGAGAGTTTTTGGTATTTTGAAGAGGCTAGGAGCTTTTGGACGTGGTGGAGGATCTTTGGGAGAGATTTGGGAAGAATATTGGCAAGGAACAAGGCCTGATAGGAGAGAAGAGAATAGGGAGTGAAGGGAGGTTTTTATAGTGGAGGAGAGAGGATTTTTCTTAATATAAAATTCATTAGTTTATTAATTCTCCATAAGACAAGGAATAATTATTCTTCCAAGACCAAGAACAGTAATTGTATCATGTTAATCTGAATAAATTGGGCTTACATCAGCAGATCATCATCAATGACTCAATTAATACATCATTTAGCATTTATTGTGAATTATCGGATTTTACTATTCATAAAAAATTTAAGTATTTCAGAAAAACCCCAAAAATTCACCCCAACCATTTTTCGATGTGTAGAATCTAAATATGAAGTCCATTTTTCAAAAATAAATTTTTAAATATGATTAACTAAATATTTAATTAAACTAATTATTTAATCGAAAAATATAAACACTTAAAATATTCATCTTCATTTTTAAGGTGCCTAAGTTCATTTATACATTCAAGGGAATGGATACCATTCATAAGAGTAATATTATTATTCATAAGGGTAAGTTACTATTGATAAAGGTAGGTTAATATTTATAATTTTAGGTTACTATTCATCTAAAATTAAGTTATTTATATCAGACTCTATGTATTATCTTGAACACAACTGTGTATGTTAGATTTTTAAAATTCAAATCGTAGAGTTGGAAAATTTAAGTTTAATGGCTAGGTTATAGATATCTCCTATAAGTAACCATGTTTTTTTTCCATATAGGATCAGTGATTTGTGAAATATAGGCTATAACTATAATTTATTTAAGAGAAACATATCATGAAGTGTTTGGGGTGCTAAAGTGCTGGGGGAGTGGATGCCCGACATCCTCACATGCTTTTCTCAGATCTTATGGCGGAGAAGATTCGGGAGTATGATTGTGGCCTTGGTGTGGGCTGGAAATGGAAGAAAGAGGTGAACATCATGAAATTCTGAGAGGCTGATAATAAAATTTAGCGACTAGAAGTTCGGACTGATGAGCACTCATCCACCCTTACTACGCAACTGGGGTAGATACTGGGATTGAATGTCCAGTTGGCAGAGGCCGAAGAGGGCCTAATGCGATCCTCCACAGAAATGACTATCATCTAGACCAACATAGAGTGGGCCCAGACTATAGTCAATGAATTTCACCCCATCGTTGTCAAGTAGGAGTGAGAACTAAACAGGCAGTAGAAAATCCTGGATTCCACAAGTTGAAGGGTGGGAGAGCAGCAGCTTTATTTTGACGGGATTAACCCATCCATGAGAGGGTTAGACCCTTGGGTTCTCTAAATATCAGAAACCCTCTAACTTACTTTCATGCTTTAATTATTTGGATACCATAACATGCATGAGTCGCATTTTTTGTTCTAGTTTTACACGCATCTATTACATTTGCGAAACGCCCAGTGATCAACCCCTATGATCACGCGGGTCGAGCCCAATGTACGAAACAATGGATCATCACTACATTATTCTATCATAACATAAGATTGCGGACCAAGTTTCGGGCATCCGATTTTTTAACAACCAACCCGGATATCTGAGAAATGAAAGGGGATACCTGACTGAAGAATGAAGCTCTCAGAACAGTCGAATTATTGTTTTCCCATTGTGCTCTTGTGCACGAATGAGGTAACTCCAAGGGCACTAGAAAAAATCAGAACATGGAAAAATGCAAGGTGTAATCAGAATACCCAAGAATCGGAACACGGTAGTGATGGAATGACAATTAAGAATGACTGTTGACCATATTCAAAAGACATTATCCTAATTATATTAGCCTAAAATGGGGATAATCAAAAGAGGGTTTATCGCTGACCATGTTTGAAACAAGGGACCAGACTCAAAATTTCATCCATTAGTCTACCAGAATGTTAGCCCAAAATAGTAGGTGAGCCATAGGTTGTGCATCCATACTATTTGGGGTTCCTCTAGATATGAAAGAGAGCAAGGAATCGGATAAAGGGAACGCAAAGCATGGAGAGTGGAGTTATGGGTTGTTCGGGTGGAGTCCAACGCTCATGAAATTACACCACATTGGTGGAAACTCATTAGGTGGATGCATTTATCTGATCAGAGATCAAAACATATTCTCAAAAGGACCTCTATGATGAGGAAATTGTCACCTCCCAATGTTATCATGGGGCATCACGAACTTGTTTAGGGTAGAACCACAATTTAGAGTCATGCATTGAGGACATGTGAACTCATGTTGTTTGACATCGTACAATAGGACGTGGGCTGAAATGGAAAATCCCAAGAAATGAGTATGTGGTGTGGTAGCTATAAACCCGACATGGATGAGGACTTGGAGTCTGGATCACACCACGTATCCTTGGATTAAACTCTTCAGGTCAAGAGACCAAAAGTGAAAATTTGGTTGGGCCCGAAGAAAAGTGGTCGGGTGTTTCTACGTAACCCATTAGGATGGGAATCAAGACATATATAGTTCTAAGAGCACAATTTAACATCATGTGGGATGAGGAAAGGTGTATGTGGCATGGTAGCGCTAGTACACATCCTACCAGAACTACTAAGCCCACGTGAGTCATGCTCAATGTGGGAAACAAGAAGTAGTGGTGGTATTTTCCTATCATAGGGAGGCACACTTTAGAAAATATGGGACACTAGGTTAATGATGTCCCACTAATACTGGCCCGCCTATATAACGCACCTTGATGTGCGGAAGAGTAAATATGAGTTATATGGAATTCCACATTAACATAAGGATGTCGAAACATGTGAATCATGATGCTCGAGATCTGGACCAAAATGATGGTTGTGTGAAGATAGTGGATAACAGTTGACCTTGTTAGAAACATAGTATCTGTATCGTGTTAGCCTGGAATGGGGACAGAAAAATGAGTGTCCACCACTGACTATGTTGAAACACAGGACCTATCACAAATGTCGCCTTAGATCTTTAGGGACGTTGGCCCGAAATGGTAGGTGAGCCGAGGTGGCATGAGACCAGGACATGAAGGGGGTCCCTTAGAATTTGGAATAGGATGAGGATCCAAATAACATGCTCAAAAATCATGGACATGTAATGAGGGGACAGTCCCCATGAAAATTCCACACTTTGGGTTCTTTGTCAAAATGAATTTGAATATGAATATAAGACGTATCATATGGAGGGAGTTGTGTACCTTCCCAAGGACAAGGGTCCTGGGGTCGCGTGCTTTCTATATAAGATCTTGGGGTTAACCATTAAGGGGGATAGATTTAATGGACTATGCGCAGGGCGGAGATACATCCAAACATGATGGGTAGTTTCCATAGGTAGATCTTAGTTTTGGGTCATAGAACTCTTACCACACTGGGAAAAGATATGGGAAGCACATGGTGCGGCTATTGAAAAACAAAAATGAACAATAACCTAAGAGGTACTCACCACACCACATGTTCCCAAATGAGTTCGGGCCAACGTTCCAAAAAAGAAAGGACACGATTTGTGGATTCTTAGGGTTGGACCCAGAGATAAATATTTCTGGGTGTTCCTATGTATCCCACGAGGATGGTAATCAAGCCATATGTAGTTACAGAAGATGTCTTGTAGTTTAACATCTTGCGTTAAGGATATGGAGTGGTCTTAGTGTATGGTCATAGATCTTGGACCATGGATGTTAGGAAACATGAGAGACACATGGTGGGGTAATTATAAAACTCTACGTGAATGGGAACCTAGGTTTTTGACCTCCATGTGTTCCTTGGGGAGGTTTTACATCGAGGGACCGAAATGAAAGTTAAACTGGGCCAGAGGCAAAGTGCACGGGCGTTCCTATGTACTCCATGAGGATGAGGATCAAGCCTCATGTATTTCATAAGATGGAATGGTGGGATACCAGTTCCAGGTATAATAAGGTTGTGCGGGTCTAGCCCATACACAAAAAGATATGATATTTGATAGATCTTGTTTTTTCTTTAGGATGAGGGTTTTTTTTTGTGTAGCAGAGGACCTAGGATAGAAAGTCTAGGCATCACCACAAAAATAAATCCGTGTGCAGGCATCGAAAAATGGTATGTATCATGACCGATACCAAGCATGATTCCTCATCGAGTGAGGATATCTTGGTGCAGTGCCATTTTTCGTCGTGTAGCTAGGATGATAATGTCACATTTTAGGGTCTTGTGATGGGACCAACCATGAATTTTTAACAACGTTCATGATAGATGCAACATTTTAATGTCATGTGGGACTAAGAATCATAGGTTAAAGTCATATGAGGATGAGGTCCACACTATACTATGTATCATTCCGAGAAAAAAACCCTAGGCTATGGGTTCCAAAAAGGTTAGAGGATATGTGGTAGGAGAAACTATGTCCCAATTGTGTTGGAACTGAAGACGAGATGTCCGGTTGTTCCTATGTATCCCATGGGAATGGTAATGAAGAAGTACGTAGTTCTAAAAGATATCTTAGTGTATGGTCTTAGAGCTTGGACCATAGAAGAGTGAAAACCTTCCAAGTAATTGTTGATCTCAACCTGATCCCTAAACCTTTGTGAGAAAAACATGGTATTGGAAACATGGTAATTAGAGGTTTGTTTCAATATTTGGAATGCACACCAAAGAGAAATCACTACAGAGCCTTGAATAATGCCCTTACCGCGACTTTTGTCCTCATAACGTGAAAATGCGCTTTGACGGATAGTGCCAGGAGTGTCAAAATTCTATCTGGACATGATAGGGTGTAAAATATTGTGAATAATGTAACAAAAATTCAAGAGTTTAAGAGGGAAGGCTTGGTAATGGAGGATAACTATTTAACTTGTTTGAAAAACAGCATCCATATCACGTTATCCTTGAATGGGAAAAAATGAGCATCAACCGCTGACCGTATTCGCAATGCGGGAACTGTGTCAATATGTTGCTCAAAACCCTCGAGGACACTGTCTCATAATGGTATGAGGTCCCTAGGGATGAGAATCCATTCCATTTAGGGTTCCTTCAGATGTGAAAGATTATGGAAGCCCAAATTAAGGGTAACATGATGCGTGAATAATGGGTGAAAGCATGTCTAGGTAAAATCCGACACTCCATATACTGAACCACATTACCCTTCAGAACATTAATGAATCATAGAAGAGGATCGAGGGGGAACAACTTGAGAGTGTCCAATTTGAAAAGATGAGTATAGAATAAGGGGATAGATAAATCTCAGGAGAAAGAGGTCCATGGCATGGTTGTTACAAACCCGACTTAAATGATGACATGATCCCACACCACACCATATACGGATCTCCCTGGGAAAGTGCAGGCCAAGGAGCCAAAGTGATGGGGATATTTCTAAGAGATGGGGATGGACCCAAAGTCTATAAATTTGGCCAGTCCTAAGTATCCCATTAGGATGGGAATCTATCCATACGTAGTTCTTGAAGAGGGTAATGTGTATGTTATCATCATTCAATAAGGACACAAATGGGTAAGAAATCCCACACGAAGGAGGTGTACGGTGCGGTGAGTAACCTGACATGAATGAGGACATAATCCCACAACACACCGTAAAACCCTAAGTGAAAACATTGGCCCGGGCCCGAGAAGGCAAAGGGGCTTAAGGCAGGGCCTCGTACGAATGGTCCCATCCATCTTGCTGTTTAACATCTTGTGGCGAGGAAGATAAAAGGGGTAAGGTATCTCATTCATGGATGTGTATGGCACGATGAGAAACCTGACATGAATGAGGACGATACCCAGCACCACACCATACAAATAATAGTGTGAACATGGTCTAGGGGCCCGAAAAGGCCAAGGGGCCTGAGGCAGGGTCTTGGATGGAATGTCCCAGCCAGTCTGCAGTTTAACGTCTTGCGGTAAGGTTGAATGTGATCTTAGTTTAGGGTCATAGAACTCAGACCGTAGATGCCTATTTTAAAGTCATATGCATGGGATATAAAGGGTGAATCACTATGCTTATGGAAGACCACTAAGCAGTAATGATGATTGAGGACAACTTTTGACCAGGTTCACAACACAGTATCCACCCTTATGTGACCCAAAGGGGGGTGAACAATTGAGCGTCGACCATTGATCATATTCACAACACTGGACTTGCGTCAACTTGTCACCCAAAATCCTCGAGGGCATCAACCTGTAACGGTAGGAGAGCCCTTGGTCAGATCATCCCTGCCATTCGGGGGGGCCATTCTAGATATAGAGGGTGACAGAAACCCATATGATGGGTCATGTCGTGCATGGTAGGGCATGCGCTCGCAGAACGGATGATAAATGAAGGAAGGTATATCTCAAGGGGATATTTGTGGCCTAGCTAAATATCCTGATGTGAATGAGTACATGAGTCTGTACAGCACCACACAATCATAAACGAGAACTTGAGCGAGGGGCCCGAAGGGGTCGAAGGACCTAAGGCTGGGTGTCCCGGCCAACTGAAGCCATGAGACCTCTTGTGCGGGTACTGCTTCATCACAGCTCCTAAGCTCACAAGAGCAATGCATGGTGTGGGAAACAAGGAGTCAGATCCGGCTTTCCCTATCATATAAGGGAATGATAGATGGCATCGCCAAAAGTGGGTCACAACTTGAAGAATCAGTGGGCATGATAAACCACCACACTCAATGTTTGGGATCTATAGGGGTGGAAACAACGGCAAAGGATTTCCACTGACCATGTTCAAAACACAGAGTCCTTATAGTGTGTCCTGAAATGGGAACAACAAAATAGCATCGACTGCTGAACATATTCGCAATGTGGGACTTGTATCAATTTTTTGCTCAAAATCCTCAAGGGAGTTGGCCTGAAGTTGTAGGATAGCCGTTAGGCTCAGCATTCATGCCAGTCGGGGGTCCTTTTACATGTGAAAGATGATAGAGTCCCAATCAGAGGAGTGGGTGAAGCATAGTTGTGCCCATGCATTTTAATGTCAAGAAGGGCTTTGAAAGTGAAAGATATCTCCAGGGAGCGGGACTTATGGAGAGAGCGAGATGATATTTACGTGAATTGGGGAAAAAGCCTATACCATACCATATGTCTTGACCTGAGGGTAGATTCTGAAGTTTAGGGCTGGGCCAACGGACAAAATGTCTGGTCGTTCCTGCGTATCCTATGAGGATGGGAATCAAGCCACACATAGTTCTTAAAGGTCATGCAGTTTAATGTCGTGCGGTGAAGACGTGAGAGGATAGAACAACAAGGAGGGGGCACATGGTATGACTATCATAATCCAAAAATGAGTGGGGAAAAAGGAACTTACACTATACTATGCTAGGACCCTCCGAGAGAACTATACCAAGAAGGGATAGTAAAAGTGAAGAGTTTGGGGGATAGAATTATGATTGAGCATCTGATCATTCCTATGTATAAAATGTGGATGGTAATCAATATGTACATAGTTCTAAAGGTGAAGTTTAACGTCTTCTAGGACGATGTACAGTTTAACGTCATGCTGGATGTTTTACAGTTTAAAGTCATGTAGAACTAGGTAGTTTAGGGTCATGCCAAACCAGAATGTTTAGGGTCATGCAGAACCAGATGGCTCAAGAAATGTATTTCTTGAGAAACATGGAATTTGTTGGAGTAGTTATACGCTCACCATCCATGGGCACTAGTGAGTACACACTATTGGGGTAAACCTTGTGAACAACGAAAGGTCCATCCAAGTTGGGATCCAACTTGGGTGGTTTCCTACCAGGTATCATTGGTGCCCTAAGGGCCAATACCAAATCACCATGTTGGAAAGAGAGGAGTAAAACCTTCTTGTTGAAGGCTCTAGACATCTTGTTCTTGTGTATTTCCAGTTTGTGCACGGCATGAAGCCTATTCTCGTCAAGTGCTTCCAATTCATCCCGAAAAATATCAACTACCTTATCTAGAGCCTACTGGTCGTAGACCACTGTGTGTAACGAAGGCAACTGAATCTCGATAGGCATGATGGGTTCTGTTCCATACACCAAGGAATCCGAGGTCACCTGTGTGGAATTACGAGTCATCGTCCGATAAGCCCATGGGGCATTGGGGAGCTTGTCCGGCCAACTCTTCTTGTTCTGACCAACCATTTTCTGCAAAATGTTAGAGAGGGTCTTGTTGAACACCTCGATCTTCCCATTTTCTTGCACGTGGTAGCGGGAGATGTGGTTAGAAAGGATGTTGTACTTAGAGTACAATTTCTTCAACTCGGATGCTCGGATGTTGGTGTATTTATCGGTGATCATGACATGAGGTACTCTAAATCGGTAGATGATATTGGAGCTCATAAAGTCAATAATAGAATGTGCCTCGACCTCCTTGAGTGGAACTTCCTCTGCCCACTTGGAGAAGAAATCTGTAGCTGTTAGGATGAACCTGCACTGGAGAGCTGTCACTGGTGGATATGGTCCCAAGACATCTGGTCCCTAGACTATGAAGGGCCAAGAGTATTTGGTAGTATGGAGAGGCTTCGATGGCTGATGCATGAAGTTGGAATGAATTTGGCATGCCTGAAATCTCTTGGAAAACTTGATGAAATAAAGGATCATAGAGGGCCAAAAGAACCCCAGTATCTAGATCTAGTGAGATAGATTTGTCCAGGTCTGATGAGCCCCATAGGAACCGACGTGAACCTATTGCATGACCTGAGAAATATCGAATCCTTTGATGAAAATTAGGAGAACACCATCAAAACCACGCTTTTAGAGGATCTTCTCAAGACTGGAACCACTCTGGAGGGTAAACTACAACGCGCAGCATCAGATTCACTTGCTCCCGGCCCTGTCTGTTGGGAGATTACCGTGTTTGAAGTATTCAAGCAATTGTATCCTCCAATCGGGAGTCACTTAAATCTCTACATCTGGGGGAACTGGGGGTCTTGACGTGGAGGCGCTGGAGGTAGGATGGATTACCTCTGGTCTATCATCATCATATGGAGTGATGAGAGCATTGACTCTTTGGTGTTCCACGTGGATAATTAGATCATCCTTTCGGGGCTCTACAAATGATGCAACTAGGCTGGATAAGTCATTAGACCAACCGTTCTAAGATCGAGGGACAAAAGTGAACCTTGGTCGAGATGGGAACTGGGCCATTAGCTGGAGAGTCTGTTCCCAGAATGGTACAAGACCTGACTTCTTAACGACATAGTCACTATTGATCTGCATAATGACTAGTTTGAAGTCCCATTTCACATGAAAATGGGGCACATCAATCTCGAGGGCCGGCTCGAAGCCAGTGATAAGTGCCTAATACTCTACCTCATTGTTGGTGCAGCATTCTGACAATAGGAATGAGTACGACATAATGGCTTGGGGTGGGGTAATAAAGACAATACTTAGGCCTACTCTGTTGAGTTTGGGATCATTGAGCCTCCTACCGGTGGTGCTTCAGGAAGCGACATTGAAATGAATTTGCCAACACGGGATGGAATAATCTACTGAGATGATTGTATCGTCGTGAAAATCCATGTCCATAAACTGGTCCACGGGGGTTGGATGGGCCGCAAGAATGTCTAACAATGCTTGTCCCTTGATAGCCTTCCAAGGCACGAACATGATGTCAAACTGTTGGAGGATTATCACCCATCGTGCCAGCCATCCTGTCAGCATGGGACGACTCAGGATATACTTTAGTGGGTCTACTTGGGACACCAGCTGTACCTCATGGTGTTGCAAGTAGTGAAACAAATTTTTCAGGGAAAATACAAGTGCAAGGCAACTTTTCTTGAATGGAAAGTATTTGGTATCCATATCTAGAAGAATTTGGATGAGGTTGTACAGGATGCTTTCAGTTTCCTTATTGTTCTTTTGGGAATGAATGGCACCGAGGGATCAGTCCAGGGCAGTCACATAAATACCCAGTGGCTTTCTAGAAATGTGTGGCTTCAAGACTGAAGGATAGGGCATGTAGTGCTTTTTTTCCTTAAACACGTTCCGAAACTCTTCATCCAACTAATAAAGAGTTCCTTTCATCATGAGCCGAGAAAACGTCTTACACTTACCAGCTAGAATCACAACGAATCGTTGTATGTAGGCCATGTGGCCTTTGAATCCCTGAAGTTCCTAAATGTTGCTCGGGGGAGACATCTAGCTGATGGGATTGATCTTTTTAGGGACAATCTCGATACCCCGGTACCTGACTACAATCTAAGGAGCTTCCCAGATGTGACCCCGAAGTCACATTTCAATTGGATCATCATCAGGTGGTGGGAACAGAGGAAGACAAACTCATTATCAAGGTCCTTGATATGGTATTGGTGATGGTGAGATTTGACCACTAGATCATCCACATAGAATTCACCAATGTCTCGAGGATTGTCTTGAATATGCGATGCATGGACCACTGATTAGTGGAACCTGCATTCTTTAAGATGAAGGGAATGACCTGGTAAAAAACATACCTTTTGGTGCCCAAAAGTTTGTGGACTCCTCTTCCTCAGGTTCCATTCAAATTTGGTTGTACCCGGAGTACCCATCCATAAAGGAGAGGGCATGGAATCTAGCCATAGCATCGATCAACAATTCTGTCACAAGAAGGAGAAAATCATCCTTTGGAAAATGATGGTTGAGATCCCAGATGTTGTTGCATAATCTGATCTATCCATTACTCTTTCTGATTGGTATTATGTTGGCCATCCATTTGGTGTACTGGACCTCCTTAACAAAATTGGTTCTGATGATCTTATCAACTTCGACCTCTACCATGTCACCGTGAGAAGGGTGCATCTTCCTCAGAGGCTGTTTGAACCCACAATGATTTGCAGGGACACCGAGGCTGTGGACAAAAACTTGAGGATCAAGTCCTAGCACCTCATTGTAGATCCAGGAAAATACATCATGATGTTATTTCAAGAAGCCTATGTATATTTTCTTCTCTTTGAGAGGCATGGAAGCTTTGATTAATGTTGGTCTCGGATCTGCCTCGTTATCGAGGTTCACCTATAGCAGTTCAACGACCGTCATGGAAACGCACTCTTCTAAGGCACAGGGAGCATCCTCCAAATCCTATTCTTCTCTTGTGGAGGAGGTATCCCCAATGGTAGGATATTTCTTTGAGTGGACAGATTCTGATGGGAGGCTGAAACTAGCCTGAGCGGCAATGGTCACTGCATCGGGAGATTCCGGTGCTGCCGAAACCATAGAAATGAAGGATGTTGACCCTATCCCATCTAGTCTTCGGCCCAAGGGGACATGCATGATAACATCAAAGAAATAGTGGTGCGTCATATTGAGTTGGTTGATTCTAGCCTGACTAAGCAGTCAAGTATGATTTATCATCATTGCCATGGGGCGGACATATCAATATCTTATGGGAGTAGGGGGCTTAGGAATCACTAAGGCTTGATTCGTATAAGTATATGAAGTGATCTCCCATCATCTCGTGGACCAGATAATATTCTCCCCCCTTATACTAGAGACAGAAAAACATTGCCCCATATCAGGGGTCGTGGCCTCTAATCGATGGAACGGGAAGACGCATGTGTCATCCAGACCTGCCCAGGGGTCGGTTGCAACCACGACATGCTCGACCATGTTGGATTGAATCTACACGCCCTTGCTCATGTAATAGTAGGCATCCAGGTATCAGGCTCTACAGGAGGCAAAAGGAGACGTGTCACCTTAGAGCACGCCCAATAGACCATTGAGGGAGTACTTGAGGCACTAGTGATACGATGAGGGAACCATCACATGTAGGTGGAGCCATGGTATTCCCATAAATGCATTGTACATGGTGCCTTGGTAGACAACCATAAACTCAATACTGACTGAATAGGGTCTTCAAACAGAACTTTCTGACCGAGTTCTACTCTGTCCTTTCGTATCCCTAGATTTTGAGGTCGGAGGGTGTCAAGTCATCTTCGGATAACCCCAGCTTTCGCAGTGTTCGTGTCAGTATAAGGTTAATCCCAGATCCGGTGTCAAAATTACAACAGAAAACCTCCACACCATTGAATTGGATGGTGATGTATAGTGGGAGAATGTTCCCCTATATGGAAGAACCTTCCTTTTCTCTGGAGAATGAGATAATGGCCTAGCATTCAGAATTCTCTATCGCTTCCGCATGAAAGGCCTCTATAGATGCTACCTCCTCCTCAAAGAGGAGGGGGATTTTTAAAGCCTCGGCGAGGGCCTCACACATATTTTCTGAAAGATGAAGGGAATCGAGTATGAAAAGCCTTTATAGGATGCTGGAAAGGTTCTTGAGAACATCATACTTCCGCTCCAGGTGTGAACTTATGCTTGCAGGTGGTCACTCTATGACAGGTGGTATAGTAGACACTACCAGCTGTGTCGATGGCTGACTGGTGCTGGGCATATCCCACTGCTAACTAGTCAGAGCCTACAGAGTGGATACCGGATGATGGTCAGATGACTCAGACCATCCTGTAGCAGGGCGTGGCTTGTCGCGACATAGTTGTGGTGGCTCTGCCTGATCGAGTAGCAAAAACGGTAGTGAAGGTAGGCTTGATGACACTAGATGAGGAGGCTGCGCATTCTGAGTTTTGCGCTATGTCTATTGTCCAGTCTTAGTGTCATGAAAAACCTAGCTAAGTGTTCCAACTAATGTGCCTCTAAGACCCATATGGTCGCAGCTCCGCTGACGTTGGCGGCAGCTGGGGATGTCGAGGAGATCCGTTTGGTGCTCCCTTTCATTGGGAGTCATGTAGGGGTTTACCAACTCTACGGTATTAATTGAAGCATACCCTGTAATGTCACTAGAAGATACATCCACTATTGGGAGTATTCTAGGAGTAATCCTCATCTCTGGGGCCATTAAGTCGCGGAGATTACGGGATGATGATGGCATTGGCAGGGCACGTTGCTTTCCCTTGCGCCGCTGGTGCTTGCTCTTCTTGGAAGAGGCCAGGTGAGATGACAATATAGAAGTGGTGGCCACATATTTCGAAGGATCTGGCCAATTTAGGCGTGCATGGATGGTACCATGGGCACGATTGACCATTTTCCAATCCATCCAGTCTTCATACATCTAGGACCCATGGTTAGAAATCTGCTTCCATTCTCCCTCACTGTCACTGCTACTGTGTGTACTTACAACGAAGCAAGCCACTTGTGTTGGGGTTAGTCCCAACCTTACTATATTTTTATTGACCTGGTCTTGAAGCTTTTTTTTGAACACATAGCACTACTTGAGAGTGTGGCCTAGGATCCGGTGATAGGGACAATAGTTGGGGAGATCGGTGAGATTCTCCTCCTCTGGCCTTCTGCACTCAGGAAAACACACAATCCCCTATTCTAAGGCACTTTGGAAATAGTCGGGATCCGAATTCTCACTAAATGAGTAGGTTCAGTTTCTTCTATCCAGAAATGGGTAGTTGGAGCTTGGCCCTGACGAGAATTCGGAGGAGCCTATCGAGGAGGTCGGGCCTAGTTATCCTGCCTAGGTGGTGGTTCTGCATTGCATTGGGGCACCTTTTGATTCTAAGGTGGATTTTGCTGAGATGGAGGCTGTGCCTGTGGTGGTGGGCCACTTTGAGGTTTCAGAGTCAGCTCCACTGATAATAATTCCATCTATTTGGGGGCCTCTATTTGGGCCACCACAGCGGGCTTGGCTCTAGAATCCCTCCTTGCGAGAATTACAGGGGGAAACGGATGTGCCTGGATGGCCTATTGCAGGGCTTATTCTAGGCACTGGGAATTATTAGAGAAGTTTGGAAATCCACCAAGTTAGTTCTGGGTGATCAAAGAGGGAACCATTTCTATCTTAACATTTCCCACACACTTATTATGTAATTTCTCCTCAGTCAGTGGCATGTCAAGGGAGTATTTAAGCCTAGTCCACCGAGTGATAAAGTTTGTGACACGCTAATCAGGCCTCTGTTTGTGCTTGAAGAGGTATGTGGTGATTTTTTTCATGGGGTGGAGTTGAACTGGTAGAGTAATTTCCTACTATGGTCCTCCCATCTGGTCACTGATCTGATAGGGAGCTGGTTGTACCAGACAAACACATGTCCCTCCAATGTCTACACAAAACCTTTGTGCTTGACGGCCTCCTACTGCGCTGGAGTCCCTAAATGGGCCTACACCATGAGGTGATGTGGGACAAATATTGTGGTGGGTCCCCTATCCCACTGAAGGGGGAAATGGTGGTATTCCTAAAATCTGAAGGTGCCGACATATCATCCACCCATGGTGGATATGACTTGACATAAGGTAGGAGTGCCACCTGTCATGTTTCCAACACCTCAAGGTAGGAAATGAGTGCCGCCATTGGACCATCTGGGTGAGGGTACCTTTCATGACAGGGGTCCCTAACCACGAGTGCATTGGAAGGTTCTTCAACATGTTAAGGGGGCTCGACGACTGATGGAGTGGCTAGTGGAGCGACCTGCGGGGCAGTTGGGGGAACCCGGCTTGGTTCCGTGGATTTCCGCGCTATTTAAGAGGGTTTGGGAAGACATACCGCACCATCTTTCTGTAATTTTTGGCCTCAACCCTGTCTATGGTGCAGGATGGTCACGGTCACCTGTAGGTAGCTTGCTAAGGGGACGTGTTCTTTCCCCTGCTTCCCTGGGCTAGGATTTCCGTAGTCTGACTGTCGCTCTGCAGCGCGTTTGGCGAGGAGGTCATTGACCAACGTCTTTGGATAGAAAAGTTGTTGGAATAACATGACCATCTCAGGGTCCTCCTCCATCATCTGCACAGAGGCGGACAGGTCATAGTGTTTGGAATCTCTAAGGTGCTATTTAAAATTACTGTGATTTTTGCTAAGGACCAATGCCTTGGTGGGAGCAGGGAGACCTATTAGATTCTTATGCTGGTCAGTAACTCTTCTAGATGGATCCAATAGTGGTGGCACTCCATTAAAGGTTAAGTCCCCATCAAGAAGATCTAGCTAGTTCCCCTCGTTCAATATGTCGGCCATGTTGACAGTAACCCTTCCTGGGGGCATGTCGTCAATATCGCCCAGCGAGTCGGGCTGCCGTAGGATAGGACTGAAGAGTAGGGTATCATACATCCCCCAGCCACGGACTTTCACGTGCTGGGAAGCCTCCATGATAACCTTGAGGAGTACCTTGAAACTCTAGACGCATTTCAATTGGGGGGCCTTACGCCAACCTGGAGACTCGGGGCAGTGGGTCACCGGGTGTGTGGCCAAATCAACTAGGAGGCATTGCTCGCTAATGTCTTCAAAATGTGCATGTATCATGGGATAAACCGCTCGCTGATGTCAAAGGCAGAAGTGCTCCACACAAAGGGTTTGGCGGAAACACTCAACTTTATCTAGGGGGAGGGATTCCAGTACCCAGAAATTCAGCGATGCCACGGGCCAAAACATCTCAAGGATGTGGTCAGATGCGAGGATATTACATAATCTCTTTGGCTCGGATTCAGGGTCTGGACCTTGAATACCACAATCATCAAATATGGACGGCTGAGGAAATGGAAACGGTATTGAGACAGACCGCTGGGATAGCTGGCTGTCTGGTGGGGTATATAGCGAATGGGCTAACTGGACACTAAATATTGGGTTGTCCTCTGAGGAGTATAGTGACCTGACCGATACATCGTAGTAAGTAGGGATGATGGACACATTTCCAAAAGTAGGGTCTAGGGATACTGGCAATAGGTTGTGCTGCTGCAGGCCCACCATTGGTCACCAGAATAGCTCTTTGTGATCTCTGGTCGTGGTAGAGAGCACTTCTGGTGACGACGGTGGTGATTTCATGACCGTAACCTGCGGGTTGCCAAATTTTGATCCTTCTAGATATACCGGCAGAGGGAGGCATGAATTCGCTTGACCTCGTATTCAGGGAGTACTAGGCTGACGTGGCTCGTTCCTGCCCCAGCCCTTCACTCAAAGGAGCGAGGGGAGGGTTCCCACGATGAGTCTTATTCCACTTTGGAGTCTGAGAAGCGGACTGGTTTGAACTATGTCTGGACCATCCATGAAACCTTCTTATGGTGGTGATGACCCGCATTCCTTCCCGTAGATGTCTCTTCTAGACAGGGCAGATCTCTGACACAAGGAGGTCCTTTAGCCATACTACTGCTGGGGCAGGGAGGAATTCAACCCGAAAAAGTTGGGGTGTGAGGAGCATTGGGGTAGATATCAAAAGGGATAGGGGAGGACCTATGTGGGAAGTGCTGGAGTGGGTAGGTCCTCCGCTCGAGCACGTAGTAGAATGGGTGGGAACCCTATGTGTGTTCCCTCTTATGACCTCAGTATGAGGATGGGACTCGTAATGGTTGATCTAAACACAGGTAGGACCTCCGTGTTGGGCACTGGTGAGACGAAGATGTCCCTCACTCATCTAATTTATGGGGTGAGGATGCCCTTCTTCAACTAATACGAGGACATGGGGAGGGGCCCCTCATTGAGGAGTGACCGAATGTGCAACGTCCCCATACAAATGGTCTGTGGTGGTAGAAATAACTCCATATCCGGTGTAGTGGGCACATGAAGGACTTCCGTAGTGAGGGTCACTACTGTGGGGAGGACCCTCATTTGGACTGAAGGTGGAATAGGGAAGACCTCCATGCTGAGCCTAGAAGTGGGGAAGGCCCACGTTATCTATGGTAGCGGTATGGGGATGACCTCCATACTGGGTGGAATTTCTGTGGGGTAGTCCGCGATAGCCATTGCCTGTGTCGGTGACCAAGAGAGTTGACTCAGCCTGCCCATGGGGCGGATGGGGCCTCGATCCAAGTCGGGTGTATGAATGTCCATGTTCAGTGTACAAAGGGCGTTGGTGGTATGCGTCAGTGGTGAATCGGGCCACAGTAGCTGCTAACATTGACCCCCTTGGTGGTCTTCCTCTTCAGCTTACGCCCAACGCTAGCTTCAGGTTAGACAGACATGATCCGGTGATGCAGGTGCATGGCATACCGGCACCACGTTCAGTAAGACCGGGCGACAGCGTTGACACGGCTAGGTGGGAGACCTCGCTGGGATCCCCTGAAATGGGACTCTAATCGGGCTAGCCTATACATCCCCAACCTCATCGGTGTAGGGTAGGGAGTCATCAAAGCATTCTGGGGACAGACACCCGAAATGGTTATATGATTGGGTGGGGAGCAGTGTCTCCCTGCGCGGCCCACGAGGCAGCACTAACGATGAGGCGCAGACGCCACTAAGTCCAATTGGTCCATATCCCAAGTAGGGATAGTACCCTCCATCTCATACCGGCGTACGAGGTCATTGATCACCCTTTTTTGGATGACCTCGGATAGGGATATGGGGTGTGGGTGCCCCATGGTCTTGGTTGTAGAGGCCGCTACAGAAGAGGTGGTGTCGTACGACACTACCACATTGGTACCGTCCCTACCCCGGCATCGGTGGGCGGGCATTGATCGAGTTCCAGACACAGCAACCTAATTCCTGAAAGCAGGGAGATTAACTCATTAGTTCTTAAAGGAAAAGGAATCGAAGACTAGTGCCCAATCTTTATCCCATATCCAATGATTGGTAAGAGGATTCCACGCTAACAACATCACCGATCGGGACGTCCAATGTTCAACTACCCCATCATCTGGTAAGCTTCACGCCAGGCCTGCTATTTGTTTGGAAGGACCCGACACTGAATATATGTATCTTGTGACACGCTAATCCACTAATGTCTTGACCTCTAATAATCTTCATATTGAGAGGAATACATTCATTTCAGGTTCACCATTTCTATTTCCAACACTTTCTCCAGGGCACACACATCCATCTATGGAGGAGGCGTAGATGTTTCCCTGCATTACCGCTTTCCTAAGGCAGGCGACATAAATTCCTTATTCAGGGACGTTTGCTCCTTGATCGAAACAGGATAATGGGATGTCCGTTCTTCCATCCATCGATTCCTCCTCTAAACTCTTCACCTAGTCTGGGTCTCCCTTATAGATTTAATATGTTGTTCGTGAAGCTCTACCTAGTGCCATATCTTCATGTACACTAGTTAATTACACTCATTCTTTTAGGACATTCCAAAGGGTGCAGTCAGGGAAGAAACCGTTGGTCAGGGGAGTAGTCACGTCTGACATCACTATCTTGTATGGACATTGGGACACTAGCGTTTCTGGGTTTCTTCCCTTTATTATAGGGTTTCTCAAGGGCATGGAAGCTTGGGTGAATCCTACGTCCGATGTAGGGGATCATATGTCATTTTCATGTATCTGAGGTTTTCCTTAGCTTCCCATGTTTAACATAGGGTATGTCACAAGTTTAATGTTTAGAGGAGATGGGGAAGACTGATTAGAACACTGATTAATGTCGATCAGATGGGTGAAACCTCTGGATTGAACAATGATATGGGGGGGGGGGGTGAGTTTTCATGACGTCACCGAGATTTAGTAGCTCGGGTATGAATCAAGATGGATGATGGATTGTATGAATGAAGTGAATGGTGAATGGGATGGAATTGCCGTGAGGACGACGATGATGTTGGTCTTGAGTCTCGAGGAGTCTTCCTAAATTTCCCCATGACAGAGAATCAAAGTCCGCGTAGTTCATCTAATGATGAATTACCACCGATTGGGGATTCCAATGGCTTACCACTGGACAGGGATGTCAACAGATTACCGTTGAATGGTGTCACAATGGATTAACAGTGATAGGGGAAAATAATGACATACCAGTAATTGAGGATCACAGTTTAACATCATGCAGGATGGGGGTGAACTGATGTGAAGATGGTTGGGACTATCATTGGATGGTGGGCTTGAACCTTAGGGAGACTTCCATTGTACCCTACCTTGTCAAAGATCAAAGACCTCATAGTTCAGGTATGGGTGCATCGCTTACACTCTAGGATTCCCAAGGTGTTGGTGAACCGACAAGATGATGGTCGGAACGACCAGGGTGATGGGATCGAACCTCATAGTGGCTTCTTACGTACCCTGCCATGGAAAGGATAAAATACCACATAGTTCAGGATGGGTGTGGAGAACTAATGTGAAGGAGGTCGGAATGACCAAGGTGATGGGCTTGAACCTTGTGGAGGCTTCTTATATACCCTACCTTGGAAATATTCAAAGACCACGTCGTTTATGATGGGTGTGGTGAACCGACATGATGGAGGTCGGAACGACCGGGGTGGTGGGCTTGAACCTCATGGAGGCTTCTTACGTACTCTTCCTTTGCAAGGATCAAAGACCACATAGTTCAGGTTGGGTGTGGGGATTACACTCTAGGCTGACCAAGGTGTGGGTGAACTGACGTGAAGATGGTCAGAATGACTGGGGTCATGGGATTGAACCTCGTGGAGGCTTCCTACATACCCAGCCATTGATGGATCAAAGACCACATTGTTCAGGATGCGTGTGGTGAACCAATGTGAAGGAGGTTTAAACGACCATAGTGATGGGATTGAACCTAGTGGAGGCTTCCTAAGTACCCTTCTTTGGCAAGGATAAAAGACCATGGTTCAGGGTGGGTGTGGTGAATCGACGTGAATGAGGTTAGAACAACTAGGGTGATGGGATTGATTCTCATGGTGGCTTCCTAAATACCCTGCATTGGCAAGGATCAAAGACCACGTAGTTTAGGATGGAGTTTGGGCCTTACAATCTAGGCAGCCCAGATGTCATGGTTGATGCTTTCTCTAAGCCCACGCAAGTCACGATTGATGTGAGAAACAAGAGATAGCAAAGAACTGACGATCACGTCGTGAAAGGTGCATTTGTGGGATGTGAAGTGGGGCACAAGCATGGGTAGAAACCCAAAGAAGAAATATGGGATTATGCAGAGTTCACCCCCAGGGTGATGGACATTGGGACTTACTATAGGGTGGAGGACCATGTGGTGACAATGCCCAGTGGGAGAGGGTTTTGGCACCCAAGAAGAGAGGAGGAGCATGGATACTACCTCTGACAAGAAAAGCTAGGGGATTTCAGTATGGTGGTTTCCCTTTCCTCACATACAGATGTTACTATGATTAATAGGATCTAATTCCATGTGAGGAATTATTTGACTCCTGTTGATACTAGTGGGCATAGAGAATGTCCAATATGGAGTACCCCTTGTATGATACACATGTTGAGGCCACAATTTTATGTCATGTGCTGAGGATTAAGGTTCGTGGTAGTTTAACGTCCTGCACCTCAATCAAGGTGGTTTTCTCCTCAACCCTAGGACTTACATAATCCAGACCCTCTACACCATGGTGAAGAAAAGGACATGAAACACAGTGTATAGGGGGGTTTTATAGAGCATACCATTGGGGGTCCACGTTATCACATATATGCGAAGATGAAATAGCCATTAGCATGACTATGCGAAGAAGCATGAGGCGGTGCAACACAACAGGCAGTATCGTTAGAGGGTATTTGAAATATCTTCATGAAAACCTGAAGGGATACACAGGAAAAGGAGTTTTAGAGAAAAAGGGTCCATAAGTAGAGGCCCTGTGATGTGCTTGTGCTCCATAAAGTGGAGGGGGATCGTGAAGGGATGTACTTCACGAAGTGAAGTTTCCTCGGATAGGAATAGGGCATAGGTGTATATGGTAAGAGCTTCGTGAAGTGGAAAGGTACTCACGAAGAAATGTATCATGAGGTATGGGTGCCTCATGAAGCAGGGTGTCATGAAGCAATGTGCTTTGCAAATCACAGTGACCCTGCCTTAGCATACATGCCATGTGGGTGTGGTGGGTGTTTCGCGAATCATAAACGATTCCAGACTCCCCAAGTCCCTTCGGGGATATTCATCTTTCATGAAGGCTTGTGGGCTTCAAGAAAGGAATACCCCTAAGAAGACGGGCTCAATTAATTTCATGGGAGAAAAACTTCGCAAAGTAGAAGTACCCTGAAGAACACAGGGTTCGCAGAGCAAGAGGTGCTTCGCGATTTGAGAGCTCAGAAGGTGATAGCTCAGATGCCCTATTTTATTAGGCTCTAGGGGAGCCCTATATTTATAGGCAAGAGGCTACATGAAGCAGTGTTTGCTGGGCATGAATCTGAGACTTTCGTGGCGGTGGGTCTCTAACCTCCAAGGGGTTCGTGGAGGCATCCCGCCCCCTTTCTTCGTGGAAGATCACGAACGTCAAAGGGTTTCACGGAGCCATCCCACCGCCTTGCTTCACAGCGGATTGGGAATGTCAAAGGGGTTCTTGGGGCCATCCCTCCTCCTTGCTCTGTGGCAGGTCATGATGGGGATCTCCTACGCCAGCTGCAATGCTCTAGGGGCTCCACGATCTGGCTTCACGAGGCAGTCCTTAATGCTTTCAATATCTTCTATTCGCCACCAATTTTGGAATCAATAGAAGGGAATCATTAAATTGGAGGATCTGGTTATAGGGAGTGATTTTACACAAGGGAGAGGGGATTATGGGTCTAGTATATCCACAAGCTGATATGAATTATTTCAAAAACCCATTATTATAAGTTTGGTTATACTAAAAATTTATCAAAACCTTTGGAAGACCCCACCCAAAACTACTATATACAAATAATAAACTAAAATTTTTGGTATAGGTTAATTGGTTTAGGTTGAAATTATAGTAAAGTTTCTTACCAATTTTATAAAAAAATTCATTCACCATGGAAATATTTACATGAAAAAATTTATTAGATATATAGTGTTCCAAATTCTATTATCTTAGATAGAGAACCATTATTTAAATTGTTTTTCAAAAATCGAATCCATAATTCATTGGGGGAGTAGTTATAAATGATCATAAATTTTCACTTATATTCGGACTTCATTGAAATGGTTAAAATTATCATTAATAAATCCTATAATCTAATCATGTTATAGTGTCTGGGGAATCATGTCCACAGGGAAGGAGAAAAGAATGTGTGTGAAAAAACTACTAAAAACAAAAAACCATTGAAAAAATGAAATTAATATTGTTATTTTGATTATTTGATGAGAATTTAGAAGGAAATAAAATTTTAGAAAGAGTGATTGAACAAAGATAATGATTAAAAGAGGGGAAATCTGAATTTAATGAATTGATAAGAATTATTTATGTTATTATTTCATCAAGAAAATCAATGTTAGTGTCAATGATGAAATTTATTTCAAAGAATATAAATATTAATAAGTGATATCCACGTCTCATTGGAATATCTGGAGATAATTATTATTCAATCAAAATTTTAAAACATTTTAGTTCAATAATAGAGAGGAGAATCATTCTCTTCATCCAACATACTATAACAAACCGAACTTTTTAATTATTTTTGTTTCCTAAATTTGTGTGTTATTTTATTTTATACTCAAAAAAACTATATCCTTTAATTAAATAAGTGGGTTTAATTAAAATAAGACCATTGGGATTTTACTGTTATATGCATGTTGTACAATATGACCATTGTAAATTATAATCTTAACGTTGTGTTTTTATAAATACAGTTATCTTGGTTAATTAATACAGAAAAATATTGAGTGGAATCATCTAGTAGACTTGGGCCATAAGAATCCCATCTATAAGAGCTTGGGAAAGTGGTACCATCACTAGTCTTTTCTCTAGACTAAGCCCAAGACGAACTTCAACATAGGAATCTTGAACGGAATCGCCTAAGGGAGAATTTCAAGCTGATAGAAATCACCACTCAGGAAATGTTGTCTGAGCCACCCCAAGATTCTATCACCATAGCACACATTACACTTAGGTCATATGCTGGTGTTATAAGGGGATATTCAATGAGATCTTAGCTTCTTTGTGTAATCCTTTTCTATAAATAAAATTTTTATTTCTTCTTATGGAAAAGATTGTTAATTTTCAATATCCAGATAAATATTGGATGTGTATTATTGATGAATTTAGAAAAAAATGGGTATTTTAAAATATTTTTTTTCATTATGTAATTAATAATGTGAAATGATTTTCAAAAAATGGCCTTCTACAGTTGCATTCAGTGAGATATTTAGAGTCAAATAAGATCAACTTGATTTTTAATGAATAGTAAAGTATGAATAGTAACATACCTGTATAAATAGTAATGAATTTTAATGAATAGTAAATTGGCAAAAATATTGAAACTTCACCCATGAATGTATAAATACAATTTAAACATCATAAAAGTGAAAATCGATCATAATATAAGTTTTGGTATTTTTTGTATGTCATAAATAATTTATTTAGAATTTTATAATTAATTTAATAATTTAAAATGAAAATATATTTTCATAAAATGTAATAATAAATTGTTACTTTATTTTATTATGGTTATACAATAATTTTATGGAACATTGATTAATTTTTTATGGTTTTACAAAATGAGTTATAGTTTTAAAGATGTGTTTTTTGGAAAAATAATAAAATTATTTTAAATTTAAATTAAAAATATTTAAAAAATTATTTTTATAAAATGGAGTTAATTTTTGAATTCAGATCATAGATATTAGGTTAGGGTGATTTTTTGGGATTTTTCTGAAATAGATGAATTTTCAGTGAATAATAAAATACAGTTATGAGTTTCGGGTGTTTAATGACATCATTAATGATGTAAAAATGATGTAATTTTTTTTCTATACTTATTAATAGTGATATATTCTATGAGGTGTCCAATGTGGCCAATACCATGGGAAAATATTTTGGGAAAGACGATGGTTTTGTAAATACCACCGATGAGGTGTCCCTTGGAAATTAATAATTTATTCCCTCACTTTTCCTATAAATAACAAGCCATTTCCCTCATTCATTTCATTCCAAAATCCTCCTCAACAAAGTTCTGGTATCTTTTCCTCCCTAGGAGGCCTCCCAAGGTGACATCAAGCCTCCCAAGGTCTTGAACTTTAAGTTTTCATAGTTACTCTTCAAGGTAAGGGAACCTTTCACCCACCACTTTTAAGTCATGACTTCCTTTATGTTATGTCTTATAGTTCCCTTTTATTATGAGGGGTATTCTTCTTTAATATATTTACTAATGACCATTTCATTTCTAAATTATGAGATACCCTTTCCACTCAAATAAAATTATTTTCTAAATTTTTTAAGTGACGCCATTATGCTGCCGAACTTTTTGAAAAAGAAATCACATCTTCTCTTTTCCTTCGAGTTTCATTTTCATATGGTATTTCCATAAAATCTCCATAACATGATATTATTTTTTTATTGTATACCCATATTGTATTATGATTTATTTAAGAGTGGGTGACTCTTGTCCCCTATCTTTTCATTGTTCTCTAAAACCATGTTATCAAGCTGTTTTGCTGTAAAATTCTCGTCTCAAAATATATCTCTTTTTCTCAAGAAATTATCCTGTTTTATTTAAGTGAATTCCCAATTTAATTTTCATATATAGGGGTATTAATAAATACATTAAATTGATCTATTTGATTCTGGAATTGACATACATATAACCCTCACTCTCTTTCCATTGGTTATAAATGACTTAATGATAAAGTTTTTTAAGAACTTTTAAAACATCAAGATTATGAAATGAAACCCATTTCTTTTATTCTGTATGTTTTATTTATGAAAGGTTTGATTATAATCTATGTATCTCACATGAAAAAAAGACATAATAAGGGTTCTATTTGATATCAATCCAATGCATTGGGTAAATAATTTAATCTCTTGAGATGACAAGTTTCAAGATAACTTGGTGAATAACCTTAGAAATTTTTAAGACACCTCGGGGATAAACCTTAGTGATATGTTCATGAATGTCAAAATTAAATATTGTAGCCACATATTAAAGTTAAGATTAATGTTATTTTTATTATGATATTCATATTCTTCCATGTCTCATGCCTTTATGACTTTTATCATGTTCTTATTAATATTGTTCAAGATCATATGTCAATTGTTTCATTTGTTTTCCTTACTGAGCCTTATGCTCACCCTTTCTTTTAATGTATGTCTCTAGGATATGGGATGCAGTAATTTTACATAGGACGAACCTATGATTAATCCTTACAAGTGGTTTAAAATAATATTTTATGTTGATTTTATGTATTATGTTCTTGATTTCCAAGACACTAGACTTTAATGATCCTCTGTTTGTTAAATTATGTAATAAAAAGGTGGGATTACTTAGTTGGTATCAAAGGATGGTTATGTTATTTTAGGAAATTAGGATTTGAAAACATTAAGAATAATTATATAGAAAAGTTTAAATATAGGAAAAATTCCTGGTATTTTGGTGAGTATTGATTAAGTGGTTTTTCAAGAAAATACATCCATGTCTAGATACGAGAAGGTAGAGGCAGCTCTGACACAGAGGTTCCTAGGTATGAAAACTCTGACAAGGAGTTTTGGGCATGAACCAGGGTATCCTGGTACATGACAACGAGCCTTGATGCACTCTTGGTCAGGACACTCCCCGAGGATATGTTTCATTAATCACAAGCTTTTTATGAATCTTTATGAAGAATTTATAGATAAATGTAATTTTTAAAGATGTTTTAATACATAAAATCGTTTATTGTTAAAAAATAGGTAAATGAAATAAGTTTCTCACTAAGGTTTTACACTTTTAGAAATGGTGTGAAATAGGAGTAACCATGAAAATGGTGACCACAATAGACCACGCGCTGATGGCCCTCCAATGGAATCTGTAATGGAAACATTCATACGAATGGTGAACCAATTGACTTAAGTTATGGGAAATAACTTGAATCAAGCTGAGAGACCAATCTCACTATGAAGGGAACAACATTTTTTTGAGTCCTTTATGCATCAACAAACACCAAAATTCAGTGGATCGATCGACCCATTGATTTCTAAAAATTGGAGAAGCTATATAGAGAAGATATTTTATGTGGTCCGCCATTCAGAGTAAGAGAAGGCCACCCTAGCTGTCTATTTCCTAGAGGGAGAAGCTGATCAATGGTGGGAACTAATTAAAAACACGAGGAAAAGGAGGACATTGAAGCTATAGAGTGGTGCGAGTTCAGAGGGGTCTTCTTCAATAAGTATTTCCCGAGTTATATGGGAACAAGAATGGAGAAGGATTTTCTTGAGCTGAAGCAAAAGGAGAATGAATCTGTGGGAAGCTACGAGATGAAATTTACAAGACTTTCCTGTTATACCTCATCCTTTGTCATGGGATCTAATGGTAAGGTTGATATATTCTTCGCTGGACTAAGACCTCATCTGCAGAAGAATCTATCCTACTAAGAGTATGACAACTATGTGGAGATCATACAGAGTGAAATGAAAGTAGAACTGGTGTTCGGTGAGATGCAGTGGTATTATTGAATCACACAAAAAAAGAGATCGATGGAGCCCTTCTTAGGGAGGAAACGTGATTAGATAATAGGAGGCAAGCAAGTGGAATGTCCCACGTGTAATAAATGTGGGAAGAAGTATTCAGGTAACTTCCTGCTCGGGAGTGGGAAAGGCTACAAGTGTTGAAGAGATGGCCATATTGCGATAAATTGTCATAGTGAAGTGAAACTTCAACTTCCAGACACCAACGACAAAGGGAAGATGGTGCAAGACCTACCTGATATCTAGTGCTTTAAGTGTGGACAACTTGGGAACTTTGCCAATCATTTCCCAAATATGAGGCTAGTGGAGGGGAACCACCATCAGCCTCAGCAAAGGCCAAGGGAGCAAGGATGTGCTTTTCCTATCACGATAGTTGAAGTTGAATCTCAAAATGATTCGGTAGCAGGTACACTTTTTGTTCTCTCAAATATATAACGTACTTTGTTTGATTCTGGTTCTATGCATTCCTTTATTTCCTCCATGTTTGCAAGGAATTCAGAATCAACCCTTGACATGCTAAAAGTAGTGTTATCAGTCATGACTTTTAGTAGGATTATCCAAGCATCGTTAGTGTTTAGAAACTCTAGTATTTACATTGGTGGGAAAAATCTTATCTCAAATATAGTAGTCAGTCCCACTCTGGAATTTGACATTATACTAGGGACGGAGTGGCTCTCAACGTATAATACTAAGATTAAATTCATACGTAAGGAAATATTAGTATTCTTGAATGGAAAACCTAGAGTTATCTTCCATGGAGAGATATCTCAACCAGATATTTGTCTATAAGAACCTCCTATATCCTTTTCTATGCAATTGATCAGTGAAGAAGAAGAAGTAAATGAGTGATTGAGGACAAAAAATGTCCCCATCATCTAGGAATACGTTGACGTGTTTCCTGAAGAGTCTCCTGGACCTCCCCTAGAAAGAGTGGTTGTGTTCTCTATTGAACTCATACCTAGATCTCGTCCAATATCAAAGAACCCATATAGGATATAAAATGGGGTGCTGGAGGAATTAAAGAAACCACTCCAAGATCTATTCAAAAAGGGGTTTATTAGAACAAGTGTGTCTCCTTGAGGAGAACTTCTTCTCTTTGTAAAAAAGAAGGATGAATCGATGTGGATATGCATTAATTATAGGTAACTGAAAGGGATCACATTAAAGAACAAATACCCTCTTCTAAGAATTGATGACTTATTTGACAAAATTCATGGGGCTCAATTCTTCTCTAATATTGATCTTCGATCTAGTTATCCTTAATTGAGGGTGAAGAAAGAAGATAGTCCAAAAACTGCCTTCCGATCAAGATATAATCATTATGAGTTTATTGTTATGCCTTTTGGACTGACTAATGAACATTCTATTTTTATAGATTTGAAGAATAGTGTCATTAAAGAATGTATTTATAAAATTATGGTAGTCTTTAATGATGATATTCTGATATATTCAAAAAGTCATGAGGAGCATCAGGATCAGCACAGAGTTGTTTTTCAAACTCTATGAAAGGTGAGGAATTTTGGAAAGTTTAGTAAATGAGAATCCCAGTTACAACAAGTTGCATTATTGGGGAACATTGTTACCAATGAAGAAATCATAGTTGACCCTACAAAGACAAAATATTTAGAGGAGTGGACTCATCCTATGACAATAATTGTGATTCGTAGTTTCCTTGGATTATCAGAATATTATAGGAGTTTTGTTAAAAACTTTTCAAGAATTTCTAATCCATTAACCATGTTAACTCGAAAAAGGGTCATGTTCATCTGGAAAAAGGAGTTTGAGGAATGTTTCCAAGATCTAAAGAAGAGATTGGTTACTGAACCCGTGTTAACTCTTCCCTCAAGTGAAAAAGGATTTGTTATTTATAGTGATGCATCTCTAAAAGGGCTTGGGTGTGTCCTCATGAAAAATGACAAGGTCATTTATTATGCATCTCGACAGTTGATGAATCATGAGCATAACTATCCTACGCATGATCAAGATCTGGATATAGTAATTTTTTCTCTGAAGATATAGAGGCACTATATTTATGGGGATAAATGTAATATATACACAGACCATCAAAGATTGATGTATATTTTCACACAAAAGGAATTGAACATGAAACAAAGGAGATGGTTGGAATTTCTTAAAGACTATGATTGTTCAATTCATTATCATCTCGTAAGAGGAAACAAAGTCGCTGATGCATTAAGCAGAAAAGACCCAATAGTTCTATCTATTATGGGGATTCAAAGAGATCCTTTGATCAATGACCTAGAAAAACTGGACATGGGAATTATAAAGTAAGGGACATCATCAACCCTAACCGAAATTATTTCTCAACTGTCATTACTAGAGAAGATCAAGAAATATTATAAAGAAGATCCTCTATTACAGAAGAAGTTTGAGGATGTGAAGGATGTGAAGTTTCCTGAGTTAAATACTGATCAAGAAGGTGTGCTGAAAAGTAGTAGAAAACTATGTTTTCCATCTATTCCGGAAATAAATAAGGAGCTAATGAATTAAGCTAATAGCTCTACTTCTCTATAAATCCTGGTTGCACGAAAATGTATAGGGACCTTTGTGATCATTATTGGTGGGATAATATGAAAATGGAGACTGCTGACTATATGTCAGTGTTCTTGGTTTGTCAGTATGTGAAAGAAGAGAGACAACTTCTTAAAGGGGTATTGCAACAACTACCCATACCAACATGGAAGTGGGACAATATCACTATGGGCTTTGTCACTGGTCTCATGAAAACTTTCAAATGAAACAATTCAATATGGTTTATTGAGGACCTCTCACTAAGACTTCCCATTTTATCTCCATTTTGGAAGATTTATCTCTTGATCAACTTGCCAGGATTTACGTGAAGGAAGTGGTAAGGCTGCATGGAGTACCACTTTCTGTCATATCTGATCATGATCTAAGGTCTACATCAAAATTATAGAGAATTCATCAACAAGCTTCGATCACTGAATTGAATTTCAGTATGTCCTATCACCCCCAAAATGATCTCCAATCTAAAATGACTATTAAAACACTCAATGAAATTCTGATAACATGCTCAATGGAATTTAAAGGTGGATGGGATCAACATCTCCCTTTAGTTGAGTTCTCTTACAACAACAGCTCCCACATGAGCATTCAAATGGTACCTTATGAATATCTATATGAGAAGCGATGTAGAAAATAAACTAGTTGGGATGAAGCTCGTGAGAGAATGCTTCTTGGGACTAATCTTGTGCAAGAGATGATAGAAAAGGTTCATGCCATACAGTAACAAATTAAGGTTGCTCAGACTCGGCAAAAGAGCTATGCCGATAACTATCGAAGGGACTTGGAGTTTGATGTTTGTGACAAATTCATTCTTTGGATTTTACCCTGTAAGAGAGTCACGAGGTTTGGGAAGAAAGGGAAGCTCAGCCCTGGGTACATTGGCCCCTATGAAATCATTAATCGTGTGGGAGCAGTGGCCTATCGACATTCCCTAACTCTAAATCTAGTATATGTTCATGATGTCTTCCATGTATCCTTATTGAGGAAGTACATACCTGAACCTTCACTTGAACGAAATCCAGAGGTGGTACAATTGGAACATGACCTCTATTATAAGGAGTAGCCAATGGAGATCTTTGACCATAGAGACAAGGTTCTACGCAACAAGACTACCCCCCTTGTTAAGGTGTTGTGGAGGAACCAAAAATGTAAATAATTCATGTGGGAACAAGAGAATTCTCTGAGATAGAAGTAACCACACCTTTTCTCATCGTAGGGTACAAGACAAAATTTCGGGGAAAAAATTTCTTAAGGGGGGATGAATGTAATGACTTGAACGTTTTAATTATTTTTTTTCCAAAATTTTTGTGTTATTTTATTTTATACTCAACATTACTATATCCTTTAATTAATGAAGTGCGTATAATTAAAATGAGACTGTTGGGTTTCAACTTTTACATGATCATTGGTCAATATGACCATAGGAAATAATAATCTTAACGTTGTGTTTTTATAAATACTGTTATCTTGGTTAGTCTATATACATACTAAAGAAGGATTTTTTCTACTAACGTGTCCCCTTCCTACATAGCCATGTTACCCCAAATTCTTTATCCCTCCTCCAAAACCAAAATAAACCTCCCGCTATCCCAATCCCAATTGGGATTTACCATGACTTCTCCCACCCCTACCCCATTCCACTTTAACATATCTAGGGTTCTCACAACCCTCCCAAATCCCTCCTCCATGAATCCCCTCTCTATCTCCCCTCTTCAGATCCCCTCTCCAGACGTGACTCTGCCTCTGCATGATCTCCCATCGACTCCTCTACTATCAACTACCCCATCTTAGGCTCCTACAAAATGTGAATTATGACAGGTCTCGCTATGGTACCAAATTCATTTTTACTGTTGTATCCTCCATGCCCTACTTCGTCATCTCCGACTCGTGATTTCCGTTGGGTGTTGCTGCATCACCCAGTGCATTTTTACTACTTCTCCACGCACTCTTATGACAGGTGAAGTAACTGTCTCTTTCTGGTAATTCAACTTTCAACCAACCTGATGCTCTACTCCCTACATAATGTTGTCGACTCATCCACCGTCTTCAAAGATAGGGTTTTACCATATCCTATTTTACTTCATAAAAAGTTGTCATTTTACTTTATTACATCCTCAAATATGCAATTTACCCCCATCATAGTTCCCAATGGTAATCCAACTGATCAATTTATGATTATGATTTCTAATAAATTATTTATTTATAGTAAATTTTATTTTTGTGCATTCTCATTGTCCATTTTACAAGTTGATGTAGTGACATCAAGTATGGTTGACTAGGTTTGATGCAAAATGAGTGTAACCTAGAAATGGTGTGCATGTGACTGGAGGGAGGGGCTTTGTTGTGCGATGTTTGGTGGATAGCCTTGAATGATGAGGTGTGGGTCCTAGAACTAGAAAAACATTAGATTTACCATGTATTATCCCCTTCTCTTTGTCATCCAGTTTGGTTGTTTTGATTTTGAATGCATTTAAAAAACTGAAAATAAATATGAGACTACCATAGACTGCAAACAATAATATAACTATCATCATTTTATTCAAGTATACTATTTCTTCATATCTCCCTTTTATTTCTCCTATCAGGGATTTTATTTCCTACAATATCTACTTTCATATGACCACAGTTCCAATTATCTATAATTTCCCCTAATCTAAGAAACATATGATGCTCAAATCACATAACATCTAAACTAGGTCGGTTCTATATCCTCACATGCTATCTTATTTCTACTATTGTGTCGGGTTTATTTGATTACAAATTGTTAGCCTACTCAAATTTGAATTCAGTGTGATTTATTAGTATCAATTTGTTGTCTTCCTTATTTTTAACTTTCCCTTGGTTATGGTTTAGTTGTTTTGAATTATTGAATATGATACAGTTTATTTGATTTTTTATTTATTATTATTGGGTTTCATTGTTTCATTCATTTACTATTTTCTCAATCCCTTGCAGCATCCCCATCTTATAGTGGAAGTAGTTACCCACCTTCTACATATAATTTCTCTCATTTGGTTTGCATTATTAAGAAGAAAAGAATAATTGATAGGTGATTTTCAACATGTTAAGTAACTATTTACAACTTAGAGTTATTTTGAAATTTATATGCTTTATTATTCATTTAATACTTTCAAACTGGTAATTTTTATTACAGATTTATTATTCATATTCTTGTAATCCTTATTTAAAAGTTTCCCTATTAGTTATACATAATATGTGTTCTTATTTTTAAATATTATTATATCTGCAGGTAAATATATTGGATTAATGTGTACGTTCTAAGTTATTGGTTTATTACATATTATTCCATAAATATAAGGCATTCTCACAACTGCAAAACCAGGTACAACAACGTCATTTTTTAGATATGTTTTCATATTAGTCATCAATAATTTAACATCCAAATCTTATTAGTTACTTTTAATTTTACTAAATCGGACTTGAAATTTTTTTAGAGTAGTGAATCTTTTTCATAGCACTCAATCTTTAATTTTCATAGATTAGTGGATCATTTATTATAATTCACTAATGGAACATCATTTTTTGGTAGTTGAACATGTTTTTTATTTGATAATCTGATTCGTACATTTTTATTGAGTACTAGATCATGTTATTTGTTTGAGCAGTTGATCATGTTTTTTATTAGATCAACGGATCGTTTTTATGACCAATGAATGCATTATTTTAGATTAGTGTGTGTTAAAATAAAAAAAATTCTTTTTTTCCAAAATTGAATCATACAAATTTCAGAATCATTATTATTTCAATCTTGAGATTCACTACTAGATCAAGTAAATATGTGAATTAACTGCCAGTTATGAAAGACCAACTTATTTAGGAATTATGTGGTACTTTAATTACTTTCTTATTTATTCCACTACATCATTAGGAGTGTGTAAACAGGTCCGGTTCGGAGTTTGGGGTCATGAGTATAGATATCTCACTAAACCCTCTTAAACAGTTCCAAAGTTGGAACAATTCTCGATCTTGACCTGTACGATTTACCAGGGGTGGGAATAGATTAATTTGGTTCGATTTAAACTAAAAATCAATCCAAATTATGATTTTTCGTTCAATTTTTATACATAGAAACATTTCCATTTAATAAATGTTTGGTTTGGAATACAAAAATATTAAACCATTGAATTATGGATTGATTTAGTTCACATTGCAGATTAAAATATTTTCTATGGTAACATCCTATAAATTGATCCATAACATTTTATAATTATTGGATGCTAAATTGGATGAAATTTCTATATAAAATCAACACATTTACATTATATTATTCTTGACTAGCTATGAAAACAAATCATCTATTTTTTATTAGTTATTGAAAATAAAATTTGAATGAGGTATTGGATCATGGAATCGATCCCTATGTTGAGTTGATAGAAAACTTGACAGCTATTTTCATAAAAAACAGATGTGGTTTAATTTTACATTTGTACTTTGGTTTTACACTTGAACCAAATAAAAACTCAAAGGTTTATTCAATCATTTGGTTTGGTCATTTTTTTTTCAACCCCAACTGTTCACACCCCCACAACCATTTGTAATTAAAAAAATAACCCATTCTAATTAAATTGCATGATAATATTCATAAAATTCTCCCATGTTTAGAATTTAACTCTCTTTACTGCTGGTCATATATATTTTTTAAAACTAAAAATAGGATAACTTTGGGCCAAATCCAATTACATGGTGGCCTCAACTATTGTTTTGGGGGAACTGATGATACATATTATAACTAGAAGTGAATTCCAATTTAGACAAAAAAACATAAGAAAATATCAAATTAGGATAAAAGATATTATAAAATTTCAATTTTAATTACACTATTATTTTATCTAACAAGGATTTGGTCCTGGAATTCAGCCATTGGTTTGGTCATTGAACTAAATTGTGACCTATTTTGGCACACGAGAAAGCCACAGGTCGTCTGTTTGTGGTATATGATTTGTCCTCACTCAACCCCTAATCTCATAAGTAATTCAACGAGTTTTAGTCATTTCTGTAACTTCAGTTTGATATGGTAAAATATTTTAACCATTTAATTAATAATTATAACCCCAATCGAATGCAAGTTGATCTTATGTTGCTGGTTCCAAGCTCCCGTTAGTTGTGGATGTCATCGAAGATGCTTTCTCTGACTTCATCTCCACCCCCTTCATCCTCCGAAATGCAACATTCATCCATTGTATGCGCACTATACCTGCTTTCTCTTGCATGAAGCTTCATCTGGTTGCGGGGAACTTCTCATAGAAAAATTACATTTCATTTCATGTTCATAAGAAATGATTTTTAGATTTTAGATTTGATTTTATTTTAAATAATTCTGTCACAGTCTCTTTGTGCAGTATAAGAAAAAAAAATCTATTCACATTTCCTAACTTTTTTCTTGATTTAGATTCAATTTTTTTCAATGTTTATTTCTGGAAAAAAAATCAAACTCTTCTCCACCCTTGATTTACTTTGTATATAATTTCATCTTCTTGTGGATTCTATTTATAATAATTGTTTTATTCATATCTCCCATTCCTGGAATATCACCATAAATGCTTACTGTTTTAAACACCATAAGATGATTTGTTTCCTTTGAACATATGGAGATGAAGGTTGGAAGCTCTTTTCTAGGTTCTTTTATAAAGAATAAAACATTCCCATTTACCTTATAGTAGGTATACATTGTGATGTTTAATTTTCATGCAATTTGATTACTTTTGTTCCACGGAAGGTTCCTAATTACTCATTTTATTGCAGCTTATTAACATGCATCCATTGACCATCTACTTGTGTATTTTATGACAAGAAATATTTTCAAATTAATCTCATTAATTCTTTATTATTTCATAGGCATATTGGATGTTGTGATGAAAATGAAAAGTATGTGGCTTAAATTAAATGAGTGCATCTGGTAGATTGATGCTCAAAGATCAAGTCATTTTCTTTTTTACCTAGGTTCTTATTTCTTAGAGAGAAAAGTAGGTGGGAATATAATGAAGATCACACAGAATAAATCGTTCATATATATAACCAGAAATATAAAATAGAGAATAAATACAAGCAGGGAGGAGAAGAGAAGAAATTGGAGACAAAAACTTAACAGTTCCCTAGGGAGCTCTTACCCAATCCCACCAGGCCGCTTAAACAACTCAAGTATATGTTTTATTTTTCTTCATTCTCTTTTATTTTCATTATATCCTTGGAGTTTACATTACTGATTTTTTAACATTTCGATTTACCTTAGATGACTAATTCTGACTTTATTTGATCATATAATTTTCCAATTCATAACCATCATAGCTTTTATACAATACATACAGATCTCAGTAATTGTATCAAATTATTGATTGAAGTTAGATATTCTTGTAGAAAAATATACTATCTTATTTTACTGTTGATGATGTGGTCCAGGTAACTCTAACATCTCGAGACTCTGATGCAACAACAATCCATGAACTATATCCCCATTTAAAATAAAACCTCTACAAGAAAACTAAAAAACTTGACTGAAATTTGATGATGTAATTGCAAGGCATTTGAAAAATATTACTTATTTTGTTATTTTCTAATTACTATTTACATTTTTACTTCCATTATTAAGTTCACCATTAATAAATATACAAAAAAGGTATATAAACACGTATAAGGAACAACTAGACACTCTCTAATGAGTAAATCTTCTAGATGTTACATATTTACCATTTTTTCTCAACATTAGTAATTTGTGCAGGTACCATATTACAATCAACCAGAAACAACCAGTACATGTCCACTTTAGCGGCACAGGAACCCACTTCTTGATGGTTATTACTAGCATAATTTTCTGAATTTTTTTTAACTCCAAGAGGGATACTATCTACAGTTAAAGTATTCAATTTTTGTAATATTTATCACCCAGTATTTTTTTAAATAAACCGTCTATCCAAAAAATTAGTTTTTATTTCCATGTGTTTAACTCAAAATAATCATTGATACAACTACTGTTTCTATTTTGATGTATCACTGTTTCTATTAATATTTCTTATTTTATTTAAATGATACTTCATGTATTTTGTTTCTCTATGTTGATAATATATTACCATTCCATTTCATATATACATTCTACTTTTTACTACAATAAATAATTTTCACTAACTCGAAAAACATTGTTTCATTACATTGAGTAAAATGACATTACATTTTTTTAATAAAGAAGAACCAGACAATTTAAATAAAAATTTAATATTCCCATGCATTTTCACGGGCGGAGGACTAGTTTCTCCAGAAAAAAGATTGAATAGCCTCTTCCAGTAGACTCGGGCCATATGAATCCCATATTTTGGAGCCTGGGAAGGAGGTAGAATCACTGGGATTTGTTATGAACCAATCCTAAGATGAACTTCAACATATGAATCTTGAACAGAATTTCCTAACTGAGAAGTTAAAGCTAATAGAAATCACCACTCGGGAAATGTTGTTCGATCCACCCCAAGATTATATCCCCATAGCACACCTTACACTTAGGTCCTATGCTGGTGTTATAAGTGGCTGTGTAACAAGATCTTAGTTTCTTTGTGTAATCCTTTTATATAAATAAAATTGATATTTCTTCTTATGTAAAAGTTTGTGAATCTCAAAAATCCGGATAAATGTAGGATGTGTGTTATTTATAAATTTAGAAAAAATGGTATTTTAAAATAGTTTTGTATTCCTTAAATAATTATTAATGTGAAATGATTTTTGGAAAATGGTTTTTCTACACTTGTGTTCAGTGAGAAATATAGAGTCTAATAAGATCAACTTTATTTTTAGTGAATAATAAAGTATGAATAGTAAATTGGCCAAAAAATAGAAACTTCACCCATGAATGAATAAATAGAATTCAAACATCTTAAAAGAGAAAAAAGGATCATAGTATTAGTTTTTGTATTTATGTATGTCATAAATATTTTATTTACAATTTTAAAATTAATTTAATAATTTCAAATGGAGATATATTTTCATTAAATGTAATCATAAATTTATACATTATTGTATTATGGTTATACGATAATTTTATAGAACCTTGATTACTTTTTTATGGTGTTACAAAATGTGTTATAGTTTTAAAGTTGTATTTTTTGAATAAATAATGATTTTATTTAAAATTTAAATAAAAATTATTTAGAAAATTATTTTCGTAAAATGGAGTTTATTTCTTCATTTAGAGCATTGATATTAGGTTAAGGTGAATTTTTGGTATTTTTCTGAAACAGTTGAATTTTCGGTGAATAGTTAAAATATAGTTTTGAGTTTCGGATGTTTAATGACATCATTAATGATGTAATAATTATATAAGATTTCTTGTAGACTAATTAGTAGTGAGATATGCTATGAAGTGACCCAGTTGGACAATACCATGGGAAAATATAATGGGCAAGCCCATTGATTTTCAAATACCACCAATGAGGTGTCCCTTGGAAATTAATAATTTATTCCCTCACCTTTCCTATAAATACCACGCCATTTACCTCATTCATTTCATTAAAAAATCCTTCTCAAAAAATTTATGGTCTCATTTACTCCCAAGGAATCCTCCCATGGTTCCCTCAAGCCCCCCAAAGTCCCAACATTCAATCTTTCGAAGTTACTCTTCAAGGTAAGGGAACCTTTCACCCTCCTCTTTTAAGTCTTGACTTTCTTTATGCTACGTCTTGTAGATCCATATTATTATGAGGGGTATTGTTATTATATATCATTACTATTTTACATTTCATTTCCAAATTATTATAGACCCTATCCAATCTAATAAATTTATTTTCATAATTTTTTATTTTAAGTGACACTGTTAGGCTGCAGAAATATTTGAAAAAGAAATTGCATCTTCCCTTTTCCTTTGAGTTTCATTTTCATAAGGTATTTCCTTAAAATCTCCATACCATGATCTTATTTTTTTTCATTATATACCCATAATTCATTATGATTTATTTATGGCTGGTTTACTATTTTCCCCTCTCTTTTCAATGTTTTTTAAATCCATGTTATATAGCCCTTATGTTGTAGAATTTTCATCTCAAAATCTCTCTCTTTTTCAGAAGAAATTATCTTGTATTATTTATGTGAATACCCATTTATGTTTCCATATCTAGGGGTATTATTAAATAAATAAAATTGATCTATTTTATTCTTGGAATTGACATACATATTACCCTCACTCCCTTTCCATGGGTTATAAATGACTTAATGAGAAAGTTTTTAAGAACTTTTAAAACGTCACAATTTTGAAATGAAACCCATTTCTTTTATTCTCTATGGGTTATTTATGAAATTTTTGGTTATGATATATGTGGATAACATTAAAATAATATCATATTAACGTTTCACCCTGATATTTCTCCAATGAATTGGGTAAATAATTTAATCTCTAGAGATGACTAGTTTCACGATACCATGGTGAATAACATTGGTAATTATATGACATGTTGGGGATAAACCGTGGTGATATGTTCATGAATGTCTAAATGAAATGTTGTAGCCACATATTTATGTTATGATTCATGTTTTTTTATTATGATATTCTTAGTCTTCCATTTATCACGTCTTTATGACTTTTATCATGTTCTTACTAATTTTTCTCAATATCACATGCCAACTGTTTCACTTGTTTTCCTTATTGAGTCTTCTGCTCACCCTTTCCTTTGATGTATGTCTCCAGGATATCAGATGCAGTAATTTTACATTGTATAAACCTATGATGAAGCCTTACTATTGGTTTAGAATAATTGTTTATATTGTTTTCATGAATTATGTTCCTGATTTCGGAGACACTAGACTTTTAAGATCCTGTGATTGTAAAATAATGTAATAAAAAGGTGGGATTCCATACATAAAATACTTTAGATGATGATCAATGGTTATAAGATCTCTAGTTCCCCTAATAGATACATTAAATAAGATAAAATTTTAATAATTATGAACAAAATGATGATCAATCAATAAAAAATGCACTAACACAATTAGGTAAATGAGATAAGAACATATTAAAGGAATTAATTCATTACATTTGATTCCCCTAAAAAAAAATTCTATACAGATTTTATAAGAAGATGAAAAATTATTATAAAAAATACATCTCAAAATCGGAATACAAGAAGGGAAGAAATAAGAGAAAATATAATCTTCTCTATCAGAGTTTCCTTTTTCCCCGAGATCTAGCTCATTCAATTCTAGAGTTGGAAATGTTCTTTCTCCCAGGATCATCTCTAGTTCTATCTCTCCTCTCTAGTAAATTTGTCAATATAATCTCCCTATGGAAATTTTTTATAACAATATATATTATTTTATTTTATTACAAGTATGTAGCCTCAAAACACCACCTTAATGTTTTGAAAATAAAATTTTGGAATAAATGATGTTTCCTTTAGTCATTTCCCCTAACACTTAAGAGAAGCTCTATGAATAAATATAACACCTATATATGTGCTTAATTCTTCAGCTAACACTCCCTTTATCTTTCATTCCTCATTTATTAATTTCTATATATATAAATTTCAATAACTTTAATTCTGGTAGTTAACTAAACCAACCATAAAAAAAATCAGAGGAAATTAACTAGTTGAATTTCATCAACAAATCTTAGTCCTCAGCCTGTTTATCTTTCATCTCCATTCACCATCTAATCAAAAAATGATTGACAAGAAACGTAATATTTGCTCTAGTTTTCATTTAGTCAAGCTCCTGTGGTTCTAGTGATCATATTCCCTCTCAAATATTTAATTGATCTCTTTAATAGAGCCATCATTTAATTCCACATCCATAAATTTTAAGAGAGATTAGTTACCCTCTATCAATATTACCTGCATATCGTGAAAACCAGTGATTGATTAGTATTATCAAATTTTCCAAAATTTTCCTTTAAAGCTACCATTTTCTGATTTGACGAAGAACATTGGAGCATGTCTAGACTCAAAATATTTCTTTCATTTGGATTTTTTTAGCTCAGGAACCACTAGAATAAATGGCATCAATAATAGGCGTTCTCCACTAGATGAACTCATCCACCGAATCTGAAAACTAGTTTCATCATGTCAGAACAAACTAAACATCATAATATTTGATCCATAGGTTTTACTTGAAAAATAATTTCTTAGTTTTATGATTTTATGGTCTCATCATCTTCTGATTAGGATCGAATAAAGCAATGACTATGATTCAGTACACACATTGCTTGATCTTCCTTCAACCTTGTATTAATTCAACAAAAGTCCACTCAATTATTAAATAAATATTCAATCATCAGTTATATGTTCATTCACACAACTCAAATGGTATCTTAATATGATAATCAATCATATATAAAACTCGTAGTTTTTTCTTCTCAGCATGCTTTAGGGTCAATAACTAAAAATTGAGAGTTATTTTTATCCTCAAATTGATTGTTCAAACATATCATATATTAATCCATGATCCAAATTACTTGTTTAAAAATACCTCCTTCAGTGATACTCATGTTTCATTGAATCATGTGTTCCATTTCACACTCAATCAAGGTTGACTTTTCTCAAGGTCGATGTGTGAATTTGGTTCAAAACTATATAGGATAAATTTTTTTACATTGTTCTCTTACAAATATTTTATCATACACAGGAATTTTCATATATGTAATTCTAAAATGAAGATACATCTTATGTTCCAAGATTTACCAAAATTATCATACTTGGATCAGATCTAATTCTCTTACACTAATTATGTCAAAAAAACATTTTATGCAATAGTTCATGAAACTTATTTCTCTTACAAGATTTAACGTTTATTTATACAGGCCAAATTCCTAATAATATATATAAAAAATCAAGGAATTTAAAAGGAAAATATATACGATAAAAATTGCATAGATTACAATTTTAAAATAAAATTTTAGAATACAAAAAAGTGAAAAAATTAAAAAAATAGATATAACAAATTAAGAATTTAAAACATAATAAACACAACTAAGTGAAATAATAAAATTATATAAAAATAAAAAAACATAAAACATTAACTAAAATAAAATATATATAACTCAATAAACCAAACAATTGATAATTTAAACATAAAAACAAACATTTAAATCTAACATTCAAATATTCAATATTTCAAAATCAATATAATCATAAAAAAATAAAAAAAAAATTTAATACATATATTATTATTAAATTTTGTATTTTAGTAAAAAAACACGGTGTGAAAAAACACATGAAATAATGTCTACATCAAATTCACCCACACTAAGAAAATTTCTTATCCTTGATAAACCAATTACTCAAAATTAGTGGAATAAAGTTAATTTCAGAAATTAAAAATTAATATTCTACATAGATTTGATTCTCAATATGGTTTCCCCCTATGGAATATCTCCAGTAAAAAATAAATTCCCATCTTGAAAAAACACACCTTAGTGAAATATTGGTTATAGTTTAAAAAGATATTGACATTTCAAACATTGAATAAAATTAAACACACATCAATTTTTATCCCACTGAAATCCCAAATTATTTTTTCCTCTAAGAGAACAGACACCCATAATTTAAAAAAATATACACACTATTTCATTGAGAGAATTAAATAATTAGTTTTTATATTATAAATAACCAATAAAATGGTAAAATATGAAATAATAAGGAATAAAAGAATAAATATTTCATCCTAGATTTGGATTCTTATTTAATTATCCATTTTGATACATATCTTATGAGATTTATTCAAATTAAATTTTTTTATTTTAATGACGATTGTATAACACTCTCCCTGAATGTTACCAAAAATAATATCTTCCATGAGGAAAAGAATTAGATTTACCAAATCAAGACTATAATGTAATAAGAAAAAATCATCCCAGAGTGTCAAAAACTTCCTCATAATAAATGAATAAAATTACCACTAAATATTCTTCAGGGGATCTTAAAAATAAGACAATTTCAAGACAAAAATATGTTTTTTTGATGGATTCATCATTGAAGTAGAGTTTATAACAATAAATACACCTCCCTCAAACATAAAATGAAATGTTTTACCTAATGTAGAAATTATAGTATAAAAAAATTATGTCAAATTAATGTTTAAATAGATTTATAATTTAGTCGTGATTGATTCAGGTTTTAAGGTATTACTAAAATTTTCAAGAACTATTTTTACACACAAAATCAATTATCCCAAAATACATAAAAACACAATTTGTAATACCAAAACTATACAACACAGAACATGAAATTCATAAATTTTTCATTATTACATATATGAATTCAACACTTATTTTCATATAATAATAGAGAATGACATGAACATACCCTATTTCAGCATAATGTATAATAAAAGAGTATCGATGGAAAATATACTTAACTAAAAATATATATTGTATCCAAAAACTCTAGATATTAATAATCTATAATTAACTAAAAAAACTTATTTTAGAATTTTTAATAGATTAGGAATCATTAAAAATAAATAAATTAAAACAATTACTCCCATGTTTTGTAGAAGCTTCTCTCCTTATTTTTTATTCAAAATATTGCATTTCTTATTAATGAACAAACTCTCCAGAAGCTAAGATTCAATACCTTTAATACGAAAATATCAATCACATTAATGAAAGAATTTATGTTCAAGAGATCTTCATACATGTTTGTCAATATTTATAGATCCGTACTATAGTAAAGAATAATCATAAGTCTGGTTATGAATATTTTATCATATGACTGGATGAAAGGGAGGATATGTATGAAATTGAGTTTGTGACATTTAATAATAAAATAAAATATATTAAATAAAAAATTAAAAACCATGGGTTTCGTCAAATATATTGATAAATTTAAATTCTCCATCAAAACACTCCACCAAAAATGTATAATTATGAACATTTGGAGGAAATGTTACATCGGTGAAGGAAAATTCATTTTTATTTGAGTAAACATCATTATTTTCCTTCAAAAAGTTAATAACACCCTTAATATGAAATATTTTATAATCATTCATAATAATATAGCATTATGGTTGTTGTGCAACATTGTTACTACGTATATTGGTTCAAAAAAATGATACAAATATTTTTTATACAGCCTAGTAACTGCTACAATAAGACCATAAACATTCTCATGTTTTATCCCACACTTATGGCTTTTAAATGATCAAAATAATATGAAAAATATTTTACAACATGCTTACAACCACCAAGAATTGTGCACAAAATATTAAAATAACATTTCAAAAGTCTCTCACTAAAAGGATTTAAATTCTATACAAATTTATTGTTCAGATCACAAAAAATCACAAATAAAGTTAATTTATAATAAATGTTTGGGAAATCATCAAGGATAGAACCAAAAAAGAGTATTTTTGAATCAATTTAGTGAACTTATTTTTTCGAATTGAAAATTTCCTTGTTTCATAGAATAATAAAACAAAGAATAATCTATATTTTTAGAGACTTTGAAAATCACAAACAAATATATAAAACTCTCAAAATGAATCTCACATAACTCAAGATAAAAGACTCATTTCATTGAATATAAGTTATTCATTATATAAGAAATTTTCTCAAAAATAGGTGGATGTAATGGTAGGCCATTAGTTAATGTGATGTTGTCAATGATTAATTATTGATCAGGTTTAACCACATCTATCTTATTTACAACGATTTACCTAAGATGTATTTCAATCATTCTTATCCTTTCAATCTCTCTAGTAGATTAATATTCAAGAAAATTCAATTGAAATTCTTTAATAACTGATACGTTGATTAAATCAACATAAGGGTGATTATTATCTTTCTTAACATTATCTCTATATATTTCGGCAGTAACATCTATTAATTTGAAACTAACCAAAAGTAGAGACACCATGAAAACATATAACACTTTTTAATGTAAACCATCTGGAATTGTTTATTTACCTTCTCAAACATCAATGAAATCCTCACAAGTGGAGAAGAAAAATATTTTTATAATTATAGTGTAACATTCACGACCATCCACATTTTCTTGAGGAGGAAAGGAATTAATTGGCCCTAAGGAACATTCCCAATGTACCCAAGGCTGGAAATAAATTCTAAGGGATTTATTATCATTTGGGTAATGATTTTACCTTTGAAAATAAAACAACTCAACCAATCATACCATAACACAATGATCACTAAAGGTTGTATGATAACATTGTAAACAAACTCAAATTTCTACCATTGATATCAAAATCAAACAATCAAAAATTTCCATGGTAGAGGAATAACAATAAAAAATTACATAGTAGAAGATAAAACCAACAAAACCAAAGACTCTAAAAAGATTCAAAAACTTATAACATGTTCCATGATCTGACTACAAAAACTGCCCATGTATCATGATGCACCACTAAATAAGTGTGATACATCACCTTTTCTTGTGTCGTGAAGAACAATATTTATAATAGCACATAAGTTCCAAAGTAATGGAGAGTAATGAAAACCAGTAGTTTTTTCCCAAATGACCTCCCTAAACACACCACTATGATAGATAAAGATAAATCATTTATTTAAAACAATTTATCAAAATCCATTTTAAATAATTTAACAATATATAAACAATCCAAAAAATTCATACCAAAGTAGTTTTCCCAAAATAAACCAATTCCCAATAAAAAACAACCAAAAAAGTCATTCCAAACAATTCATGAATTCAATTGTCATTACCCATTACATTTAAAAAATCCACGCACATTCATAAACAAAATCATTTTATTAACATTATTAGTGGAACTTCACATCCATCACTCGTCCTTTTGAGGGTGGTACTTCACGGCCAATATCGATCCCATTCTACACATGCTTATTCATTTATGCCAACCACATTCCAATCTAATTTTTTCAAACAATTTCTATAAAAACATCTTATTATTGTGATCCCATTTTAATGCATCAAAACTAAATAAACATTTTAAAATCACCATTTTAAAAATCAAGTTACCATTTTCACTTTCCAAAAAAACACCGATTTTCCCAATTCCACTAATTATCACCAATGAAGGTTCCCTACGAGAATTGGAAAACAAAATCACAATCAATATCAACAAAAAAATCAATATTAAATCAATATAAGAAGTTATAAAATATTATTCAAGTGTGCATCCACTAACCTAAGAATTTATGTTGAAAATTAAGAACGTCACTAAAACCCCAATGAAACCAGGTGGATTCTCCAAAAACCATCCTTATATCTCTTAACCTATCATAAGAAATCCAAAACTAATAATAATTAGAATCAAAACCCATATATGTATCCACATAATATCTATATCTATGAATCCAAGAGTATGAGAAAATTATATCTACGAAAAAACACAATAGATGAACACTTACCAAGGGAATTCGGCTTCAATGCACCATGAAAGGCTTCCAGATCACTCCCAATTCTATAAAGAAGGGTTCCAAAACCTTTGAGAGGGAGATATGTATATTTAGGTTTTATCTTGAAAAAATAGGGGTTAAGCCATAATCCTGACCTAGATCCATTATTTTAGGATCATTTTTTAAACCATGCATAGTTATTCTTACGGTTTGGAAAAATGTGTGCGAATCATCTACCAACTCCTGCTGCAAAGATGACCTCTCATGGTTGGACCACATGATTATTCAAATAGTGCACTAACCCTAAAAAATCTCATTGTCACACAATGCATGGTTCCTACTAGGTGTCTGAACTGTTTGGCCAAATCATGTTCCTTATCCTCAAACCTACATAGAAGCCCCTATTTAGAATTTCATGTTTTTCGGGAAGATTTTCATGGATTTCACTAATCATGAACAGACCATTCACCTTTATAAAATCTCCAAAAAACATTACAAAAGTATCTAAAACCATTACAAACATCACTTGTACACATTACATGCTTAAAAATAAAGGTTTACTTATATGAACCGGTGGGTGCTACATTATCCCCATCATTGGACATTCCATCCCTAGAAAGTGTAAAACCACTACTATCCCAAAAGTGTTCTGGCCATTGCTCGACCATTTTCTTCTCTTCTTCCCAACGCTCTTTTGATATCTGAACATATTTCTATAAAACCCACACAACACTGATGATTTTACCATGCAATACTTTCTCTTACCTATCCAGTATATGAATCGTCATATGTACCAATGAAACATTGCACTCTAGGTCAACATGATCCCATCGAATCACTTGGTCAGGATCAAGATGATACTTTTTCTAATGAGATACAACAAACACATTATACAAAACACTAAAATATGGTGGAAATTCTAATTGATATGAACCATATCCAACACATTCAAGTATCTAAAAAGGGACTATGTATCATGGATTTAACTTTCCATACTTCCCAAAACAACATTTCAAAACCATGAAGATATACCAAAGAACACATGATCACTCACCTCGAATGACAATAGTTGTTGATGATGATATGCATATGATTTCTGAAAACTTTGATCTATTAACATCCTTTTCTTGATCAATTTAATCTTCTCCATTATTTCTTCGACATTGTATAGCCCAACTAGTGAATTGATTCCTATTTTAACTAAACAAAGTGAAAAATGATAATCATAATCATATAATGCTTCAAAAGGATCCATATGTATTGAGTATTGATTACTATTGTTATATGAGAACATTACTAAAGGCACATGATCCTCCAATGATCCACCAAAATCTATTTGAAAATCCCACAACATGTCTTCCATCTTTTGTATCATCCATCTAGATTTGAAATTCATTTAAGGATGATACGTCGTACTCATAGTCAATTGACTCCCACTGGATTTATGTAAGGATTTATAGAAATGATATATAAACCATATATCTTTGTCTGACACGATCTAAACTGTTATATTATTCCTCTTTACCACTTCTCGAATATAGATTTTTGACAAGTCGTCTGCCTTATGAGATTCACAAATATGGATGAAATGGGGAGACGTTGTGGATTGTACCACTATCACTCATATGGAACCATTATTTAAAACCATTCTTGGAATACCTATTAAACAATTCCCGGATATCTTCAACCATTTCCAAATAGGGATTGGTAAATAATATAATATACCATTCAATTAGTGATGGTCTTCCTTAACATTCTAACAGGTTACGTATCTCAAAACAGACTCATCAACTTTTCTTTTCATAATGACGCACCAAAATTTATTTTTCAGCACCTTATATATATTTTGTATTATAGGATAAAAAACCCATCCTGAATGGTGGTAATAAATAATAATTTTCTCTTGACAAGTCATAGGTATGACCATTTGATCATAAAACCAAAATACTGAACTCACATCTATGGTTCATCCCTGAATGGTGTCACCACTATTTATTTTTGAAATAATTTACACACATTCAAAATCAGTCATTTTTTCCTCTTTAACCAACTTCACTAAATCAGGAATAAGAGAAATATGAAATAAAATTGGAACTTCACCGAATTCTTCAAAATCCAAGTGCAAGTACGCAAGGACCAAAATCAACTTCCACTCATTTGAATCTTCTCTTTCTGATTGAGCATTTTATTTTCTACTTAATGCATATTCCTTCTAATTTCCTTTAATTGGTGTATACATCAAGTCAAATTCAAACATTGAGAGATAATACATCCATCTTATTTGTCTCAGGTTCAAATCCCCTGGTGATAAAATTTGTATCATGTTTTTATGATTTATAAACACTTTACATTTCTCACCAAAGTGGTAATGACAACAGGTAATCAAAACATTGACTACAACATTTGAATACAAGTCATGTGTTGGGTATTTCATCTCATGAAAGTGTATCTGTATTAATCTATAATTGACAACATGTTCTCCTCGAATGAGAGCACATCCAAACCAAGATCCTAAAAATTCACAATGAAACACATACCCCTATCTTGATTCTCAAAAAAATCATGATTGGTGCTATTGTAAGGGAAAATTTATGCTATTGGAAATTCATCTTACATTCATAATTAAATTGGATTGGATCATTATTCCTTGTTAAAAGGGTAATTTGGTAAGGTATTCCAAATAAATCATGAAAAAATGTTGATAATAAGTAGCTATACCATGGAAACTGAATATAAAGAGAAATGTTTTGGAGGTTTCCAAGAGATAATAACCTATATATTTTTCAGATTCTCTGAAAAACCTCTTTTAGAGATTAAATGAAAAATTAATTGTACTTATTGTCTCCAAAAATTACACTTGATAATTTTTCATACAAATAATAATATTTCAATATTAATAAAATTGTCTCCAAGTATTTTTCATACTCAAAATTTTTCCATGAATGCACCAATATGTCATCTGCAAATACCACCAAAAAATAATCCATATACCTATAAAATATTTGATTAATAAATTATGTGAAGACCATTGGAGGAAAATTTAGACCGAAAGGAATTACCACATATTCATAATTTTCAATATGTACTCGTGAAAGTAATATTTAGAATATCTTCATTCTAAACCCACAATTTTTAATATCCTTATCATATGTAAATCATATTGAACCATCGAGATCCTGTAAGTTGATCAAATAGATCATCAATGTGTGGAAGTGAATATCAATTTTATTATCATAACTTGGTTAAAATTACCATAATTCAAAAAAAAAATAAACGCTCAATATTCCTTTTCAACAAACTGGATAGGTGCTTCCAAAAAAGACATGTTAGGCCAAATAAACTCTTTTCTTTCATGCTCTTCCAATTTCACTTTTAATTCTATTTATTCTTTTGGTGACATTCGATAAGATGGAAGGGAAATTAAGATGATCCCCATATGGAGATCAATCATAAAATACACTTCTCTTATGGTTGGAAACCATGATAAATTCTTGGGGAAAACATCTATAAACTAGTCAAAACCACATGAAAACATCTATTCTCAATATCTTTCATCAATTCCAAAGTCATCACTACTAACTGGTATGAGGTCATTCCATATTCTAATGAAAAAAAAAATTTAGATACCTTTTCTTTCTTCTCTCTAATAAAGAGATGGTGGATGGAGTCCTCAGTCTTAAAACTGGAAATTCATGTATAACATTTGATGTGATCCTTAAACATTTTCACCTAATCTGTACCTAGGATTTTATTATAGATATACTTCTCTAGAAAAGGGAAACCCATGTAAACTCAACTCCATTAACAGTTGTATAACATGCTATTCACAAAAAGTATTTAACTTCTCTTTGACCTACATGAGTTTGAAGTTTTAAAACATAAGTGATCATCTCAACTTCTAAACATAGAAAATCTATATAACATGAAGAAATAAAGGAATGGGATACACTTGAGTCAATCAATTCTTGCACAAGTGTAGAATTAAAAATAATCTTACTTCTCACCATTTATGGTGTAGATTAATCATCCACAGTCCCCTGATCAACATTTTATAATTTCATGATTTCACACATCATCCCTTATTAACTTGTTGATATTTCTTTTTCTCAGGTGTCATGGTATTCCTAGAAACATCATGGTTAGAAATATTTTTCTATTGATAACTATTCTTCTACCCTCACCCTATCAAAGCATATTCCACATGTGTCACCTGATAACTATACCGAACACCAAACCCTTGAGCAGTATGCCAATACAATTAAATATGCCCCATATGATTTGAAATTTGGAATTCTCTAAGTCTTTTTATACACTCTTGCTTCATGTAACTAAGAGAACCACATTGGAAACATCCTGGCTTGATCTTGGGGAATGGATGAAGATTTATCAATCCAGCCATCTAATTCTAAGACATACTCCGACCTTGGAAATCGGTTTCCCTATTTTTTGTCCCCAAAATTTACCATATCTATCAACAATCTCTCTCCACCTATAGTTACAAAGATGTATCCTTCATCAACTATCTCTCTATTAACCATCTTTGTATAATCGATTATACATAACACAAAAATATTTGAGCGAAGATCATTCCTCAGTCTGAATTCAAAAATGTGTGCCTTTAAGGATGAACTAGGAGTAGATTTGTGTAAAAGAGGTATAAATTTATGAATTTATCCATGTATTATATCACATTGTGTCTCTCCTATTTTATTCTTAATAAGTCTATCATTATTTCAATCTAAAACGTATGAGGATTGATTTTTTTGTTAAAATGTTCCTCAAAATCCTCTAATGCAAGGCCTTTATATCATTTAGACTAAACTACCAAATCACACAATTGGCATGCAAGAACCTCTATAATATACATCTCCATATTTTCGTTCTTCTATACTAATGTGCCTAAAAATAGAATATTTGATTAATTATGTTCATCCATACCTCTTCCTTATCTACTTTTTAAACACCCTGAATAATGGGTGGATTCTATTTCTAGAACTAAATATAATGATCTACTTTCCTTGGTTAATCCCTTATTTTACCTTAATCCATTGCTTGAAATTCAAGGGCTATAATCTGAACCAGTTTGTTGGCTCAACTATGACTCAGGTGAAACCACATTCACAAAAGCTTCATCATATTTGTTTCTACGATTCCTATTGGGAGATGTTTTCAATAAAAAAAACAAATAACATAAGTATCAATATATATATAAATAAGGCTTAACAATTTCTAATTCCACCACATCATACTATCACAACATTGAATTATAAAATTCATCCATTCCATGTTCAACCTTTTTTGAGAAATTCTAACTTTCTTTTGAAAATCAAACCATTTTCAAAATACCATAACCATGATATTATTCAAAATATCACATTTAAAAAAAATCAATAGTTTTGAAAAATAAATATATTATTATCACATCATAAATCATTTCTCAAAGAAATATTTACAACTTTCGGGAATTCATTTCTACAATTAATGTCATCCTCGTCTCACTAGATAATCCCATGACAATGAGATTTCAATTCCTATAAGTGTATCCAAAACACTAATGTACCCAACAAATTTGTAACATTAAGTTCAACATAAGAAGTATAGATATTTATTTTTATGCTCTACATTACATGTCCCACCATTCATCCTTCATTCTAAAAACCCATCACCTGGAATAAACCATAAAAAATGTTTACACTCTAATTGACATAAATGATAACCAGTTATTACACAAAGTTATTTTTAAGGACCAAGATTTATTCCAATTGTAACATCCCACCCCTCATCATTTGCTTGAGAATGAATAAGGATATTAATTTCTCATAACTGACATCCCCAAGGTGACAAAGGATAGAAATAAATGACATGGAATCCATTAACAGATGGAGGATTATTTTCCCATTGAAAATATAACTTCTCAACTAAACACAACATAACACATTTATTAATAAATTACACATGATAACAATGTAAACTAACTAAAAGTACCACCATTTATTTTAAAATCAAACAATAACAATTTACCATAAAAAATGACTAAAAATACCAAAGTACACAGTGGAAGATAAAACCAAAAAACCAAATACTATAAAGAAAACTCCAAAGATCCCAATATGCTCCCTGATATAAATCCAAAAAACAACCCATGATTCGTGATGAACCATTCAATAATTTTGATAATTTTACTATTCATTCTTCTTGATGAAAAATATCTAAATAATCACAAAACTACAAAAGTATGGTTGAGCAATGAAACTCATTTGGTTTTATCCAAATAGATCCCCAACTCCCACAACTATGATAGAAAAATTTGGCACATTTATATAAAATAATTTATATAAAACCATTTAAAATAAATAAATTAATCTATAACAAATCCAAAAAATTCCATACCAAATTAGTTTTCTCAAATAAACCAATTCTTAAGGAAAACGATGAAAAAAGTCATTCCAACCATTTCATTAACTAAATTACTTTTACCCATTACAATTTTCATAGCCAAACACTCCCATTAAAACAATAATTTTGTTACAATTGATGGTGTAAAATCAATTCCATAACACATCCCTCTGATGATTGTTCTTTACGGCCAGTATACACCTCATACCACAAATGCATAATCATTGAAACTAACTAAATGAAAATCCAATTTTACTAAAAAAATTCCAGAAATTATTTTTGGAAATCCCATTTTATTATATCAAAACCAAATAACTATTTTAAAATCATAATTTTAAAAATCAAGTTACCATTTTCACTATATACGAAAAAACCAAATTTTGCACAATTCAACAAACCACCACCAAAATTTTTCCCAAAAATCATTGCACAATAATTTCACAATAAATTTCAATAAAAAAAACTATTTTGAAATAAATCCTTAAGTTTATAAATATTGGAGTCTAGATTGAAGCTGCTAATTTCTATATATATATGATTTCAATAAATTTTTAAATATACAAACTCTTCTTATAAATCAGTTTGAATAAAATTGTTATGTTTTTCCAAATCAATGTTATGATGTTTTGTATTGAATATATTAATAAGAATATAAGATAAAACCATTACGTTGTCAATAAATTATTCAATTAACAATAGATAGGGTCAAAACCCTTCTTCTCATTTCCCAGAATTTTTTTTGCACCAGATCAATGTTGATTTCATTAATGTAAAAATCATTCACATCTTTAGAATAGAGTATTTATACTTTTTTTCAACCTAATATAGCATATATACTCTTTATACATAGGATACTAAGACCTTATATTAATTATGAAAAATGAAATTTTTCCAAAATATTGAATTTAATTTATCATACTTAACAATAAGGATCTCAATGTGAATTAATTTTTTTATGAGCATTATATACCAAAACCCATATATCCCACAAAATTTTAAATGATTAATATTTTTGATCCAAAATATATTTCAATGTAAATATAAATTTGTTCCATAACTAAAATATTCAACAACAACATAATGTACATAAATTTTATACATAACTAGGGTGGTAAGTTATAATTTACCAATATAACCATCGAAGTGTGGTGAGTGTTTCTCTTTACACCATATATATTTCATCTCTAGATAAAACATGAAAAAATATTTGTAACTAATTCCTAATTTTTGGACACTCATCAATTTTCATACATTGAGGAGAATATTCTAGGTTCTAATGTTTACTATTATGGATGTAATTATTTATATACCACCTCAAATAGTTTCTAATCAATATAAATCTTTATAGTAATTTCGGTCATGTAATGATTAAAAATATTGATACGTCTTTTGAAATACTTCATTTATTTTTCTTTAATCCTAATGAATTAAACATTTTTTTTTTGTGAAAATTCATAATATTTTTGAAATAGCATGTCTTCATTAGAGAAGAGATTTATTTTTCATATCTTATACCAAATATATATAATGTTCCTATAGTTTTTTATACATTATAAGAAATGTTAATTTTATCTAGAAATGATACCCTTAGTAAATAAAGAAACTTTGTGAGGATGGAATCACTATATTCAATATACTATTTTAGGTTATATAGTTTTATTACTGATGATAGTGTCATATATTTTTTATAACCATTATATAATTATAGGAATAATAAATTTTGAAATCACTAAATTATTTTATGATAATTTCTAAGTTAATCTTCAACCACCACTCGAATTTTCTTTATTCCACCTACATCATTGTATACAGTTACGCCAATATAAAAGAATTTATAAACTTTATTTCCATTCCAATTGCTTTCCATTTTCCTATTTTTCCCCAAATTTATAACTCTGATGATTTATGTATGAAATCATTTTATCATTCAATTCAGCTAGACTAAGTCTCTTCGAATAATAACAATGTAGCCACTGACACATGATTTGAGAAACATCATTGACATAGTCTATTTTAAAATTGATAAACACATTAACACCTTCCTCACACTCTCTGCTTAAATACACACACAACCATGCATGTGCATACAGACACACATTGATATTAAGTAGAATATATATATATCATAAATATGGTATTATATAAAACTAGTACATCGCCTGTGCATATGCACGGTGCCATAAATGAAGTATGAACTACAAAATCCATTAGAAAAATGAGAAGTCCTAAATGGAGAATAATAAATATTGTATTGAAATTATAAATCTATTTATAGAAACAAATTATGAAAATATAATATCTAGATACTTTACATATGAAAACATTGAAACATAAGCTTGGTAAGAGAAGATTGTATTGGAAACAGACACCAATTATCACTTTCATGTAACATTTCAAAAATAACTATGGAATGTTGTATAACCATGATAAGAGAAGATAAATAGACTTTATGTAGCAGATATATGTTTTACAACAAATGGAGGAACCATTTTTTTCAACAACAGCGACTGTGCATATCATATTACAATTCATGACATCAGAATGTGCAGTCAACATCCTCCTAGTACTACCACGTATCATTGATGTAGAGTAGCAGTTTGTCTTGTTTTTTGATAGTTATATTGATCCCTGCAATATATAATTAGTCATTAATGTGAGTAAATGAGACATATTAATATGAAAAAAATTAGGTAATGTAGTGAGGGGAAACCAGACAATTAATAATATGAAAAGGAAAAATCAGTACCATTTAAAATAATAGATAAATTAGTACAAATTGAAAAACATCATTGGTTAATCTAGAAACCTATCACCCCCCATTTTTTCAGAAGCTCCTGTAACCCCCTACCCAGTTTTACCCCTCCCCTCCCCATGTCTCCGCGTGTCTCCCACCCAATACCAGCAGACCCCCCTCCCACCTCTGCCTCCCCCCTGCCCAGCCAATTCCCCCCCCCACCCCTAAAAAAACTGTTATGTTTGCATCCCCCTCCCCCTGGCCAAACTATTCCCTGGGTAGCCCCTCCTACCTGCATAGTCCCTCCCCTCTGATCTGATCACCAGCCGCTTCCCCCACCAACCTCCCTGGACAAAGCCTTCCCCCTACAGTCCATCCCCCTGCCCTCATCCTCCCCTTCCCTCCCCTCCCCTCCCCTCCCCTCCAACCTGGCCAGTCCCTCCCCTCCATTCCCCTGCCCAGCGGCTTCCCCCACCACCTCCCATGGCCATAGTATTCCCCCAGCAGCCCTCACGTACCCTCCCCTCCTCTCCCCTCCCATCCCCTCCAACCTACCCATCCCATCCCATCCATTCCACTACCCACTAACCAGAATGTCCCCCGAGCCGTTCCTCCCTCCTCCCCCACCCTCCTCATCCCTTCCCTTTGCAGCCCCTCCTGTCACCCCCCCCCAAATTCCCAGCACCTCCACCTACCCCCTACCCAGCTCCACCCCTCCCCCCTGCCCAGCCCCTTCCCCCACCACTCCCCCTGCCCAACCTCTTCCCCCAACCGGACCCTCCCCCCTGCCCTCATTTCCCCTCCCCTCCCCTCCCCTCCCCTCCCCTCTTCTCCAACCTGCCCAGATCATTTATATTTATATGTAAAACAAAATGGAAACCAAATATTGTAGCACAGAGAACTAATTTTTTTATAAGTTGTTACCTTTTAGTAACAATAACACACTACAATACCTTATTTCAAATATGAAATATGCATAAAAGAAAATTACCAATAACCTCACAAGATTCGTTTTTGTAGTCAAACAGTCAAGTTGTTCGATAACAAATAGTCATGTCTTGTGTAATGTAATTCCTATAGACCATCCAAGAGAACATAAAAACATAATGCATAACATTACACATGTACGCACCTCGAATGTGCGTATGGATTTCCTTGAATAACACCCCACCCCAAGTTGCTATCAAACCTGCACACAAAAGTTAAAATTAGAGAATCCTAAAATTAATTAAAAAGTGAACATATTTCACTATCAATGATAAAAAACCTTTATATATTAAGCAGAAACATAATTAAAATAAATTAAACAGGCTCATCCCCCCTGCCCAGCTGCACCCCCACCCGGACCGTCCCCCCTCCAACTCCTCATCCCTTCTGCCCATTACCACCCCCACCCATGCACAACCCCTCCTGTCCACCCCCTGCCCAACCCCTTTCCTGACCTCCCCCATTAGTAGCCTCTGCTTCCATTGCATCCCATCACCTCCCCCTTCCAACTCACCCCCTCCAGCCCAGCACCAACCCAACTACGCCCCTCCTCCCTGCCCATCCCCATTCCCACAAGCCCCCACTAGCCCCCCCTCCCTACCCATCCCCTACCCCCACACATGCCCATCCCCACCCCTACATCCCCTACCCAACCCCTTACCTCCCCTCCCCCATTATCAGCCTCTGTTGCCACTGCATCCCAGCAACTCACCCTTCCAACTCACCCCCTCTTACCCAGCACCAACCAAACCATGCCCATCCTCCCTACAAAGCCCCTTTCCCACCATGCCCCCCTTCCCCACCAGCACCCACCAGGACACCTCCTTGCCCTGCCCCTCCACCCACCCATGTCCAGGACCTCCCCTCCTCCCCTACCCAACCCCTAGCTCCCCTCCTCCTAGAAGCATCTGCTACCACTGCATCCCATCACCTTCCCCTTCCAACTCACCCCCTCCTGCCCAGCACCAACCCAACCAGGCCCCTCCTCCATGCCCAACCCCTTTCCCACCAGTCTTTCCTCTCCCTGCCCTGCCCCTTCTCCCAACCGCACTAAAATACATAAATTGATAGTTGATTTCTAATATAGGAAGAATAAACTAACTGACAGGACAGAAAAGAAATTATAAGATACAATCACCTAAATTCGTATTACCTTTCATATCTGAAGAACATATCAGTAATTCTTTCTTGCATTGTCTTTAAGTTTATCCTTTATTCGGATTGACATATTTTCCTCCTGAATTTGACCACGAACACTTTCAGGTGGGATATTTTGAGATTGATCAATAACATCTTCATTAACAAATTCTTTCAGTAGGTTTTTCTGCATATAGAACATAGTTTAAATTAGCATCAGATGTTGGAGCAATTACAATGTAGGAATAAAATAAATCCTTGCAAAGCTAATTCAAAAAAGGGGGAAAATATATATACCTGAATAGAGGATGATACCGTAGATGGTGTTTCAAATATAGAGTTTGTCTTTTCACCGAGTTGAAATGATTTAACATTTTGATTTTCCTATCATAGAACAATAACGTATTAATCCAGTTGCATGTTATTTACACACGTGGAAGTAAAAATGATGATAATAGATTATATTGTACATAAATATGTTCATGAACACTACATACATTATTACAACCACTGATTTGAAGATTCTGTGTGTAATCAATAACAGAAATAACTATTTACAATCTATCAATTTTAATGAAAATAGGAATATATAGTATAATCTACCTGAAATTCTATGAAGCTATCATTGAACATGGTGATGTATTTTTCGTTGTCGGTAATGAATATTACCTTGTATGAGTTTTTTTTTGTTGAATTGTGATGATTTTGAATATTATAATTTGACACTTCAATTGATAGGAGAACCTCATTTGATTTGAAAACAGTCAATTCAGTAGGAAAACCATACTCATCATCAGCCTTATTTAAGAAGAAATACTAAATGATAGTTTAATTGAAGCGAACATATTTTATAATCATGATAGTTTATTATCTAGTAGTACCTAAATAAAATAATCTCACAACTTTGAAGAATCTTTTCTCACAAATTGCTTTACTTGTTTACTGAGTAGTACAACTGATAAGGGGTCCGTGGAATCAGTCACATGCAGCTGCACTCTAAATCTATTGATTTATAAATATGATTACAAAGGGAATTAGGATAACTAAAATTAATTACTATTGATATATAAAATAAGTAATAAACTATTAATAAGAAGAATAAATAAGAACCTGGGAATGGTGCAAGTTACAAATATCTTGCAGTTGTTGCCCCAATTTTTGCTGTCAACATTATGCACATTTTTCATGCAAGAATTGCATGAATCATAGAACTAATTGTGAGCTGTTTGATTTTTTTATGGTCAAGGAAATAAATCACTTTTTAGTCTATCCAACATTGACAATAGTGTAGATAATGACATAGTACAATACTATACTGTTATAGCCCTATTTTTAAAGTGCATAAATTAAATTGTAAATTTGTCGTATACTACATAACTGATCAAAATTGTTGACTTCAGAAAATGTTTTCATATTTTCCTAATACATCAATAGTGTAGAGGAAGAAAATGGTTTTGTTGGTGCTGGACTTCGATACTCCGATGCCATTTTAAACATACATCTGAATATTCAAACATCCCAGTCAAATGTAAAAGATAATATGTACATCTATCATATAGTAAACATTGGACATCATATACCAAAATCACAATTAAATCAAGTATCCAGAGCACCTTTTTTATAATGATTCAACATCTTCAATATCATGATTGAAAAGGATTTTCGTCACATTAATGGCAGTTGTAAGTATAAAAGAGTTTGAAAGTAATTTTAAAACGAATTTAGTTGGAGTAGTGGTTTAAAACTTTTTAAAGCATTGAATAAATGAAAGGGCAATATGGAATTGGGTTATTAGAGAGCTTAATATTCAATTTCATAACTCTGAAAAGTTGTAATATTAACTAATTTGAAGAACTGAAATTTTATTCCAAGTAAGATGACATTTGATTAACATAGTCACCCCATAAACTGCATTTAAGTTGTAACCCTCTACAGAAAAATATGCACCGCATAATGTTAAATATAAACAATGGGTCAAAGATAATGAAAGGCTATAATGAATAACCAATCATCCTTTAAGACAATCTGTATCTTGAAATTGGAATAACCCAATGCTTTAAGAGGATGTGAGCAATGTAAAAATCCAATAATTTTTAAAACAAATCAAAAAGAAGAAATGGTTGTGAATTGTAAGGTAAAAAATGTTGAAAATAATCAATAAAATTATATATTGAACAATAGAGATACTTTAGAAACATTCATAAACTGTTAAAGAAATTTTAATAAATGTTTACCTATTAAATGTTTCTCTGGAATCCTTCCCAGAATTATGTCTTCAAAGGAAGTAAAATCGAAATAGAAATGTGGTAGCAGTGCATCACATGGCTTGACATGCATTGTTGATGTGAAAAGTAATCGACATGCATGTCTAGTTCCTAAGTAGGTACCTTGATTAGCAGCTATCTGCAAGTTTTGTATGAAATCACACATCCCTTCACCCAATATATTTTGGAACTTAGATAGAATTTGATACCCTGTAACAGTACAGTGTATCATTGCTTTTTGCAGAAATCAATATCAAAGAATATAAAATTATGAAACACGTTTTATTGATGTTGACAAAAATTCGGTGTAATTTCAATGAATGGAGAAATAAAATAGATTATAGATAATATATAATATAATTTAATTCTAAATTCACCTATAAATCTCCAAAAAACATATCAATCACGACAACATCATTCGGGTACCTGGATGATGTGTTGCAACACAAATTCAAAATACGCACTTGTATCTTCAATGTCTCATCATTATCAGGTGTGATATCATTCAAACGGGAAATTGATCGCAACATATTCGCAAAAGTCTGCTATTTTAATTTCTGTACGAACATATCATAATCAGAAACATTGAGTTTCATAAAATCAGACATAAATAAGATGAGCAGGACCAAACATTCACAATTTAACATATAATTTGACATATACCTATCACAATATATGAAATATTTCTTTGTAGACATTATTTTGTGTTGATTCACAAGATGTGGGATTATTATCAACAACTACTATTTTCAAACCTAATGGTGATGTGACTCTAGATAGAGAAATATATAATCGACCATCACAGAACACATGTTTTTGAAGATACAACCCAACAAAAGACAGTGATGGTCCTTGACTTTTGTTAACAGTCATAGCATAAGAAACAATCAAAGGATATTGTCTTCTTTGTAGTTTTAAAGTCCATCAAAAGTCTAAGTGTGTCATATTTTATCTTGGAATGAATTCAATATATCCTGAATTACAGCCACATATAATTCTTACTCCGATGACATGGTCACCCAAGTGGGTAACAATCAAGCGATTCCAATTACATAATCTGACAGACTGATCTACATTTCGAAGAAACATGACAGGAACCCCAAATTTGAGTGTAATTTTATGGGCAGCCTTCCCGGATACATTAATCCCATTTAACATTTCAGATGTTTAAATGATTTCCTTTATATCTTTATCAAAACTTGCATCACAAACTGAATCTGAGATCAAATAATCTTTGCATTCAGAACACGTGAGGGACATCATGTATGCATTTACTTCATCATAAATATCCCGAGTTGGAGCTAAGATGGCACAGTCTTTAAGATATTTTACATCAGCATGGTTACTAATAAAGTTGGGATAAGTATGTTCAACAATTTCAGAAATAAGATCATTATTCCAAGCAAGAATATATGTGTCCAGAATTGGAATTGCAGTTTCACAATCATTTGGTTCTACAATGCGACCTTCACCAATATCTAAAGTCCATTTGGAAAATTCAACAACCTCATCTGAAATTGTAGAAGAATTGGAAAGAAAGCTCATGTTACTTTTCAGTGTTAAAACACGACTATGTTGCCACAAATATGAAGAAGCTATACTTGAAGCAACTATTTCATTTCTGTTACAACCTGGTACGACATGTAGTATTTTCCTGAAATCCCCACCCAGCACAATAGTTATTACACCGAATAGAAAGTTTGCATCATTATCATTTTTTACCGACATGATATCTTTTAAAGTACGGTCGAGAGCTTCAAAACAATGCTTATGAATCATTTGTGCCTCATCCTAAATAATAAGCTATGTAAACTGTAGATGATTTGGGAGATCACTGCCTTGTTGAATATTGAAAACAAAGTTTTCAGAAATAGAAATCGGGATTCAAAATTTGGAATGTGCTGTTCTCCCACTAGATAGCAGTAATGAATCAATTCCACTGGATGCAACTGCCAGAAAAATATCACCTTCTGACCATAGTAAAGATGTCAACACTTTCCAAATATAAGTTTTACTTGTGCCTCCATAACAATGCATGAAATTGAATCCTCTAGTGGATGCAGTTAACGAAGACATAATGGTAGTCATCACCTCATTCTGTTCATCAGTTAGTTTACCTTGAAAAGTCAGAAACTCATTCTAAAGAGCCTCTCTATCTTGATTAAGTTCATCAACTACCAATTGATTTCATTGAGAGACAATTTCAGAATCAGGTACCGACATTGGTGGAAATGAATGAATAGATCTACCATTACTCTGTAGTAGATTCTCTATTTCAAGCAAATCATACATCTGTTTTTTATGATCTGTGAGTGAAAAATCTAAATGGAATAATGAAGTATTGATATTTTATTGGTACTTTGAATTAATTGAAGAAGAAAAACAATCTGAATTAGCAACTACATAGGTCACATTATATGTTTTCAGCAATTTGAAATCATATACCTAGAATTTATAGCCTATTTTTTCCACATAGAGAAGGTCTTTGCTGAGGAGCTTCCAAGTTTCATGCCACACAATGTCTGGGTGAGACATATTGTTTGAGAACAGAATACTAGAAACATTTATGCGCATAGACTGGCCTGTAGCCCAAGTTAAAACCTCCTTGATTGCTTCAATAAATTCTCTGTCATTAGTAATAAGTCCCAATGCCGAACATTCTTCACGAAAAGTACCATAAATAATTTTATTCACAGTATTAATACTGTAAAAAGAAGTTTCACCTCTGATCTTTGTGAGCATTAATTGAAGGTAATATAGCACTCCAGTTGTTATTGGCACATAATAAATTCAACCAATACTAAACCCCTTATTTCTTGGAAACCACATTTTTCACGTTGGTGGAATACAAATATATTTGGAAATTCATCAAATGTGAGACATCTTCCTTCCTGGTAAGCAACATTATCTAGAAACCATTCCATAAGTATTGATTGACAAATGTTACCCTTATGCAACACATCCTCATTATGATCAGTGTCAGTGTAAGTAACACTATTTTGGACTGGTAAATGAAAATTTAATCTTTAACCGGAGGATATCTATAATGGATATCATAGGAAAATATCCTCCAAGAGGCCTCACAAGGAGAGATGTATCGGCAATTATAATACATTTTAATCTCATTGACATTATTTCCTAATAGTGTTGTAGTGTTGGTTTCATACAAATTTGTTGTTACATAATAATTACCCTTGCTAATATACTTGAACAGATATTTGAAGGAATTAGATAGATTGCAGACTTCAATATTCAAATGAGCTTGATACTTCATTAGCAAGAAAGGATTATATGGTACAAAAAACTGATTATCCATTGGGACACCATTTTTCATGATCATTTTACCATCATCTCTTCATCGGTATAGAATATACCCATCATCATCAACTGTTGTACCTTCAACAAATTTTTTTGGAAAAAATTTAGTACATTTTACATTTTTGGTATAAGGTGATATGCGATTTTCATCACCATAAGGTACATGCATCATAAAATTCTTAACAGCCTCATGAAGTTTTCAGAAATCACCTTTATTTGGAATTTCATCAGAAACACATTTGTTAATGCAAGCTAGAGTACCTATTTTGCTCTCTCTACATAAAAATTGTAAAATGTGTATATGAGGCAGTCCACGTTTTTGAAATTCCAATGTACGAACAACTTCACAAAAAAGTAATGATATAAATGAAACAGCTCAACATCAACATCATATTCATTAAATAAGATAAAGTATGCCTCATAAAATAATTTGTATTACAGTAGGTACCTGCACGTGACTTTCCAAAGAAACATCGGTCTTATAAATCCTTCATTAACTAGTAAACCTTAATATTGAAAATTCTGGATACAATGTGTGGACAATATGATGGGTGAAGATTGTTACGTGACTCAAATATAGTGATTTCAGGCTAAAGGGGATTGCATGTAAACGTGAAAAACAGATCCATATATCCTACCCAATTGTAGATTGACAGTGCATCTTGGTAATTTTGAATCATATACCTGGGACCCCCAGTAAATTTAGATGGTAAAATTATTCACTTAACACATGCATACCCATCATGGTCACCTCGGAGAAAAGCATCTTGCATCCCACTGTACAACTCAACCCTCAAGCATTTTTGATTAAAGCGAATGAAGGATAGTCTTTGAGACTCTATCACTGTGTAAGAATCAACAATAAATTGTTGCAACCGTCTTCTTGAATGTTGTAATATTGAAGTATCACTTGAACGACACTGCAAGTGATATGAGAAGTATTCACAAATTATTACTTTCCAAACCTTTCTACGAGTACTCATAGATGTATATCGATGAAAATGTGGTCAACATATACATATTGACCATTTGTGAAAATAAGTGGATATTGTAATGGAAGGTACAAGGGATGATACTTGTCCATCCGTTGCAAATCACCACTTCTGCTTTGAATGATAATATCTCTTTCATAGTTGAGATCTTCAATGTCATCGACAATAAGCATCGCAATCTCAGAAGTAGTAGGTAAGTTTTATGTCATTGAATATATTTTTTTCTCATAAGAAGGCACAAATTTAAGTTTGCATGTTCTTGACGATCAAGAACATCCTTTTCACTTCTAAAATGACAATCTAAAACATTTGTTTCATGAAGCATATTTTGTATGTTGACAACAATATTATAATAGACCACCTTGTTTGAATTTACTCCGTCATAACTGCAAAGCGAATTAACTTAAGAATGAAGTGAAAATATGATTATCGCGTAAATATGTAAAACAACATGTTAAATATTACCTGACTTTTAGAATCCAGTTTTGAGACTCGTTCGCAGTATCATAAACATATAGCTGGGCAAACCTAGGTGGTTGTCCCTCCGGAGGACACAGACTTCCTATGTGATGGTAGTTTTGTCCATTCAATCTGAATATAGTTGGAGCTCTTCCATTATTGAATGATCTGTCAACCTTATCGCCAATTGACATGAATTCAAACATATAATTGTAAATATGCATACATTTCTGGAATGCTCTTGCCTCCATAGAGTTTTGATTGGAGACTATGTTTTGAAGGTATGGAATGTGGGAAGGTAGTAATTGCAAGGAGGCATTACCAAGTGCACAACATATACCAAATCGTGGGTTTTCTTTGGTGCTTCATTTTATATTTCTCTCCTCAAACCAAGAGATATAACCACGGTATTGGGAAACATTAGAGGGATATCCACTATTCAAATATACTGCAGGGGAGTAATGGTTAAATGAATGGTGTTAATAAACATGGAATTATAAATTACATAAAACTATGATGACTTGAACAACTTTCTAGCAGATGGTAAAAAGAATACATTGAACTGAACTTTCCGCAACGTGAAGTAGTTGCATTATTTCTACAGTATTATTGTCATTTAGTTTGTAAGGATTTTCATATGAAATACCTGTAAGGTAACAAATGATTATGTAGTGGGTCAAACCTGAATAGTATCTTCGATGAGTAATTCCAGTGTTGATTTCACCAGTTGTTACATCTCTTTCTGAAATGACATGACTCAATGTAGATGACACATATTTTCTAGTGTTAATTATGCAATCGAATTACATTGAAAAACCGAAAGAATGGGGATTTATATCTATGGATAAAAAAGGAAAATATAGCATTATTAGAATATAGATCACACCTGTGTCGGGAAAATAAGCTTCGTTACCAGTAGTTGAAGAAGTAAAATAGTATATGTTTTAAAATAGTATTTAAAAAATTACACTATGTGACAATTCAAAATAATTTAAAGGCATGATTTGTGCTTACTTTGTTAATGAGTCACGCGAATGGTAAGTGGGGATATTTCCCTCAGTCGTTACACCTAGAAAAAGTAATGAAAATTTAGTTTAAATGTTAAATACATATGAGAGAATACGTGTGGGTTTTTTAGAACTCCATGATGATGGAGTACTTAGTAGAGGGTCATAATTTTCCTGATTAGTTGATATATGTTTTCTCTTGCTATCGGGTGCAGATCTTGTTGATGAAGATCCACAACCATGATGAGCTATCAATAAAATTTAACAGTTGAGAAAAAATAAAATGTTACGACATAGTAAAATAAATAAATATAGTCACTGTTCTTTGACTGTGTAATATAACTCACCATTTGATGATAAAGATGAAATTGATATGAATGATCCTCATTTGGTGAATAGACAATACATGAACACAGTTGTAATTATTAGATATAAATTAAGATTGAAACACTAAGATACTTACAGTTAATACTGTTACTACAACCTTTTCTAATGCTTTTTCTAACACTAATTGGCGTAGAGGATCTCGAATCTAGAGCCACTGTCAATTGAAATTCCATATGAGTAAAGTAGATTACATTATTTACGATTAATATATTGATTGTATCAGAAAATGTTGGTAATATGAAAATATACTTACTATTGTTAGGTATAGGCGAAAGTGGTATGCATGCTCCTCTGATCAAATTGGAATTTAGTTGTAATGAATCAAATGTTGTAGTAGAATATAATTGATGGACCTCCATGGGTGATTTTCTTATGAAGTTAGGAACCTCTAAATCAGTAAGTAAGTTTATGGAATGGTTTCAAGGAAATACAATAATGATGTACCGATTTTTCATTCTCTCATACGAAGTCTCCTTTGAAACCTTGCATCTCTCGATGCGGACGGTGTCTGAATCTTTGTTTTGTTGTCTTTATGTTGAATTGTAATGTTTTAGAATGCAACCAAAATATGTTTTTGTGTACATAGATTCAATTTATAATATACTGATAAGACAATTGACACATAATTCGTGTTTTAATTATAGCGATCCACAGTTTTACTGTTATTTAAATGAACCACAATTATACCAACCTCAAAGAAATATATAAAGATTACAGAGAAAATATAAATTCAAATATTCAAATATTCAAGATGAATGTCACATAATGCAAGAAAAGGTACTAATAGAGAAGCACTAAATAGTTATTGCACTGCTCGACTCTTATACCAATGTTTTAGCAACATCAAATAAATAGCAACATCTGTCTAACATATCTAAAATAGACAGATGCAAGAGCTGGACTCAAATTTGGAATAATGGAGGAATCTCTATAGTCAAGTAGTAAAAGGTTCAATCGATAAGAAGTGTATAGTTAGTGTACACATACATGGACTGCAGTTGCATAATGATGTGCGGAATTAGACCAAATAGAGGAAAAATAAATTACTGGAATTTTTCATTCGAACATCAATTTGTATAATGGAGAAATATGTGCATATATTCATCAAGGATAGCCCGCGTTGAGGGAAACCAAACCTGGATGTTGCAATACCGACAACCCAAGGATGTTGATTAGTAATGTTAGACCTGCTTCAAATCCATCTGGTAGGAAGAAACCCTTATATGGAGGTAACATTAGACACATCACCGGACACCGAATGTCATCGCAGGAGTTGCGACTGGAATTAGAATATTGTGTCGTAGATATATGACGAAGCAACCCGGTAGCTCGAAACCCTAAATCGATTTTCAAGAGGGCTGGCCCTGCAACCGGGAAGAGCAGATGTCGTCGAGGGAGGTTTCAATGAAGAGCAGAAGAATGTGCAGTGCCGGAGTGTCGATGAATGGTGGTAACTGACGGTGTCGCAAGAAGAAAGTTGGAATAGTCATGAAACCCTATTAGAGAATGGTGGTAGCCGTGAAACCCTATTCGAGATGGAGCCGGAGGAGAGCGTGCGCGGGGGTAGCTGACGATATCGCGTGAAGAAAATTGGAATAGTTGGGGGGGAATTAGAGAGTTACATGGAGAAAGGAGAGAGTGACACGTAGGGTAGGAAGACGCCTTCTTTAGTATAGATAATTGATATATATACACAAATCGAAAATATGAAGAAAATGCCCACACAAACTAAATATATATGACATATATAATAATAGTATGTGTGTAATATAAAAAAATATATTTATATTATAAACAAAAAATATATATATATATAATACATGAAAATACTATATATAGAATATACTTATTTATTTATATTTTTAATATATATATTAATTATATTTACTGTATGAACAAACACTATATATATAGTACGTAAATGCATATATGCATGTGTGTATATTTCTATATCATTTTTAAAATTAATATATATACCAAAAAATAATTTTATAAATTTATAAGTAAAAAATGCATATTCCTATATATATATTATTAAATTATAGCATATTTAAAATTATATTCAAAATTTTTATATAAAAAACAAATGATTTGTATATAAATAAAATGATAAAGTATTATTTATAAATAAATGAATATATATATATATATATGTGTGTGTGTGTGTAAATGCATTTATATATGTATATGTGGGTGGGTGTGTGTAGCGTGTATACAATTTTTATCGATAATAAATGAAAACATATATATATATATATACATGAAAGGATAAATTCATACACACATACACACACACACACACACACACACACACACACATATATATATATATATATATTAGATGATATATATAAAAATAAATACATAAATACAAATTAAAATTTACCCAAATAATAACATATAATGAATTCTGATAGGTTTACTAATGATTTTTTAATATAAATTGAGCAATGAAAATAGATATGGAAACAAAAATGATTCAATGAGACATGGGAAAAAAATTGGACCAGGAAGATGTAAGAGATAATGTGTTAGGGTTATTATGAAACAACCTTTCTCATCACCATTAGTAAAAGTAATATGAATGGTCTCTTCTTTTTAATGCTGGTTATTTGGTAGTGAGGGATGTAAAAGATGGAATTTCAAGAAGGGTTTTTCAAATTTTGTTCTGAGTACATGAGGTTATATGCTACATCTCTTTCATTTATTCTTCTTCATTGAGAATCAATATATTGCATTCTTATATGAGTGAGATAATCTATCAGGGATATACATGTTACATCCTATGGTTGAAGTGATTATGGAAATTATTTTTTATCAAGGGATTTGTATTTGGATAGGTTGTATGATTTTTTTCATTTTATAGTGAAAAATGTACATGTAGTGTTACTATCATGCACTTGTGTTAAATGATAAACATATTGTGTAAACCATATTTCTAATTTCTTGTTATATTTTAAACATTTACTACATGATCATGCTAATTTTTTTTCACAAAAATGAATATAAATATATAAAATTATGTATTGATAAGACAATGTGTTTAATTTATTAAAAAATAGAAATATAACTAATATATATTGTGTACCCAAAATGTTAAATTTTTATTAGATCATGAAATAACCTTGAAAAGTGACTTTTAATTTCTTAATGGCGTTACTACTAGTTTTAATATATTTTAAAACATATAAAATAACTTCACAAAATTTTGTTGAGATTACTAGAATATTTCCAGATTTTCATAAATGATTTTGAGTTTGTTTATGTGGATCAAAATGAATTCGAATAATCTATGTGCTTATTTAGATGTCTGCGGATTTGTAATTGAGTTTTTTACATATAGATATAATTATTTCATGTTTTATATAGTGATCAGTTACTCATGTGTTCGATCAGTTGTTCAGGTGTTTAATTAGATGTCCATGTATTCGGCTAGTAAATTTAGTCCTACGGTTGATCGAATACCTCATGGTTGATCTATATGTTAAGTTGGTTTTTCATACAGACGATCCAATATCTCATGGTTGATCTATAAGTTCAGTGAATTACTCATATAGTTGATCAACGTGATTAGTATAGACAATATTGTAGCTTCATATGGTTGATGTGACTCATAGTCGATCACACACTATGTGATTTATTTTAAATAAGTTTTCTAGATGAAACATTTAGTTCTTATATTTTTTATTATATTTATAAAATTAAACCTAATGTTTCTCAAGCTAATATTAAATGAGTAAAACATAATATTTTAATTGTAATTAAATTTTTTTGAGTAATTTAAACTGTGTTGGTTGATTATTTAATATATTTATTATTTTGATATAGTTATCATAAAAATTATTATTATCTTCAATTATTGTCTCTAGAAGAAAAAAATATATATATTAAATTTTAAATGTTTTTGTGATGATTTATTTTAATTTAAATGTCCAAACAATCATTTAAATTTGAAATTTTTAGTCATTAAATATGTTTTTTGAAAGGATTAGAATTTGAGTTTTTGTATTATAAAGAGTAGATATATGTCAATATTTTTTATGAAATTAAGATTTAAAGGTTATTCTTAAAATTAAAAAATCACTAATTGTGTATTTTTCTAAATATTAATCGAGGATATATAATATTCTGGACTTTTTTTTCAATATGATAAGAAACAATAATTTTTGAAGTGTAATTTTTCTATAGACATGTAGTTAATTAAATAGAAAATATTTTGAGATAATGGGAACATTAAATTGAGTATAAATTGAATAAAATATCAAGATGATCATACTGTATTATTCAATTTAATTATGTATTGAGAATTTTGAGGTGGAAATAATATTCCCTGTATTATTTTTGAATATTGTTAATTTTGATTTTTCATAATATGAGGAGAAAATGAAGAGAGGGGTGGGAAGAATAAAAAATTCAATAATTATAGAGAATTTAAAAACTATGAGAATGTGGAGTTCTAAACCTAAAATTTCATAAGCATTCATCAAATAAGTGAGAAAAAAATTATAAAGAATAAATTTTTAGTTTTAGTTTTGAAGATAATATCATCATCTAATTTTTCATTGATTTAGAAAATATTTATATCAATATTGAAGGATTATGAGTCAGATCATCAATATCTTCTAAAGAAACTATATTCTCAATAACTATTTATCTTATTGTTATAGACATTATATAACCATTGGGATGTTATTTAAAAATCTATAAGATACTAATGAAAATTTCTACAATATGATACCCAACATATCAACTTGTTTGAAAATATACTATTTCATGTAGAATATATGGATCAATGGTAGTCATACCTGAGAAGTAGTAGGAACCCACACTGGACCTAAAACTTATAAAAAATACAAGTTGTATTCATTGCATAATTTTTTAAGAAAATGTTAAAATAATTTGAAAACATGATGGGGGAATTTATTTATTGGTAGTAAGGGATTTTATATATTTAAAATTCAACCAACACTAGTTCATCACACCTATACTAATCAGTAAATCATTTCATGGGGAATTTGAAGTAGTATCAGAGTACCCAGGTTCCCATTTTCCGATTTCTGATTTTTTTCATTGATAATAAAAATTATGTTATTTTTTGGATGTACCATACATTGATGGAAGTAAAGACCATGTTTTTAATAAAATAATTATTTATTTTTTTCATTAAATTTTCTTTCAAGTTATTAATGAAGATAGTTATGGTTTCCCCTATACTTAAAAAAATATTAAATAAATATTGTTGATAACAGAAACATATAGATTTATGGGAGGCCTAGAAAGGTGATAATAATGACTTCAATTGAAAAACTCTATAGAAATGGGATGGTCTTATAAAAATTGAAGGAAAATTTGAATATGATTTAATGTCTATATGAGGGATATATTATTGTAAAATAAGATAATCTTTAAATCTATAAAATAAAATTTATTTATATCAGTTTAGGTGAAGTTGAAAATGTTGAGGATTAATTTATAGGGGGTAATGAAGTTTTTCTGTATATTAGTGGTCTTTGTGAGAATATGGATAACACTAATATTCTTGAAAAGATTATGAGAACATTTCTAAAGAGGTTTGATGATATGGTTTTAGCTCTATAAAATATAGAGGATCTATCCCATAATGATCTTCACAGCATTTTCAATTTATATTAAACTAGAAATGCATAAACATTTAAAAATAAATAGTAAGATCATATCAAATTTAATGTTATGAAGAAGATAAAGATCAAAGATGAAGAAGCCAATTTACCAAGTGACATTGATAGAGATGATGAGAATGATCATTAATATAAATTAATTACTCCCCTTATCACAAGGAATTCAATTAAATAGAAATGAATGTACATAGGAAATATTCTACTAAAATAATGCAAATTTAGTGATACTGGATGCTTTTACATTTATACTCTATAGAATAAAAAATGAGATTATAAAGATAAAGATCATAGGCCTTAAAATAATAGGTAGGGTAAAGAATATAAAATATACAAAAATACAGTTTAGAATAAGAATAAGTTACCATGAAGAAAAATGATTGACCAGTTATGTAAGGAGAAAGAATATAAAATCTATTCTTGCATCTAATTATATGAAGCAACCAAACATAAATTTTAAATTTTGATGGAAAATGAAATGAAACATGAGGAATATCCAAGTACTAAAGGTGAAGATGATAAATATTCTAACATGGTATATATACAGAAATCCGAACATGAAGCATGTCTTGAGTAGAATAAAATACAAATGATGTTTGTTATACTCTAGAAGAAGGAGGATAAATGAAATATGAATCTTTTAATGAATTTTCTTTTGAGTAATCTATATATACTAAAAATATTAAATGTTATTATCTGAAATTTGTGTAAAATTATATGATTATACAAGATATTAAGGATAAACTCAAGTTGAAAGATAAGGATATTTAGAGGATGCAATCAAAATTTATAGAATTAAAAAATATTTGAAGGAGAATGTTAGTGAATATAATTGTTCAGTTGAGATCATGGTTGAATTATCATAGTGTATTAAAATTGTGAATTCAAGGAATTAGGTCAACATTTCATCTAATATTTCTAATGACAAACCTATTTTCCTATTTATAATGGTTCACATTTTAAATAAGGTAATGTATGGTGTATGAATGGTGAGCTGAAACACACACACTAAATAACGGGGGAAGAGAAAAACTAAAGAGATATAATCTCCCCAATGAAGAAAGAATTTTAATAAGCACCTATATAATCATATAAAAATTTGCAAAGTCACATTAATATAGAATACCGATAGTTACTGGGTACTATTGGTGTTATGTTAATTTTACCACAATGCGTATTCATATTGGAAAAATATACCTTTACTATATACAATATATGAATCAAGGTAGAGTAATCCATACAATATAAAAATATATGCATAGTGGAATCAAATTGATTACAATGCCCCCCCCCCCACACACACAAACACACACATCCTATCATTGAATGTTGTTATTAAATATATATGAGATGTGATCAACATGGTCAAATAGATAAATATTTAATGAATCCTCTACCTAGAAAACATCCCCACAATGAAAATCTAAAAGAAAATGAAAATTCTGATCAAATAGAAATATACTTTATTATTGAAGTCACCTTAAAAGATATATAAACTAGAAATCCATAGACCTTGGTCTATGGCTGTTCTTCACATATGTCTGGGGATAACCAAATCTTGTTGAATTTTAAGTAATATGTAGGAGGAGTACTGAATTTTGTCAATGAAAACTCATTTATAATTAAATGAATTGGTTCATCTCATATTAGAGAAAATAATCTAAATTTAAAAAGATATTATTTATGTGGAAGGACTAAAACATAATTTCATGAGTGCAATCAGATTTTGTGATGACGTTAATGATGTTATATTCAATAAAAACATATGTGTCATAAAGAAATATGTAGATAGAATTTTAATCACTATAGGATAAAGTTAAAGTGGAAACATATTTGATATTGGGGTTTTAACTATCTTGTGTTAGTTTAATTGAAGAAAATGGATTCCGGAACATGAGATACACACCCTGGACAATGGATTCTGAGAAAAATTTCATGCATGATATGGTAAGATATCATCCCAAATTTATAAGGAAAAGAGTGGAAATTTTTTAAACATGTCAAAACTAAAACAAGGTCCAATATAATCATATATATACGTAGATATACAATCATCAATACCACTTAAATTCATTCCTCAAATCTATGTGTCAAAATGAGAAATATCTCAACCATATGGGATTTTTATTTTATTACACTCATCGATGATTTCACTATAATGACTACAATCATATTCATTAATTCCAAGTATAATATAAATAATATGTTCAAAATATATATAAGAAAAATAGGTAAATAGAAGGGAGTGTACATATTAAATCTAAGAGAAAATCATGGAGGAGATATTTCATGTAATGCATTCGTTAATTAGTTAGAAAATCATGGAATTGAAATTAAATTTAGTGATACCTATAAACCCGAAAAAAATAGAATACATGAGTGTAATAACCAAATAATTGCTTAAATGGGAATAATAATGTTGCCTATGTAAAAAAAATTAAATATTTCTAGAGATAAGCAATGTTCATGGATGTCCATATTCAGAATAAATTCCTGATAATAATTTGGATTAATATAACACATTCTGTATATTTTTATAAATGAATCAATATATAAAACAAATTAAAGTATATTTAATTAAATGTTTAATAAATATCAAAGGTAGAAATATAGGTAAATTTGAAGAAAAAATAGATGAATCCATTTTCAAATATTTTCTATGTGATGGAAGTGGCTATAAGTGTTTCATTAAAATGATATAAAAAATCATTGATTATTGTGATGTTAATTTATTTGATAACTAATCCATTATTGGAAGATCAATTTCTATAATAGATGGTTTTTTAAAATCTAATTCTGTGCGAAATTCATAATATTGGCCCCTTGAACAAGAAAAAAATGAAGAAAAAATTAAGCAGATGATTCATATTAGACTTCTGATGATGGTGATAAAGAATATATTGAAAATTAGAGAATTTTGAATGTAAATATGAACGATTATATAGATATTGGAAATATAAATTGTAATTTTGAGATAGTATTCTATAATAGAAGAAAGCTGAGAGTTGAAAATCAAAATGATATCATTTCAAAATTTTAAATAAAATAAATTTCAAAAGAAATTGAACATGAAGACTGATTTAGTTATATGAATAGAGGGTTTGGATAAATTTATAATAAATACACTTCATATATTCTCCCAATTCCAGAAAAAAACTTTTTATAGGCACCAAGTGGGTTTTTAGAAACAAACATATGAGAAAGTATGGGTTTCAAGGAACAATTCATGTGTGGTTTACAAGGGATACTATTAAATATAAGGCATTGATTTTGAATAAATATTTCCTTCAATCGCAAGGAAGGAATCTATAAAAATTATTTTAGTTGTTAAAATTGTAGAAATTACAAAGATTACTAGATGAATGTGATTTCAACCTACCATAATGGAGATCATGAAGAGAAAGTTTTTATTGAATAGGTAGAGATATTTATCCTTAATAAATATGGAAACATGTTTTCCAAGATGAAGAAAACATTAGATTTTATGAAATAGGATCCAAGGTCTTGGTACACAAAACAAGATGGTTGTTTTAAGAATATATAATTATCTAGAGGAACGGTTCAAAAAAACTTATATTTTATAGAATACACAATATGTACTCTCTTTTTTCATCTCTGTTAATGGTTTAACATTTATAGGAGACTAGAAGTATCTCTATGAAGAGTATTCAAATAAAATGAAGAAGAATATTGAAATGTATTGGTTTAGATAAATGATTATTTATTATCATTCATATTTTCCAAAGGAGTTGATGAAAGTTTTCAAAATCATGTGAAATATTCCAACGATTTATTAACAAATTTTTGGATAAATCATGTAAAGGATAATTTTAATCCCATGGTAGTTGTAACTAAATCATGAAATGAAGATAATATAAAAGGTTTTAATCGAAATTAATTCTAAATAATTATTGTGATACTCCTTTAATTAACTACTTAATGGAAAAAAAAATTAAGAAGTAGAAATTTTGGATGTAGCCATGGTTAAAAACTGTCTCTATATGGGTCAAAAGTGTAGCTATAATAAATAACCATGGTTTTACCTGGTCATGGAACGTATTGGTGTGGCTATAGATAAAATCTATAGAAATGGTTTCTTGGGATATAACCACAATTGTCCACTATGGAAACTGACCTATTGTCACATTTTTTCAAACCATAGCTGTATCCCCCACAACTGTTTACCAGGGCACTTCGGCTATAGCCACGGCTTTCCACTATAGAGATAGGGCTATTGAAACAATATACAACAATGTCTGTACCCAAAAAATAATGTGCGCCCAGCAGGATTAGACCTCTATACCTCTGATCTGTGCTCCTATGACCTTACCACTACACCACAGATTCCATTTGGTATATATTTATATATTTTTATAAATATTATTAAAAATAGTGGCTATAGCATGTAAATAATCTCTATAGCCCTTCCTACCATTTTTTAGCATGATAATATTGTTATAGTGCATGGGTGGGGGACCTATAGTAATATTTTTGAGGAACCATAGATATAGAAAATAAAAAAACTCTATAGCCATGGTTTAGGAAAACAACGTCTATATCCTTGGAAAAAAACTATATAGCCACAGTTTTAACCAAATCGTGGCTGCATCTCTTAGAAAAAAACACTATAGACATGGTTTTACCAAATCCATGGATATAAACCTTTATAAAAACTCTATTTTAAAATTTTTACTAAAATAGTGGCTATATGTCTAGGAAAAAAGACCTATAGCCACATTTTAATACAAACTGTGGCTATTTCCCTCACAGATCACTCTGTATCCACGGTTTTACTGAACTGTGTCTATAGCTATCGAACAAAAAACTCTATAACCACGATTTCACAACACTATAGAGATAGCATTTTAAAATAAAAAATATAGCCATAGTTTTAATAAAACTATAGGTATATCCTTGTTATAAATACATATAGTTGTGGTTTTGAAAAATTGTTGTTTAAGGTCTGTGGTTATAGCCTAGTTTTCTAGTAGTTTTTATTTGTAATGATTTTTTTTAATCGATTTCAAAGTGATCCATAGTAATTCCATATGTGGTTATACAAGAAGATTGTGAGATATACTAATGGAACACTGAGCAACGACCTGGTGTGCATAAGAATAATATATTTACAACTACATGGGTTCACAAATATGGATTGGGTGGGGAATTTCACTTAAATACTGTCCACGTATGATGGGACCTTCTTCAGGGTGAAATTTGCACAATTTGGCACAATAAAAAGTAGAAATTAGTTTCTTTTAGTATATTTAATTTTTATTATTTAGAAACTTCACATGATAGAACAAATATATAGTAGATAAAGGTGATACTAGTTGATTTGAAATTTGTTTTTGGGAAACAATTAATGATTTTATGTGGTAATATTTGTGACATAGATCTCAAAAATAATCCTATGTAGCACCAAATATCTAAATATATTGATATTAGGTGGAATTGTTTAAAATAAATAGTGGTAAATGGTGACATAAATCTTAACTATGTTTTAACTATTAATCAAATATATGAAATTATTTTAAAAGGAAATTTCAAGGGAGGGGTATCTATAAATATTTCAAAGGTTTATGATGAAACTAAAAGTATATACTACTCCTCTTTCTTGAGGGAGTATTAAAAATCTCCCTCTATGTGATTTGGATTTTTTTAATGGTATAAATAGTGAAACAAATTGCAATAAATGTGATATAATTATCGATTAAAATTGAAGTGATCAATACCTTTCCATCTAAAGCTATGAAAAATTATGAATGGGGGAGTTTTATTTGTGAGGTTATATGGTTGAATTGATGGGATTTCATTTATGCCAATTGATAATATTTTTCTTCACACTAAGGGTTATAATTCTCTCAAAAAAATAACATTTCCCATTTGTGTGGTGAAAAATAAGTATCATGTGAGATAAGTTTTGATGTGATGTTTGTCACGTCTGGTACTTTGATTTTACCATGTTTGGGTTTTTTGGAAGAGTTGAGTGATGTTTGAAATAAATAAAAAATGGGATTATTGAAGTTACATTTTAAAGTAGCATTGAAGTTGATAATAATTTTTCTAATAGTATTAATTTGTTTTCAAATTGAAACAATATAATTATAGAATTTGGTTGAGGATACTGAGATATTTCTACATTTTTTTAAATTTTTTAATATTTGGATCGAGGTGGTTTGAAATGATTTTGAATATTTTGGGTTCTTAAATTGATGTTTTAGGTTTTCAATATAAATATTTTGTGGGTTTTCTGGTGATAACATGCTTCATATGGTTTATTAGTTTCTCATGCGGTAGATTATTTGTTCATGTTATCTATTTTGTGTTCATATGATCTATTAGTGATTCCATTTATGATATAAATTTAAATCATTATAGTTTAAATATACACTAATAGAGTTTTATATTCTCTTAATCTACTATCTCATGGTATATCCCAACAATCATTGAACTTCCTATTTTTTCAATTAATACTATAAATCAATATAATGTGGTAGCTTTACATGGTCATTCCAAATCAGGGTTGACAATAAACTAAGTATTTTATACAATTATGTCTAATGGATGAAAACATTAGTTTATATATATTAAATATTATGATGAAATTTGACTTGGAGATGTTAAATTTGGTCATCAATGAGTAAAAAATATATCAATAGTGTGATTCATGATATTTCATGACATATTTCAAATCTGTAGGTTAATGGTCATATATATTTATTATTTATAGTAAATAAATATTAAAATATGATTTTGTACTTGATGTTGTTTATGGTGAATAAGAATCTCTAGATACTAAATTTGGAATGTTTTTTAAAGATCCATTTTTGTTTTAGAGTATGAAAAATTAATAGAATCTATATACACTGTGATTATCAAAATGTTTCAAAAGGTTGAGTATTTTCTTTTTTGTATTTTGAAGTTTAGTTAGAGCACAAAAATATTTTAGTAAAGAATATTACATGGGTATTATTGTAATTACAAAATACACTAATTTATAATTATAGTAGATATTAATTTATCATAGACAAACTTTTGGAATGGAATTTTATTAAGCTATGGAGAAATAATAAGGGTATTGTAGGAATTATTCTGTAGACATTCAATTAATGAAAGAGATAATATACCAAGATCATGGTTGTTTTACCTTTATCATATACTAAATTAAAAAATCATGGTTTATCTTTTTATATGATACTGTAGATAAAAGTTTTAATAATTTTTAGATGGAAATATTAATCACTGAATTATTTTTTAATACTTGGAGTTTCTAATTTTCTCAATATTATGAGATAATGAAGATAGAAGAGGGACGAACATGATCTTCAAGAAATGAAGTGAATAAAAAACTATGAGATAATAGTGTTATGATGAATGAATTTTAAAATCCTTGATCATCTTAGTGATCTAAATAATTGATATGAATAAATTTTGAGTTTTTGTTTTAAAATATATATAATCATTAAATTATTAATTAAGAGAAATTATTTTTCTATCAATTTTAAAGGATTAATAATAATATAATCAATAATTGTCGAAGCTACTATATTATCAATTAGTTTATCTAATCTTCCTCTAATCATTATATAACTAGCGGTATGTTCTATAAATCCCTCTTGGATACTGGGGAAAATGATACATTATTATAATGAGATTATACACCTATATTTTAACATGTAATTTAGTGGAGAATATTTTGATGAACAACTGTTTAACATGGTATGGAGTAGGAAGCTCCATGAATTTCTTCCACAGATATTTCCTCAGGAGAAATGGAAGCAACTTCTCTAACCTAGACTATTATTTATGTTACAAAACTCATTCCCCCTCCATATTGTGATGGAATTTCATCATCTTTCGAGGGGGATAAACCTCATTCATTTATCAGCTTTTCTAACCATAATTTCATTCCTCCATTCCCTAATATTATGATCATCGCTATTGTTCAAAACAAGTTCAATCACTTCCCAGAACTCTTATTCTTATCTATAGAGTTTATATACACCTCTTTCTTTCTAAATCTGATGCTAGTGGACAACTTCAAAAAAACATTTCCTTTTGGTTTACTCCATTGAGTGGTTATTTCTGATTCTTTGGCCTACAGAATTGAACAACTATTATACTCCTCTATAATATTCATATCCTGACTTTGTTAACATTAAAAAAATATTTGGTCCTCACTGGGTCTAGAGATACTTATCCAGGTGGTCTTATGATTTCCACATGAAACATGATGCTTTAACCAAGATTATATGGGTTAGTTTTCTAGAAACCCTTAATTTTTAAAATAATTTCATCCTACAAATGTTAAGGAATATGGTTATATGAAATTTATGTTCTGGTAGTTGAACAAGATCTATTTTCCATCTTATCTCCCCATAAATTTTCATTGAAGTTGATTTTTTAAGACCATAATTAGAATATATTTGGATAACAGTTGCAAAAGAGTTTTGTTACAAGAAACTACTTATCTTCAAGTCATGGGTTGATTTTTGTACTTCTTTTAAGAGATTGAGGAACTTTTTTTTAGTAGTTTGTTGTAGGAATAATAATCACTATTAGAATATTGATATGAAATTAGTTAAAAGAACAGGTTGTGAAGACAAAGGTATGACTTCTATTCTTAGGGGTGGTTTTAATGTCCAGGTTTAAATTGGTAACATTTTTGAATATCTACGGTGTTTGAAGGGATCTGTGCTTCTTGTAATTAGGACATAATAATTATCATACCAAAGCCTTAATCTTATTTTGATGTTTTTTTTAAAAATTAGGTAACCGATTAATGTTGCATGTGAAGAATGAAATTTTGTTCAAATTCCCCATGGAAACCCAATTTACGCTAATCCGTCTTCAAATGGGTTCCGGTTTGATAACCCAAAAAAACCATGTCCCAGATGGACCACTTCAAATCCAAATTTTGGAAATTATTTTGAAGTTGTTGAAGTTAAATATTTACTTCATGATGAGGTTAAATTACATATTGTTGAATCAAGAGGAGAAGGATCAACACAAGAAGATATTTTCATCTAAGACCCTCCTCTAGAGGGGGAAAATTTTGATATTAATAAATTTTATAAGGCAGAGTCCAGGGATGATATCATTAGTAAAGTCATTGTAGAGAGTGTAGAGGGAATGAATTGTAGATTACATCCCAACACTAAGAGAAATAATTAGAATAAGGGATCCAAGGAATCAGGTAGATGAATTTTGTTTTATAGAATGACATCTAATAGGAGTTAGGACTATTACAAGTTTTCTAAACCCATAAAGGAAATTTTATCCTAAAAGGGGGCCAACAGGGTTCCCAAATTTGAATCCATTATATAGGACCCATTTTATAAGAAGAGTATTAATCTTCATGGTGAAAATAAAATGTCCATGTTTGTCATTCATGAGGAACAAGAGCATGTAGTTGATAAGAAAAAATATCCGTTTCAGGTGTTGGGAGGCTCCATGTTGTTGGTAAAACTAAATTTGTTGGAAAACTCAAACTACCAAAGGTGATTAACTATAATTTAGTTTCTCATGAATCAGGGCGTGCTGATGAATTGAATAGAATTAAAAGAAATATGGAAGTGGAAAAATAAAATTGTTTAGAGCTCATTATCCACTGTAAGAAGAAATACTAGAAGTGTTTTTGTATATAAATTCTCTATAAGAGGATGACAAAAAAATTTATTATAGAATGATTAGAGTTGATCTTAATGTTGACCAAAGAAAAATTATTAATATACAAGACTGTATTTTATCATGATGCTTAAATGTAAGTAAGATCAATTTGGAGGAATATATCAATTCATGGGATAAGATGGCTAATCATTAAGATGAGCTTCTCAAGGATGATCAAGATATGAATGTGACTTCATTTCTATGAGGGTTATGTAGGGTGATTTAAGATACTAATATTAGTCTCATGTTTTTTTATTCTAATACTTATTTTTATATTTAATGACTATTAAATTAATCTTGGTGACTTTCCCACATTTACACAAAATTACATTCTAAAATAAAAATTTAATTTTCAACCAGTAGGAACCCACATTAGGTATAAACATTGGAAATATTTCCTATGATTTTTATTCATTAATTTTTTTCACATGAGTAAGGAAGATGTTAAACATGGGGGTTCATTTCATAACTGGAAGTATAGGTTCATTTCTAATCAATATAATTTTTAAAACACAATCACTACTGATTTATCCCCACTTCTTTATGGGTAAATATTTCTTTTAAACATTTCACATCTTTCTATGTAAATTTTCAGGGATTATTATATGTCTTAAAAGGACAAATTATATATTTAGATTGATCTATTTTTATGTACATTAGTTATTAGTAATTTTTAATCCCAAAATGATTAAATGAATCAAGTTATACTATTAATAAAAATAGAACATCTTTATATTCAAACATACAAACTCAAAACAATTATGTTGATAAACCCTATAAATTATTTGATAAATATTATAACACTATATTCCTTGTATTTAGGTGATAGATTTTTTATACAATGTGGCTAATGGGACATGGTCACTCTTTTTTTTGGTAAAACCTAAGAAACAATATATTATTAAATATTTTTCTACTAAATGTTTTGTATCACCTTATCCTAGAACCACTAATGATCATAAAATAGTTCACCACATACTATCAATGTGTTCCCATAATCATCATAGTATGATGAAAACATAAATATTTTATTTAAATCATGGGTGAATAATTTCATTATTAAATCACAAATTATTATGCCCCAAAATTTCATTGAAAATTTTTGTATGAGGTGTTCATATATCAAACTATCCTAACTAAAATACTAACATCAAATTAATTCCAAATAGAAAATTTCATAAATTAATATTATTAGTAATATATTCAATATAATAAATATTTAGTTAATACTATATAAAATAAAAAATCATTATAAAATCACAAATATCAATAGTAAAAATTATTAATGACCTCATTGACACATATAAAAACATAATAATATAAGAAAAATATAACCATAGGTTTTGGTCACACATGTTGTAACCCAACAAAACCAACTCATAATCCAATTGTCAGACCTTGGTCTTATTAACTAAATAATTTTCTTTTATTCATAAATGATATATCACTTAAAAAAATTATTTAACAGACTCCTCCATGATAAGAATATGTGAATTCTTATAAGGGGTTATCAGAATAACTGATTATCATTACATGAATTTTTTAGCACCCGTTCAAGAATAAAATATATTTTTTTCACGTTCCCATATATAGAGTTAACATTACTCATAATAATAATTAATTTAAATGAAATCTACAATAATAAAACATGTTTTCACTCACATTAATCCCTAATAAAATATAATATAATATTAATTAACATCATCAAACATGTACAATGTGGACTAAGATTCTAATAATTTATGAAATTAAGACTCATGATATATGAGCATTCACCATGACTTACTCTATCAAACATATAATAAATTAACATTGGAAATCCCAAAAATAACTCTATTTATCTTACTAATATATGAAAACTATAGAGACCATGTCATTTTACACGTATTATTACATCATTTTAAGGTTAATTAACAATAAAATTTATAATCCAAGGATCATAAAGTCTTGTGTATTTTGATGATTAGGTGCATAAAATTGAAAACATGGAAATAGAATAAAACATATTTATTTTAGTAAAAAATAAATACCTCATATAATCCATTGAACTCCCATATCTACAATTGATAACCTATATAATACATGAACAAAGGGATGGGCTAAAAACCTATTAAGGGAATAAACATAGAAATAAATCATTGCATATACGTTAGAAGTCATAAAAAGATGACATAAAATGGAATGAATCATGAATAAACACAAGTAATAATATCATATAAAGAATGGGGACATGTAATCATTAATCCTAAGAATGTGGAAGTAACACATAACATGACATAAGGATGAGTCAAGGCTAACTTCCTAGAATATTGAACATGGAAGACAAAGTCTATTAAAAGAATTAGGTTCAATATTTATCCTACAATGACCTCTCATGAGACTAAACATTACCCATTAATTAGGGAACTATTTGGGTTCATCCATTATAACATGTTCATTCATTTTTTTTCTCAAGAAGAAACAAACATGAGGTTTTAACATAAGTGTTACCCGGTGAAATAAATGGGCTTCATAAACATATCATAAGGCATAAACAAAGGTTGCATCACAAAAGAGTTCATGAAAGAAAGAATTTAAATCATACATTGATATTAATAACGAAAAAAATCCTAGATCATGATAAATGATGTCCAATTGAAGTGTTAATATGTAAAAATATTGTTTAATAAACTTTATAAATAAAACATTTTAGTGTTGTTTAAGGACAATATTAAATATTATTTAAAATGGAAAAGGAATAATTTTTTATATGAAAATGTATATGAAACATGATAGTATTTAATGATAAAAATATTTATTTTTTAAAATAATGGGGGCTTGGAATAGGTTGCGTATTTCACTTGAAAATGGGTATGAAATTAAAAAGATTATTTTTTATTGAGCTTACATATCAAGATTAATTGAGAAACGGGGCCTTATAAAAATAATTACTTCCCAATAAAATAAAGATGAACTGATCTAGATATATTATATTGGAACATATAAACATACTTTTTATGAATTTTAGAAAAATAAATAATAATTACATTGGGGTAGTGACATATGAAACCTTACCCAAAGGAAAAATAGAGGTTTGGAAAGAATCCCTTACCATAAGTCTGAAAGTGTTCTTAAATATATATTAATGTCTAGGGTAATCAGATTAAATTGATTAATTAATTAATTAAGAATATTTTCTAAATGTATCTAATTTATTATAATTTTCTTATGATTATTTATAACATTTTTGATGAGTTATAAGATACAATTTCATTATTCAGAAGTGTTTATTGCATTGGATTTCATGATTGGCTCACTAATATAAATGTATGATAGATCATGTGAAATGGGAATAGATATCTAGAATTTAAGTTATATGCTATTAATGAACATTTAGAAGATTAAATGTTTAAACCACACATTTTTTTATTTGGGGGTGAGGATTAATCATTAGATAAGATGTTAATAATAATCGTTTATATTATATTGGCGGTTCATTTATCAACACATCCATGATTTGTTTCATTATTAAATATTGTATAAAAAATGATACATTAAGAATCTAAAAAGGGTTATAAAATAAATTTTTAAATCATTAACAAACATTAAGAAGGTTTTATGTCCATCCATGAAGTCGGTAAAGGAAAAATGAAAACGTGTCATCCTCGAAGGTGATAAATCAACACCTCATAGATAATATTTTCAATTTTAGAATAAAAGGAAGAGGAGTAGAGACTTCATGGTGGATTAACCACTAATGTAATAAAATTTTAATATATATATAAGATACCAAAGTTATCATTAATGTTTAAAAAGAGATGGTGGTTAGGTCATAATAAGAGAAATTAAATTTAAAAACATAATGAAAGTGAAAGAGGATTTTACCACTTGAATTATTCTCCTTAAGAACCTACTTAGGGAAATTGATTTGGGTATTTTTTGGAGACCAAAACCTCATTCACATAGGGAATAAATTTTTTAAGATTATTGGAATGAAATTTGTCTATTTTCAAGCCTTACGAGGTGTGAGGGGAATATGTGATAAGAGGTTGTCAGTGGTGGTATTTATATTGGCGAAGAGGGGTGGTTTTTTAATGTTTTATTCATTTTTTTATTATTTTGGCTCAAGAATTTGAATAGTTTTTATTCTTGTGACTAAGTAAATTTAATAGTGCAAGTTATTTTTAACCAATTATTCTTACATCATCTAAAAATAATCCATGAATCAATAATTCATTTATTTAAGTTACACCGTAAATTACCATATTCCACTATTCACAAAAAAAAATCAAATATTTTAGAAGAATAGAAAAAATTCACCATAATGATATTCCAAAATTGTTGAATTAAGAAATTAACTCCATTTTATGAAAATAATATTATAAATTTGATAAATTTATTTCAGAATTAAAATAATCATTTATTCGAAAAGACCAAATTTAAAATTATAACTGATATTATAACACATTGACAATTTAATTAATGTCTCAAAAATTATTCTATAATCCTGAGACAAAAAAATATTAATTTGAGATTCTATTTTTTGAAAAATAAATATTATTTAAATTATTATATTAATTATAAAATTATAAATTGATATTTATATTTCAAAAAAATACTAAAAATTAATTTATCATTTTAAAAACATTTATTTACATATACTACGATATAATTAAATTATATTTTTATTTATAAGTTACCTAAATTTTTGTCAAAATTTCATTGGGGATCTTATTAGTCTATTTGTTGGTTTATTATTAATAAAGGTCATATTAATACTCTAAAGTTAATGTTACTATTCCATTGATATAGGTTCCTTAATTTCTAAAAATGCCTCTTATTTCATTCATTCTTCATTTATAATGTGTTTTTTTGGTTTCTGATGTGATTTTATTTTATTTATACTATATGAAATAATTATAATTTGGGAAACTTCACTGATATAATTCTGGGTCATTACATTATTCCCCCTAACGAAATTTCACTCCTGAAATTTCATTTTACATAATGTGGGGTAAATCGGTTAGAGTACTTATCCTTCTTCACTTCCTCTAGTTCCCATGTTTCATCTTTGTAAATAGGGTTCCTCGATAATAATTTCACTAGGTGAGTGGTATTGTTGTGTTGAACATTATCTCAATGATCCAAGATCATCACTGACTGCTCCTCATAAGATATATCATTCTCCAATTATACCACCTATGAATTCAGTACATGTGAGTAATATGGTATATAATTATTCAAGAAAGATACATGGAATACATCACGTACTTGAGACATGGTAAGTGTAAGTGATAGTCGATAAGCCAAAACTCTAACTTGATCGAGAATCTAGAAGTGTTTAATATACCTGGGTCTCAACAATACATTCTTCACAAATCTCATGATCCTCTTCCATGGATATAGAAGGAGTAATACAATGTATCCAACCTTAAATTTTAGGTCTCGTTAATGATTGTATTCATAGATAATTTATTGAAATTTAGATTCATTAATGTGGTGCTGAATGATTTTCTCTTTTTCTAATATTACTTTGACTATTTCAGGTCCTATCTTCTTACGTTCACAGACTTAAACCCATCAAGCCAATGTTATTAATCTTTTCCCATAGAGGGCTTCAAATGGATTCATTTAGATGATCGAGTGGGAAATATTGTTATAGGAGAAGATGAACAGAGTTAGTTTTTGGTCTCATATTCCCTTAAAGTCTATATGAAAAACTCTAAATGTGTATTCTAGTATCTAAATAGTCCATTCATATTGGCCATCTGTGTTAGAGTGATGGGTTGTACTGAAGCTTGACATAGTGTTTTGAGAATGTTTGTGTATTTTCTATAACAAGGAGGTGAATATCAGATATAGATCAGATAAAATCAACAGTGGTTCACCATGAAGCCTTGCAATTTATCTGATGTATATATGTAAATTTTTATCTATTGATAAGTCTTCTATAATTTCAATAATTTTAGTTGTCTTTATGAAACAATCCACAACAACTCATATAGCATTATTTCCTCTAGATGTATTCAGAAGTTTAGTGACAATGTCCATGGTGATATTTTCCCATATTCATGATGGTATTCATAATGGTTTCATAATCCCCTTATACTTTTTCCTTTTAGAATTTACATGTTGAAATACTAAAAATAATTATGTATATTCAGCGATCACCTTCTTTATATTATCCCATCAATAGTGCTCTCAGAGATCTCGATACATATTTGTGCTGCCTAAGTGAATAAAATTTTTTGAGTTATGTGTATCATTAATAATTTCTTTCATTATCTAGTTATTATATAATACACATAGTCATAACCAAAATCTCAGGACTCATTCCTCATCCATTATGAACTCAGGGTAATTTCAATTTCTCCTGGGTTCCACATTCTTCTAAATTTCTACAGTATTTCTTTGAGTATCCATTATTTTCTCTATGAGCTATGGTTGAGAAATCATTTGAGAACTGATTGATGATTCTCCTTCCTTAAGAATCCCCATGGCCATCCATTTAAAATCTAATAATATTTGTTCCATATAAATTCTCATCATTGATAATATTGCGGGATCCTTTCTACTTAGAGAATTCACCACAATATTTTCCTTACTATGATGGTAGTGGATTTTGTAGTTGTAGTCGTTGAGGAGATGTAACAATATTCACTAGTTCATATTTATATCCTACTATGTGAACATATTATTCCTTATATTATGATCATTATATATCTCACACATCTCCCTATAGAGGTAAATCCATGAGATATTCAATGCCAAGATCATAGATTCCAACTCCAGATCATGCATGGGATTTTTTCCCATGAATTTTCCACTTCCATGATCCATAGGCTATCAATTTATTATTTCACATTAATTTATAGCCTAATCCCTTATTTGAATTTTCATTATACACCACAAATACTTCCCCACATATTGATAGTGTGAGAATCGGTGCATTGGTAAGCCTCTTTTTCAACACTTTTAAACCAGCCTTCACATTTATTGGTCAAGAAAAAATTCACTACCTTCCAATTTAGCTCAGTTATTGGTTTATAAAATCATGTTATGTTATTTAAAAATCATTAATAACACCCATATAACACAAAGGATATTTTGTATCTCTGTTATATATGTTGGAAAAGGCTACACTTTGATTTCTTTTTTCTTGGAAGGAACCACAAATATTGATTTTATGGTGATAACATTCCCCAATAACGATACATATTCATTATAGAACTCACATTTATTGTAATTTTCATAATTTTTCTCCATTCACAAAGTCTATAACATATTATTCCAATTCTCTTTATATTTATCCTCACTCTTGTAGTATATCATAATATCATCAATGAAGAATACACGAAAATTCATTTCATAGTCTCTAAATACATTATTTATTAAGTCTCAGAATATTATTAGAGAATCAGGGAGTCTGAAGGTCATCATAATGAACTCATAGTGTCCATACCTCATTTTAAAGGAAGCCTTCGGAATATCATCCTTATACACCTTAAATTAGTGATATCCCAGTTGAAGGTCTAACTTTGAGAAATACATGGCCGCACATAGTAGATTAAAAATTTAATCTATCCATGGAAGGGGATCCTTGTTCTTTATTGTGATTTTTTTGGTATCATTATAATCAATACATAAAAACATTAATCTATCCTTCTTGATGAAGAGGACTGGTGTACCCAATGGTTAGGCACTCGGGTATATAAAACCCATTTCTAGATTATCCTATAACTACTTATTCAGTTCCTCCATCTCAATGGATTACATTGAATAAGGTTCTTATGATACATTAAGAGATTTAGGTATAATATTAGTGGAGAAATTGACCTCTCAGTTAGGATGAAGACTAGGAAATTCTTCCGGGAATACATCAGTATAGTCCTTCTCAATTGGCATGTCTTCGAGCATTATTTTCTCCTTTATCTCAAAAATTTGATCTTGATATGGTTTATAATAAGGAAATAATATCAACAATTGATATGATGAATTTTATATAGATTAATCCTCTTCTATACACTTATTCAGAATTTGATGATTCCATACAATATGAAGAGTGATATCCCTTTCTATAAATTCAAAGTTCGCTTTGTTTAAAGATAGCCAATCAATGAACAATATGACATAAAACTCCACCAATGGAAGTAATACAATATTTTATTGGGGGTTCATTCTAAAAATATTAACTTTAGAGGAGATATAAATTTTGGATGCAATAATTTCACCATTTTATGTTCTCAAAGATTACTGAACATCCATATTTTGAGGTGGTGTTTAAATTGTTCTACAAAACATTAAAGATATAAACTAATCCATTGAACCAGAATAAAATAGTAAGTTTTATGTTCTTGAATGAATAATTGGAATAAATTTCACATCATCATTATCGAGATACACCTTATCGATATTGAGAGAATATTCCCCTCTCCACTACCTTGGAATTTTTTTATTGTCGATTGCCTCCAAAACCTGTGGATTAGGGAAATGGCTGAGATAATTCTCATGTTCCTTGAAGTTTAAACACAACAATATAGTCTGATTGTTTATCTAAAACTTCATTACTTAATCAAAATTAGTGGGTTTCTTCATATTACTTCAGTAGTTATTATCTATATTCCCATCTCTTCCATATTTGATGAATTTATTGGTTCCCTTAATGTAGTTTCCAAAAATATTATTCCCACACTTTTGAAACATGGTATGTTGCATCTTCTTTCCATCATTGTAATTATCTATTGATCCACCAATGATAGACTCCATTTTACCCATTTTTTCATCAGAACCATGAGACTACTAAGAGTATCTGATCTCAATTTCAATATTAAGGTAACAACATACAATATCTCCCTAAATTATATAGTCTCTAATCCAAAACTCTTTTCCTCGACATTGCATTAGTATGCTAAATAAATTACTCACTTGTTTTCAGTGTTCATGAAAAATCCAAATTTATATCATGCAAGCCTTTTTATGTTTTCCTCATAAATTCAAATGGACTCATTTTATTTTTACTCTAGTACAAGGAAACCCCTTTCCATTTTAAGATGCATTGTTCATGGAAAATATTTATTGAAAAAAATCATGAAATCATTCCATTCCATGGAATCAATTTCCTATTTATCCTTTCTATTTTTTATCATTGACCCCCACTGGTAAACTTACCCATCAAAATGATAGACTTACATCACAACTTTCTCTCCATCTAAGCACTGGAAGACCATTAATATCTTCTCAAGGGGGTTAATTCATTGTTCTGCAATGATGGGATCTGAATTTCCACTAAATATGGGAGGACATTGTCACATAAAGGATTCAACCACTACATTATATTTTTAAAGAGAATATGGGTGTTAAAAATGATTACAGTTATTACTCATAGCTTGTTCTAGTTGATAATGTACATTCATTAATTTTTGAACAACCATTCCAATCATATTTTTCATATCATTAGTTAAATCATCACATTGCATATAACATTTATTGTTTGCATGGACTATTATATTTACATCCATTAACAATGAAAAATTAAATAAAAATATGGGGATTGAATATTTATCTAATGAGAATATAAAAATAAAACAATGAACATAAACAAAAAAACATGTAAATGAAAATTATATCCTATATTTTGAAACCATTAGTTTCAATCTAGGTTACCCATGATGACAGAATTATCTCTATGATTTTTACTAAAGTATTGTATTACTAACATTGAAAAATAACTAGACCTTTATTTGATTCCAAATATGGTGACCTTGTCCTTTTAAAAATATTATTACATGATTGTAAGCATAATTAACCATCAAATTTACAATCCAAGGATCATAAATTCTAGTATATTTGGATGGTTAGGTGCATACAACCGAAAATGTGGAGAAAGAATAAAAATAATTATTTTAATCATCAATAAAGAGATAATTTATTTCCTTGATCTTATACAACATAATAGGATAACCTATGGAATAAATGAATAATGGGATGATCTTAAAATCTCAATCAGTGGATAAAAATATGAATAAAGAATAACATAAGAGTTTGAAGGCATAATAAGATAACCAAGAAAAGGAATGGATTATGAAAAAACATAAGTAATAATATCATGTATATCATGGATAAATGTAATCATGGAATCATTGGAATGTGGAAACAACACACAACATGAAAAAATCACAAGTCAAGGCTAACTGGTAAGACCATTTCACATTACGATCAAAGTACCATAATGGAATCATGTTCACTCTATATCCCAACATCAACTCTCATAAGACTAAAATTTACCCAATACATTAGATTTATACATGATCACACCCATCATAACATGTTCATGAATATGTGTTCCATAATAAAAATCAAACATGTTGTAAAAATAGAAGGGTTACCCAAGGAAAGAATGGGGCTTCCTTAACATGTCATATGGCATAACCTAAGGGCATATCATAAAACATTTCGAAAAAGAAAGGATTTAAATCATACATAGAAAATTATAAGGTAACATAGAAAGATATAATGATAAATTATTTTTAATTTAAGTTTAAACACTTAAAAATATTGGTCAAGAAACATTAGTAATGGGTTATTTTAGTGCAGTTTAAAAAATATATCAATTATTCTTTAAAATGAAAAATGAATACTGGTTGGTATAAAACCTAAAATAAACCATGATAGTTTTTCCAAATAATGTTTTTGAGTTTATGAATATAATGGTTTCTTAAAACAGGCTATGGAGTGCACATGGAAATTAATAAAAAAATAAGAAAGATAATTTTTGTTGTGCCTTCTTATCTGCATGAATTGAGAATAGGGCCTTATAAAACATGTATTTACCTATAAAATAGAGATGAAATGATATAGATACAAAATCATTGTACATTAAAAATCATTTAAAATAATTATATAAAAAATAATAATTATATTTGGTAAATAGAGAGAAAGTGTAACCCGAAGGAAAAATGGTGGTTCAGAAAGAATCTCTTACCTTATATCTAAAATTGTTCTTAACATGATCTTAATTTGTTTAAAAATAAAATTAAATACATTAATTAATTAATTATGAACAATATATAAATTAATTTTATTTAGTATAATATAATTATATTCATTTTTGGCCTTTTTTATGAATTACAACATTCAATTTTATCGAATGGGAGTGTTCATTTCATTGGTTTTCATGATTGCTTTGCTTTTGTAAATGTATAGAAGGTCATGTAAAATGGGAATAGATATATAGAATTTAATTTATATGTTATTAATTAAAATAAATTATATTAAATTGTTATATAATTCATTTTTTATTTTTGTGAGGATGAATCATTAGATAATATGTTAGTGATAATCGTTTAGATTATTTTGGCGGTTTTTTGATCATCACAAACTAGATTTATTCTTTTATTCATTATTCGAAAAACATTAATTACACAACATAAAAAGATTTATAACCTAAATATTAAAATATATACTGAGAATTGAATTTTTTTTATGTTTATCCATGAATGTGTAAAAGTAAAAAATGAAAACTTGTCATCATTGAAGGTGATAAATAAACACCTCATGGGCAATATTTTCATTTTAAGAATCAAATAAAGAGGAAATGAGTCTTGATGGGGATTTCCCATTAACATAATAAAATTATATTCTATATAATATACTTTAGTTATCCTGAATGTTATTACATATGAGGTGAGGAGATATGAAAAGAAAATAAAGTGAAAGGAAAATAAATTAAGAAAAAAAAGATTTAAAATCCTAAATTCTTCTCCTTGAGAATGACTATAGGGAAATATATTTTGATATATTGTGGATAAAAGAACCTCCAAGATATGGGGAAGAAACATTGTAAGATTATTGGGTTGATATTGTAAATTTTTAATGGATTGCGATGTGTGACGAGAATAGGTGGTGATGGGTGGTCTTTATAGTTGAGGAGAGGGGTGGTTTTTTATTATTTCATTCATTTCATTTATATTTTGCATCAATACTCTGAATAGTGTAGATTATTGTGACTAAATAAAATTTATAGTGATTGTGATTTTCAACAAATGGTGATTAAATCATCCAAACATCATTCCTTGAATCAATTATTCATTTATTTTGCTTATACTGTAAATTATTGTATTTCACTATTCACCCAAATCTCAGCTTTTTTAGAAAAATCCAAAAAATTCAACCTAAATTTTTTTTGACATTTAGAATTAAAAAATATACTCCATTTTTTACAAATAATTTTCTAAATATTATAAATTAAATATTTAGTTAAAGTCATCGTTTATTGGAAAAATAAAATTGATTAAATTATAACTAATTTTATAACACTTTGAAAAAATAATTAAGTTTTCATAAAATTGTTTTATAATCATCAGAAAAAAATATATTAATATATTAATTTATTTTATGAAAATATCTTTTCTTTTAAATCAATATATTAATTTTAAATTTGTAAATAAACATTTATGATTCAAAAAAATACAAAAACCTGATTTATTATTTTCCAAACATTTATTTACTTATACTATGATATAATTATATCATATTTTAATTTATAAGATACGTAAATTTTATTAATACTCTAATTAGGGATTTTACTATTCAATTTGCTAGTTTACTATTCATGAGGGTTATATTAATACTCCAATGTTCGTGTAATTATTCCATTGGTATATGTTCTTTAATTTTTTAAAAACCCCTATTATTTCATTTATTATTCAATTATAAAGTTTTATTTCTATTTCATATGTGATTTTAAGTGATATATACTATAATAAATAATTATATGAAGGAAATGTCCATTAATAGAAATTTTGGTCGTTACAAAAACCATCAACAATTGAAGTAATTTTTCATCAAATGGTCGGACATCATCTTACCTACTACTCAAAAGAAACTCTAATTAATAAATGGAAACTCACATCATGTCTCTTGATCTTATACAATGGTCTCATAAGGTAAATAATAGCAGTGGTTCCACATACACAAACCATCAATATTGGTCAAATCAATAATCAATGACTTCAATCTTGTACCACTAAGAGTGAAAACAATAATGTAGTTCCCCTTAACAATTATCACAAACTCACTAGATCTAAAAATCCTATTTATTGAAAAGAAATTCCATTGATAACACGCCATACTATGTTACTTCTAATGTATAATAATCCGGACCATTTCAATGAAAAACGTTTTCTCAAAATATAATATTATTTTTTTATATCACAGGGAAACATCCCATAGTGTAATAAGTGTAACAAATTGAAATTAACTATCAGATAATTTCATGATTTATAGAAAACATTTCACCAAATACATACCCACTACCTTTTAGGTTTTTATTTTTTGATAATTTAGTAAATTATATTCATAATAGAACCCATAGTTTTATCAAATTAAAATTTTTCACTAAACCAAACTCTTCAAATAGAGAATCTGCTTTATTTAAGGATAAACTATTGTTCATCCTAATATTCCCTTGATATAAATTATATTACTATTATTGGTAATATATAGAAAATAATCACAACATAGATAAGTTATATTAGATGATCAAAAAGGGTAATCCTATAGTAGAAGTTATCGTGGAATAAAAAAATACACAAATAAAATGGCTGGAAAAAATAATACTCAAATAATTCCACATAACTAAAAATATGTGCATGAAATACATCCATGGATAAAATAGAAATGTATATAACAAAAAAATATATATTTAAGATGGATATAATTCATAATGTCAGACACATAATTCAAACCATCAAGGATTCATTCCAAGACATTATAGATAATTAAAACCATCAAGGCTTCATTTAAAGGAATTATAAATAAATTAATATGCATGCACCAAATAACTGATCTATTTTTTCTCCTGAGTTATATTGATTCATCGAAGAGATATATAATTTTAGGTCCCACCTATAACTAAATACCTACATTACATTTATAAAATAATGTAATTAATAAACAATAAAATACATAATCAACATGTATTAGTAAGAGAAATTAATGTCTATATTGAAATAAAATTTATATAGAATGTCTATATTTCCCCAGTAAATAAATGGGACAAAAATTTTTAGTAGGCACCCTTAAATTGATACCGTATATATTATTGGGTGTTTTTTTTAAAAAATTTGGTATCTTTATTATATATATATATATATATATATATATATATTCTAGTTCTGAGTTATGTTTTCAAAGAATTTTTATTTTTATTTAGATATTGCTGCCTAATTTTTTTGTGCTTTAATGGAAGGGTTGTTTATCAAAGGAAACTAAATAAGTTATAATATATTTTATCTATGAAAGAAAAGTTCATACCATGAAGTATTCAAGAGTAAATTCTATGATTGAAATTAACTTGTAATCGCATTTGGGAACCATGGAAACCCATCCTGTGAATAGGAAGATATAGACAATTCACAGTGTGCCACTTCATGGTGTAACATGACACAATAATAATGATGTTGTTCAATGGTGAATTATTATATCAATATGAGATTCATTTTTTCAATCACAATTGAAATTACGATTGATATGGGTAAGGATATTAAAGATTCATGGATGGGATAATAATAGTGCGATGAATCATTCATGTCGTGAAAATCTCAGGCATGAGGAGTTTCAAAAAGAAGATACATTCTCATAGTTTGAATAATTTATTCATAACATGTATCATTAATTCAAATCATGAATGGGAAACATTACCATATTCCGAAGATATCATTTTTTCTTTTTTAGAGGATTTCAAACATGTTTGACCAAGATATTTGAGGCATTACTTTTATTAAATTATAGGGGGTTTGACCACCAAGTAGTATTTACTAGGGTTCTAAACTGAATAAAGTTAGTATTAATGTTCTTATTTTACCAATACAATATTTTCTCAATGATTTGTAGTTTAGTTAAATTATCTCTTAATTATCTCTATTCTACTTTTTATTATATTTTGTTCTGTTACATGAGAATTATATTATTCGTGCAGGATATATTATATGTCATTGTTAAACTAGATGAAATACTCTCACGAAACTTGATTTTTTATATTTTGGATGAGACCAATTGAAAAAATAAGAATTATAATGTAATTTAATGGGTTGGAACAAATATTGTTTTTGGTTTTAGACATTTTAAACGTCTCATGAGGTGCCTCGGGAGTTTGGTCAAATTGTCCGGATCCAGAACCTTGAAGTCCAAATTTATCATCCCAAGCGTACATGGTACGATTCCCTTTGAATACTATAATAACTTGTGTTGTACACAACATTGAGTTCAAAAACACTAGAACCAATCAAACAAGCCATTATGAATAATAATACCCACATTTTGAAATTATATAAATTTATCTTTCAAAATGGACTTCATTTTTGGATTTGGAATATCAAAATTAGCGTATGGTAAATTTTTGGTATTTTTTTGAAAACATTAAATTTTTGATGAATAGTGAAAACAATGAGTTATTATTTAAAACTGACATTTTATTTAAAAAAATATTTATTATATATAAATTTATTTTTGGTCAAATCGATACATAATACCTATATAGGTTCAATTCAATTCATTGGAGTCATTTTATAATACGTTTAGATATATAAAAATTTTATCGAACTTTTTACCATCTTTTACCCACCTCCTGTGAGCATTTACAAATTTACATAAAACATAATTTTACCACTTATGTGGGTTGAAATTCAAAAATTTGACAGATACGGTTAATATCATTAAGTAAAATGTGGTTCAATAAGATAAAAATATTTTTTGGAGTACGGTAACTTTTGACTTTTATTTACCACTGTTAAAAGTAAATATGTTAATTAAGGGTAAAAATGATATTATAATTACCCTAACACATGTTATACTTCTATTTTATAAGTATAATTCAACCAAAAATAACCATTGGAATAATGTATGGTCCTTTTTCCTCTTGGATTAGATTAGGACATTTGTTATTATTTTATTTAAAGATAAGTTAAAAGAATTAAATTAGAATTTTAATAACTAACCCAATTTTAATATAGGGTTACACACAATATAAATTCAACTATAAATATTAATTAGAAATATAAATAATTTTATACATAATTCTATTTTATTTATAATTTTTAGACACTAAATAATTTAAATTATTTTTGACACAATGATGATGTTGTAATTACCTTATTAATGAAATATTAAAATAATTGATATTATAAATATCCAAATAAATGTAAATTTATACTTTTTATTAATTACAATAATTTTATAAGTTAATATAACATTTATAGTTGACTAAAGGATTTTTTTTTCGAAATAATCATGATGTTATGATTTTCACAAAAACCAAATAATAAATAGTCTCAAAATTGAAATAATTGTGTTTTTAAAACAAATACTATATTATTAATGATATAATATTTATAAAAATATATGGTTCGGAAAAAGGAGATATATAAGGTTATATATATTAATAATGAACCACATGGGGTTATCTTGGCTTGTTATAGTATATTTATTAACAATATAATATAAAAATACAACGAGATATGGTAAATGTCAAACTATTTAACTAAGAGTTAAATCTAAAAGATAAGGTTAATATGGTGACATAAACCTCTCTAAAACCTATTTTTGAGGGGTTTTAGACCCATACCCACATTATCCTAGAAATTATTTATTTTTGAGACCTTATAAACCGAAAATAATTTTATTATAAAGTAATATTTCAAGCTTTTCCTAAAGCGACCCTCACCTCTCTTATAAAAGGGTACTACCCCTTCTCTAAATTTTACACCTACAAAGCTATTTGGCACATCCAAACACTACCCAAATATCCTCCAAACATTCCTCCATTCATCCTAGAGGCCTTCCTTCGGTCATAGAGCCAACCTAATGAGCCCTTTTTATCAAATCAAAAGGAATAATCTAAAGAAGAGGTAAATATTTCATCACCTCTTTCAAGTTCTTTTCTTCTTCCACTTCCTCTTTGTTTATTGTTTACATTACAAAAATAATTACTCCAGTGTCATATATATATAGTGATGTTATTATAAATATGGTACAACTATATTAGTTATTCAATCCATCTTATAAATGACAAAGTCACCATACATGTGTACCTACGGCTTACCGTCTCCACGTCGTGGTGTACTTTGTTATTCAAACACTTCATTATTTTGGATTGGTATAATAATGAATAAAACAGATGTAAATAATAAATATAACATGTAAATTATTCTTTATATATGACATACCATACAATTATATACGATTTCACCATCAATATATTGATATTGTCACTCATGCGTATGTACGGATTACCGTCTCCACGAACGAAATATGATTCATTCCCCATTTTAATCATTTGAGAATAATTTTCATTTTATGATTGAAAATAATGTTTATGAACATAATATAATTCTATATATGAATCAAATACTTCCTATCCATAACAAATATGGCTTACGTAACCAACCATATAATGGAAAATGGATCAGTTAACACCTAAAATGATAATACTACTAAACTATTATTAACAAAGTAATATTAGAAGATGATATATTATATAATATTTATGTATATGGTACTTGAATAATTTAATAACAATGTTTTAACTATTATATAGGAGGTTATCATACCATAAACTAAGGAAAAGTACAAGGTAAGGGTTAATTTCACTATCTCTGTTTTATCTCAGGTTGTTTATACATAAGTATCTACTGGGACCCCCTTATCATCCACATCCATGTTTCATAAAAATGTATTTGAAATTTTTTTACTATTTATTAGACTGTGAGTTAAAGTAATTCATAAACTTGTTTTACTTTTTAAAAATGGTTTGAAAGTAATCTTTCTGTCGTTGTCCAAACAAGGTACTTTATGACCTTTTCGACAAAATTAAAGTTATAATATTTTTTTTAACTTATACGGCGGGTGTGGTTATTTTCTACCATTATATCATCATCTAAGCATTAAATACATGCTCATATGAATATTTACAGAATAAATTTTTTCTTTTATAATTCTATGACTTCTAAATTATTTCAAAATAGAAAGAGATATTTATTTAAAATAATTTTCATTTCATCTAAGTCAACATCCTTTGATGGATTTTTTTGAAGTTGATTTATTATGGTACAAATCTTCCATATTATATTGATGGTTTTGTGATAAGTTTGACTGTGTATGTGTAATTTTTACACCATTCATTATTTATAGATAATGTATTGACATTTTGTATGCTAGTTTTAATATGAAAGTTTATGTTATGATTAAACCTTTTCATATTAATAATGCATTGGTCTTAGTAAGTGACGGGTGGAGCCTGATATAGATCCTCGATGCATCGGTAGTTCTAATGAGAGAAATGAATGTCTTGGCACAATGCCTTGACAAAATCTTATTTGTAGTCTTGGCACAAGGCCTTGACTATGTGGTTATGATGTCTGGAATTATGCATTCCATCATTATGAAAGTGGGTATTGATATTGCAAGTGATTATTCAACTTGTAGAATATCCATGTGATTAAGTAAATGGAATTATTTGATTTTATCTTTGGAATATTATGATAAAGTTTATTCTTAAAATAATTTTATTTTGGTTGTATACATTGCCCTAAATTTTTATGCTTATTTATGAATGTTTCCCCTATATTATTATCCTTACTGAGCATCTGAGATCACCCCTTTCTGTGTTTTATTTTTTCCAGGATGTGAAGAAGTATTTTATGGTTGACATGCAGGGATATGCTATGGATATAAGTTTCTTCAAAGGGGAAAAAATGTTTTTGATGTTCTTATTTCATGATGTAATGTAAAAATTATGAACGTATCTAGTACTTCCAAGGCTAATAAACTGATATGCCCTTTGGGACAAGATTCCTTATATCATGCCAATGTTGTGTAATAATGAACTAACTATGGGTAACTGGGATCAGGGCGTTACAATTGTTATCATAGTAATTTATGTAAAAATCGTGGAATCTAGATTTAGAAAAAAACTCTAATTAGATAAAATTACCCTAAGATATACTTTGAGGATTAGTATAGAAGAACTTCCTAGAATTTTGGTATTTTAGAGATTTTGTGAGTTTTCCAAGAAAAACAGCCTTGTCTCGATACGAGTAGGTTGAGGTGGATCTAGAACAGATGTACCAAGGGGTAAAACTCAAATACAACTCTTTGATCAAGACTCGAATGGGAATTGGTGTATGATAATGGGCATTGTTGCACTCTTGGTTACGACACTCCTGGGGGATATGCTTAGGATAATTCTCAGTTTCTGTACAAACCATTATGAAGGGTTTATGATTATATACTTCCTCAAAGAAAACATTTTTATGATTTTGGATTATATCTATATATTGTTCAATGTATGTTATGTGTTTTACAGGTTTTGAATTATGTATAGCAATTCATAAACTAATCTAGTTTATTCCATTGTTTAGAAATGGCGCATAGTGGAAGGAATGGAAACTGTATCAACACACGTAATCCATGTAGTGATTTCCCTCCAACTCAAGATAATTATAATGGGGCTGGTGAAGCAATTGGTTCTGAGAAGCTTATTACTATACTGGGACAACTCACTCAGGTTATGAATAATAACCTCACCTGTATGGAGCACCCAGATCCACACTATGGAGTATCTATGTTATAACTCTTCATGAGACAACAACCACCAACATTCAATGGGAGTACAAATCCATTAGTAGTTGAATAATGGATAAATTCCACAGAAAAAATATTATGTACTTTGGGGAGTAGCAAAAAAGAAAAAGTTTTCATGACAGTTTATCACCTCATGGGAGAAGGAGAGCCATGGTGGTCAATAATCCAAAACAAAAAGGAAGATGAAGAAGTATCAAACATGGAATGGAGGGAGTTTAAATATATTCTCTTAGGAAAATAATTTATTTGTGACCATCTAGTGGATATGGAAAGACAATTTCGGAGTCTGAGGAAAAAGGGGGATGAGAATGTCGCAAAGTATGAGGCTAAATTTTCATGGTTAGCTAGGCATGCATCAGAATATATACATAACCAAATGAGTAATATTGATCACTTATGTTATGGGTTAAAACCATTTCTCTTTTATGCATTAGTCTCACAATCCTTCTCATCGTATGATGATATTGTCTCATGTGCTTTCAAGACAGAAAAGGAATTCTCTTTGTCTAATGACATTAAATAAAAGAAAGAGAAAAATAGATCTATTGAACACTCTGGAAATGGAAATAAGGGGAAGCAGGTAAAAGTTAAATATCCATCCTATGATAAATGTGGGAAGAACCACCCTGTTACATGCCTGAAGGGAATGGAAGTCTGCTACAATTTTGGTAAAAAAAGACCACCAATCTCGTGATTACATGGGGAAGAAAGAGGCTGTCAATGTTGAATGATATAATTATAGAGAAAATGGGAATTATGAAAATTAATGTCCTATGAGCCAAGGGAACATACCTCAGAAAAGGCCAAGGGAGTAAGGTCAAGCTCGTGTGATCACTACTGCTGAGGTTGAAGCTGCGAAAGACGTGGTGGAAGGTACGTTAATGGTTTCATCAAGCTTATCGAATGATTTATTTGATTCTGGATCATACCATTATTTCATATATTCCTATTTTTCTAATAAAATTATTTTTTTTTCAATTTGACTTAATATGGGAGTTGTTGGTCAAAACACCTAAGGGAAATATCATCACAATAATGTTTTGTGAATCTGTTCCCATTAGAGAATATAAATGTTCTCTATCTACTAATCTCACCGACATTCCCATGATTTAATTTGATATAATCCTTAGTATGGATTGGATTTCGTACCATGATGCAAAAATTTATTGTAATAATACGGAGGTTTCCATTTTCAATGATGATAAAAAGTTATATATCATTACAGCGGAAACATCACCACCTGATTCTTATCTAGATCCACCCTCTGTAGCTCAACTAAATTCAATTAATGAGAGGAAGATAATGAAATAACTATGGGAGAGGAAAATAATGTTCAAATAGAGGATGTACCTATTGTATAAGAATATGTTGATGTGTTTCCAGAGGATTTACATGGAGATCCTCCAGAATGAGAAATTATGTTTTCCCTTGATTTAATTCCCGATTCAAGGACCATATCGAAGACCCCTTATAGAATGGCCACGGTGGAATTAGTGGAACTAAAGAAACCACTGTAGGAATTGAGTAATAATGGATTTATTCTCCCTAGTGTTTCTCCATGGGGATCCCCTATTCTTTTTGTTAGGAAGAAAGACGGATCTATGAGGTTTGGCATTGACTAAAAGGAGATCAATGCTCTAACAATAACGAACAAGTACCCCTACCTCGCATTAGAGATTTATTCGAATAACTTCAGGGAGCTCAATATTTTTCAAAGATTTATGTGCAATCTGGATATCATCAGTTGTGTGTGAAGAAGGAATATATTCTAAAAACAGCATTTTGAACCAGGTATGGGCATTACGAGTTTACAGTAATACCTTCAGGATTGACTAGTACACCTTCTATCTTCATGGATCTAACAAATAGAGTTTTCATGGTATATCTAGATGACATTTTAGTGGTATTAATTAGTGATATATTGGTATACTCCAAAATCTACAAAGAACATGAAAATCATTTGTGCATTATTCTAAATACTATTATAAGAAATGAATTATCTGGGATGTTTAGAAAATGTGAATTCTGGCTACAAGATTTTTCTTTTCCCAGAAATATTCACTCGAAATATGGAATCTATATTGGTCCGTCAAAGACCAAGGCAATCCAAGAATGGCCAGCATTGATGAGTATAACTGAGGTACACGACTTTGTTGCTTTAGCAGGTTCTTATCGATGGTTTGTCCTTAATTTTTCCCAGTTGGATAACCCATTAACCAAGAACACAAGTAAAGGGGTTAAATTTGTTTATAAAAAAGAGTGTAAATAATGTTTTTAAGAACTGAAAATTATATTAGTCAATGCTACTATCTTGACTCTACTATCCAAGAACGATGGATTTGTTATTTATAGTGATTCCTCAACGAAAGGACATGGTTGTGTCCTTATGTAGAATGATAGAGTTATTTCTTATAGATCGTAAAAGCTAAAAATTAATGAGTATAACTATCCTACTCATGACCTTGAGTTAGAAGCTGTATTCTTCACTCTGAAAATATGGAGACACTATCTCTATGGAGAGAAATGTGAGATTTATACTGATCAAAAGAGTTTTAAGTATATTTTCTCACAAAAAGAACTCTACATGAGTAAAAGAAGATGTCTTTAACTACTCAAGGATTATTATTTCACTATACACTACCACCCGAGGAAGGCAATTAAGGTGGAAGATGCTTTGAGTAGAAAGGATCATTGAGTTTTGAATAAGATGGGAGTTGAAAGGGATCCTATTTTCATGTATCTTGTAAAGATGGATATGGTAATAACCATGGGAGGTGAAACATCAATACTTTTTCAAATGGTTTCCAAACCATCTTTACTATAAAGGATAAAGTGTTTTTATAATGGTGATTAGGAGTTTCAAAAGAAGATTAAAGCTGTGAATGATAGGATAATGAGTGACTTCATATATGAAGATTGAATTTTAAAATTTGAGAATAAAATTTTTGATCCTAACATTCCTGGTCTAAAAATGGAATTATTGGATGATGCTCCTAGAACCAATTTCACTATACACCTTAGTAGCAATATGATGTATAAGGATTTGAAGAAATATTTTTGGTGGGACAACATGATGACGTAAATTGTTGATTTGGTGTCAAGATGTATGGGTTTTCAACAAGTGAAAGTTGGAAGGAAATTCCCTAGTGGAGTCATAAAACATATTCCCATACCTGAGTCTAAAATAGATATTATTGTGATGGACTTTGTCATGGGGCTTCCAAAGACTCCTAGAAGGAATGGTGCAATATGGGTCATTGTTGATCATCTTACCAAGTCAGCAAATTTTCTTACAATAAGATAAGATTTAACACTTGAACGTCTGGAAATTCTATATATTAATGAAGTTGTAAGAATTCATGGGGTACCCAAATTGATTATTCCTGACCGTGATCCCCATTTTACATCAAGATTCTAAAAATTTCTTCAGAAGGCCCTCGATACTGAACTTTATTCGAGCACTACCTACCACCCTCAAACTGATGGACAATTAGAATGTACTATTCAAACCTTAGAAGACATGTTGAGATCTTAGTCGATTCACTTTCAAGGTATGTGAAATCGATATTTACCTATGGTAGAATTTTACTATAATGATATCATCCATTAAAGTATTTAGATGGCACCATAAGAAGTGTTATATGGAAAGAGATGTCACACACCAACTTGTTGGGATGATGTTGGTGAAAGAAAACTCATAGGCCCAAAACTTGTTGATGAAATGATGGAAAAGTTGATGTTTATCCAAACCCACATCAAAGAGATAAATGTAGGCAGAATAGCTATGCTGATAACCGAAGGAATGATTTTGAATTTAGGGTAGGAGATCATATTTTAATGATGGTATCTACATGGAAGGGAGTTATATGAATCAGTAAGAATCGTAAATTAAGTTCCAGGTACATCAGATCTTTCAAAATTCGAGAATGAATTGGGGATGTAGCTTACCATTTGGTAAAGCTGCCAAGTTTCTCCAAAGTTCACAATGTGTTACACATATCATTGCTGGAAAAATACATGCCTAACCCCACACATGTACTCACCTATGAGGAAATTTAACTAGATCCAGATCTATCTTTTTTTGAAGAGCCTCTCAAGATTCTTGATACAAGAGAACAAGTGCTGAGAAACTGGACAACTTTTCTAGGAAATGTTCTATAAAGAAACCATATTATGGAAGAGGCAACGTGGGAACCCAAGGAACATATGGTGAAGAACTTCCTGAATCTTTTTAGATAGTAATATTCTAGAAATTTCGAGGAAAAAATTATTTTATGGAGGGTATAATGTTACACCCCAAACTTCCATGGTATGTTTCCCTTTGAATAATACAATAACTTGTGTTGTACGCAACTTCGAGCTCAAACAAACCACAACCAATCAAACTATCTATTATGAATAGTAATACAGAATTATTGAAATTTTATAAATTTTATCATTCAAAATAGAAATCATTTTTTGTATTTGGAACATCCAAATTATCTTAGGGTGAACATTTTGTATTTTTCTTAAAACTTTCAATTTTTGATGAATAGTTAAAAACACTGAGTTATTGTTTAAAACCGAATTTCTTATTTTAATAATTATTTATCATACTTATATTTATTGAAGGTCAAAATAGATACATAATAGCTATATAAGTTCAATGTGTTTCATTAGATTCATTTTATTATAAGTATAGATATATAAAAAATTTATCAATCTTTTTACCGTCTTTTACCAACCTCTTTGGAGCATTTTCAAATTTGCATAAAACATAATTTTACCACTTCATTGAGTATAATTTAAAATATTTGAGAGACACGGTTAATATAAGTATGTAAAATGGTGTTCAATAAGATGAAAATATTTTTTTGGTGAATAATAACTTTTGACTTTTATTTAACATGGTTAAAAGTAATTAGTGTAATTAAGGGTAAAAATAATATTATAATTACCCTAACACATGTACTCATTCTATTGTATAAGTATAATTCGATCAAAAACAACATTAGGAATAATATATGATCTTTGTTGGTCCATTTGGATTAGATTAGGACATTTATTATTATTTTATTTAAAGAAGAGTTAAAAGAGTTAAATTCAATGTTTAATAACTAAAATTTTTTTTATATAGGGTTACACAAAATATAAATTTGACTATAAATACTTATTAGAAAGATATAAATATTTTAAAAACTAATGGTATTTTATTTTTAAATTTTAGATATTAAATAATTTAATTTATTTATGACACAATAATGATGCGGTAATTACCTTATTTATGAAATATTAAAATAATTGATATTATAAATATCCAAATAAACATAAATTGAGACTTATGAGAAATTCAACTAATCTTATAGGTTAATATGGTATGTTAAATTTGATTAAATAATTTTTATACAAATTAATCATGTCGTTATGATTTTTACAAAAACCAAATACTAAATAGTATCAAAATTGACATACTTGAGTTTTTAAAACATACACTATATTATTAATTGATATAATATTCCTAAAAACATAAGGCTCAGCCAAAGGATATAGATTAAAATAAATATATTAATAATGAAACACATTGGGTTCACTTGTCTTGTTATTGTATGTTTATTAATCATATAATATAAAAATGTAAAGAGACATGGTAAATGTCAAACCATTTAACTAAAAGTAAAATCCAAAAGATAATGTTAATATGGTGACCTAAAGACATCTAAAACCTATTGGTTGAGAGTTTTACAATACATCCCCACATTATCCTCTAAATAATTCATTTCAAAGCCATTTGAAACTAAAAATTATTTTAATATAAAATAATATTTCAAACGTTTCTTAAAGTGACCCTCACCTCTCTTATAGAAGGGTACTTATCCTTCTATTAATTTTACACCTCCAAATCCATTTGGCTCAGGAAAAACCTACCCAAATATCCTCAAAACTTTCCTCCCTTCATCCTAGTGGAATTATTTTGGTCATAAATTCAACCAAAGATCCCTTTTGATCAAATAAAAAGGAAGAAGCCGAAGAAGAGTTATATATTTCATCACCTCTTTCAAGTTATTTTCTTCTTCCACTCCCTCTTTCTTTGTTGTTTCCATTATGAAATAATAACTCCAGTATCTACTATATATAGTGATGTTATAATAAATATGATAAAACTATATTCATTATTCCATCCATCCTATAAAATACAAAGTCATCGTATGTGCATACGTACGTCTTACCATCTCCGCGTCGTTTTGTAGTTTGTTATTCAATCAATTCATTGTTTGGATGAGTTTAATAATGAATATAACTGATATAAATAATAAATATAAAATTTTAATTATTCTATATATTTTATTTACCATCCAATTACATATGTTTTCACCATCAGTATAATTATATTTTCGCTCGTGCGTACGTACGGATTACCGTCTCCACGAACGCGATGAGATTCATTCCCCATCTTAATCATTCTAGAATAAGTTTCATTTTATGATTAAAAATAATGTTTATGAACATAATATCATTCTGTATATGAATCAAATACATCCAATCCATAACAAGCATGTCTTCCATAACCAACCATATAAAGGAAAACAAATCAGTTAACACCCAAAACGATGATACTAGTAAAATATTATTAACAAAGAAATATTAGAGGATCATATATGATATCATATTTATGTATATGGTTCTTGAATAATTTAATAAAAATGTTTTAACTATTATAAAAAAGGTTAACATTCCATCAACTAAGGAAAATTACAAGGTAATGGTTAATTTCACAATCTCTTTATTATCTGATGTTTTTTTAAGTGAGTATCTACTGGGACCTCTTTATCATCCACATCCATGTTTCTTAAAAATGTATTTCAAAACATTATTACTACTTACTAGACTATGAGTAAAATCCATTTATAACCTTTTTTACTTTTTATAAAATATTTTGAATGGAATTTATTCATCGTTTTCCAAACAAGGTACTTTATGACCTTTTCGACAAAATTAAGGTAAGAATGTCTTTTTTTAACTTATACGGTGGGTGTGGCTATTTTCGGCCATTATATCATCGTCAAAACTTCCCATAAAAGCTTATAAGAATATTTTCAAAATAAATTATTTCTTTGATATTTATGTGACTTTTTAGTGATTTCAGAATAGAAAGAGGTGTTTATTTCAAATAGACTTCATTTCATCTATGTCAACATCCTTTGATGGATTTTATTTGAAGTTGATTTATTATGATACAAATCTTCCATATTCTGTTGATGGATTTATGATATGTTTGATTGTGGATGTGTTATTTTTACACCATTCATGGTTTATGGATAAATTATTGACATTTAGTATTATATTTTTAATACAAATGTTTATGTAATGTTTAAACCTTTGCATAAGAGGAATGAATTAGACTTAGTAAGTGACAGATGGATCCCGCTCTAGCTCCTCAATGCATCGGTAGGTCTCGGGAGACAAACTAGTGTTTTAGAGGAAGGCCTTGAAAAAATATTATTTGTAGTCTTGTCACAGGGCCTTGACTATGTGGTTATGAAGTCTGGTATTATGCATTCCATCTTTGTGAAAGTGGTTATTGATATTGCATGTGATTATTCGACTAGTAGAATATCCATGTGAATAATGAAATTATATTATTTTATTTTACCTTTCCCATATTATGCTAAATTTTAAGTTTAAATGGATTTTTTTAGTCTAATATATTACCTTAAATGTTTATGCTTATTTATAAATGTTTCCGCTATATTGTTATCCTTAATGATCATCTAAGCTCACTTATTTCTATGTTTAATTTTTACTAAGATGTGAAGAGTATTTTATGGTTGACCGACAGGGATAGGCTAAACATATAAATGTGTTCAAAAGGGGACAAAACATTGTTGATGTTTTTATTTCATGATGTAATGTAAAACTTATAAATGTATCTAGTATTTCCAAGGCTACTAAACGTATCGGTATTTCGGGACATGATTCCATGTATCATGCCAATGTAATTTAATAATGCACTGACTCCGGGTAACTGGGGTCAGGACATTACACCTGAGAATCTAGAAGGGGTGCACAATTTTTCTATACCCATGTGTCCCTCTAGAAGAAAATGTTTGGATGATCGAGTGGAGATAAAGTTCTCGCATTGTTTTTTATAACCATATGAGAGGAGCCACATGGTTTTGTGGATGATTATAGGTCCTTGACAGAGGAGGAAAACAAGGATTATGCAAGGTTTCTCAATCTGTTTTCATGAACCCTGAGATCCCCCTTCAATGGAATTACTCCTTTCATGGTTGGTGTAACATTTGACCAAATATGAAGTAAAACCATGTACCTATTTTAAAAGGTGTGTTTTTGGATTTTTTTCCCATTATCTTTAAAGGATTTTTCATATAGTTTCTCATCCTCCTTGTATACACCTGGGGCAACCCACTCGAGCTTCTCCCTCTACTACAAGGTTGGATTTCAGCTTCATCATACATACGACCTCTATTTTAAGTACCTTCTATTTCAATTTAATCCCCTAAATGATTCTATGAGTCATATTCCTTCCTTACAATATTTATTTTTCTACTATTAACACTATCGTAGTGCAAAACAATTTTCCCTATTTCTTTGTTATTTGTTTGTTTATTATATTTCTCTTGAATCCAATAAAATCAAATATTGATACTGGATTATTGGACCGTTCAATGTATGAGGTAGGTGGTCTATATATTTTCCCTATAAATCAATTCTTTTTATAAATTATTCCATTTTTCTAGGAGATATACTTTCTATGTGTCACTTAATAAATGTGGAATTAATTTACTAAAATCAAATTTTATAATTTAGGTAATCATTGTGCTTTTAATTTGAACCATTACAGGTTTTCTACCTCGATATAAACCTCCCATGGGGTTCATCATTAATATTTGTACAGATCATGCCTTTTTTGGGCACTCAGGACACCGTTATGGATGTCACCTTAAATGTTATATTCATAATGCCTTGTCGTGCTCACTCTTGGTCATCTTTTTAGATGGTAATAATGACTCCCCTTTAAAATAATTAATGAATATGAAATTATATAGTGATATTTGATGTGATGTGAAATAATTAAGTTCATGGCCCTTGTTATTTATATAATTGATGTGGTGAATGGGATTGGATTCCTCTTTATGTATACCTCATATGTGATAAAATATGATTATGGAGATTTCCTTCATTATTTATATAATTTAAATGTTTAGCTAAATAAATTAATCACGAACAACTTGAGGGATACTCGGGTTAGTCTTTATAGAACACATGGGATAGGCTCATTGTTTTTGAGATTATATCATTACTTGAGTGATATATGGATTTCTATTTTTATCGAATTACAATTATTTGGTTATAGGTTAATTGATTTATATTATTCTATTATTCATAATTCAAATCTTTATAGTGTTCCTTGGATGGGCTCACTAAGTATATTTTTTTACATACCCATGAGAGATATCAGTTCCCCCACGGGAGTTACCTAGGATGAGCTATATAGAAATTACGTAATACCATGCCACAACTGATACATGATACCCTATGTTAGATACCTAGGATGATCTCAACAGGTTTTTATATACACCATATCAAGATTGATTCTTTGGATTCCATTATGTATTTCCTAAGATGGATTATTACTATGTCGGGTACTTGTAATACCCTAGTTTTGATACATAGATTCCTTTATTTTATTTGCCTTGGATGGGCCCAGTGTGATCCTTACATAAATTCTAGATATGAATTTGGTATAATTCCACAAATTAGAATTTATTAAACAATAGGATGAATTTTTAAATCCAAATAAAATACTTGGGTTCGGTCTGTTATTAAACATGACCTTTATGATTATTCTTATTTATTTTTAGGAGTTTATTATTATTTTCAGTAGTATTATGCCTAGATTCTTGAGTTATGCCTCATACCCTAGGTAATAATAAGTATATTTATATATATATTGATATAAATGTTCACACATTTATAGTGCACATATATATACACCTATATATATATATAGATATACATTTATTCACATAGATATTCCTCCTTAGAAAAAAAATTACGATCGGATATGTATTCTTGAGGAGACTATCCCCAACTTGTTTACTTTTATTTATTAATTTCATGTCTATTTATTAATCCTCCTCACAACTATATTTTATATTCTTGGACATGATAATTTTTGACACCATTGGTGGTGGCCTACTAAAGATATCTCGCACCCTATTTGGGATTCCATTTCCCTGGGGTACCTGAACAGACCTCCAATTTGTAGGTTTAGGTTTATGCATTTTTTTTCTTTGACCCTTATACATGGGATCTTAGGAGCACATGACTGGGATAAAACTTAGGATGATCATGGGGATATACCTTTGGGATTTTGTCTTTTGCTTATGTTTTGTATTGTATCACCTATTATATTTTTCCATTTATTACCTAGTAACATCATCTCGACATGAATGCATTGTTTTATATTTGGAATTATCAATAAAATATTTTTTTTTCATCAGTTATTATTATTATTCTACATTCCTATGTCTTTTATGTATAATTATTTTTTTCTTCTTCTTATGATATACCATTTTTAAACTATGATCATGAGAGTATGGACTCTCCACCATTTAACCTTTGGACACTCATTTCTAGTCATTTTCTTCCAGTGTATAGGGAGGAATTATTGAGGCCAAGTGGCTGGTGGTATTTGGGAACATGTTTTGTGTTTTCTGGTTCGACACATTATAGAGGACCACTCGACTATGATTTTCCAACCGCATAAATGATAACAGTTATGGTTGATGGGGTACGTGCTAATAAGATTTGATTATTCATCACATGAATAATAATTTTATTAAAGTGTATTATATTTATTTTTTATGTTTATTTTATTCAACCATAGATCATTGACCAATTGAGTTTATTAGTGAAAAATCCAAGCATGATAATGGTAGTTGATATATGAATAATAAATTGGATTTCTAGTCTACAATTATGATATGATATTAATTAATTATTTTTATTTTAATTCATTAGTCCTTGAGGAATTGATATTATAATGTATTTTGATGGTAATTGACCCTATTTGTATCACAAAATATTTTTTTATTATACAATTATTTGATATTATTATTTTATGAATGAATATATATAATATATTTAATAAAATTTCCCTTGAAAGTTGGTTCCCCTCTCTACTATATTTCTATATGTATTTAAATTAGATATAATTTTTTTTAGTTAAATTAAAATAAATTATGTTGCAGTGTGCTAGTAATATTTTTTTGAGATAACATTTTTTCTAGTGTTATTGTTATTTTTTCTTGTTCCATGTGTTATCAACCCCATATTTCCACTATTCTAGAACATATTAGTTAGTTTTTTTTTGGAAGTATAATTTTATAACTTGGTGTACCCATGGGGAGGTAAATACACTCTGTAAGCATGAAAAATTACTGAAAACATAATATGAAAATAGTTTAATTGATGTGGAATATAACCATGAAATAAAATAACGTGGACATGAAGAAGAAAAACATTATTGTAAACTCATAGTAACATAAACACTTTCACATTTACATCATTTATTAACTTCCCCATGGAAGAGAAATGAGTTTCAAGAAAACTTACATAGTATGTCATCATAATCCATCCAGAGAAACAAGGTTGAGGGTTTCATTATTGAATATACTCATTAAATCATAATAAATATTTAAAAAAATTACATATAAGAGAATCACTAGACAGAATCAATTAAAAGTTACTTTAAAAAGTATACAATACTTTTTCAAAATTTTTTTAAATGTAAATATTTTTTTGAACATGGGGAAGAAGAATTACTTATAGGAAAAACTAAAATTAAAAGGATTACTCATTAATAAAATTGGTTATAATGGTGTCAAATTGATTTCATGAGGAAAATTTTTAAAAATAGTTTTCTTTTACTATTTTGTATAGAAATTCTAAACTGTCTTTTAAAGAAAAAATTAAAAATTTACATATATTAAATTTTAAAATAAATTAAAAAAGAAAAAATAATATTATTTAATATTTAAACAATATATATGAACAAATATAAAATAATGTAAATACTATGGTCGTAGAAGAAAATGATTCCCCACCAAAGGAAGATATAAGGTTGTTTGCCACATATCAAAAACCTTTTGGTTGAATTTTTCAATGAATGGGAATTGAAATTATGTAAATACATTTAAAATATATAAATAACTATTTTAGAATTAAATTGATACTGTTTTCGAGATAATGAAGACCTAATTTCCCAAAATTGGAATTATATGTAGAAATTTTCAATTTCAAAGTGATGCTGGAAAAAAAACCTTTTACAGATTATAACATTTGAGGTAAGCATTTACTGAGGATAATTATATGTGAAAAAAATGTAATTTCAATCAAATTTAGTGTAAATAAAACATAAAACAATTATACGTCATGATGCACATAATTATAGAATATCATAGTCAAAGATTAAAGGATATAACTAAATAAATGGAAAATAAGATAATAATACCCTTACCATGAGTTCTAACTCACCTAATATATCCAATAACATTATGAATAATAAAATTATTTTTACGTAAAAATTATTAATACACAATTTAATGTTACTTCCCTTGTTAATATCAAATTTAATTCATTTATTTACATATTTTTCCAAATTACATAATTTTTATTGGTCAGGTCGATCATGGAATAGTTATCATTCAAATAATATTACTTGATAAAAAAGTTTTTATGGTTCAATATGATAATTATTGTTTAAATGTATTTTCATTCTTATGGTGGATATTTTAAAATTTTAGAATCATAATCACGATATTAAATGAATACTAATGATATATTTAATCATGAAATATATTTTAAATAATATTTAAAAAAGACATAAGTTCATGAAAACATCACCATTCACTTAGGTAGTGTAAAAACACCACGGTGAGAGATTTTTTCAATATTTTAAAAGAAGGGAACCCAAAATAAATATTTGAATAAATATAGAAAATTAATTATAATATTATTTTTTTGGTTTAATTGTAAATATTATTAATATAAATGAAATAATTAAGAGTGGTATTGAAATAAAAAATATTATTTTCGAAAAAACCTATATTATAAAGTATTAACGACTTATGGAAAGCGTTTAGTGAGAGGTAATGGATTATATTTCATCATTTAATAATATAAATGATTTTAATACCATAATAATGAAATCATTGTAGAAAAATAATCTAATTTTTAAATATTTTCATAATAAATAATAATACATATCTAGGAAGAAATGTGCTTGGAAATCCGTATATTTTCTCATTGAATAATCTCATTCAGATTGAGCATAAATCGTTTTGAAATGGGACTTTTGGAAATAGAATATGATTTAAAACTATATTTTAGAGTTATTTTTATTTTAAAACAATAAGTAATTTTTGAAATTGAATACCCTTTATAGTCATTTTCTAGTATATTTTCATAATTTTCCATTAAAAAATATCACAAAAACTATAGAATTTCAATTAAAAATTTTAAATAATTACTTAATTAAAAAATTCCTAAAAAATATAAAACCTCATAATGCATCCCGATATTATCATTTTAATTTTTTAAAACTACTTTCTTAGACTTTTCTCCTACTTGTGTAAGTATATGATCGACGTTGTGTAGGCATTTCAAATAATTATCATGTCATTATATATTAAAAATAAATTAATAACAAAATATATTTTAGTATTAATCAATATTATCATCTAAAACCATTCATAATAATATTTATTCTCATTTATATAATTATAAAAATTTTAAAATAAGAGATTTTACTTCTATAACCTTAGGCATATGATGGGAAATAATTTAGATAATTATCATGATATTTATTTCTAAAATTAATTAATTTATGTCAATATCACTTATTATTCATAATTTTTATCTTTAAATGTTAGTTAAAAACATATTCATTCCATGATACCATCTTAAAGACACATATTAACCTTTTATAAGGGTGTGTCTGTGATAATAAATGTTTTCATGTTTATCTTGTAATATCAATTAATTTATTTTAATTGAATAATATTTACTTGTGATTTTGAATATGATATATTATAAGATATTATATTCATGATTCAAGAAAATGTCAAATTTTTATCATGATGATGTTGTAAAAGATACATTATTCGGAAAAACTATACTTTTTAACTATTCACCAAAAAAATCAACTTGTATAGGAAAACACAATAAAGCCACACTAATTTAATTTCATCGTTTTCATACCAAAAATAAATTCCAATTTATAAATTTTAAATTATAAAATTTTAAATTTTCACTTTTACTAAAATCATATTATATGTGGATAAGAAATTATTTAAAAAAATTATTTCTTTTTCAAATGAAAAATCACATTCTTTCCTCAGTCATTGATATAATTATTTATAAAATTCTAACAATAATAAATATCAATATAAATATATATAATTAACACGAATATAAATTTATACATATCTTATAATTTAATAATTCTTTATGTAGATCATAATAAGATTCTATTTTATTGAAAATTATTTAACCATTATATAAAACATCCCTTATGAGATAAAGTACACATGTTAATTTTTAATATATAATGAGTATATAATTGATTATATAACATTATTTTATATATTATGTGAACATTTTTACATGTTTAATAAAAATATATAAATTCCTATTGATGAAAACTAATAAGTCAAAAAGTGATATATTATCAAAAATACATGGGTTTTCACATTCTCCCCCTTAAAGAAATTTAGTCATCATAATTTCATTTTGTTCCTCACAAAAATGAATGTATCATAACAAAGTAATAATATCATATATATATATATATTATTTGTAACATTAATTTCATGGTTAAGACTAGGAAATCAGTAATTTCTAAAATAAATATTTCTTGAACATATTATGTAACTTTATAAAAAATATATCTTTGTATCAGATTCCAAATAAAAACCTTGATATTTATAAGATGTTTCACAACCCATCCCAAAATATTCTATCCCTCATGGGCTGGAAATTATGCAAGGAACATGGTGACTACCAAAGTCCCGCCTCCAATAGGACCTTGGTTGGAAACTAGCATCAAGGGTATAATAAATATGCATATGGGTGGCATTAACCTCTATGAGATCATGTAGAAGGGATAGATATGAAAGATAAACCAATAAAAACCTACTTATATATATATATATAATTCCCAAATAAAAAAATGAAATTCCACACAGTACTAAATCAGCTGAAAAAGAAAAAAAACGTACCAAAAATGTAATAATGACAGTAAACAAAAATCCCAATCACCTCCTGAAAAACCGAAAGCTAGTATAATCTAGACCGATATCCGACCTACTCCAACCCAATTAAAAATTATATATCTATATATATATATATACATATGTTGAGAACAATATTATACACACTAGTATCCTTCTATTTTCCACTTATGTAAAATATAAAGAACTTGTGCAAAATCATAGAGAACAATAGTAAAACTAACATGTCACCTAAATAGGTATACTATGTTCCTGGCCTCACCACCGCTAACTCTCCTCTAGTATCTCATACAAGAGATTAGGTAAAATAAAAAAAAATAACAAGGGTAACTCTCTCCCACTTTCCCACTACTTTTTCACTCTACCCCAATGTTTCACGTCCTAGTTTATATCTCCCCAAAATATGATATCATGAAGACACCTGGGAAAGGTATCCCAACATGCAACTCATGCAACATATCATTACATCATCCAACACACATATCCATATATAATAACCAAGTATTTTATGGGATACACTATTTTCTATATGACATTTATTGTACATCTAATATTATACCATAGTTCATTGCATCCCATACACATAGTAAGGCACCACAAGCCATCATATCCTATAAATGTAATACCTATTTGGACAACCTGAACCAAGTGATACACACTAATCCCCCGAGCCGGTTGGCCACATGACCTCAAGTGTGCTCCCCACATGCCTGAGGATTTCAACTAGAAACTAGGGTCAAATATATAACATAGGAAGACTATATTTTTTTTATCAAAGTATCCCAATAGTGATAAATAAATAATCAATAAACAAAAGATAATAAAGAACAAAAAATAATACCATTATAACAAGATGATAGAAACAAGAATAAAATATCCGATACAAAGTAGTAGATATATAGTTCTATATATGTCTCAATTTTCAATATGAAAAAAAAAATTACACACTAAAACTCCCAACATGGTCCCAAAGTCATGTATTGTTCCCTCATCCATTCTCCATCCCAACTCATCCATCTTATATAGGGTTCTTTCCTTTATCCTATCATGAAAACATTGAGTCTATTTAGGTACAGATCAGGTAGCCGGAGTAGGGTGTGAGTACAACTCAGTAGGCCAACACCAATAGTGTCTAAAAAATATCCAGTGAATAATGGTCTATTATTTTTTATAAATAATAAACTACAAGTAATAAGGTAAAAAATTTACAAATATAATTAGTATTTATTTAACAAAATAGTTTCACAAGTTCCTGAGGACACATGAAACATAAATACCTACTTCATCCCATGATAGACTCTAAACCATCCCTAAGGAATATCACATATAACATAAGTCATGGATTTACATTTATTATTTTATTTCAATTTTAATGTCACGACTACTTTGAACTATAGTCCAATGCCTATATTTTGGACCTAGAATGCTATTTTTAGGACCATATGGGTATTTGAATCATACGTTGGTGACCCAAAACATATTTTTCAATAAATCACATGTGGAATTTTAAAGAATCAATTTTTTACCCACACTCATCATCACATGCATAAAATTTGGGTCTAAAATCCCATGTCTACCACTCTGTGTGTATTTGAAACATCCATATTTATATTAAAAAACCTTTATCACATCAATAAACAGTTTAAAAAATTTCAAAATTATCAAGGCTAATAATCATTAACCCTATAAAAAATGCTCACATCAGGGTATAAAATTTCAATTATAAAAAAACAAGGTTCAAAACTTCATTTAACATTTAATAATATGAACAATTTAGTATTAAGACATTTGTCAACTTTTTTTCATATAACTATCGACCCATTATGGTTAATCCAACCATCAAATAATTCCCATTTTTAATCAATTAAACATCCCATTAATAAACTAATTTCATAAATCAACCAATTGACCCAATTTAAATTCCCAATGAAAACAATTTTATTACAACATGGAAAATAAAATAATCAATTACATGGTTCCATTAATTAATTAAACATTTAATTAATATAATTCAAGATTCATTTCCAAAATAGGTATATTAAAATTAAATAATACATACCTTCAATTATAATTCTGGACTATATAATTTTAAATTTAGAACACCTACCTCATGATTTTTTATGAGTATTTGCTAAGGAAATTCCCCAAATTGAAGAAGAACCATCAAGAACATGATAAAGAATGAGATATAGAACCAATACATAGGATCATGATTAACCCACAAACGCATAGTAATCAAAATGATCCACAAACTTCATTAGAATAATTAATATCAGGAAACCAAATAAAATAGTTTTACCATGTATTAAAAAAATATTTGGTAATAGAATATGAATAAATAACTCCAAAACCATTGAGATTCACCCAAGGGGATAGTGGAGGAAGTGTACAAGAATGAATAAAATCAAAATCAAACATATGAAAAATTTTAATTTTGTTTCTGGGTAGTTACATGATAATTAATTCAATTACACAACATTTAATATTTTTTATGGTTTAGGTTGAAAAACGCATCACCTCGAGATATTTTATCAGATTAAACATTACATGTACATTTTCTACAAGCTATTTTTCAGACCAAGATTCTAATTTTGAGAACCGAACCACCTCCATATCCTTCCAACCCAAATAAAATCCTTTCCCACCCTATACCAATGACAAAACTCAAAAGGATACGTACCTGGAGAGAAAAAATGATCTTATAATATCCCCACCCTATAAAATATTTTACTAGATTTGTACTCCCATGCATCTCTAAGATTCTAATGTAAAAATATCAGGACACTAAGCCCACATAACTAATTCTCTCTCTGATTTTTCTTCCTGAACATGTCCATGTTTCCATAATACATGAACTATCATCATGGTCATTCCCCTCAATAATTTATCATTAAGATAAAAAACACTTATCAGATTCTCCTAAAAGGATGCATCAGTCTCGAGCTCAACGTCATCAATATATATCACATGATATGTATTGGGGTGTTTATATCAAAGTGGTGACTCATGAAAAATGTCATGCATCGTGGTATACATCTATGGAAGAGATAATCAGTACACCACCAGACTAATTCCCTCCATAACCTCAAACGATCCAACAAAATTGTGTACCATCATTCCCTCCCTTTGTGTCCAATAGTGACCCAATATTGAAGACTCCAATATAAAAACATAAAAACACACTATAAACTCAAGGTTTAATTGAGTTCTATCATCATAAAATAACTTCCTACTCTGAGCCATATCCATAGGCATCCGAATTATCCAAACATAATCTGACACCTCTTATATGAGACTCAGTCCCAATAGCTATAACTCACCTTCCTCCACCCTACATAGAGGTTATCTTCATATCTTACCCTAAATTACCTCATATGATCCCATATAAATAGTCTTCAGATATCTATGTTTATAGGTGAACTCAATGATCTCTATGTGATTCTCACAAGACCCACCAAATTCAAGAACACACACTCTTAGTGTATCCCCTAAAACATGTATTATATTCATGTACTACTCATCTATCTATGGGTGGAAGGATAAAATCAGTAATACCTATATACAAAATGAATTATATTGGAACTTCTAGAAGCATGAAGTAAAACATGAGTCGTAGTCTGAAACTACACTTTGTTGAACCCGGTGTAGATATACTATCTCTCGAATGCAAAAAATCTCACAACTGGTTGACTAATAAAGCCTCAAAAATATGTAAGAAATGTGTTACTTTTTTATCCATTCCATAACCACCCAAATAGCATAATTATTCCAAGGCATCCTTAGGATACCCACCAGAATTTCCCCAATACCATCATCCCATTTCAATTTTAGAATGCCAAATTGTAGTAATAAACAACCAGGTCATTGATGATCAGCCTTCATGCGTTGACCGGTGGAGAATTATGTCACAAACACTCCAATTAACTTTTCATGCCTGACCACCAATACTATCAATATAGGTCATCGTATATTTTGGTCAATCCCATATGTTCCTCCAACTTCGAGGCACAAAACCCATGCATCAACACCTCACTTATACTCATTGGAACAACAATTTGGTTGTTGACATAAATGATATCATCCTCATCTGTGGTCAAATATGAATGTTCCTTCCGACATTCAAGTATTCCCTTCAAGGAAAAGAACTTTGAATCCTAATATTTTCTCTTTCTAATCTAGCTCAACTGTGAAGACTCCATTAACATTGTTATGAGATTCATCATCTACAAGATCTCTTGAACAACAACATGAATCTCATCCAGTGATGTCATCATCATTCACTCAGATATACACTCATGAACTACATGATTATGTTTCTTTTAATCATATCATCATCATCATTTTTCCCTTCCCAAACATATATAATATCTCAAAATCTAAATACTACATATAATCAACCCACCTCTACTACCGGAGATTCAACTCTCATCATGAAAATATGCACCTTTATATCTTATGATTAGTATACACAATTAACATTTCTTCCAATAGATAATGTTTCCATCACTTCAAATAAAAAACCATGGATGCTAGCTCAAGGTCATGCATAGGGTAGTTCCGTTCTTATGGCCTTAAATTCCATGACCCATGGGCCCCAACTCAATCTTCTTATGTTAACATTTCTCCAATCATGATCTCGGAAGTGTCACAGGACACTTTATATTCCTCACATGGATTAGGAAGGATCAAGAGTAGTGATGTAGTCAAACTCTTATATACCTATTGAAAATAATTTTCACATTATCCAAACCATTCAAGCTTTATACACTTCTTGTTCAAACTTGAAATAGGTGTTTCCAAATGGAGAATTCCTACAAGAAAATTTGATAATATCCTGTAAAACCCATAAAATTGGTGATATTGATAACATTATTAGGATTTCCCAAGAAATTAATACCATAAATTTATATGGGTGTAATAAACACCTTCTTATGCGATGATGGGATCCGTGAAATGTACATGATCAATCCAAAATTGGTAGTTAGATATCTTAGCGTAGAGCTGATTCTATCTCATTTTACTCAAGAATATGGCAAGATATTTGGAATGAAGATCTTGAGTCATGGATTACACCAAGATTCCATCCAGAAGCCCAACCAAAAAATGATCCTTGTACAGTTAACAGATTGTATTCATCATGTACATAAACATATATGGAGAGTTCTTCATCCCAAATGGCATCTTGAAAAACTCATAAATTTATTACATGCCTCTAAAATCATCCCTCACTATATGAAATGGTTAAAATCTTAAGTAAGGATACTTATATCTCAAGTCAATCATGGAGAAGATACAAGCCCCTCTCAACTGATCAAATAGATAATTGATACAAGGAATATGATACCAATTCTTCATTGTCATATGGTTCAGCATTTGGTAATCAACACATAAGTGTAAAGTCTTATCATCCATCTTAGGAAACAAAAATAAAGAACCCCATGGAGATATACTTGGATGGATGAGCCCCTTATCCGTAAACTCTTCCAGTTGAGTATTTAAATCTTGAATCTCTATTGCTTCCATTATGTATGGTGGAATAAAAATAGGATTTCCCATGACATTAAAACAATTTTACATTCCACATATCTATCAGGTGGAAAACTTGAAATTTCTATAGTAAAAACATCCTATAACTTATCTAATACAGGTGTAAATATATTTTGTTTTATACCCCCATCATCCAAAAAACGACTAGAAACATGGGTGGTGAGCTCCTCCAGTTACTAATGAATTGGGCCCACATGGCCTGCCTAAATATGTCACTATCCATGATGCACATAATTTTTTCCCTCATGAGACGTAAAATTCACTCTCCACTGGTAATAATATATGTGGAATCAATATGGTACTAACTATTCCATTCCCAAAATCAATTCAAAGTAAGAAATGTACAGAAATTTAGAGATCCAAAAGAAAATGATACTCCCCAACCACTAGGGAACACCCCTTGCACAAATAGATATCTATTAACAATAACCCCAATGATGTTTCAATATTCATAACCCCACTCAAAAAATACATTGTTAGACTCAACCCATTCATAATTTATCAATATAAAAATAATGAGTCACCATTATCAAATACAAAAATTGTATTTGTATAAGCTATGAGAATAAAACATCTAATTATCGGTGGTCCAGCCTCTCTATCCACAAGTATAGGTTCAAAAAAATACAACTGTCTAGCCTCTCTTACATGTGTTTTACCCTAAGTCCCCTTAGTTTCAACACTCTACTAATATGGTTTCTTATTCAAAGAAGTATCTCATCCAATTTCTTGAACTACCTTTGTAGTATAACTATAACTTACACAAAGGTATGGTGTAGAAGACCCCCTTTCTATACTCTAGTTTTTTCTAGATACTCCCTCACTCCCCATATTTCGTGGGTTCTGAAAGAACCATTGTAGATGTCCCATCCTATAGAAATCTCAAAACTATATAGGTGGTTGGGGATAATTTCTATGAATGTTCCCAAGCCTACTGCACTAGCTAGTTTTAGGTCAGTCTGGAAACGTTCTGAGTAACTAACCCTTCCCCCTAGTAACTCTACATTACATTGTTCCGGTTAACATTCTCACAGCATTTCCTCCTACTCCCAGAATTAGTACCACCTGATCATCCAATAAAACCCACCTATACTCTACTAAAATCCTTTCATGAGGTCCCCTCAAATACGAGAGCCTGATTTACAACTTTTAAAAAAATAGCCAGAATATGTTAACACAGGGCATAATTTCACATTATTCCTATATTGAAATAACTTTGTTGTAGTAGCCTCACATCCTTCCAAAAATATTACAAAGCACTATAAATCTATGAATCATCCATAATAGTACAACATTGAAATTCTCCCCTGATTCAACCTCATAAAATAATCTTTTCCGTCCAACTTAAGCATCTTAGGGTAAAATTTTTCTAATAACATCACCTAAAATTCCTTCTCGTTAAAAGTTTCTAGTTTTCAATCACGAGTCTGGATATCCCAGTAACTCATCACCAGACCATGTAACATATAATCACCTAGATTGACTTTATTCTCAGTAAGAGTCTCTAAGTGTCCAAGGATCATCTAGATAAACTCATTCCAGAACATAGCTATATTAGGTCCACCCTTTCATGTTATTTTCAGAGGGTAATGTAACTAAAAAACTCTTGTTAGTTCATACACACTCTTCACAACCCCCCTAGCCCCCTTTTCATAAATTTCATAGTGAAACCAATTCTATCACAAAACGACTCTACCACTCTTTCATTTGGAGCTATCAAAGCCTATGGTTCCACTACTAGAGGAACGTCTCCATCCATGTACTCATATCTTTCTATCAAAAAGCATCATAATGGAGGCATATATCTACAATGATAAACTCACATATCATGACATTTTACACAACAATAAAAAATTTACATAAGTGGGATTCACAATAATCTATAACAATTTATTCCACCAAACCCCACCACATGTTTAAAACTGAGGTTCAATCACGACCCTTAGTCATCCCCCATATAGTTCATGAATCACATAGGGTAAAATAAATTCTCATAATTCATGTTTCTCATTAGACACCCATTTATCTATTTTCATTATTTTACATGATTTACAAATTTTAATTTCATATTAAGAAATTTTTTCATTTTCGTGATAAAAGAAAAGAAAATAATTTTCATTTAAAAAACTTACCCAAAATCCTGATTTTCCAATGTATGCCTAAAACAATGCATGAAAAATAATAATCTTGAGTTCCTTGAATGATGTAGGCATACTGAAATCTCATTCCATTCCAGGCCATGAGTCAATTCTCATAAAATATTAGAAATAATAATAACATCACACAAATATTTCATCACTCGAGGTGAAATAACATCCTACTACAACAACCCACATCAATATCAATAATCACACCATTGGTACTTCAGGTTTTTTCCAAAACATATACTTTCATATATGATTTTATAAACAAGGATAGGCTTCATTTAATTTCCTATCTACATTTCCCAAATATTGAAACAAAACAAAACAAAAGAAATATCTTTTGATACAACTTTGTAAAATCCGGATCTGGGTGCCACACATTAGATCCCTGAGCTAGTTGGAATCATGAAATCAAGCATGCCTCCCCATATACCGTAGGTTTTCGAGTAGAAGTGAGGATCTAAAATATAACATTTGGAGACTATAACCTTTTTATCAAAGAAAATCAAGAGTGTAAATTTAATAATGAATAACTGACTGAAAATATAGAAGAACCAGAATAATACCAATATCAAAAGAAGAAAAAAAGAGGAATATAATATCCAAACTAAAATAGTAGATATTTCATCCCATATATGTTTCAAGTGTGAATATAGAACACCCAAAATCAAGACACACTGAAAACTCCCAAGAGGGTCCTGAAATCATGTATGGTTCCCTTGTACATGCTCCATCCCAACTCAACCATCCAACATATGGATCTTTCCCTTATATTTTCCTATGACCATTATGTATATTCAGTTTCCAATAAGGATTACTGAGTAGGGTGTAAGTAAATCTTAGTAGGAAACCACCAATGTCGTCTAAAGAAATATCTAGTCAATAACGATGTATAAATTTGTATAAAGATTAATGTAAAATAAATAAGTTCAATTATTCTTTATTTAACAACATAATTTCCCAGGTTCTCTAGGGAACCTGTACTATTAATAGTTTCTTCGGCCCATTCCAGAGTCTAAACTATCCTCAAGGTATATCACATAATTCATAGCACAATATTGATTCATTATTTCGTTTTCGTTTTAATAAGACGGTTACATGGAACTATTGAATAATGCCAATTTTTTGGGCCTAGAATGCCATGTCTTGGACCTCGTGGATATTTTAAGCATCAGTTTGTGTACTATAACCCATTTTTCAATCAATCACATGTGGGCTTTTAAATCATCATACTGTTTCCAATACTCATTATAACATGCATAAGTTTGTTTCTCGAACACTATGTATAGAACCACATAGGTATTCGAAGAATCAATATGTTCCCTATATAATGCTTATCAAGCAAATTATAAGTTTTAAATATATCACATTTTTCAATGTTAATCATCATTATCCCTCTTTTCAATATTGACATCGTGGTATACCATTTCAATTATCATAAGAATCATGGTTCAAAAATTTATATCACATTTAATAATATGAACATTTCACCATTAAGCCATCAATATACATTTATTCATATAATTATTAACCCTATAAGGTTAATCCATCAATCCCACAATTCCCATTATTCAATCAATTTAATATCTAGTTAATCGACCAATTTTACATTTATACCAACTGACCAAATTCAATTTCCCAAGTCCATCCCATTCCATTATTACATAGAAAATCAATTAATAATTATTTTACTCCATTATTTAATTAAAAAAGTAGTTAATCTAATTAAAATTTAGATTTCCATCCATGGAAATTGAAATTAAACAATACATACATAAAATTATTATTCAAGACTATGACTTTCAATTTGGACCACCTGCCTCAAGATAGTTGATGAATGTTCACCAATAGAAATACCCAAATTTATGTGAATTGATTTATAACACGATGGAGAATTAGATCTAGAACCAAAACCTAGGATTATGATTAACCCCCAATCCCACAGCTATTAAAAGTTTCCACCACTTCATCAAATGATGTGTCAGTGGAAGAAACCAAAGAAAAAAAATTTATCGGGTATTAAACAATAATACCCAACTATCTAAGATTTGTAAATCACTCCAAAATAGATAAGATTTTCCATAGGGTCAAGGAGATGAGGACTGCATGAAGGAATAAAACCAAAATGAACATCCTGATCCCATTTAATTTTGTACTCTATGAATTAAACAATATGTTTTTACATTACATATTTTATAACATTTTTGTTATTGTTAAAATCGAAAAACATGTCTCCTTGGGCCGTTTTATAAGATTAAAAATTTACATGTTGTGTAACCCATTTACCCAGAATTTAAAATTTTTAAATAATTTTTTAGCCTAAGATTCAAATTTTAAGACTAAAACCACAACCAGATCCTCCCAAACCAAATAAAACCCAAACCCACTCTAAAACAAAGACAAAACATAAATGGGATCATACCTGTAAGAAAACAGGATCTTAAACATATAATAATTCTTGGGATACTATATCTAGTAATACATGTGTGTGAAATGACAAAAAGCCATCATAGTATTCTACACATATATATGGGGAAACTAACCATCATTAAAACAAGAACAAGTAACTACTAAGATAAGAGAGTGATGCTAGAGGGAGTTGTCTTCCATCCTTCCTCTCAATGGAATATTGGGGAAAACACCCTCCAAAAGTTAACTAGGTTTCATTCTCCCTAACAAAAATGGGTGGGTTCACATATGAAATTATAGAATATACAAGATAAAATATATCACACAACCACACTATATGAATAACCCAGTCTTTGTCTCAACTATATCAAGCATCGATGAGACCCCTGTTTACCACTACTAATATTAGATATCCTATAAGCACACAAGCATTTAAAATATCCATATTAATAACTTATTTCCTTTTTTCATTCTATTTCATTAATGAATTCATTATCCATTCCTTATCCATTGAAATTATTTCTATATAGACTCATTAATAATGATAGTAAAGTCTATACCCTCATAGAATAATCCAAACCAAGTCCCCAGTTTCTCAATATTAACAACCTTTCATCTTTTACAATCCATCAACACCAACCCCATAGGTTAATAATTATTTATTCATTATTAGAATCATTCCATATACTATGTACTCTATGGAAACCATCATAAGATACAGTAGAAAAGAAAACATGAAACCAAGAACACCTAGCTACCTCAAGTCATAGGAAAAGAAATATAAATAAAACATGAAACCCAGACATCTGTCATTCAACAGATTCATTTCAAGCAAGAATCTGGACTTTTCACATCAATATGTAAGCATATCTTAGACATATTCCATCATCTCTAATTTCATCCGTTATAAAGACATGTAAATCCTAATGCATCTCTAAATCGGTGATGTCAATTGTTTCCACATCATATTGGCCACCCCACCCACATCACATCATCCATACCAAGATCATCTACCCCAATATCATAACACATCTGGGACTCCCCACCCCATATCTCATCAAATAGACAATATCACATCTAAAGAACATCACAAAAGTAGTATGAAACCCATAAGTATAGTCAATAGGGAAACAAATCCCTCAAAATAAATCATTTATCCTCCATATGCAAACGATATCTCATGGCTCCAAACTCAAGACACTTAGTCCTTCACCAAAAAAATGGAATATTTGGACCCAGGACTTATCATTATCTAAAAAATTGTTTTTATTCCATCCTAAATTAACCAATTCATTATTCATTGGTTCCAGCTATGGGAACCCTAAGGCATCAGTCTATGACAAACTATACAAAGTAAACCAGTATCCTAGTAGTAAAACTAGTTTCATAAAATTGTGAGAAGTACCATACTCATTTAACATGAATATTATTTATTTTGAACATTCTCAATATGAATTAACATGTTTCATGTTCTTTATCAATTCCATTATCATGGAAGAATGCATTCAATTATTCTTACACATTATATCAATTTTATTGTCATCAAATTATAAAAAACATTGTATTCAAACCAGCCTCTTCATTAATTATTCATAATCCCAATAATTATCTATTAATTTTAGATTTACATTCACTATCAATTTCTATCATGAACAATGTGGTAAACTCTTTCATAGTAATACATGATAACAAGCATAGCATATATATCACACTATCAAGATAATCAAGAGGAAAACCGCTATCATGGTATAAGGAACATCAATATGTGATCAATAATTGATTCATTATTAATATAGTAAAATAATTATTAGGTTAATTTAATTGATATTAAAAGGGTTAAACATTGTTAAATCTATGATTTCACATAAAAAACATAGAGATGTAATGAGTCCACTACCTAAAAGGTGTCAATGTTCATCGCATAGGAACATAACAATGTCCTAGATCCCAATCACCTCTCTCACAATAATCTGAATCCCTCCAAGGATGTCGCAATACAAACAGAACAACAAAAACCGAGGAAAACACCATTAGAAACATGGATATAATCATCAATTTCACAGAAATAAGAACCTAAGAATCTATATTAAAGAGACACTATAGAAGCAGTAGAATGTAACATAGATCAAAATTGATTGATGATTTGAAACCAAGGATAGATTCCCATTAGAAGGAATCCAAATTTCTTGAAGTAAGGGTCGATGGCCTCTAGGAAATCATGAAAAGTTGTAGGGTTCTGATAACTATAAAGCTAATGTTGCATTTATAGGTGTGTTACAAATGATATTTAAGTGGTGTGAAACCCATTAACTTCTTATAAATTTCTTGATTCATGTTCTATTAAGAATTTATAAACATAAAAGAATTTAATACTAATTTTTTAACAACATGTAACACCCCATGAATCACCCTAAAAAATGTTGTGAACCTATTTCAGAATGTGAATTGAACTTAAACAAGCCAGTAACTTCTAATACATGATTTGGAACACTAACATGTTTTTCATTCTCATTAATTCTAGATTTTATGTACCCAACCCCTCATGTCTCACTCCAACCATCCAATGAGCACCATGATCTTCAGAAAATTGGAAAGGGTTGGACTACATGGATATGATACCTTAAAATAGATACCTTTCAAACAGTTATCATCCTAAATAATTAAAAACTAAAACTATAGAGAAAATGAAAATGGTTCAACGAAACAACTACCTCGGGAGATAACTCTTAAGGATGTATCCATCTCACGAGCTCAACAACCTCGTAATCAGAATAGTGTGAAACCATGAAATAGAAACAATCATCTCTTAAACACTCTCCCAGGGGATACACCTCTCAAATGAGAGTAAATATATAAAAAAAGTACATGAAACCATCTCATAAACCAGAATGGTCAACATCTAAAAAATAAACAATGTTACAAGAGATCTTATAAATATAAAATAGCTCAAGGTACTGACTAAACACATATCACTCAAATTCACAAGTACTGTTTTCCATTTCTCTGTGTCACCACACATCATGAACCATGGGAATAGTACACCCATGAAAAGCCTTCGCACTATGGTCATGGATCTCCATAGGTTTCTCCATGAAGTTCATATCATCAAAATGATTGATATCAACCCAATTGATGAAATAAGAGTCTTTATAAAGATAATAAAAAGGCTAAAACATGTGCAAAACATCTTGTGTCTGACTCATTTGTTGGGTAAGTGGTATCTTAGTTTCCACGATTCCAATAGAAACATCCCTATGAAAAAATGAAACCATACTCTCATGACCAAATCTTCACTATCCATTATGATGAGTCACCATAAAGAATATGTGATCTACAATATAAAACTCTAGAGGTCTCCTCCATTGATCAAATTTATATTTTTGACAATCATATGCTACCTTCATCCAATCACAAATTACCTGAACAATCTTTATTGTATTATATACTAGTTTCGGTTTGAGAATGCAGGCCTCTATGACCCTATTCTAGTATATTAAAGAACAAAAAGGTTTTTTGTACAAAGATTCAAATTGGAACATAAAAGTGGTGGAGAACTATTATTTTAAAAAAAACTCAACCATGGAAATATTCCTTATCCACGAACCTCCACGATCTATGACACCAGAGTTCATCAAGTTTTCAAGAGTCTGGATGGCCTACCCTATTTGGCCATCCTTACTTTGATGAAATGTAGTGAAAAGGAATTACTAAGAGCTAAAATCATTTTGGAAATTTCTATACACCCTGGAGGTAAAATGGGGATCCTGATCAAAGATTATAGTCTATAGGACTCTGTGGAGTTTCATGACCTCCTCTAAATACTACGTAAATAAAATCAGAATTGATCATAACTATCTAATAAATATAAATTGGGATGATTTCATCCAAAAATCCACTATCCCCATTATAGAGTAATAGACACCCCAATCTCATGGTAAATTGGTAATTAATTCTATTTATATGTCCTCCAAGATTCCCTATGGAACATCAAATAGCTTTAGAAAGCCACTGGGAACACATCACTCAGACTTCACCTTTATCCAGACAAAACATAGAGAAGAAAACTTTGCAACTACACACTTCAACCTAGGCCCCCCAAAGAGACATATCAAAGCTCAATACGTCTATTTAACTCTATGATATACCACAAAATGGGAGATATGGAAATCACATAAAATCATATCATGTATCACCTATGTATCAAAATGCCTTCCTCAAAACAACACTTGGTGTTTTCCATCTTTAGAACAACCATTAGTGAAATCGTCGGAAACAAATCAATCTCTCTAGACCTCAACCTCAAAATACTCCAATTGGGACTCATCCACCTCTTTCACCAAAGGTGACCACACCATAATTTGGAAAAGGAAACCTTTACCACCAAACACAACCATATCATGATTTCCATCACTCTCTAAGAATTTTCAATTTCACATGCAACATAACTACATGACATCCTTCTTGGTACATCATCCATGACATTTCACTTTTCTAGAATATACAAAATCTCAATGTCATAACAGTATAATAATTTCATCCACTGATTCTGATGAATGTTCAAGTCATTATATGCGAATAAATATCTTAGGCTTTTATGGTTGATGACGTAATGGTCCCAAAACTTCAAATAAAATGAAACTTCCACCTACTCAAGAGCATGGGTGGCATAGATCCACTCATGGGAATATGAATACTGATACCCATAATATATAACTAATATATAATGGATTATAACAAATACCATGAAAATATTAAATGAATCATATAAAACATCAAACATAACTCCCTCGTCTAAAAAAAAGTACGGGATCATTTAAAAAATTCTTCTATAGGTACACAAAAGCTGCCTGAAACTAGTCGGTCTACTAGAATTAATTAAACTTATTATTAAAGGATATCATAGGAGTATAACCAAAGATAAATAGGATATGAACCTCATTTAATAGCCTATACGATTGTGGAAACTCCACACCTTTGCTAATGTATTGAGGGCTACCTAAGAAACAACTTCCCCTATCTTCGTAGGATCTGCAACTACTCCCTATCAATGCATGACATTACCTAAGAAACAGACATCCGGATCCAATAACTCACACTTCTAAAACTTATTAAATATATTCTCATGATAATTATCTTCCAAAAGAGATCATAGATGCTCTAAATTATCTTCCTAATACACTAACTACTTAAGAAATTCATCGCGGAAATCCACCATGAACTTATCTAAGATATATTTGAAAAATAAAGTCATCATCCCCATGATCATAGCTGATGCATTCATAACACCGAATAGTGTCACAAAAAACTCATAATTCCCATGATGATATAGGAAATAATATTTCTTATTATCTTCATCATTCAACCACATCTAACTAAATCTAGAACACAAATAAATTTTTGAGAAAAAAATTTCTCTAATCAGCTAATCAAATATATCTTTAATATATTAAAGATGATAACATTATGTTACTATAACATGGTTCATGTGATGATAATCATTATAAAGATGTAAATTGTCATCATCATTCCTCAGAAACAAAATAGGTGGACCATAATATTACATAATCAGAAAAATAAAACCACATTACAATAGATCATTGATCATTAATTGCAGTTATCACAAATAAAAAGGTTTCATCATATATAAACACATTGAGGTTAGAGATATGTATCACTATTAATCGATCTAAATAATTATATTCTGTCAAGGGGTTTATGATCCAACCTTCTTTGGAAATACATCATAATACTCTTCTACAACAATGGGAAACACCAATAACTAAATAGCCAATGAACTCATCATCTACTCATACATAAAATAAGGCAAGGATAGAATCCGCCTCTAATCTATAAGAGGGTCATTATCACCAATAAACAATGTTGTCTCTTTATCAGTATCATAAAACACAACCTAACTCCTGAATAAATGTATGATTTCTTTCACAAAATACAACCTATCCATATTAAGGATGATTCTATATGGTTTTATATGTAATCATATAAAATATCACCATGAGTGGTGTTTCCCCAACAATAGCTAAACGTATCTATATACATCATATGATTCAAGTAGTCCTACAACTTATATACTCAAGGAGAAGGTAACTTGAAGCCTATATCCCTCAAGTATCAAATCATGGATATAGGTAAGTTATATAAATAAGTTTGTATCTCCCAAATCTAACAAAAAAATACCCAAATATAAAAGAAGAAAAGGGTACCTCAAATGACATATGACTCACCTAATGCTAGAAAAACTAAGGAATGAATTTGAACACATCCTTCACCACAACCTATTTATCCCTACTCATGATCGCCTCAATGATTCGGCAATTATCTCATAGGACAAGAAGAATCTTGGGGATGTACTATACTCCCCGTATCCTCTATCTGTTAATCCCAAACTAGATCAACCTACTGTTTCTACCTCGGCTAAAACTACCTCAACATAGGAACCTGAAATGGTATACTCAACACTTGATGATTTATTAGAAATTCTAATGAACATCATCGCTGATGACATCATCCTCCACAATAGAAACATGTTTATAAAATCTTGGAAAAGGGTTTAGAGATGATACTCCCATAAAAATTAGATGATATGGGCTGGAACCTAACCTAGGCTGATAGAAATATTTTATTTTACGACAACTAGGATCCCCAAACCATAACACTACTTCATGGGGATTCCTAATGCCTCTCCTCTTATGAAGATATGGTTCTGGACAGTTTTCTCCCAATAACCCCTACATTCTCCAAAACCTCAAGATACATCTTCATCATAAATGGGTTGAAATTGAACTAGATCTTTGGATGTAAATCCTCTTTGAGATGTCTCATCCCACCCCCCCAATTAGAAATAGTTCTGAATCATATTCTAGAAGGGTCCTCTAATGGTTCAGGAACTCTCGGACATTGGAACTCCCTTAACAAATGGTAATTAGATCCTTGTGACTTTCCACCTTCATAGTCAACGAAATGAAGTCTAGTTGAAACCAGTATCAGAACATCTCACATCATATTGTAAACTATTCAAAATCCCCAAGGAACTAGAACCACCACTTCCTCACTACTCCATGTAGTATCATCATAGCCAAAGAAACACAGTTCCCTTTTTGAGCACAAATTGAACTGAATGATATCTCAAACTCTTCCAACCTATATTGTGTGAATGAATCTTAAATGGATACCTCATACATCTATATATTGTGGTCTAGAAACTCTTGGATTTTCCTCCTCCATTTTCCCCCATCATCGACCACCACTTAATAGTAATTTGTTGTCAGATCATGCTCAACATCTTCGATATGAATTTGATGATGGCATTGAAATAGATCCGTGCCAAAAAAATAGAAAATTATTAGAGATCCTAAACCTTGTCTGTGTAATATTTAATATTTAATAATTAATTAATTTTTTACCCTATAATTGTTTTAACCTTTCCTGAAATCACCCATTTCAAACAGGGGTGAAAATAAGAATGATTCATGATCATCTCCTAGGTATCTTATATATTACCAATATCATTTCATTTATTAGGATTAGTGAACATAATGTTATCTGAATCTAATCATATGGGGGCCTAAATTCTCATTCCCCAGCCGGTCTCCCATGTGTACATTTCTTACTAAATTTATCTAACATTGTTCCCTTCAACCTAAAGAAATCTCACCTATGTCAAACTACAAACTTAATATTATACCTCAACATAATCATTTGATACCACTAAATAATGACCTCATCCCCCCAAAGTGTGCCCCTCATGGGCCAGAAATGAGGGGAGGGGGATGGTGACTATCTGAGTCCTGCCTCAAATAGGCCCCAGATTGGTGACTAAATCCAACGGTATAATAAACATGAATATGGGAAGCATAATCCTCTAAGGGAACATGTATAAGAGAGATATAATATAGATAACTAATCAATGTATTCTCAGACATATATATATATATTTATATTCCCATGGGAAAACATTCAATACCACACATTTATGATCCAACTGTAAAAGATATTACATGTACCAAAAGGGTGAAAATTGTAGATATCATGAAGCCCAAACAACTCCTACAAAACCACAAGATAGTAATATACAACTCAATCACTAACCTACATCAGATGATTTGGAAAAAAAATTTTATACATAGAGACTGGATATGAAAGTATACTCATTAAGATCCTCCCCATATCCTCTCATGAAAAAGATAACAAAATAAAGTTAAAGCATAGTAAAAAACAATGAAATTAAATCGTCACCTAAAAAAGTATAATAAGTTCCCAACCTCACAATCGATAACTCTGGGCAATTATTTCATGAAATAGATCATATCATATAATAATGAAACATCATGGTTACCCTACTCTTTCTTCCTCAATAGTTTTCTGCCTCTCCTTAATGTCGCGGGTCCTTATACATCCCTCTTCAAAATATGTCATCCTAAAGACACCTGAGAAATGAGTCAAAACATGCACCTCATGCATCACATTATCATATCCCCCCATCCTCATATCCATATATAGTAACCAATAAGTTTCTGGGATACACCATAGCCTGTATGATATGTATCATACATCAGATGTTATACTCTATTCCATTACAATGCATACACTGAGTAAGGTTCCAAAATCCATCACAACCTATACATGCTATACCTATAATGATCCTTTCGATACTATTTCTAGTAATACATATGTGTCAAATATCCAAAATCCATCATAGACCACTACACACATATATGGAAAAACTAACCACCATGAATACCAGAAAAATTAACAACCATGAATATAGAGTGGGACTAGAGGGGGTAATCAACCATCTATCCTCCCACTACGATATTAGGGAAAACAACCTCCCAAAGTCCACTGGGTGGCAGTCACACTAGCCGACATAGGAGGGGTAGCATATGAAATAAAATAATATATAATATATAATATATCCCACAACCACACTATGTCAATATTGTTTTCTTAGGATAAACTACAAATAACATCACTCAGACTCCCCACTACCACAACTAAGATGAGATTTCCTGTAAGCGTATAATAATTTAGAAGATCCCCATTAATTACCCCTTTCATTTTTTATAATTTCCTTTCATTAATTAATTCACTATCCATTTATTACCTATTAACATTATTTCAAGATACATTCATTAATCATCCATGTAAAGTCCTTTCCCCCAAGTAATAATCAAAACTAAGTCCAAAGTTTCTCAAAATTAAGATATTTTCTGATTTTTTTTCATTGCATAAACACCAACCCCATGGGTTAATAATTATTTAATCATTATTAGAATGATTCCATAAACCATGTTCTCTAGGAAACCCATATTAATCTAGAAGTAAGAGGAAATGTGAAACAAATAACACTTATCTTCCCCCATCATTGGGAAAATAAATATAGATAAAACAAGAAACATGTCTATCAGCCATTCAATAGATTCACTTCAATAAAGAATTTAGTTTTATCACATCAATAGGTAAGACCAATTGTAACTTGTTAAATCATCTCCAGTTCCATCCCTAACACTAAAATTTTTATCCTAACGCGTCTCTCCATCACAGATGTCAACTATAACTAAATCATCTGGGCCTACCCCCACCTCTAAATCACATCATTCATCCCACACTCAAAACACATTTGGGACTTCCCACCTTATATCACATTGAATAGTGAAGCTCACATTCTGAGAACATCACAAAAGTAGAAGGAATAAAAAAAACATAGTTAAAAGGGATATTTGGATCTAAAAACATGGAATTTATCCTCCACATGAAAATGAGCTCCCACAGCTCCAAACTAAAGGCTTGTTATCCTTCACAAGAAAATATATAACTCAAGACCCATTAATTATATTTATCAACAAAAGTGGTTTTTATTCTATATTTAATTAACTAATTCATTATCCATGTATTCAAAAAAATGATGGCCTAAGGAATCATGATATAACAAGCTATTAAAAAGTTAAACATGCTCTTGTGATTAAAACTAGTTTCATCAAAATATGAGAAGTACCATTCTATTTTTAAATGACTTTTATTTATTATCAACATTAAAAATAGGACTAAACATGCTTAAAATTATTTATCAATTCCATTAACATGGAAGAAAAAATTTAATTAAGCATGCACATTGCATCAATATTTTAAAATCCAATTATAAGAAACACTAGATTCAAAAAATCATCTTCTTCAATTATTCTTAAGTCAATTAATTATAAATAAATGTCATATTTACATTATTTACTAATTTCCATCAATAAAAAAATGATAATTCATAACCTCAAAAGAAATAATAACAAACATATCATTGATATTACAGTATAAAAAAATAATGAAGCAAACCGCTATCATGATATAAATAACATAAACATGTAATCTCTAACCAATTATTTTTTAATTTGGTTCAATAATTATTAGGTTAATTATATTTCCTTTAAAATATATAAACCATGATAACTCTACAATTTTCCATAAATAAACATAATAAGTGATTAGTATCTTACCTCAAATGTGTAAAAGATCTTCACAGAAAAACGAACCAACATTGTACATCCTGAACACCTCTCTTATAAGAATCTCTATCCGACCAAGAATGTTTCATCACAAACATACCAAAAATAACCAATAAAAACTAAATTATAGATTTTGAGATGAACCACCAATGCATGGATAGAAGAAGAGAGATAATTTGGATCGATCAACAAAGAGAAGAGAGTTATAACATGCCTAACATCCCAAAATACCGAATACAAGAATAAAAGGATCAATTCCTGTTAGATGGAATCCAAAACTATTATAGGAAGGTTCTTTAGAAACCTGTAAATAAAGAGAATCCATAGTGTTTTGAGAACACTCAATCAACTGCAACACTGATAGGAATGCATCTTAGGGTATTTACATGAAAAAAACCATTCATGTTGTCTAAATTTCAGTCTTCCTGTTCTTCTAAAAACATGTTTCCCTGAAGGATTTAATCATGAATACTTACATGTCATTTAGAACCCTATGAACCAACATCAAATAATCAATGAAATACTTTTAGGTCTTAAATCATCCTTACACAAGATGTGAACTATGAATGAATGACATAAAGCACTTACAGACTTTGTATTCCATTCGCTTCAATATTTTAGAAACCGAATCCTCCTAGACTCTATTCAAACCTCCTTTGAGTGCCACAATCTTTGGAAACATAAAAAGGTATGGAATACATGGATCTAGACCATTTTCATGATGCTATTCACATAATTCAAAATGGATCTGTCTATATTTTTCTTAAGATTGATTAATCTTTTACCACAAAGATAGAGAGTATGAGAAAATTTACTTTCTTGATTTCTATCTATTACATAATCATAATTTTTTCCATCGGTTTTTTTCTAGATTGACTTATACCACTATTTCACTTCATATTTTTAATGGGGAATTCAAAAGATGAATTTTTCACGATTGAAGAAAAAAATAAACTATTAATGGATCATGAGATCCACTAAATGTGATTTTTAATGGTAATAAATATTTCATGAAAAGTTATGCATCCTTCATCTAGTCATGTACTAAAAACTAAAATGGTTAGTATGAGTTAACAAAATTCGCAAATAAATACCTTAACCTTATAAACCTTTATGATAAACAATACCAATAGTTAAATAAATATTATTTAATTTTAAAATATACAAATTTATTATTACCTAATCCTCAAAAATAATTTATTCTAAAAATCAGGAAAACCTAGTTCACATGTTTTCCCTAAAAATAAATATAACCGTTATCTGAAGAATAATTTAAAATAAAAAAATAAGTAATATTTTTTCTAATTTATAAACCCAAAATAAGTTATTCCTTTCACAAAATAACTTTAATATATATGATATAAAACCTTATGAAAAATTACTTATTATTTAATCCTCAATTTACTACAAAACACATAATACCCAATAATTTTATATATATACCTTAGTAATTTAATTTTCTAAAAAATATAGTGAAATTATTCAAATAGAAAATTAATCTATATTACACCAAATTAATTTTCAATCCCCAATGTTATCTATATCACTCAAATTATATTTTAAAAAATCATATAACTTTTTTCTCGAATAACAATATTTTCCACAATATAAAATCACATACATACCCTATTTTTCATATATACCTTTAAACTTATGTTCAAAAAAATAATATCATTATTCCCAATAAAAACAAATAACTTTACGCTAAAGTGAATTTTAATCCTAAGCTCTATATATACCCCAATAAGGTAATCCTCATACAACTAAATAAATTTCTCTAAAAATAACATTAATCAACATAAAATATAGTGAAATATGACCTCTAAATGGTACCTATTCCCTTGAATTTATAACAAAAATTAATCTAATTAACCCTTGATGGTATCTACAAGTCATAAATTAACATTACTTAATAACATCATATACTCTAAAGTTATTTATAAATTAATTTGTCGATGTGTGTAACAAACTAAAATTATCAATCTCGTAATTACATTATTTATTGAAAATATTGTATTAAATTCATATTTATAACCTTTTAGGTTATATTTTTATAAAATTTGTTAAATACTATACAAAAAAACTTATACATTCAATAAATGGTTTTTTCTACTAAACCAAAATTTCTAAATGGAACACCAACTTCATTTAATTTTAATTTATTATTCCACCTATTTTACCTTTGAAAACATTAATATTACTCGTCTTGGTACCTTGGAAAAATGAATAAAAAAATACCCGAGTGATCTTAGATGATCGGTAAGTATTATCATACCACATACGATATCATGTAATAAGAAATACATTAATAATATGAGATGAATTATTAATAGTGAGGTATTTCAATATAAAAAATAAGATGATCATGAAATATATCCAAGGATAACATACCAATGTAAATAATCACATGGAAATTATAATTGATTTCATAGTAATGGAATGCATAATGTTGGAAATGTAGTTCAAAATGTCACAACCTTATTACAAGATATCATATGTTATTTAAACCTCCCAGGCCTCATGATATGAAATTATAAATTAATGGGAAAGTATATAGAAAATTCCCAAATAATTTTTTCTTTGTTATACCTACTAATAAATTGAGTGGCAATATAATTCTAGGGCCCATCCATCACTAAATAAGATCAACACACTGATCATATGAATGAATGAATATAATTACCATATATAATTACCATTCCATAGTAATAAATAAACATCTACATTGAAATAATATGTAAAAATAATTTAAATAATTTCCCAATAAAAAAATAATTTTCTTAGCTTCAATCTAACATTACATACAATAATCAGTTTGTGGTTATGTAAATACTATAAAAAATAATATTGAAATAGTATAAATGATATTGAATAAATCTATAAAATCACATAATAAGGACATGAAAGAGAAAAATAAATTCATGAGTGATAGATGATTATTTTTAGAGAACATAATCATAAGAAATTGAATAAACAAGAAAAACATTATAAAAAAGTAAAGTATAAATAATAAATTCATAATTGATAAAAGAGGATAATAAATTCATCATAATTGGAGGAAGATTATATGGTAAACTATTAATAACTTGAAACCTTTCATAGTTTCATCATAACAAACGAATATGTGGAAAAGAAATGGGTTTCGGTAATAAATCCCTAATATATTGTCATAAGTCATCCAAATAAAGAGGGTGGATGACATAATTAGATAAAATCCCTAGTTAAACTTAATAAAAATTAACTAATATTTAAATAGATGATAAATAATTTATAAAATCAACTAAATATTGCTTTAAAAGTATCCATTAATTTTTTACATCATTTATTTAAAAGTAGATATTTTGTTAAGAATTTATAATAAGAATTAATTTTGAAAAACCATGAAAAAAAAGATCCAAACATTTATCAATAAAAACTATTATAATTTTAAGAAATTTCATTTATGAGTAAACTATTTAAAATCTTATTATTTCAATTTTCAAAAATAAAATCTAAAATATACATTGTTAAAAATGAAAAAATGCATTTTAATAATTAGTAATAAAATTCAAAGATAATATAAAAATAAATTATGAAACCATTTTAATATATATTATAACATACAAAAACCACTATAAAGAATATGTTCATGGTGGAAAACGATTCCCGACCAAAAGAAGTGATAAGGTTGGCTTTAACTTATTGGAAACATTTCGGTTGAATTATTATTAATAGGGGAAGTCAAATTGTAGGAATACATGTAAACCACAAAAATTTATAAATAATAAGAAAACATAAGGGGTATGGAGATAATTAATAAAAAAAATTCCCAAAAGAGTAATTTTGGTGGAGACAATCTCGATTTCAATATGAGCATGGAAAAGAAACTATTGCAAATATTATAATATTTGAGGTAAGAATCTATCAATGAAAATATTATGTGAAATAAATGTAGGTACACAATAAAAAAGTATAAAAAACATAAAATAATCATAGGATATAATTCACATAATTTTATAATAACCTATTCAATGATAAAAAGATATATCTATATAAAATGAAATTGAGTTAAGATTACCATTACATGGAGTCTGACTCACCCCACACATCCTCTTACCACATGAATAATAAATCTATATTAATTATTTAAAAATTTTTGGACCAAATTCATGTTAATTACCTTATTATTATCTAATTTAAACAACTTATTTAAATTTTTCATTCAATTCCTAAAATGGTATTGTTCCCCTCAGTCACATTAAAATCCATTGATTCTAAATCTACAAAATTGTTATACTATAATTGTAATGTTAAATGTTCATTATAAAATTTAACCACAATATCTAGAGTTTTCATGGTATAGATTAAATATAATTATATAATCAAAGTATATCAATAGATCTTGATGTATTTACCATTCAGATAATCTTATCTAATACGACTGTTTTTTATGGTTAAAACTTACTATGATTATTTACATTCATTTTCATTTTTATGATGGATATTTTTACACACTATAATTAAAAACATAATTTTACCCAACTATTAAGGTTCTTTTCAATCAGGAAATAAATTTTAATCAATAATTATGAATGACACATGTTTATAAAAACATTAATGTTCCCTTAGGCAGCATAAAAAAGTCATAGTGATAAATGTTTTCTGAAAGAGTTTAGAATAAGAAAATGTATATAATTATTTGAATGTATTTAAAATATAATATTATAAATAAAATATTGGTTTATGGATAATTTCATGGATTACTCATACTTTTTAAAATTATATGAGGTGAATTGAAATGAAAAAACATCATTTTTGAAAAAACTATATTTTAATGTAGTAAAATCATTTGAAAAGAGTTTAGTGAACGGTAATGGATTCTATATCATACGTTTAGAAATAAGAATTTTTGAGATAAGAATTTGTAATTCCCTTAACTTACACAAGCATTGGGTAAATATTTGGATAACTATGTAATTTCATTCTAAAATTCATTAATATATTTCAAAATAAATTAATATTTGTATTTTTTTCTATTATTTTCTAGAAAAAACTTATTTATTCCTAGATACTACCATAAAAATCAAATTTGACTTTTCAAATGTTTACAGCCACTATGTTAACAGCAATAATGTTTTTCCTATTTGTCTTGACATAACAACATATTTATGTTAATTTAATAGTATTTTTTTGGATATTTTGATTATATTATCATGTATTATATATTTAATTGGGTAATTGTTTTTGATGTTTATATCATGATGGTGACATGAAAGATATAGTATTTATAGAAATTGTATTTTTAAATGTTCCCCAAAAAATAAACTCATATAGAAGAAACCCTAAAAATTTAACCTATTGTAATTTAAACACTATGAAACCAAAAATATAATCAATTTTATAAAAATAAAATTTACAAATTTACAAATTTCACTTTTAACTAATATCATATAATACGAGTAAAAAATTATTTAAACAAAATTCATTTTCAAATTAAAGTCTAATTAATTCCCCATAACTTGATAGAATTATTTATATGATTATAATAAGAATAAATATCAAATTTTATTTATATAATCAACATTAATATCCACCTGTAACATAATTAATAATTAAATAATTATTTAAATATATCAAAATAAGTAATTTTGATTTTGAAATATATTTAAAATTTTTATAAATCATCCTTTAAGAGATAATATAAGAATGATTCATTTAAATTTATAATGAGTATATATTTAATTATATAATTTTTTTTGACACATGATATACAAATATTAACATGTTTAATGAAAAAGTAAAAATTTATAATCATGAATATTATAACTTTTCATGGGTATAAGAGAATTAAAAATAAAATCATGCATGCACTCGGGGAGACTCAGGAGAAATAAATTTTATTAATAATCATAATCGTGAATATTAATCACCTATAAAAGTGTCTATTTAAAAAAATTGTAACAAAATGTTTTCTTATATCATGGGGAAATAACCCAAACTCTGAAAACTTATTTGTCCATACCACGTAATTATTGTAAAAAAAGATATCCAAAAGTTTATTTTTGAGGCATAAAATGTCTCTAATATCTTCTATGGTTATTTAAAAAAGACATAAAGTTGGATTTTCACCCACTGTATCATAGTCAAAAGATAACCTCACTACAAAAAACTAACCGTATAGTGATTTTTTTATCTAATGGCGGTTTAAACCACCGCTATCTTATTTTGCGATGGTTTCAAAAAACCGCTGCTAAAATTAGTATCGACAATCAAAAATCGGAAGTGTCTTGCCTTTAGTAGTGTTTTATGAAAAGTGTCAAAGAATATGTATTTCATGTTGGGTTTCCTTATTTTATCATTAGTTTTCTTCAATAAATTTAACTAGGATCTAGCAGTGGTTTCTAACTGCCGTTAATGTATGGCCTTTTTTATTTAAAAAACACCACTAATATGGATACAACTACCTCTAAGTAAAAAAAAATCATATTCAGCGGCAGTTCTAACCAACTCCCTTAAAAAATAACATTAAATAGTGGTGATTTAAACCATAGTGAAATAAAATCTATCTCTTGAGGCAATTAAAACCGCTGCTATATAAAGAATTAAAAATTTTGTTGGTTCTCCAGCCCCAAAACCTATATCCAGAACAAAAAAAATATTGACACTGAATGTTTTAACAGATCAACAAATATATCATCAATTTAAATAGAAAACATCATGTTATAACTAAATAATCAACATATGTTGATTCACAACAAAACATAATGATTCAACACATTGACCAATGAAAACGACACATTGAAAGAAATAATACATTTCTCAATACATTGAAAGAATCAAACAAAACACAAAACATTAAAAGAACCAACCAATTTGTAAAAGGGTGAAAAAAATAAGCATGAGATATGATCATATATAAATTTAATCTACCATAGCTAGTTGAAAAAAATAATATAGAAACATGGTTATACAACAGATATATAGGGCACCTGTCTTCCCGATCCCATCTATAGTATAAGAAAAAGATAAAAAATACCCACATTAGACGTATTGATACATGAAAAAACACTCTCGACAAATCATTTCCCGATGATGAACATAGCATGTAACCCTCTCTATCCACATTTATACTTCCTACTACCGGCACCTGTAAGACAATTATATGGAAAATTAAACAGTGTTGTTTATTTATATTTAAATTTAATATAAATAAAATTTTGTGAACTAAATGATTTTGAAGTTGTGTGATTTTCCTTCTCACCACCTGTCATCACTTTAAATCCTAATTTGTATTCCAAATATATCATATGGTAATGGTCCTAAACCCATCTACGCACTCGACCGGGTTGGTCCTTCCAATGGACATTACCAACTAGGTTATCCTGGGAGACTGAGTAGGACTATGTGGGATTGAAATCCCATCGTTCTTTAATTTTTTCCTATATATCAAATATCAATCATATTTGAAGAAATATATATTAACATAGTGACAACTGATAATAATTTATTATAATGAAAAATGGTTTCATACCCCAACTTCTTTGGAAATATCATTAACAAAACTCCCATCATATTTTTTATGAACATTCATCCAAACTTATCTTTGGGATTCTCGGTTGGTTAAACTCGATGACTCTATTAATCAAATATAAATCAACAATTTAATATATTCAATAGATAACATTAAAAAATAAATATTTAAACACATGAAAATATTACTAGATTGGATCAAATCATAGAAAAAATCTTTGACCCCATCGTTTTATTATAATGCTTCCTTGGTATTCTTATCATTTAATAAAATAAAATTAAGTCCAAAAATTATATTTCAAAATATTCATGCAGGCAAAAAAAGATAAATGATAACAAATGAACAATACTGACAAACAAAACAAACATAACAATGATAATGACTGATTGCAAAAATGACAGAAGTTGTTGATAAAATAAGGGTTAATCGCACATATAATCATTTTCTCCTTCAATCATGTCATTTTTTATCTCCATAGTTACTTCATCTAATTAATCCAAACGTGAAATACTATTATTTTTAATATCATGATGGACAAATAAGTTTTCTTTTTTCTATTTATGGGATTCAATGTCAGAGGTCAAATCATTTAATTCATCACTCAAATCATTCAAGTTTCTTTGCTTTACGTGAGAAACTAAAATCCACCCTTCATCCATGACATCTTACACCTAATATACCATTTTTTATTATGATGATAATATATAAGAATCATGTATTTCATAGTCACCAACATCTATCAAGAAAGAAAATTTCACAGAAGTAAATTATAAGGAATCTATTTTAACACCCTTGATAATATCCACCCAATTGTATTTGAATAAAAACAACATAAAAATGTCTATTGTGTTTAATTCGATAATATTAGTCAATTTTCCATACTATTACACTTCAAAAAATGTAAATATACCATTATTATATGTTTTCAAACCCTCTTCTCGATAAACTGTATGAAATCTAATTCCATTCACATTGTAAGTGTCGAACATTATAGCTTGTTTTTTAGGACCTCGAGCAAGAAACCTAAATTATTTTGACAAATCTGCTTGAGTATCAGTATTCATGATATGAAAAGATTAATATAAATTATTATATTTAAAAAATATATGTATCAACCTAATATTAGTTTTGATTTCAATATTTATGAACATACATGTCATTCAAACCATTCTACAAGCTCTTTATTAATTTATTTTGTTCTATCTTTCTCATTTCATGTTCATCCTCTAATTCATCTCTTTGTTTGTATCCTCAACTCTTTAATATATGTATCTACAATTTAACTATTCAGAATCAAATATCTTTGTGCCTATGAAAATTTCTTTTCTATTAGTGTAACATTTGAGCACCTCCCAACTAATCGGCCAATGGTAGGAAAGATTTTTGATTACCCATGTATTCCAGATTGAGTAAATTTTTCATCAACATGTCCAACTCGATTAAATGTTCTATCAATATAATCCATGTATCTAGAACAAAAGGTTGGACACTCCTCTTCCAAATAGCAATTAGAAATAGAGAATTTAGTTTTAGCTTTATTTTTTACATATGATTTTAAATTCCCAAGATATCTATGAAATAAAATAAAAACCCATAATTATGTATTTAATGAAGTTCCAATAATTGTTTACTGAAATGAAAAACATAAAAATAAAGTACCCATCAATTGGATACATCTACCTATAATATATGGGGCCTTCTAATTTAGCTTCCCCAACCAAATTCATAGTTAAATGTATCATGAAAGTAAAAAATGAAAAAGGAAAGATCAACTCTATTGCAAAAATATTCTATATAAATATTTCCTAAATGTTATCAAGAGGAAATGGATTTATAGTTTTCTCACATAGTTGTTTTAAAAATGTGCATAATTGGATTACAACAACAGAAACATTTTCAGGTAATAATGTATGTCGTGCCAATGGAAATAACTATTGCAACAAAATATGTGAATTTTGGTTTTTCAATCAATGAACCTACGATTCTTTACTTCAACACACCTTGATATGTTACTTTAATACCCATCATATACCGTCACATTTATTAAAATTTTAAGGAATTTATCTTTATTCTTATTTTTCAATGATGATATTTCCGGAGCATATTTCCATTGTCATATAGCCAGAGATCACGCTTTCTGTTTATTTCAAGTAAGTCTTTCCAAACATTTATATGATCCTTAAAAAATTTATTCTCATTAAGTAATGTGAAGATCAAATTGTCACAAACATTATTCTTAATATGCATCACATCTCGTTATGCCGCCAGAAATTAAATTCACAATATAGAAGTTTGAAGAATATATTTTTTTTTCTTCCATTATTCCATTCTGATTTCACTTGATGATGCACTTCAAATTTTTTTACAACTATCATTCCAGTAATGCACCTTCACAAATTTAGATTCAACATTTTCAAGTCATGTCGATATTTTAGAACTTTTTAACATATTTGGAGGTGGTCTATGGTAAATGAAACCATTGAATTTTTACTTATTAAGATGAAATATATGGGATTCATCAAGAAATATTTGATTACACAAGAAGCATCATTTTATACTATGAGGTAGCTTCTCATTCACAAGATCAATGTTACAAATAGGACAAACAAATCCCAAGTAGTAGTTCCAAGTAGATAAATTCCCATGTCCAGGAAAGTTAGTAATGGTCCACATTAGAGAATTTTTCATTTTTAACATTGTTCTTGAACATGATTCATATATATCAACACTATTGATCCGTAAATCCTATAATAAATCAATTAAAAGCTGAATTTTTGCATCAATATCATTTAGAGGAATTTATTTTCCCGTAATAATCATCAAAATGACAAAATAAATTGGTTGCATACGCATCCATGGAGGAATATTGTAAGGGATCAAAACAACTAGCAAAATGCTATAACTGGCACTCAAAGTCCTAAATTGGTTGAATCCATCAGCATAAAATCCCAATTAAACATTCCTATGATCAGATGAGAAATCTAGATGCAATGAATCAAATTTCTTCAATTATTATGTATCTCTTGGATATCACATTCACCAAAAAATTTATTATCTACATAATTACACTTCATGTGTTCTGTAATTTTCGATGACATGAATAATCTTTTCAATCAAGGATTTAATGTAAAGTAATGAAAAACCTTTGTAGGTGTGTTCATTTTCTACTTATTCATGGTGGTATATTGATTCATACATCCAAAATTACACATAGACTGCCATCTAGAGGAACATCATTTCTTACAATCGTGTCAACTTCAATTCACTCCCCAATAACGTATACAATCATTAAGATATGTATGATTTTTTTTATAATTCAGCCTAATCTTGTTAATATCTTTTTATATATAAGAAAAAGACTCACGTATCTTTTTTTTTGTAAATGCATCCTGAAAAAATTCCAATATCATGGACATCACCTTATTTTTTAATCCACATAGTAATTTGTTATGTTAAAACTACAGAAGTAAATAAATTTTTGAATATTTCAAACATCCAATATTAATATCATTATTTCCAGCATCAACTAATCCAGGAAATGCATATGTTGGCTCAGTGATGTTTTCTCTTACATTATCCTCCATAGAATCAATCGGAGGATCCAGTGATATGTTATAATCTTGATCTGGTTATCCTATAGTCTCAAAAAAATAACGTGTCACATTGTTATTTATATCAACCTTAACATGTTGTTGTGATATGTTTTGATATTGATGTTTGTGTCTTTCAATGCCTAATTCATCATATATAAGGTTTTTCATTTTATTTTCAATTTTTTAATAAGTTGGGAGTTCATTTTGAGGATTGACCTCAGTGACAAACCTTTATGTAACGTTTGATTCTCCATGCCAAATCCAATAGAAATAATGACCCATGAATTACTTCAATATCAAGTGTTCATCAACTTTATATCTCTTAAATCATATTCTAAATTTACATTTCAGACATGGACATCTTATTCTCCCATCAACATATCAATTGTAAATTGAAAAATCCGCAAACTCCTCTGAACCCTTAGCAAATTGAGGTGTGTTCCTTGGTAACGTGATCCCATATATATATATATATATATCACAATGTTCCTACAAATTATGAAAAAAAAAACACATAATTATTAGTAAATAGAAAAAAGAAATTCATATATACTTCTTGAAAAAATATGAATATGTTAAATAACCATACACTACCTTTTAAAGGTATGTATAACCATTTGTGAAATAAGAATTATAGACACTTCTGAAAAATAATAAAACTACATGGAATATTATAATATGTTGATGAATAAACTAGTGTAGATTAGTAAACATAGACCCTTCTTTAATTGATAATGAATAAGGAAGTATAGGGCAACGAGAAATGCCTAAAAAATCAGTATAATAAATCCATGAAGTTCTAAATATCATTTTTATTCCTTATCAAATTCTTTCCTTAGATTCGATTTATAGAAAAAACACAAATGGATAACATTCTTTACAAATACATTGAATCATCTACACATGGGTGTTTCCTAATTATTCAACATATATATAATACCCAAAAGTTATATATTAAAATCGAAACGTATTAGAGTTTAAATTATCACACTAAAATTCAAAAATAGTGAATGTCTTTTAGTACTGGTATCATTTTCCCATGAAACATTCTTTCTACCATTCAAACAGGTTCTATATCATACTACTTAAATATAATATGGAAATTTTATACCTATATAGCCCACATAAGTGTAAAATATTTTTTTCAAAAGCTGCATAAGTGTACATCATAATTTTTAAAATTTGCATAAAAGAAATCTTTAAAATATACAGATCACATAAAAATAAGATGCATTTTACAAAAGATTTATATAGGTAAATTATAATACTATTTAAGGATAAGAAAAAATTATAATCATTGCATAAGGTTAACTAGTAAAGTTTTGTAATGGTAAGATTTTACATAAACTTGTCTTGTAAATATAACTATATAAGATAGATAAAGGCACTCAGAAGTTACATAAGGGTAATGAGTATTTTTTAAATCATTCGTAAATGAAAAAATATAAATTCCCTACACTATTTAAAGGATTTTGGTTCATTATACAAGGGTAACAATTATTTTTTTCATGCTGGTTAAGGGTAGCCTTTAACTTGCATAGAGGAAAAAAACACTTGTGTGAAGGTAAGAAACACTATTGAAAACATAAGAATAACTTTTGTAAAGGTAATAATATAATTGATTCAAGTACTAGATATTACATACATTTATTTCTTATGATACAATAAAATTTAAATTTACAACTAATTTATTTTTACTCATGCTTGATATACAAGATTCCTTGCATTATCCATCATTTTTTACTCTCTCAACATTATTATTTTCATTAGTTGTATCCTATATAATAATCCCTTTTTCTTCTTTCTATGTTAAATTTTCTTTCTCTTAAGGATGGATAAATGGAAACCATTCAAATATTGAATTATTTATTCCACTCCTTTAATTTTAATCTTGAATATATCAAGACTTATTTCTCTAAATTTTAATAACAAACATATTTTTTTTTTGGAAAATAAGTTTTTTTATACGGTAACTCACTTTTTGAAGAATTAACTAAAGTGTTTCAATGCGACTATAAAAAGGGAAGTGTATAATTCATAAATTTGAAGAATTACTTGATAAAAAAAATAAAAAAAAGACTTAATATGAAACTAAATTGAGACCTAATCAGTATCATACATATAGATTCTCTATATTCTGATAAAGTATATTATTTAAAAATATAAATTATACATTAAAATAAAAAAATCATGAAAAAATTAATAATTTGAATAAATATTATTATAAAACAATAATTCAAAAACTAAATACATATGTTTTGTTCAAGTAAAAAATTTATTAAAAAGGGAATGGTTCCACACTACATAAAAAATACAATCTTTTATAAATATGTTTTTATGAGGGAAATAATTTATAATATCAACATGAAATAATCGAATATCGCATATCTAAATAAAAAATCTAATAAGATAATATAAATATCTATTTTAATTTGAAATTTCTCAAATAAATCCAGTATCATTACACATAAACCATAATAGATGGAATATGATATAATTTATACATACTAGTAGTGACCCAAACAAAGTATATGAAATGGAATAAGAAATAACTAATATGTACTAGTTACATGCTAATCAAATAACATGTCTTGGATTAAGTTACAATAAATACATTCTAAAAGAAAAAAATTTATTTTCTTCATCCAAATATTTTTTTAATGTTTTAAAACAAAATTTTTGGAAAAAATATTTATAAATATATGTAGTATCCAAGGAAAATGGTTTTTACACCTTGAACTCTTTCAATATAATAAGTGTTCCATTTATACAAAATATGTTTACATTATAAGACATACTAAATGAATCATATATGGGTAAAAATTGATAAATGTGATTGAATTATAAAAAATAATAACAAATCCAAAAGGATATGTTTTCAACAAAGAATATCTTATATAATTAATGTGTGGTTAATGAACTAACCCATACCATGACACTTTTATAAATAGAGTGAAAAAAGTTTTTATTCAATTTAATTTTTGGGTTAAAGAAAATCATACCCAATAAATTCCAAAATAAATACAACTAGTGTTTATAAAATTCAATTTTTGTTCAACACCCAATTTTATACTCGATAATTTTTCAATTTAATTGAAACTAATATAAATGCTTTTACTATTTTTATTAAAAACCCATTTCATGATTACATAATTTATCAATGATGGAATACCATAAATGAAACATGTTGTCTTCATTTCCTAACCTAAAAGAAAAATAAAAAAATGATTAATACTTTATCCAAGTTACAACACAGAATAAAAAATTAACTCCCCTATTTATATAATATAACCATATAGAAATTTCTTTAATAATCCATAGATTTTAATAATAAACTTGAGTGTATTATTTCTAGTCTTATATAGCATAACAACTTAAAATATTTAAAATTATTTCAAAAATTTATCCATGTCATTAGTAGCTTATCACTAAATTAGAAGCCAATATGGATGTATTTATTTTTATGTAGAAACAAATAGATAAAATAATTTCTCATGCTTAGAAATAATTACATAATTCTAGAATGAGAAAATAAATAAATTATTTCAGTAAGTATAACGCAATATTGAATAACAATTATAAATCTCCTGATAACGCATCAATTCGTATAACAAAAAATACATAATCAAATTAATAGAGAAAATGGGAAGAAGAAATTACCTTAATTAATAGGTATTTTTTTTTGATGATCCGACAATTTAGAAGCCACAATAGAGGGGCAGCGAGGCTCTGGACCAGCGGAAAGAATCGGCGAGGGGCGGTAAGGCTCGAGATTGGCGGTTAGGGGTGGTGATGGGTGGAAATGCACGAGACCTATGGCAAGGCATGGTAGTGAGGTGTAGCAAGTGTAGAGACATGGAGGGTAGTAGAGGACGCAGGGGTCAGGGAACTATGGGGTTTGGGGGAGAACTATCAGGTTTTTACTAAATAAAATGAATCTTTTAGCAATAGTTTCATAAAAATCCCTTAAAAACCCCCCACTAAACACTAATTTTGGAGTAGTTCCTTATGTAAGAACCCCGGTTTTGAGCCTGTAAGAATTTTAAATTTTCTTGTTATTATTCCAGAGCAGGGTGTTCTGACGGGGTGAGAATTCGACCCCCGGTGTGGCCGGAATTAATTTTGGCGTGCGTTCACACTGGTCGGGCTAAATAAATAAAATAACTCCTAAATGGTAGCTCGAATGGGAAAACAGAGGGCAGCGTTGAGTTCAGAACGTCCCGTTTACCCTATGAGGGGTATATTTTTCACGGGCGCGGGCCAACTGTGAAAAACGCCCCCAGGGGAATTTTCATAATTTGGTGGTCTCGGGCATCGAATTTTATAACTTTTGAAAGGAGGATCAGATTAATATTTTGAGGCCCCATTACGCTCAGGGCATGGCATTTACCCTAATGGAGGTTTAATCCCGGCCCCGACGAAAGTTCGGGAATGGGCCGACGAGCAGGTGGTTAAGTGTGTTTTTCTATTCAAACACACCAACCACCCTCTTCACCCTCCTTGGACATTCTTCCCTGGAACAAGGGATCTCAACGGGAATTCCACCCTCTCCTTCATCACTCCGGCAAGGCGCGACAGCTCCGGTGTCCCAATCGTGAAGAATTGGGCAAAGCCCTTGAGGTAGGCTCGTGTTTTAGCTTTCCCATTCTCGCAAACTTCATCAATTTATTTTCATCATGTCTAATTCTTTTCCGATCATCGAGTGAAGCCCCTGGTTTCATAGGGCTCATGTTTATCTTTGCAATGATCCTTTCAGATCAATTTTTGGAGTCCCGGGGTGCCCGGGGTGGCCCCAGGAAGTTTTCAGGCCAAATACCCCATATTTTCCGGTGGATCCAGGGTGGTCCCACAACCCAGGTGGAGGTGCGGTGCATTCAAGTGGCGGTGGGGAGCTCCGGCACAGTGTTGAAGGTGGCGGGCTCAGGCTCCAAGTAGTGGCGTAGCTCGCAGGTGGTGGGCTCCGACCTCAGGAGGCGGTGCGGCTTGTAGGCTGCGGTGCAGTGCTTCGGACGGGCGATGGTGGTCGTCCTGGTAGACTGGGATTGCGTCGCGACCCCTCGGTGGGGAACCGAGACCCGCTGGAAGCGGGTATCCTTGTAGACCAAAGACTGTCCATTGGGGTCCAGTTGACTAAAGCGGGGACCATGGGTCCGTGGCCGGCCAGCGCGGCAATGTCGCGGGCTGGCTAGGCCGGTCAGCCCAAGGGGCTAGTCCCCTCTGGCTTCGGACACCCGTAAATATCGCTACGGGTGTCTATTTCACACGTCGTCTATGGAAGGGTAATCCTCGTCTCGAGTAGTATATTTTGAGGTTGTTTCAAGGATTTTTAATTCCCAGAACGGGAGCTCGGTGGTGTGCCACGCGCGTTAAGTGCTACGCTGTAATTCTTGTTTTGGTTGGCTCAGACACATCTGATGACCGATTTCAGCGTCGTTAGTGGTGATGCAACCCTATCGTCAAGGAATAGTATTCTAGTATGGTTGCGAGCATTGAAGTAGGAATTGAGATGTGGGCCCCATGGGCCTTCTTTGAGTTGCGTGCAGAGTTTTTGCGGTTTTTTCACCAGATGTTCGTTCAGGGCATATGAGTAGTCGTTTCTGCGTGCCAGTCTGAGAGCATCGCAATGGCAGAGTTTTCCCAACGAGTATCGGAGCCGGGGTGCGGGCTCCTCATGGGCCAACTATGGTGAATAGTACCATATTGACCAGTTTCTCATTTCGGGCGAGTAAGTAGTCTATCTCGCGTGTTTTTTCGTGATAACTGCGACGGTGCAAACAGTTGGAGAATGTGGAACCTCCTTTGGGATCGTATTAATGTGGGTGGATGTCTTCTTTTACGCGCTCTGAACCAACGCATGGTGGCGTTTTTAGTGACACCTTGTGATGTCAGTAGTAGTACGGAGCTATCAGAATGATTTAGGGTCTACCCTCCAGCAGGACTGGGCAGTGGGTCACCCGATGACACCTTAGGGTCTACCCTCCAGTAGGGTTGGAGAGTGGGTCACCCGTATTCTTGTTCCTGGTCTACCCTCTAGGAGGGCTGGGTAGTGGGTCACCTATCAATGTGTTCTGGGTCTACCCTCCAGCAAGGCTGGGCAGTGGGTCACCCATCGTCTTATTCCAGGTCTACCCTCCAGCAGGGCTGGGCAGTGGTTCACCTGTCGATTTGTTCCGGGTTTACCCTCTAGTGGGGCTGGGCAGTGAGTGACCCGTCGATTTATTCCAGGTTTACCCTCCAGCAGGGCTGGGCAGTGGGTCGCTTGATGATGTATTATGGTTTACGATCCAGCAGGGCTAGAAAGTGGGTCACCCGTTGTGTTTCCAACATAGCCATTCTGATTAGGCTAGTCGGTGACGTTTTCCTCCATAACTACTGGGGCGGGACCCTGCTTGTGTGGATCAGTGGTGTGATAGTTATAACGTTACCTAAGGGCCCCCAAGGAAGAGGGGTACTTTTTTCCACTGAGACGCGTCCTTGAGACGTGACCTAAAACCGTGCGGGTGAGTTAGTGCCACCCCAAGCGGATAGTATTGATGTGTGGTGATTGAGCACCTCTGACTTGGGTTTCCTAGGTGGACGAGACGAGATGCTGGGCTGTGAGGATGGATTCTTTTGGAGCTGATGGTGACTTACCCTAGGCTGAGCTTGGAGATGGAGATCCCCTAACGCACTCATTTGGGTTTCTTGTTGAGCAAATATATATATACAAATTGGACCCTACATCCGTTCCCACTCTCTCGGGTCCGTGCCTACATATTTCTGATGGGTTGAGCTGCACTCTCCTTACTAAACTTTTCTTTTGTTCTTGTTAGTCTACTACTCACTTCTTTAGCGCCTACTTTGTTGCTCCCTCGATCTTTCGGGGCATCCTACAGAGTATCTTTATACTCAACCCTGCTTGGGGTTTTCCCACACCTTGTGTGCCCTTGCAGACGACGGATAGGTCGATCGTGACTACGGAGGAGCGTAGAGGTCTTAGCAGTTGGAGGAGCATACCACGGTCATGCTAGAGTATTCAAGTGGGAGTCTATCCAGTTGTCTTATTTTTTTCACCTGTTTCCGGGTTGTGGCATCTTTGTGGTTGGGTGCATGTTTTCCCTTTTTAATTTTTAGTTTACTTTCTAGTACTTCCAGCACATTACTTACTCTTTTTAGTTGTTGATGCATGACTGTGGCTGGGATATAGATGCATGTCTTTTGGTTTCCTTGTTACTCTGCACTACTACGTCTTGTGGGTTGTGTGTGCGTGAGTACAGGTACTTAGGAGAAGGGCTCCCCAAGATTGGTACGCCTTCGGCGCTGGTCGCCAGCCTCTAGCCTATGGAGGTGGTATTGAGGTATTTGGGGCTTGAGACCGGTAGGTTCAGGTCATGACAAAGTGGTATCAGAGGCAGGGTTCGTTCCTTGGGGCGTTGTTCGGACGTACCAAAAAAGGAACTGGTTGGGTTTTTAGTGAAATGATGTTGACATGTCTTGAGAGCGGCTCTCAGGACAGGGAGTCCAATAATGGTACGGGCAACCGACGTATCCATTTACTAAGACCCTGATAACCTACTTGTCGACTCGGCATGATGAGACTTGTTGCATGGAATTTTGAAACATGCAACCTGTAAGAATGAGTCTTTGACCGTCCTTTGTTTGAGTCATCTCCCCTTTATTATTACTATTATGTATATATATATATGCTCATCTGATTGTGGTATCCCTTGATAATTTTCAAGATTCCCCCACGACGGTAGCCAGCCAGTTTACCCTCTCCAGCTTGTGATAACGGTCTGGCGAGTGACGAGGCGTCAGTTCAGGGACCCTCACGTGATCCCCTCCCGCCCAGAACTTCAGCAGTATCCCCTGCACATAAGGAGAAGCAGTTAGTACCTGCGGCTCAGGCCGAGGTTGCTTGTAGACTGAGCGCGCTTCGAGATTTCCAGCGTCAGAGGCCACCGAGGATCCGTGGGGACCTAGATCCCCAAGTGGCGGAAGATTGGATTTAGTCAGTGGAACGACTCTTCAAGATGGTACAGACCCCAGCAAACCAGATGGTGGCCCTAGCCGCCAGTCTTTTCCTCGGGATAGCCAGGCGATTGTGGGATTAGGTGGTACAAACACATAACGAGTCATCCCTTACATGGGATGGATTTCAGCAGCTTTTTCCGGAGGAGTACTCCCCCTCGTGTTTGTGTTCCATTCGGATCTAGTAGCTTATGGAGCTAAAGCAGGGAGGGATGTTCGTGTCCCAGTACTCGGCCCGGTTCACTAATCTTACGTGCTACTCGCAGGACATGATCTGCGACAGCTACTTCCAGGTGCGGAAGTTCGAGCAGGGTCTTCGCAGGGGATCCGAGCTAGCGTGGTGCCCTTGTGCATCCCCACTTATGTCGGCGTGTTGGAGAGAGCGCTTGTGACTATGAGATTCCTGGCCGAGGGGTGCCATATAGAAGGACATAGCAGTGGCCGTTTTAGAGCATAGTCTTAAGCAGGCAGACAACAGAGGGCTGGGCCTCATCTGAGGATGCCCTTCTATGAACAGACCCAGGGATAGGGTCGCACACCGCAGTGGTGCCATAGGGCGTCGAGGAAGACATGAGAGAGCTGATGCAATGCTTGTGATGGACTGGGTCACCTAGCATGGGATTTCCCGACCAGACGTACAGATTAGCCGTGGTAGGCAGCGGGCGCACCGCAGAGGCAGAGGTAGTGCCCTGAGCAGTGGTCACCTAGGTGGGGAACCCGCGGTCCTCAAAGAGGTGGCGTAGGCAGAGCAGTATGAACAGGAGGTGGGGGGTGGCGTTTCGAGATCCCCCACCACCACCATAGGGAAGCCCAATTCAGGCTTAGGGAGCTGGCGGTAGGGGCCACAGGCAGCTTCAGGCCATGGGTGTTCGAGATCCTCCAGCACATGAGATGGTCTGAGGTACGCTTTGTGTTTACTCCACACTTGCTTCAGTACTAGTAGACATGGGCGCCAACCATTCCATTATATTACTACTATTGGTATGAGAGTTGGGGCTTCCAGTAGAGGCGCTGGCACCTCCACTTAGCCTTGAGGTTCCTACGAGAAGTTCCTCGTTGCTGACTTTTATCTGCAGACAGTGCGAACTGCCGTTCGGGGGAAGGAGTTTCACGTGGGACCTGCTCGTCATCACGATGGAACCTTACGACGTCATCCTGGGAATGTTTTAGCTTTCTATGGTTCACGCTCAGGGTGACTGTCGTCACAAATGAGTCAGAGGCAATTTTTCTGATGGGACAAGGTTCACCATCCTTGGTGAACGAGACCTCGTGGAAGAGAAGATGGGTACTCTGAGCAGGAGACCCTGACCTATTTCACACCAGCTGGTGAGTATGGCTCTCGGAGCAGTGGACGCTACAGGCACTTGGATCCCTACTGGGGTAGAGGACTACATGGACGTCTTTCCCGAGGTTGTTTTGGGACTACCTTCGAGGTGAGAGATGGAGTTCTGCATTGACTTGAAGCTAGGGACTGCTCCGATATCTTGTGCAGCATATCGGATGGCACCCACAGAGCTTCGAGAGCTATGAATTCAGTTGGATGACCTTTGTGAGAAGGGATTCATCAGGCTTAGTGTGTCCCCCTGGGCAGCTCCAGTTCTGTTTATGAAAAAGGCATATGGGAGTCTACGACTTTCTGTAGATTATCGTCTCCTAAATCAGGCCACAATAAAGAACAAGTACCCTTTTCCAAGGATCGACGACCTCTTTGACCTGTTGCGAGGTGCTAAGTGGTTCTCGAAGATCGATCTTCGATCTGGATACCACCAGTTGCGGGTTTGTGAGGCTAATATTCCAAATCTGGCCTTTTGTTGTCGATATGGGAACTATGAGTTTCTGGTGATGCACTTTGCTGTGAAAAATGCCCCTGCCGTCTTCATGGATTTGATGAACCAGATTTTGCAGCCATACTTGGACCGGTTTGTGGTTGTATTTATTGACGACATACTCATTTACTCGGTGATATAGGAGGATCAGGCGGAGAATTTGAGGATGGTCCTAGACTTACTTCGAGAGAACCAGCTGTACGAGACGCTCTCGATGTGCCAGTTCTGGATTCACGAAGTTCACTTTTTGGGGCACGTCATTACGGAACATGGTTTGGCTGTGGATCCCGCAAAGATAGAAGCGGTGCTTGCTTGGGAGCCACCCAAGAATGCATCTAAGGTGCAGAGTTTCATTGGGTAGGAAGGGTACTACAGGAGGATTGTGGAGGACTTCTCCAGGATTTCTACCACGTTGACCGCATTTACACGGAAGGGGCGACCGTTTACCTGGACTGATCAGTGCCAGCAGGCCTTTGAGGAGTTGAGGCAGAGGCTGACTAGTGAACCGATGTTGAGGCTACCAGAGGAGGGTGTTGAGTTTGTCATATATTGAGACGCTTCAGGAGCAGGGCTCGGGTGTGGCCTGATGCAGCAACATGCAGTGATTGCATATGGGTCGAGGCAGTTGAGGCTCCATGAGCCGAATTATGCAACTCGCGATTTGGAGCTGGCAGCGGTTGTCTTCGCCTTGAGGCTATGGAGACACTACCTTTTGGTTGAGCGTTTTATGGTCTACTCAGATCACCAGAGCCTCAAGTATATCTTCACTCAGAGGGATTTGAACCTGAGGCAGAGGCGCTGGCTGTAGTTTCTGCAAGACTATGATTTCTAGATAGTCTACACTCCAGGGAAGGGAAAAATAGTAGCAGATTCCCTTAGCAGGAAGTCCCAGGCTCACCTAGTGCGGGAAGCTTCAGAGCAGTTGGCTTCCCTTCAGCTGACCTTGGTGGAGCATGAGGTAGAACTTTTCTATAGTCTATGGTATTGACTCCTTCTCTCCTTGAGCATGTGAGAGAGTCGCAGCTGGGAGATGTCGATAGTGAGGAACTGCGTGATCAGATATCCATGGGCGACGCACCTGATGGGTATTCTGAAGGAGGGAATCACGAGATCCTGTTTCAGGGGAGAGATGTAGTACTAGTGGAGATGCGGGAGGAAGTGATGCGGGAGTTCCAAACTTCTCCCTCGGTCGTACATCCCGGTATGGGGAAGATGTACAAAGACCTTCGTCGGTAGTTTTGGTGGTCTGGCATGAAGCGGATAAAAGTCGAGTAGTTTCTCGGTGTCTTACCTGCTAGCAGGTGAAGGTGGAGCACCATGTTCTAGCAGGGATGCTGCAGCCCCTTAACATCCCAAAGTGAAAAGTTGTTTGTCATATCTATGGATTTCATCATAGGGCTTCCGTGCATAGGGAAGGGCCATGACTCCATTTGGGTGATAGTAGACCGACTCACGAAGTCGGCGTACGTCCGTTTTATTAGAGAGTAGAGATCGGTGGAGTGTTTGGGACAGTTATATGTTCGGGAGATCGTCCGTCTTCATGGAGTACCCTTGACGATCATCTCTGACCGTGACGCATGATTTACATCACGGTTATGGTGAGGCCTGCAGGAGGCATTTGGGACTTAGTTGTGGATGAGTACAGCTTTTCACCATCAGACTGATGGGAAGACCAAGCGCACTATCCAGGTATTGGAGGATATGCTCAGGGCGTGCGTGTTAGACTTTGGCCGGAGTTGGGAGGATCACCTGCCCTTGGTAGAGTTCGCATATAACAACAGTTACCACTCTACTATTGACATGAAACCTTTTGAGGCCCTGTACGGGAGACCCTGCAGGTCACCCTTGTGCTGGACGGAGGATGGGGAGACCTCCCTCATGGGCCCAGAGTTGGTGCAGGAAATGATGGAGAAGGTGCAGTTCATTCGTGAGCGGATGAGGACGGCTCAGAGCATACAGAAGTCCTATGCAGACCGACATCGCAGGCCCTTGGAGTTTGAGCAATGAGACCTTGTCTTTTTCAGAGTCTCCCCACAGTGTGGAACACGGAGGTTCGGCCGGTGAGTCAAGCTATCCCCGAGGTTCATTGGGCCCTTTGAGATCATTCGACGGGTTGGTGAGGTCGCCTACCGTCTTGCTCTACCCCCGCATCTGGAGAGAGTGCATGGCGTCTTCCACGTGTTGCAGCTGAGGAAATACGTGCACGACCCCACTCACATCATCGACTGGGGAGATATGGACATTGAGGACGGAGCCACCTTTGTGGAGCACCCGGTGGCAATTGACGACCAGCAGGTGCAGACTCTGCGTGGATGGGCCATTCCTCTAGTTAGTGTGATGTGGAAGCACATGAGGGTGCAGGAGAGCACCTGGGAGCGGGAGAGCCAGATGCAGGCTCAGTACCCAGATAATTTTTTGTAGTTTTCTTTTTTGGGGCTGAAAAACGTGAAGGAGGGAATGATGTAAGAACCCCGGTTTTGAGCCTGTAAGACTTTGAATTTTTTTTGATGTTATTCTAGAGCAGGGCGTTCTGACGGCGTGAGAATCTGAGCCCCGGTGTGGCCGGAATTAATTTTGGTGTGCGTTCAAACTGGGCGGGATAAATAAATAAAATAAATTTTGAACGGTAGCTTGTACGGGAAATCTTAGGGCACCGTTGAGTTCATAACGTGCCGTTTACCCTAGGAGGGGTATAATTTTCACGGGCACGGGCCAACTGTGAAAAACGCCCCCATGGGCATTTTCGTAATTTGGCGGTCTCGAGCATCGAATTTTATAAATATTGAACAGAGTCTTATAATAAAATTTTGAGGCCGCCATTGTGCTTAGGGCATGACATTTACCCTAAGGGAGGCTTAATCTCGGCCCCGACGAAAGTTCGGGAACGGGCCGACGAGCGGGTGGTTAAGTGTGTTTTTCTATTTAAACACACCAACCACCCTCTTCACCCTCATTGGACATTCATCCCTGGCGCAAGGGCTCTCAACGGGAATTCCACCCTCTCTTCCATCACTCCGGTAAGGCACGGTGGCTCCGGCATCCCGATCGTGAAGCGTCAGGCAAAGCCCTTGAGGTAGGCTCGTGTTTTAGCTTTCCCATTCTCGCACACTTCTTCAATTTAGTTTCATCACGTCGAATTGTTGTCTGATCATCGAGCAAAGCCCCTGATTTTGTAGGGAGTGATTTTATTTTTAAAAAGATCCTTTAGGAACAATTTTTGGAGTCTTGGGGTGCCCGGGGTGGCCCCTGGAATTTTTCCGGCCAAATACACCATATTTTCCGGTGGATCCAGGGTGGTCCGGCAACCCATGCGGCGGTGCGGCGCGTTCCAGCGACAGCGACGAGATCCGGCACGGGGGCACAAGCGGCGGGCTCTGGCTCTAGGTGGTGGCGTGGCTCGCAGGCGGTGGGCTCAAGCTTCAGGTGGCGGCGCGGCTTGCAGGCGGCGGCGCGGTGCTTCTGACGGGCGGCGGCGGTCGTCCAGGTAGACCGGGGTTGTGGCGCGACCCCTCGGTGGGGAACCGAGACCCCCTGGAAGCGGGTCTCCTCGTAGACCAAAGACCGGACACGGGGGGAAGGTCGGCTGAAGTGGGGACCGTGGGTCCTCGGCCGGCCCGCGCAGCAAATCCGCGGGCTGGCGCAGCGAGACGGGTCGGCCGGCACGGGCCGGCCCAGGCTGGGTGGACCGACCGGCTAGGCCGGTCCAGCCCAAGGGGCTGGTCCCCTCTGGCTTCAGACACCCATAAATTTCGATACAGGTGTCCGTTTCACACGCCGTCTATGTCAGGGTAATCCTCGTCTCAGGTAGTATATTTTGAGGTGGTTTTGGGGATTTTTAATTCCTAGAACGGGAGCTCGGTTGCGTGTCACACGCGTTAAGTGCTACGCCGGAATTCTTGTTTGGGTTGGCTCGGACACATTCGATGTCCGATTTGAGCACCGTCATCGGTGATGCTACCCTGGCGTCGAGGTGGAGGTTTCTAGTATGGTTATGGAAATTTATGTGGGAATTGAGATGTGGGCCCCACGGGCCATCTTTGAGCTGCATGAAGCGTTTTTGCGGCTTTTTCACCAGATGTCCGTTCAGGGCATATGAGTAGTCATCTCTGCATGCCTTTTTGAGAGCATCACGATGGCGCAGTTCACCCAAAAAGTATTGGAGCCGGGGTGTAGGCCCCCCATGGGCTAACTACAGTTAATAGTACCATATTCCCCGGTTTCCCATTTCGGGTGAGTAAGTGGTCTATCTCGCGTGTTTTTCCGCGATAACTGCGACGGTGCAACCTGTTGTAGAATGTGGAACCTCCTTTGAGATCGCGTTAATGTTTGGTGGAGATCTTCTTTTACGCGCTCCGAACCAATTCACGGTGGCGTTGTTAGTGACACCTGCTGATGTCAGTGGTAGTGCGGAGCTATCAGGATGATTCAGGGTCTACCCTCCAGTAGGGCTGTACAGTGGGTCACCCGACGACACCTTAGGGTCTACCCTCCAGCAGGACTGGGCAGTGGGTCACCCGTCGTCTTGTTCCAGGTCTACCCTCTAGCAGGGATCGACAGTTGGTCACCTATCGACGTGTTCTAGGTTTACCCTCCAGAAGGGCTGGGCAGTTGGTCACTCGTCGTCTTATTCCAGGTCTACCCTCCAGCACGACTGGGCAGTGGGTCGCCTGTCGATGTGTTCTAGGTTTACCCTCCATCGGGGCTGGGAGGTGGGTCACCCATCAATTTATTCCAGGTCTACCCTCCTACAGGGTTGGGCAGTGGGTCGCTTGATGATGTATTAGGGTTTACCCTCGAGTAGGGCTAGGCAGTGGGTCACCCATTGGCGTTTCAGACTCAGCCCTTCTCATGAGGCTAGTCAGTGACTTTTTCCTCTGTGACTACCGGGGCGGGATCCTAATTGTGTGGATCAGTGGTGTGACAGTTCTAACGTTACCTAAGGACCCCCAAGGAAGAGGGGTACTTTTTCCGACTGAGATGCATCCTTGAGACTCAACCTAAAACCGTTCAAGTGAGTCAGTGCCGCCCAAAGCAGATAGTATTGAAGTGTGGTGATTGAGCCCCTCTGACTTGGGTTTCCTAGGTGGACGAGACGAGATGCTGGACTATGAGGATGGATTCATTTGAAGCTGATGGAGACTTACCCTGTGCTGAGCTTGGAGATGGAGATCCCCTTACGCACTCGTTTGGGTTTCTTGTTGAGCATATATATATATAAAAATTGGACCCTACTTTCATTCCCACTCTCTGGGGTCCGTGCCTACATAATTCTATTGGGTTGAGCTGCACTCTCCTTACTAAACTTTTCTTTTGTTCTTGTTAGTCTACTGCTCACCTATTTAGCACCTACTTTTTTTCTCCCTCAAGATTTCAAGGCATCCTAATGAGTATCTTTATACTCACCCCTACTTGGTCTTTGCCCACACCTAGTGTGCCCTTGCAGATGACGGACAGGATGATCGTGACTACGTAGGATCATAGAGGTCTTAGTAGTTGGAGCAGCGCCCCACGATCGTGCTAGAGTATTCAGGTGGGAGTCTATCCAGTTGTCTTTTTTTTGTTCACCTGTTGTCGGGTTATGGCATCTTTGTGATTGGGTGCGTTTTTTTTCTTTTTTACTTTTCATTTTACTTGCTAGTACTTCCAGCACTTTACTTACTCTTTTTAGTTGTTGATGAATGACTGTGGTTGGGATATAGTTGCTTGTATTTTGGTTTCATTTTTTACTCTGCACTACTGCGTCTTATGGGTTGTGTGTGCATGAGTACATGTACTTAGGCGAAGGCCTCCCCGAGATTGTTACGCCTTTGGTGTTGGTCGCCAGCCTCTAGCCTAAAGAGGTGGGCTTGAGTTAGTAGCGGCTCGGGACTGGTAGGGTCGGGTCGTGACACCTCAAGATTGTCTCTCAAAGGTCACCACACGTGGACATATTGATTCCATGCCTCATGGCCTCTAATTAAGGATGACCCACTATCCCATAATATTCATAATAAATTGAAATATCTTTACTATATATCATGGAATATTCCCTTATATATATATAAATATATATAATAAAGTATATTACATGATTCCTTTATTAAAGAACAACATTAAATATAAAGGAAAAAATTCCTACATACTTATGCCCGAAGGACTTCGGTTAGACCCTAAAAGTTATATCTTGGACCAAGACCCATTTACTATTCCAAATGATAATTATACAATAAAAAAAACTTGTTCACCAATCAAGATACCATACATAAAAAATAATAACAAAATTCATATCCCATGAATCAATGCTCTATCATAAGGTATTGGTCTCTTAGACTATCACATGTTGTCTTATTCAATCAAACCCTTATCAAGACCCATGAGACAAATCCATTTCCCTCTTGAGATCGTATGGTTAACATAAATCTCCTATAAATATAAAAGTTATCATAAACCTTAATTTCCATTTAAAATTCATGAGCAACTCAATTATATTTATCTAAAATAATATGATTGGAATGAAGAAACAAAAAACCATTTCTTACTACTAATATTCACATCAAATTATAGTTTATCCTAAACTGATAAAAGTATAACATACTAAAAAATTGAGATCAATGAAAAAATAACATAACAATAATATTTTCCATTCCAAATCAATATAGTGTCACGAAGGCCTTTCCAACCATTTTTATATCCAAAATCATTCCTATCATTAGACTAATAAATATCTTATCATAAATTTTTTTCATGATTTTTTAACCCTATCCAAACATAGCTCTCAAGGATTTTTTATTCAATGAATATTTTTATAAAAAACTATCCCATTATGAACATATTAAAAATGAAAACCTTACACTCATGGGGAAGTTTATTTATAAATCTCTAAATACTAATTAACATAAATAAAAAACTTATATTTTTTTAAAATAATTGTTTTATAGAATATTCTCCTCAAAAAATATCTTTTATTTTCATATTTATATTAATAACCCCTCTAAAAGAACAAAAATTATCTATCAGTATCAAATCATATTTTTAAATTACTTGTAGTAATTTTCTCACAAAATCTAAGATTTATCAACTAAACATATAATTTATCCTTGGATTTAATCAACTCAAATAACTTAGATAATAATATAAATTTTTTAAAAAACTCAAAGAATATTTAAAAATATCTTATTATTATATGACTATAAAAACGTTATAAATACACTAATTAAATATCTATCAACTTAGAGCCTCAGATCACATAAATAATAATCTAAAATATAATATGTATATTAAAATTTCATAAACTAAATAAGGAGATAAATTTCTTACTATATCTTATGTTTCTAACAAACTATATAAAAAAGGAATAAATAAATAGTATTTAAAATTTTTATTTCTACTAATACTAACCAAATTTTAAACATTATGAAATTTAGTAATTGATCTGAAAAAAACAAATATTGAGTAATATTTAAATGTATTTCAATATCCTTATTATGGTGATTTTAGAATCATTGATGAATGTTTGGACGAATATTGAATAATATGTATTAGATAGGATGGAGATAGAGAATAAGAGAGGTGGAAGAATTTCCAAAGGGGACCTTATAGGTGTCTCCCCAAGGCTTATAATAAAAATTAAACTGTTAAAAGACTTAAATTCACCCATCAATGCTAAAAAATAGATTAAGGCTTCAGTAAAAGTCCAGTGAGAACCACTATAAATTTAATAAAACACCACAAATGTATTTGATAATCTAGGTCCCTTACTAGTCTGCTGCCCACCCCAATGTACTATACTTTTAAGGACCTATGTGTAAGAATAACAAATCCACTAATTTTATTTCCATTATTATGATTTATTTTAATTTATTCATATATTTTATTTTAATATATGGATATATTTACTTTAATTGAATTTTTTTAATGCATCGCGAAATAAAATTCTTAATGATTTTAATAAATACCTTCATAATATTCAATCAAATTAAATTTGGAAACAAAAAAATTAGGTTATTAAATTTTGTAAGAAAATTAAAGTATATAACTTTAAGATTCATCATGTAAATATTATTTGATAACATCATGATAAATTCAGAAAAGAATAATTCTTCATATCTTAAATATTGATATTATAATATTTGATGAAGAACATTCCATTATTTTAGTAATATCTCGTAATAGTTTAAGCATTAGTATTAGGGAGAATACGATTTATTGAAAAACGTTTTTACACTAGAAAATGTGAAATTATCCTTTTATATCTATAAATTTACAAATTAATAATGGTATATAACCAAGGGATAAGAGTTGATGTAAAAACCCTAACCCTATTATACTAGAGTGAGTGGTTAAATTGTTATATTGTCACTATATACAATAAATTACAACCATAAGGACCAAATAGTTAGTAGTCCTGGTAAAGTCGATCCTTACATAAATACTATATTAAAGTTGAAAACAGAAAATAAAACATGGTATTTAATTTGGTTAAAACATTATTCCCTTTATTATATCCCCATATATCAATCATAATACACTTCCTTGGATACTGAGGATATGATACATAATAAAGGGGTGAGATTAAATTATTAGTAAGGGTTATGTACAACAGAAGTTAACATGATCAAATAAGACGTAGTAACTATTATAGGGTAAATAACTGAAATACGTCTCATTTAATAAATAACATGACCGTGGAGAATAATATTGTGGTAATAAATGATGATCAAATAATTCCATATATATAATCACATGGTCTTGAAACTTAACCATACATATTCTTTGTAATTGAATAATGACATGGACATCAATAACTAATATCATAATGATGTAATTCATAATGATGATCATCATAACAATACCTTCAAGACCTCATCACAAGACATGTAACATAAATGGGTATGTCCTCATCCAATTATCAAAGATAGTTTGTCTCATGAGATATACCAATGTACCATGGGCCTATAGTCGTCCCTTTCCTTCACATACACTGTCCAATACATTCCCCACATGCATGGAGAGAAATATTATCAAAAAATATATTCATATTGAAGATAGAGTATGGATTTTTATTAATTTCCATAATCAATAAACATAATCAATGTTAACAATAATATTTAAGAACAAGAAAATGAAATCTTAATACTTTTCTCAATTAATAAAAATAATTAGAAACCATCAATAGTGATATTGTGAATGGTATCAAAAGAGTACATCCCTAGTAAAACTAATCATAAACCATCCAGTGAAATAATAAGGATGGTAACATTTCAACATATCCCCAGTGGATCATAATTTAATTAAGTTTTTTTATTGATAAATATAAATACCATAAAAATTTGATTAAAAACATTATTGAGGAAAATATCCTTTTCACTTTGAAAATTACTTTTAAAAACTAAAAATTTAAAAACTATTTGGAAAAAAAATTATTTTAACATAAACTTGGAAACAAGTAATGTAATATTTAAAGAAATTATTGAGGGTAATTATGTACATATTGTTTAAAAAACATTCCCTTCTCAGTGTTTTATAATGGTTAAAAGGTACATATTTCAAAAAAAAGATTACATTAAAATAATTATGAAAAAAAATTAAAAAAATGGGCTAAAATATATTCCATAATTTATTAAGCAAGTGTCAAAAAAAATTTAAATATTTTCAAAGAATTTTTTTATGGAAGAAAAATTATTTCTGACTGATGAGAAGAATAAAGTCCTCTATTATTAAAAAAAAATTCTCAATAATTTTTGGTACCAAAGAGATTAAAATGGAAATATTATTTTAAAAGTTCATGAATAATAATATTATAGTATAATATATTGCATATAAGATATAAATATCATATAATTCCCCCAAGGGATACTTAAACATAATAAATCTAGAAAAATCATGATGTTGTTAAAGAAAAACTTACTACTTTGGTAACTTTTGAGTCATAGGACCCTGGAAAGAAATAACTTAAATTGAAGCTATAAATAACATTAATATAAATTGATTAATTATATAACCAATTAAATGAGTATTATATAGATCACATAAAGGATATAAGTGATGAATATGGCATGTGTCACATAGAATTAAAATTTACACGATACACCCTTACATTAGGTTTGTTTTCCTTCTTAAGAGCCTGAACTAACTGTATAATAAATATATAATTATTATAAATATATTATAAAAAATTAATATTATATATCAAACTATATATTATGTACTTATAATATTTTATCACCCATTTATTAATGATCCTTTTTTAAAATAATCATTATGGGAAATAACTGCTTTGTTTTTCATGTATGTTCTAATTTGGTAGTTTCAGTAATTATATATATATCATGGTTAAATCATATGAAAATTTTAGAAATGATATAAATATAAAATATTTTGATGATATAAGTATTTATAATATTTCATTAATGTTATAGATAGAAAAATGAGGTACACCGTTCATATAGATGGTTGTTTTACATATGCATGAACACTGTTTCATTTTTTGAAGAATCGATTGAAATAAAGTTAAATAGTAATTAAATATTAAATAATAATTATTATTCCATATATATCTTATATATTGATTAAATTTATCCTTATTACCAACAATTTGAACGTAAAATGAAAATGTATCACATCACAATGTGGAGGTAGTAGTCTGCACGTACGCACAAGTGACATTATCATTTTCCAATGGAAAGAAATATAAAAAGATAGATGTTAAATTATAATTATATAAGTATAATTATGTAATAAATATAATATATAAACAATAAATATATCATTATATCCATTTTTGAGAGATTGTAATGGAAAAAATTACATCATTTTGTGAGGTGGATGTCCATCCTACACACAATCAAAGGTTTCATTTCTCATTTGATAGAATAGAATATGGATATAGGTTTTCCATTAATATAATAACATATAAGTATATTGAATAAAAAAATCTTGTTTTATAATATTTTATAATGATTTTATGGTGTTAGAAGAAGAAATAAAATGAAAACACAGGGTTAGAACTATACATCTTCTTCTGACAACCTCTTTAGCTTTATACATAAAGCCCTTCTAGAAGGATTTTCTAATCCCAATAGAGACTATATGACATGGGGAGGGATGAACATAAATTAGTTTGGTATTTTCTTTACAATCCAAAAGGATTTTAATGTTTTAATAGGAATGGATATTGGGCACCCTTTTATAAGTGGGGGAGAGGACACACTTGGAGTTTTTGGAAAAAATAAATTATAACCACATTTTAAACATTCCAAAAATATCTATAATAGATCATTATCAAACCTTATATGATATAATGTCCAAATAAATTCATAAAATATTAATTTGAGTTGTTTTTAGGTCAATTTAACCATTATCTTCTTAGTTTAAACCGCCAGAAAATATTTTTCTACCTCAACCATGGAAATTAATTTTTACTGTTTTTTATATTACTTATAAAAAAATAAGTTGATCTTATTTTATAATATTTATTATTATTATTAAAAATATTTAATACATTTTAATAAATTCAATTCATCGAATTTGAATTATATAAAGTGAAATAAGACCCACAGATGTGTCAAAAAAGTGCTTTTCTGTAGAAAAAAATCCCATAGGAATAAATAACATTTATACCAAACTAAATAATATAAGTAGTTAAAAGGAAAAAAAATTATTAATTAAAATATAATTTGACCAATTTTTATATTACTTTAATTTTAAAACAAAATGGATCTTGTAAACGCTTTAAATGAAAAGAATGTTTTCAATAAAATTCATTATTTTTCACTATACATCAAAAAATTAATCTTTACATAAAATTATAAGGACAATCACAATAATATAATTTTTAAATTATGATTTAAAAAATTAATTTTATTATTTAAAATATTATTTCAAAAGTTATAATATAAATTTAAAAAAATTTGAAAAAATGCAATGAAACAATTTTTTTGAAAAAAAACCTTTTTTAAACATAGATTGGATTTATTATTAACCCACTCTATAAGGAACCAGCATTAAAACATTAAATAATCTTGAATTAAATAAATAATTCACATTGAGGATATTTTCAGGTTTATAGTTTTATAGAATTAGGCCATATTTATAACATATCAACTTGAAAATTATTTGTAGACATTACTACTTAGTATCAATTTTTTTCATAAAATAAAAACTCTTAAAAAGAAACATTTTTACTTCCAAATTTTAAATATCATGACTTTTTCGTGATCCCATAGTTAACCCTATTCATCTTTATGTCCTATGGAAAACATTTAAAAAAATTTGGATGAGCAGAAACAACTCAGTAAGTTTTATCAAATAATAAAAGGAGACATTATCCCATCAATAAATACAAATTAGTGAAACCATACTTTTTTATTATAATATACCTCATGAAATCATAAGATTTATGAATAACACATAGAAATAATAAATAATAAAGGTAACTTGTGGCTTTCATATCATGCTTACATTGAAGATATCATAGCTATGTATGGAGTTACGTTGGAATATCTCTAAGACTAAATTTCCTAAATCTCTTAGGAGAAACATTAACGTTTACCCTTGTCATGTTACCCAATGCATTGGAGAGCTATCTCGAGCTCACCTGCCCTAGGTTTATCGCAGAACCAACCATATACATAAACAAATCCCAATAATTGTAACATATTCATAACACATATAACAAGCATAATGTAAAGATAACATTTCCACATTAAAATCGCAATATATCATTTCAATATATTGACATAATTAATGCTTTATCAAATCATATTAAAAATCATATAAAACATTTAATAAAGATATTTTTTAATCAAAGTGTCCCATACAACTTTGAAGATTTTAAAGAAATTAACATTTTAAAACATTAATGTCCATATAAATAAATCCTAAAAACCATTTTGAAAACATGTAAATTAATGGGAATGATTTAGAATAATAAATCGTTAAAACATTTAAAACGATATTTTAGTTAAATAGTTTTTAATTAAATGATAGACGCTTGAATACAAATAATTGAAGTATAAAATTTAATAATAACATTATAATATCATGATAATAAAGGGATTCATGATATAATATGTCAAAGGATATTATATACACCATATATGAGTGAATTGTCGCAAAACATTAGTGAAGTCTAAATGGAATGTAAATTGAGACAAAGTCCCTTGCAAAGATCATATCCTTAGATTAAGGAAAAATCAATGAAATAATTATGTGTTAAAAATAATAATACACCCAATATACGTGGATATTGTGTTTAAAATAGTCCGAGTTTATTCACACATATTCATAGGATGACATAATCAAGAAGTATAAGTTTAAACCAGATAATTGGAATTGGGTTAAGAAGTTCCCATACAAAAATTCGACAGCCTAACGATGTCACATTAAAATTCAGAAAATGAGTTTATGAGAGAAAAAATGGTATCTCATCACATGGACATATAATTTTCCGCAATAAGGATATATAAGAACATATCCCAACATACGAATATGTAAATTAAAATACATAACAAAAATAAGTCTTTTAAAAAGAGGAGGGTGAAAAGTTCCTTTGATAATTTTGTAACGTATAAAACATACACCATAAGAAATAAGGATCATACTATGAAGAATTAAATACCCATTAATGAATGTTTATTACAAAAACAGTACAATCATGGACATTCCATACACCACATAAAGTAAATAGTAACAAATATAGCATGAATCTCATAGGAATAAGAAGTGAGGTGAAAAGCCCTAACCATGTTGTAATCAATTGATTCATATGACCAAAAGTTAAAAACCACCAAATTAATCATATAATATCATGATTATAAATATAATCATTATAATATATGTCAAATTTTATTATACAATATACCATATGCAATAAATATGTTGGGAACAATGGAAATCTCAAGGAATTAAAAGTGAGAAAAGAAACCCCTTACCTCGTGTCTGACATGACTCGATCATTCTTTAATATTATGAATAATAAAATAATGATAATTTATAATTTATTAAGACCCTTTTTCAATTTTATTATTCTTTTTATATCAATTATTACCTTGCTATAACAATTTGTAAATTATTTGAGTTCATATCATACATTTTGTCGTTGTTCGGAGGTTGAGTTAACAATGAACATGTTATAATTATTAATTGTCAATGTGGTCAAAATTTCATTATCTATATAATTATATTAATTATTTTTATATCATATATATCATATATATCCAGTATATATGTGTATTTATACTATTACATAACATTTGGAGATAAGAAATGAAATGCACCGTTCATGGAGACGGTAAGCCGTACTTACACATGAACGCTACTTTCATTTCTACTTCATATTTAATGGAATAAAAACATAATGATACATAGGTATACTATAATTACAATATACTATAATATATAATTTCTTTAAATCCATCCTTTATACGTTCCATGTATGGCATGAACGTGTCATATAACTTCGAGGGGGCGATAGTCTGCACGTCCTCAAATGAAATTATCGTATTTACATATATTTGAAAGCATAAAGGTATGTTTGTAAATAAAAAATACAGAAGAGTAGAGGAAATATAAAAATAATATATATCATATATAAATATAGTTCCGTCATAATGGCCTCCATGAGAGGTGGTAGGAGAAGATTGAACAATCATCATTTTGTGAGGCATTTGTTCGATGTCCACAGAAAAAATATGTTATCTACCCATTTAAATGGAGGTGTGTATAAGTGTAGTTAGAATAAATCTCATAAATAAACAAAGAATATTTAGGATACTGGTTTTTCTATAATATAAATGAATACAAATAGTGTATGGGGTTGGAGAAGTAAAATTAAACAAAAGAACTTAAGAGAAGATGCTACCTTTAAATCGGGTATCTCTATTTGGTTTGAACCAAAAGGTCTACTTGAATTGCCTTCTACCTTGGGGAAGGCTTCTAGGTGTAGGATAGGGATTTATGGAGCCTAATTGGGTAGAGTATGGATGATCCAAGGGATTTGATAAGTGTGAGGAATGGGATTGAAGTGAGGTATTTTTATAAGGGGAGGAGGGGCTCTTTAGAAAAGTTTGAAAATATTATTTTATTATATAATGATTTTCATTGTCTAAACGTCCAAGACTCGTTAGAGACAAAGATAAGATGACTCGTGTTCAAAATAAAATCATTAAATAAGAATTGGCCAGGTTTCAGATACATTTTTAATCATTACAATCTTAATTATATAAATCATTCATTAATGAGGTAATACAACATCATTATTGTGTTATAAATAATTTTATTTATTTGATTTCTAAAAATTATTAAAAATTATCATAATGTAAAAAATCATTTAATATTATAAATTAATACTTATATTCGAAAAGATAACTTATATAACTCCATGTACAAATTTATTTACAAAAATATATATGTTTATGTCAATTTTGTCTTTACTTTAAATTAATTAATATAAAGTGTCATTATCACTCCAAAGTGGATCATGGGGTCCCCAAATCGTCCTAAGGTTTCCCATGGTTGGAAATGTATTAAAAATGGGATTAGGATACATGTAATGGTAGTTTTATATTATTATAATAATATTTTGTTGCCCTTATTTAACAGATTTACCCTTTAACGACAGTAATTTAAATTTTAACTGAAGTAAATATTCATATTGTATAAAAATGAAAGTTACCTATTAACACAATTTGGAAATCTTGATTCCAAATATTTAATCTATTTTTAAAAATTCAAAACACATAAGTGGACGGAATTAATTTAAAATTAATTCCCACTATCAAAATAAAAAAGCGTGTTTTTAAATAATAATAACTATCCAAAGATAGACACTTATTTATGTCTAATTTAAAATTAAAATTTCTTCCAATGAAGGAAATTGGGTTAAATGGTAAAAACATAACTTAATTAGACTTTAAAACCAATTAAAAAGATTATCTAACCTTATAAATATATTAGACTAAAAGGCAGTTTGGAATTAAAATACAGAATTTTTCACTATTCATTAAAATGAATTTTATTAGAAAAATACAATAAAATTACATAAAGTAAATTTTTATGTCCAAATTATAAATATGAATTTTAGTTTTTCAAATATAATATATAAAAGTGACCAAAACTAGATTTATAGTGGGTTCACCAACAAAAGGCAGAAAATCTACCATTTAATGAATATTAGAGTATTTATGCTTAAAATCAAATTTTTTCTTATTTTAAGACTCTAAAATTTATTTGATAAATGTAAAAAAATTTAAGAAATGTATTTAATCATAATATGGTTATTTTTTTCATTTATACCAATACAAAGGCTATGCGTTAAATACCATTTAAAATAATAATATTATATTAATATTTTTCAGTATAACTCAACATTGGGTGCAACATGAGTTTTTAATGAAACCTGTTGTTGCAAATCAGGTATTCCATAGAACATAGCATTACTGTTAGGGTTAAATTAATATTTAGTTCACAAATTTTAATAAACATAAAAAGTTTAGATTCTTTATTTACCTGGGATGTTACATCCTTCCCCCATTTTGGGAATTGTGTCCTCACAATTTTAAAATTGGGCTTGGAAACTTCATTGAAAGATCCACATCATAAAAAGAGTCAACAAAATATCACCTTAAAAGAAATAAATATAAATAAAAAGGTCACTCAATATAACCCATACTTGGATTCCATGTAAGAAAACATAGATATGGAAGAGAAAAAATCCATCAAGGTTTGATGGAGATTGATTGAAAACATGATTAGGAGAAAGTTAACCACAAGAAAATCACAAACTTGTGATGGGTTAAATGGTCTTTGATTCTATAGAAGGATAATTTAATGGGAAATGTTTTTGTTTTAAGTTAATTTTCATAAAATTAAGGAATTTATTTATGAGCTTAAATAAAAACATAAGGAAACATACTAACTTGTCATATATTCTTTCATCATGTACTAAATTTATACAACAAACTCATCTTTTCTTCAAACGATGAGTATTCAAATTAACTTGGTCACATTAAAAGTGCTAGAATAAACTTCTAGATTATCAGATAATCTACAAAATATGAACTATATATTTCCCCTATCTTTAGATTTCAACCAAAACCAAAACGTTTAGTACAAGACTATATAATCCACAAAAATGTATAATAATTTATAAAAAGAAGTACTACTCTTAATCCCCAAAATTCGACAAACAATACCCAATGTTTGGAAAAGACCATTAAATAAACAAATGTTCTTAAAATTATTCAATATAACCCAAACTAAGATTGAAACCCAAAACCCAGTAGTATTTAATCACATAGTCTTCCACAGTAAATCTTAACATTTATTCCCAAAAAAATTGACTACTCTTAAAGTCACATACAAATGTGTAATTAACCAAATCACATATTCTATATGATTGGTTAATCATTTCCCTAAAATATTAAAATCACCATATTTCAATAATAAAAACATAGATTTCTTCAAATTAAAATTCCACCATTACTCATCAAAAGAAAAAATAAATATTTCTTGAATAACATAATCATATATCAAACATCAGGGTTACGCATACTATAAAAATTATTCTTATATAATCCCATCCTCAAAAGTGACTTAATAATTTTAAGAATTTAATCATCTTAAATTCTAACATAACTCTTGAATCCCTTATATTTTGACTTCTTAATCACTCAATGTTATTCATGATCCATTGACCATTCCTTACCAAAATATTCTGAAATACTTATTTCCTACAAACAAAATCATGAATCATATCCAAATATTCAATAATATCAAAACATATGTTACTAAATGATCCATACCATTCATTGTTCATTGTCAGTCTCTTCATCCTCAATCGGAATGATATTAGGTATTGGAAAACATATATTTTTATGATCCTAGTGATTCCACTCCCAAAAATTCTTTGTAGGACATCCCTTTGTATAATAACCATGCAAACAACATTTAAAACATTCAATTGATCCCATAGAAATAACTTCTTTCACTTTTTTAGAGTAAACCTGATACTTATTTTTTCCATGGTAGGTTCTTTCTTTATGACCTTCATTACCACATCTATAGCATTTTCCCGTCTCTTTGAATCATTTTATTAGGTGTTTCTTTCCACATCCTTGACAAATAGGTTTTTTAATATACTTGATTTTTTGATTATTACCTAAGATTTTTAGGGATTTGTTTCTCTCATACACAATTCCTTATAAAAATCACCATGGTTTAGGTGGTCAATCATGACTTCAGATAGTTGGATGAGAATAACCACAATAGTTATCATTGCAACTTCCATTTCATTTAGTTTCTAATTCAAAAAATTGTCACAGTTTTCTTCACATCCACTGTTACTTTGGTGCCTGCTAGATCCATCCATTTACTAAAACCAAAAAGGTCAGTGAGAGTATATCAGAAAAATCATCATATAATATCTTATGAAGAGGGTAAATACTAAGATAGACTTATTCATGTTATCTTAAACTCATTCAATTTATCTAAAATAAATATGGATCTTTATAATATGATAACCATTATGGTTATGTCAGTTATTCTTAAATAACACCCTAACCTCTAATGTTATCTAAACTGACCTCTGATACCAACTATAAGGACCCAAACTTAAAACATTACATAATCTTGAATTAAATGAATAATTAATAATGAAGATCTTTTCAGGTTTATAGTTTTTGAGAATTATGCCATAACTATAACATATAAACTTGAAAATTACATGTAGACACTACTACTAAGTATCCATTTTTTCATAAAATAAAAACTCATAAAAATAAACATGTGTAGTTTTATGTTTGGAATAACATGACTTTTCCTTGATCCCATCATTAACCCTATTCATATTTAAGTATTATGGAAAACATTTCAAAAACTTGGGATGAGTATAAAATGTTTAGTAAGGGTTATAAAATAAAGAATGGAAACATTAACCCATCAATAAATACAAATCAATGAAACCTTAATTTTCGATCAAAACATACCTCTTGAAATAATAATATTTATGAATAACACATAAAAATCATAAATCATAGAGATAAATTATGGCATCCATATCATACTTACATTATTTTTATCAAAGCTACGTAGGGAGTTAGGTTAGAATTCTCATCATAGTATATTCCCTAAATTTCAAAGTAGAAACATTAATGTTTAACTCTATCACGTTACCCAATGTATTAGAGAGCTATCTCGAGATCACCCGCTAAACTTTTATCACAGAACCACCTATATACATGAACAATACCCAATAACAATAAATATTCATAACACATAAAACAAGAATAAAGTAAATATAACACTTCCACATTGCAATCCCAATATATCATTTCAAAATATTTACATAATAAATGCTTTATAAAATCCTATTCAAAATCATTTAATACATTTAATAAAGTGATTTTTAAATCAATGTGTCTCATACCACTTTGATGATTTTAAAGGAATTAACATTTTAAAATAATTACTTCCATATAAATAAATCCTAAAAACCCTTTTGAAAACATGAAAATTAATGGCAATGATCTAGAATAATAAATCTTTAAAACATATTAAATGATATTTTAGTTAAAGAGTTTTTAAGAAAATGAGAGACGCTTGAATACAAATAATTAAGGAATAACATTTAATAAAAACATTATAATATCATGATAATAATGGGATTCATGATATAATATGTCATAGGACAATATATACACCATATAAGAGTTAATTGGCACATAACAAAAATGAAGTCTCAATGGAATGTAAATTGAGACAAAGCCCCTTCCAAAGATCATATCCTTAGATTAAGAAAAAATCAATGAAATAATTATGTGTGAAAAATAAAAATACAGCCAATATAAGTGGGTATTATGTTTACAATGATTAGATATCATTAAAACATATGCATATCATTACATAATCAATAAGTATAAGTTCAACCCGAATAATTGAAATTGGGTTAAGAAGTTCTCTTATAGATATTCAAGAGCCTAACGACGTCACTTTAAATCACATAAAATGATTTGATGAGAGAAAAAATGGTATCTTATAAATTAGACATTAAATTTACAAAAATAAGGATATAGAAGAACATATCCCAACATAAGAAGATGCAAATTAAAATACATAACAAAAAAATCTTTTAAAATGAGGAGGGGAATAAGTTCCCTTAACGATTTGGTAACTTAAAAAACACACACCACATGAAAGAAGGATCAAACGATGAAGATGTAAAAACATATAAATCGAATTATATTACACATATAGTAAAATAATGTGGAGTACATACACCAAACAATGGAAATAGTGAAAAATATAGCATGAATCTCATGATAATACGAAGTGAGATGAAAACCCTTAACCACATTGTAATCAATAGAGTCGTATGACCAAAAGTAAATAACCAATAATTGAATACCAGAATACCATGAATATAAATAGAATAATGGTAATATATATCAAATGTTAGTACACAATACACCCCATGCAATAAATAAGTGGCGAACAATGGAAATCTAATGGAACTAAAACAAAGATAAGAAACTCAATACCTCGTGTCCAACTTGACTCGATCATTCTTTAATCTCCTGAATAATATGCAAAAGTTAATTTCTAATTTATTAAGATACTTTTTAAAGTCTATTATTCATTTTATATCAATTATTACCTTTCTATAACAATTAGTTAATTATTTTAGTTCATATCGGACATTTTGTCAATGTTTGGAACTTGAGTTAAAAATAAACTTATTATAATTATAAATTGTCCATGGGGTCAAAATACCATTATCTACATAATGATATTAAGGATTTATATATCATATATATCATATATATATATATCCATGGTATATATGTATTTATAATAGTACATAACATTTGGAGATAAGAAATGAAATACTCCATTCATGGAGACGGTAAGTCGTACGTACGCATTAACGCCAATTTCATTTATATTTCATATTTAATGAATTAAATAAATAATTATACTTAGGTATATTATAATTATAGTATAATTTCATATATAATTTCATTAACTCCATCCTTTATATGTTCCACGTATGTCGTGAACGAGTCATAACCCTTTGAGGGGGCAGTAGTCTGCACTTTCTCAAATGAAATTATCGTATTTACACTTATTGTAAAGCATAAAATTATGATTATAAATAAAAATTACAAGATCGTAGAGAAAACATAAACATAATATATATCATATATAAATACAGTTACATCATAGTGTCCACCATTAGAGGTTGTAGGAGAAGATTGAACAAACATCGTTTCGTGAGGCAGTAGTTCACCGTCCACCGAAACAATATGTTATTTACCCATTAGATTGAGGTGTGTGTAAGTTTAGTTTGAATCATTCACATAAAAACAACCTAATATATTTTTTATACTGGTTTTTTATAGGATAAAGTAATAAAAATATTTTTTGGGGTTAGAGAAGTAGAATAAAACAAAATAACTTAAGAGAAGACATTGCCTTTAAATCGGGTATCTTCCTTTGGTTTCAACCAGAATGCTTACTTGAACTACCTTATGCCTAGGGGAAGGCTTCTATAAGAATTATAGGGATTTAGGGAGCTTAATTAGGTATATTTTAGATGATCCAAGGGGCTTTATAAGTGTGAGTAATGGGATAAAAGTGATGGATTTTTATATGGGGGAGGAGGGTCTCTTTAGGAATGTTTGAAAATATTATATTATTATATAATGATTTTAGGTTTCTAAACATCTATAACCCATTATAGTCTAAGATAAGATGAATCAGGTTCAAAATAAAATCATCCAATAAGACTTTTATAGGTTTTGGATAATGTTTTAATAATTATAATCTTATTTATTGAAATCATTAATTAATGAGATAAACACTTCATCATTATTATGTCATAAATAATTTTATTTATATGATGTCTAAAAATTATAAAACAAATTTCAGGATTTACGAAATCATTTTAGCTTTAAAATTAATATTTATAGTTGAAGAAATAACTTATATAACCCCATGTAAAAATTGATTTACAAAGAGATATATGTTAATGTCATTTTTGTTGTTACTTTTAATTATTTATTTTTAAGTGTCATTATCACTCCCAAGTGAATCCATGGGATCCCAAAATCGACCCAAGCTTTCCCATGGTCAGAAATGTATTAAAAAATAGTATTAGGACACATGTTAGTGTAATTTTATATTATTATAATAATATTTGTTTACCCTTATTTACTAGATTTACCCTTTAACCATGGTCAAAAAAAGTTTTACTGAAGTAAATATTTATATTCTATTAATATAAAAGATAACTATTTACTCAATTTGGAAATCATTATTCCAAAAATTTAATCTGTTTTAAAAAATTCAAAACACAGAAGTGGCCAAAAATAATTTAAAATTAATTCCCACTGTCAAAACAAATAGTGTGTTTTTAAGAAATAATAACTATCAAAAGATTGACACTTTTTTATGACCAAATTCAGATTGAAATTACTTCTGATGACCAAAATTGGATTAAATGGTAAAAAAATAAAATAATTACACTTTAAATACAATCAAAAATATAATCTACGCTTATAAATATAATTGATTAAAAGGAAATTGTGAATTAAAATATAGTATTTTCACTATTCATTAAAAAATTAATTTTATCAGAAACATACAAAAAATTTACCCAATGTAAATTTTGATGTCCCAATTATAAAGAAGAATTCTATTTTTTCAAATTTAACATATAAAAGTGACCAAAACGATATTTAAAGAGGGTTTACCTTCAAAAGGGGTAGATCGACCTTTTAACGAATATTAGAGTTTTTATGCTAAAAATCAAATTTTTTGTTATTTTATGCCCCTAAAAATTATTTGAAAATGGTTAAAACATTTAAGAAGCATATTTAATCATAATATGGTTAGTTTTATTCATTCCCGCCAATACAACGACGATGCGTTAACTACCATTTAAAATAATAATATTATATTAATATTTTCTGTATAACTCTACATTGTGTGCAACGTAAGTTTTCAATGAAACCTATTGTTGCATATTAGGTATTACATTGAACATTTAATGCTCTGAACCTAGTTACCCAGAGTCAGTGCATTATTACATAACATTGGAATTATCACAAGGGATCAAATCCTGAAAGACCGATCGGTCAGTTTCCTTGGAATTACTACATACATTCATATGTTTTACATTACATCATGAAATAAAAACATCAAAACATTTTTTCCAATATTGAACACACTTATATCCTTAGAATATCCCTACAGGTCAACCATAAAATACTTCTTCACATCTTGGAAAAAATAAAACATAGAAATGGGTGAGATGAGATGCTCAGTTAGGATAAAAATATAGCATAAACATACATAAATTAGCAATAATATTTAATAAAATTTATAAGACTAGAAAAAAATACTTTTAAACTAACACTTAATAATAATATGGAAAAGATAAAATAATTTAATTTAACTTACATATTCACATGGATATTCTACTAGTGGAATAATCACATGCAATATCAATAGCCACTTTCATAATGATGGAATGCATAATGCCATACTTCATAACCACCTAGTCAAGGCCTTGTTCCAAGACAACAAATATGATTTTGTTAAGGCCTTGTTCCAAGACACTAGTTTGTATCCTGATAACTACTGATGCATAAAAGAGCTATAGCGAGATCCACCCATTACTTACTAAGTCCAATGCATTCCTCATATGAAAAGGTTTAAACGTAACATAAACATTGGTATTAAAACTTGCATTTGAAATGTCCATACTTTATCCATGAACCATTAATGGTATAAAAATAACATATATACAGATAAATATATCACAAATTCTTCAATACAATATGTTAGATTTGTATCAGAACAACTCAACTTCAATCAATTTTAAAATCAAAGAATGTTTTCATAGATGAAGTCAACACTTTTTAGAGAAATATCTCATTTTATTTTAAAATAATTTAGAAGTCATGTAATTATAAAAGAAGAAATTTATTTTGAAAATATTCTTTTAAGTTTGTAAGGGAAGAGTCGATGATGTTATAACGGTGGAAAATATCCTACCCGCCGTATAAGTTTGAAAAATGACATTCTTAGATTAATTTTTTCGAAAATCTCATAAAGTACCTTATTTGTAAAACAACGAAAAGATTCGATTCAAAACATTTAAGGTAAAATAAGAGTATAAATTAATTTAACGCATCATCTAGTAAATAGAAAAAAAAATTGAAATACATTTTTAAGAAAACATATATGTGGATGATAAAGAGGTCCCAGTAGATACTTACGTAAAAACAACCTCGAATAATAAAGAGATTGTGAAATTAACCCTTACGTTGAAATTTTCCTTGGTCGATGGTATGTTAACCTCCCGTATAATAGTTAAATTAGTTTTATTTAATTATTAAATAACTATATACATAAATATGATATCATATATGACCCTCTAATATTCTTTTGTTAATAATATTTTAGTAGTATCATCGTTTCGGGTGTTAACTGGTTCGTTTTCCTTTATATGCTTGGTTACATAAGCCATGTTTGTTATGGATAGGTTGTATTTGATTCATATACTGAATGATTTTATGTTCCTAATCATTATTTTTAATCTTAAAATAAAAATTATTCTTGAATGATTAAGATGGGGAATGAATCTCATTGCATTCGTAAAGACGGAAATCCCTACGTACGCACGAGTGACAATATCATTATATTGATGGTGAAATCATATGTAGTTGGATGGTATATCATATATATAGAATAATTAATATGTTATATTTACTATTTAAATTAGTTATATTCATTATTATACCCATCCAAAATAATGAAGTGTTTGAATAGAAAACTACACCATGACGTGGAGACGGTAAGTCTTACGTACGCACCTATGGTTACTTTGTCATTTATAGGATGTATAGAATAATGAATATGGTTGTAAAATATTTATAATAACATCATAGTTTATAAAATATACTGGGGTTATTATTTTAGAATGTAAAAAACAAATAAAGAGGAAGTTGAAGAAGAAAATAACTTGAAAGAGGTGATAAAATATTTACCTCTTCTTCAGGTTCAACCTGTTGATTTGATCACAAGGGCTCTTTAAGTTGGATTTATGACCAAAGAAAGGCCTCTAGGATTAAGGGTGGAAATTTGGAAGGATATATGGGCAGGGTTTGGCCAAGCCAAATGTATGTGGAGGTATGAAATTAAGAGAAGGGGAAGTACCCTTTTATAAGAGAGGTGAGAGTCACTTTTGGAAAGGCTTGAAATATTAGTTTATAATTAAATAATTTTCGGTTTCTAATGGCTCCAAAATGAATTATTTCGAGGCTACGGTGGGGATGGGTCTAAAACCAATCAACCAATAGGTTTTAGACAGGTTTAGGTCACCTTATTAACCTTATAGTTTAGATTTAACTCTTAGTTATATAGTTTGACATTTACCAAGTCTCTTGGTATTTTTATATTTTATTGTTAATAAAAATTCTATAACAATCCAAGAGAACACCACGTGGTTCATTATTAATATATATAATATTATATATGTCCTTTGGATGAACCTTATATTCTTAGAAATATTATATCAATTAATAATATAGTATTTCTTTTAAAAACTCAATTATGTCAATTTTAACACTATTTACTATTTGGTTTTTATGAAAATCATAACAACATGATTACATAAAAAAATTATTTATTAAAACCCTAACCTGTCATGGTAACCTAGAAAATTAGTGGAATTAATCAAAAGTCTCAAATTACATTTATTTTGATATTTATAATATCAATTATTTTAATATTTCTTTAATAATGTAATTACTCCATCATCATTGTGTCATAAATAAATTAAATTATTTAATGTATAAAAATTATAAATAAAATAAAATTATTTAGGATATATTTTTAGCTTCTTAGTTAATATTTATAGTCCAATTTATCTTATGTATAACCCTATATTAAAAATGGGTTAGGTATTAAACTTTTAATTTAACTCTTTTAACTCTTCTTTAAATAAAATAATAATAAATGTCATAATCTAATCCAATTGGACCAATGGGGATCATATTTTATTCCTAAGGTCACTTTGGGTTGAATTTCACTTATCAAACAGAATTAGTACATGTTTTAGGGTCATTATGATATCATTTTTACCCTTAAATACCCTATTTATTTTTAACTGTGGTAAATAAAAATCAAAAGTTACTATTCACCAAAAAATTATTTTCATCTTATTGAACCACATTTTACTTACTAAAATCAACTGTGTCACCCAGAGTTTTGAAATTAAACCCACAGATGTGGTAAAATTATGTTTTATACAAATTTTCAAATGCTCCTTGGAGGTGGGTAAAAGACGCTAAAGAGTTCAATAAAATTTTTATATATCTAAACGTAGTATAAAATGACTCCAATGAATTACATTGAACTTATATAGGTATTATGTATCTATTTTGACCTAAAATAAATTTAAATAAAATAAGAAATTATTTAAATAAAAAAATTCGGTTTTAACCAATAACACATTATTTTTCACTATTCAACAAAAATTGATAGTTTTCAGAAAAATACAAAAAATTAACCCTAAGCTAATTTAGATATTCCAAATTCAATATTGAATTCCATTTTGAAAAAATAAAAATTATTAAATTTGAAAATGCAGTTATTACTATTCATAACAGTTATTTTGATTGGTCATGGTGTGTTAGAATGTCAAAGTTGCGTTCAATGAAATCTATTTTATTATTCAAAGGGAAATGTACCATAGATGCTTGGGGTGTTACAATCCCCCCTCATTAAAATAATTTCATCCTCGAAATTTCTAGAATATTTCTGCACAAAATGATCCGGGTGGATCTTCATCATAAGTTCCTCGGGTTCCCAAGTTGCATCTTCAATCTTATGATTTCTCAATAGAACTTTCACCTGACGAGTCATCCGGTTTCTCAACACTTGTTCTCTGGTATTAAGAATTATGATAGCCTCTTCACAATAACACATATCAGTTTATTTTTCTAATTATTCTTAGGTGAGTACATGCGTTGGGTCAGACATGTATTTTGTCAACAGTGATAGGTGGAACACATCATTAACTTTGGGGAGACATGGAGTCATTTCCCAACGATAAGCTACAACTCCAATTCATCCTAGAATTTTGAATGGTCCGATGTACCTGGGACTCTATTTTCCCTTCTTACCAAAATGTATAATGCCCTTCCATGGAGATACATTCATGAAAACATGATCTCCTACCTGAAATTACAAATCCTTCTTTTGGTTATCGGCATAGCTCTTTTGCCTACTTTGAGCATCATTGATTTGGGTTTGGATAACCTTCACCATTTCCAATTTTTACTGAACATGTTATGGGCCTACGTGTTTTCTTTCACCATTATCACCCCAACAAGTTGGTGTGCGATGTCTCTTTCCATATAATTCTTCATATGGTGTCATATGAATACTTGAATGGAAACTATTGTTATCGGAAAATTCTACCAGGGGTAAATATTGATCCCGCGTACCTTGAAAGTCAAGTGAGAAAGATCTCAATATGTCTTCTAAGGTAAGAATAGTCTGTTCTGATTTTCCATCAGTTTGAGGGTGGTAGGAAGTGCTCAAACAAAGTTCAGTATCAAGGGCCTTTTTAATACTTTTCCAGAATATTGATGTAAAATGGGGATCACAATCAGAATCATTCGATAGGGGTACTCCAAGAAGTCTTACAACTTCATTAATATATAGTCTTGTCATACATTCAAGTGGTAAATCTTCTCTTATAGTAATAAAATGTGTTGACCTGTTAAGATGATCAACAATGACCAATTTTTCATCATTACTTCTAGGAGTCTTTGGTAGCCCCATAAAAAAGTCCATCATAATATTATACCATTTCCACTCATGTATGGGAAGAGGTTTCATGACTCCTCTGGGAAGTTATCTTCTAGATTTCACTTGTTGGAAAACCATACATGTCCACACAAAAATCAGAAATCTATCTCTTCATGTTGTCCCACCAAAAGTGTTGTTTCAAATATCTATACATCTTAGTGCTTCCAGGGTGTAAAGAGAAATAGGAGCTATGAGTGTCATCCAACAATTCTCTTTTTTAGATAAGGTATATTGGAAACACAAAGTCTCTTCCCATATTTCAAAATTCCATCTTCCTGTATGATGTCAATCAATCTCCCATTATTCACAGCTTTAATCTTATTTCGAAATTCCTCATCATCAGTCTGAGAACTTTTTATCCTTTCTATTAGAAATGGTTTTGCGAATATTTAAAAAATCATTGGGGTTTCACCTTCCATGGTTATTCCCATATCCATCATTACTGGATCCATTTATATAGGATCATTTTCAACTCTCATCTTGTTCAAGAATCCATGATCATTTCTTCCCAAAGCATCTACCGCCTTATTTTCCTTCCCTGGGTGGTAGTGTATAGTGAAATCATAATCCATGAGTAGTTCAAGACATCCTTTTTTCATCTTGTTGAGTTCTTTTCTTGCGAAAATATACTTCATACTCTTCTAATCGGTATAAATGTCATGTTTTTCATCATAAAGATAGTGTCTCCATATTTTCAAAGCAAAGATTACAGCTGCTAACTTTTGATCGTGAGGGGGATAGTTTTGTTCATGAATTTTTTTCTTTTGTGATGCATAGGCAAGAACTCTATCATTCTGCACAAGGAAAAAATCATTTTCTTTCTTTAAAGCATCACTATCAATAAAAAACCCATCATTCCCTGATGGTAGATTCAAGATAGGACCATTTACTAATCTTCTATTCAGTTACTCAATACATTCTTTACACTCTTTTGTTCAAACAAATTTAACCCCTTTACATGTGAGCTTGGTTGATGGGTTAGCCAACCATACCAAATTCTGGACGAAACGTCGATAATAACCTGCTAAACAAATAAAACGGCGTACCTCAGTAATACTCGTCAGTGCTGGCCATTCATGGATTTCCTTGGTCAATGAAAGATCAAAATAGATTCCATCCTTAGAGAAAATATAGCCAAGAAAAGAAATCTCCTGAAGCTAGAATTCACACTTGATAAACTTCCCATAAAATTCATTTCTTCTAAGAGTCTTTAGAATAATGCATAATTTATATTCATGATTTTCATATCTTTTGGATTATAACAAGATGTCATCAATATATACCTCTATAAAGTCTTCAATATATTCATTGAAAACTCAATTCATTAGATCCATGAAGTCAGAAGGTGCATTAGTCAATCCAAAAGGCATTAGTGTAAACTCATAATGCATGTACCTGGTTCGAAATGCTGTTTTCGGAATTTCTTCCTTCTTCACACACAACTTATGATATCCAGATCGAAGTTCAATCTTTGAAAAAATATTGAGCTCCATGAAGTTGGTCAAATAAATCATCAATGTGAGGTAGGGGATACTTGTTCTTTATTATTATAGCATTGATCTCTATGTAGCAAATGCACAACCTCATAGATCCATATTTCTTCTTAACAAAAAGGAAAATGTCTCCCCATGGAGTAACACTAGGGTGAATAAATCCCTTGTTACTCAATTACTTGAGTTGTTTCTTTATTTCCACTAATTCCACAATGTCCATTATACAAGCGGTCTTTGATATGGGCCTTGAACCTGGAAATAAATCAATGGAAAACTCAATTTCTTGTTCTGGATGATGTCCTGGTATATCCTATGGAAACACATCAACATATTTGTGCACAATAGGTACATCATCTATTTGAACATTCTTTAACTCACCCATAATTATTTCGTTCTCTTCCTCCCCAGTAATTGAGTTTAATAGAGCTACTGGGGGTAGATCTAGATAAGAATCAGGTGGTGATCTAATGATAAGGTACTTATTATCATCATCAAAAATTGTAACCTCATTGTTATTATAATAAATTTTCACATCATGGTCTGAAATCCAATCCATTCTGAGGATTATATCAAATTAAATCATGGGTATGACGATGAGATCAGCAGACACAGATGATTTATATGATCTAATGGGAACTGATTCATAAAACGTTTTTGCAATGATACTTATCTTAGGTTTTTTGACTGAAAACTTCCTTGTTAAGTCAAATTGAAAATATCTAATTTTATTAGAAAACTGGGAAGATATGAAACAATGTGATGATTGAGAATCAAATAAAGCATTCGCTAAACTTCAGGAAACCATTAAATTACCTTCCACCACATCGTTCGGACCTTCAACCTCAGCAGTAGTGATCGCATAAGCTTGGAATTTATCCCTTAACCTATTATGAGTTATATTACCTTGGTGATTAGGAAATTCATTTTTATAATTCCCCTTTTATCTAAGGTTTTAGCATTCAACATTGAGAGCCTCCTTATTCCCCTTGCAATCATGAGCTTGGTGTCCTTTTTCATCACACTTTTAACTAACTCCCATTCCCTTCCGGCAAGTACTGGGTTGTTTCTTCCCAAATTGACCATAGGATGGATATTAAACTTTTCTCTTCATCCCCTTATTTCTATTTCTAGAGTGTTTAGAAGATCTATTTTTCTCTTTCTTTGCTTTAAATTCGTAAGACTTAGAAAATACCTTTTCTTCCTTGATAGCACATGAGACAATATCTTCGTATGATATGAAGGATTATGAGACTAATTATCGATAGTGAAATGGTTTTATCCCATCGAAGAATCAATCAATATTACTCCCTGGGTTAGTATATAATCTGATGCATGCCTTTATAACCTTGTAAAGTTAGCCTCATACTTTGCGACATTCTCATCCTATTTTTTCCTCAAACTCAGAAATTGTCTTTCCATATCTACTTGATGGTGACGAGTAAAGTATTTTTTCTATGAAAGTATCATTAAAATCCATCCATTCTATGTTTGATACATCTTCATCTTGCTTTCTGTTTTGGATTAATGACCACCATTGATCTGCATCTCCCGTGAGGTGATAAACTGTCATGCCAAATTTTCCACTTTCACTACTCTCCAAAGCATGAAATATTTTCTATAAGGAATTTATCCATTTCACAGATACTAATGGATTTGTACTCTCATTTAATGTCGGTGTTTTTTTCCTCATGAATTGGTCTAACATTGATCATCTGCATTATGGAACAGGGTACTCAATACGGGTAAGGTTATTATTTATAAACTGAGTGTGTTCTCACAGTATGGTGATAAGATGATCACCACCAGTTGCTTCACCAGCTCCACTATAATTATCATCATTTGGAGGGAAATCCCTACATGGATTAAGTGCATTGATATAGTTTTCATTCCTTTAACTAGGTGCCATTTCTAAATAATTTAATACACAAAATTACTTTATGAATCACAATACATAATTCCAAACATGTAAAATGCTTAAAATAAATTGAACAGTTTATGGATATAATACATAATCATAAAAACGTTTTCATTGAGGAATTATATACTAAAAAACCCTTTGTAATGGTTTACAATGAAAATGAGAATTATCTTTAGTATATACCCTGGGAGTGTCCTAACCAGAAGTGCAGCATGGCTCGTTGTCATTCACGAATTTCCATTAGAGTCTTGCTCAAAGAGGTGTTATCAGGTTTTACCCCTAGGTATATATGTGCTAGAGCCACCTCTACATGATCATATCTAGACAAGGATGTATTTCTTGGAAAACTCACAAAATCTCTACAATACAAAAATTATAGGAAGTTATTCTATACTGATCCTCAAAGTCTATCTTAGGGTAATGTTCTCTAATCAGAGTTTTTTTCTAAATAGAGCTTCCAAGGTTTGTAATAAACATATTTTGATACCAACCGTAATGCCCCGACCTGAATTACCCAGAGTTAGTGCATTATTACCAAACATTAGCATGATCACAAGGGATCAAATCCTGAAAGGCCGATCAGTTTAGTAGACTTGGAGGTACTAGATACATTCATAAGTTTTACATTACATCATGAAATAAAAACATCAACAACATTTTTCCCCTTTTGAATACCCTAATATCCTAAGCCTATCCCTATAGGACAACTATAAAATACTTCTTCACATCCTGAAAAAATAAAACATAGTAAGGGGTATGCTCAGATTCTCATTAAGGATAACAATATAGCGGAAACATTCAAAAATAAGCATAAACATTTAATTCAATTTATAAGACAAAAACAAAATCCTTTTAAACATAAACTTCATAATAATATGTAAGAGATAAAATAAAATAATTCTATTTATTTATTCACATAGATATTCTACTAGTTGAAAAATCACATGAAATATCAATATCCACTTTCAAAATGACGAAATGCATAATTCCAGACTTCATAACCACATAGTCAAGGTCCTCAGAAATACTAGAAATAATATTTTTAAAGGCCTTGTGCCAGGACACTAGTTTTTCTCATGATACCTACTAATACATTTAGGAGCTATTGTGGGCTACACCTGTCATTTACTATGTCCAATGTTTCACACATATGAAAAGGTTTAAACATAACATTAATATTCATATTAAAACTATAATATTAAATGTCAACACTTTATCCATAAACCATAAAAGGTATAAAAATAAAATATCCACAATCAAATATATCACAAAACCTTCAATACAATATGGAAGATTTGTATCAACTTCAAAAAGTTTTAAAATCATAGAATGTTGACATAGATGAAATCAAAACTTTTTGAGAGAAATATCTCTTTCTATTTTGAAATCATTTAGAAGTCATATAATTATAAAAGAAAACATTTATTTTGAAAATAATTTTATAAGATTATAAGGAAAGATTCGACGATGTGATAATGGTGTGAAATAGCCGCATCCACCGTATAAATTAAAAAAAGACATTCTTATCTTAATTTTATCAAAAAGGTAATACAGTACCTTGTTTGGGAAACGAAGGAAAGATTCCTTTAAAAACATATAAGGTCAAATAAGGGTAAAAATGAATTTAATCCATTTCTAGTAAATAGTTAAAAAAATTGAAATATATTTTTAAGAAAACACGTATGTGGATGATAAAGAGGTCCCAGTAGATACTTGCACAAAAATAACCTCAGATAATAAAGTGATAGTGAAATTAACCCTTACCTTTTAGTTTTCCTCGGTTCAGGGTACGTTAACATCTTATATAATAGTTAAATAGTTTTTATTAAATTATAAATAAACTATATACATAAATATTATATCATATATGATCCTATAATATTGCTTTGTTAATAATATTTCAGCAGTATCATTGTTTCGTTTGATAACTGATTCGTGTTCCTTTATATGATGGGTCACATAAGCCATGTTTATTATTTATTTGAGGTATTTGATTCATATACTGAATTATATTATGTTCATAAACAATATTTTTAATCGTAAAATGAAAATTATTCTTGAATGATTAGGATGGAGAATGAATCTCATCGCGTTCGTGGATACGGTAATCCGTACGTACGCACGAGCGACAATATCATTATATTGAAGGTGAAATCATATGTAATTAGATGGTATGTCATATATAAAGAATCATTAACATGTTATATTTATTATATACATCAGTTATATTCATTATTATATCCATCAAAAATAATGAATTGTTTGAATAACAAACTATATCACGACGTGGAGACAGTAAGCCGTACGTACGCACGTATGGTGACATTGTCATTTATAGGATGGATAGATTAATGAATATGGTTGAAGAATATTTATAATAACATCACATTATATATAATATATCTGATTTACTATTTTATAATGGAAACAACAAAGAAATTTTTAGTGGAAGAAGAAAATAACTTGAAAGTGGTGATGAAATATTTACCTCTTCTTTGGGTTCTTCATTTTTATTTGATCAAAAGGGATCCCTAAGTAGGATTTATGATAAAATGAAGGCATATATGATGAAGGTAGAACCCTTGGAAGGATATTTGGGCTGGGTCTGGGCCAAATGGCTTTGGAGGTGTAAAATTATGATAAGGGTATGTACCCTTTTATAAGAGAGGTGGGGGTCACTTTAGGAAAAGATTGAAATATTATTTTATATTAAAACATTTTAGGTTTCTAATGGCTCTAAAATGAATTATTTCTAAGCTAAGGTGAGGATGGGTTGAAAAACTAACAACCAATAGTTTTTAGACAGGTTTAGGTCACCATATTAACCTTATATTGTATATTTAACTCTTAGTTAAATAGTTTGACATTTATCATGTCTCTTTGTATTTTTATATTATATAGTTAATAAACTTACTATAACAAGCCTAGGGAACCCCATGTGATTAAATATTAATATATATAACCTTATATAAGTCTTTTGGATGAAACATAGATTTTTAAAAATATTATATCAATTAGTATTATGGTATTTGTTTTAAAAACTCAATTATGTCAATTTCGACAATATTTAGTATTTGGTTTTTGTGAAAATCATAACAGCATGATTACTGGGAAATAAAATTATTTTATAAACCCTATAATGTCATAGTAACTGATTAAATTATTGGAACTTATCAAAATTCAAAAATTAAAATTATTTGGATATTTATAATATCAATTATTTTAATCTTTCATTAATAAAGTAATTATTGCATCATCATTGTGTCATAAATAAATTAAATTATTTAATGTAAAAATATTATAAATAAAATAAAATAATGTAGGAAATATTTTTATCTTTCTAATGAATATTTATAATTGAATTTATGTTATGTAAAACCCTATATTAAAAGGGTATAGTTATTAAACATTGAATTCAACTCTTTTAACTATACTTTAAATAAAATAATAATAAATGTACTAATCTATTTCAAGTGGATCAAAAAGGATCATATTTTATTCATAAGGTTGTTTTAGGTCAAATTACACTTTTCCAAGGGAATTAAACCCTGTGTTAGGATAATTATGATAACATTTTTACCCTAAATTACCATATTTACATTTAATCGTGGTAAATAAAATTCAAAAGTTACAATTCACCATAATTTATTTTCATCTTATTGAACAACATTTCACTTACTGATATCAACGATGCCTCTCAGAATTTTTGAAATTCAACTCTCAGAAGTGGTAAAATTATGTTTTATGCAAATTTGTAAATGCAAATAGGAGGTGGGTAAAGGACGGTAAAAAGTTCAATAAAATTTTCATATTTCAAAACTTATTATAAAATGACTCCACTGAATTAAATTGAACTTATATAAATATTATGTATCTATTTGGACCAAAAATAAATTTTAATAAGATAAATAATTATTTAAATAAAAAATTTTGTTATAATTAATAACACAGTGTTTTTCATTATTCATCAAAAATTGAAAGTTTTCAGAAAAATACCAAAGATTCACCCTAAGCTGATTTCGATATTTCGAATTAAAAAATGAAGTCCATTTTAAAAAATAAAGTTTATAAAATTTCAAAAATTAGGTATTACTATTCATAATGGCTAGTTTGATTGGTCATGGTGTGTTAGAATCTTGAAGTTGCGTACAATGCAAGGTATTGAATTATTCAATGGGAAACGTATTAGAGAATATTGGGGTGTTGCAGAACATATCATCCCCTTTAAAATAAAATTAATATTTAAATAATTTTTTTAATAAATATAAAAAAATTATATTCTTTATTTACCTAATACGTTACACATTCCTTAAAAAAATTAGATGAATATTAAAACAAAATTTCATATATAATTTATAAATATAATTAAAATCATTAAAATTAGTGACTAATTAAATTTATTAATATAAAAAACAAATCACTGCATAAAAATACTTTTTATGAAAAAATATTTATTTTACTTTCAAGTGATTTGTATTTTTATTTAAAATAAATTAATAACCGATGAATTTATTTTATTCGTGTTTAAACAATATTATTTTCTTAATTTAACTATTATTATTGATAATTTAAAATTTATCATCTTGTTTTTTGTGGTCATATTTAAATAATATTTTTTGTGGGTTGTTTAAGGTCATTATTGCATGTCGTATATACTATTGAACTTAATGTTCATCTTTTAAAATCTTAGAGTGTTACATTCTCCCCACCTTTAATAAATTGGGTTCTCTAAATTTTAATTTTATATTGGTAATAAATTATTCATTATAGAAAAAATACATATCATAAAATCCCACATCCTAAAAGGATAAATAAAACATCATCTTGATAAGAGAGAAAAATATGTGTGAAGGTCATTTAGAATAACACATAACTATGTTTCTAATTAGGAAATCATTGAAGGGATGTGAAGATATAATCATTTAAGAAAATTTTATTTTCAAAATAATGTTTGAGAGTGGAATATATCATTGATCGCAATAATGTAAATGATCATGAGAAAGTTTACAATAAAAAACTATGAATTTATGAGGTGTGATAAAGACTATTGATTCATCAGGAATGAAGGTAAAATGATAATTTTTTTCATGATCCTTTTTCTAGGTCTGAGGAATTATTATACCATATATAAGACTAAAAATATAAAATATAATTACATAATACATATAATATCTTCATTTAATCAATTTACACCACAATCAAATATTTTTTCCTAAATTATGATTATTAAAGATGATTTTTGAATGCCATCAGCACTAAAATAAACTTATAATGACTCACATAGTCCAAAAAATACATAAAAATATATTCCCAAAGTATTTACTAAAATAAAATTTATTAGCACAGGTTATCCAATTTGGATGATAATTTAATCTATATAATTATATAATAAAATAAAAGTTTTAGCTTAAATAACCCTCTATCCCAAATAACACCAATAAACTCCACATTTAAATATTTTTTATCATAAAATATTATCCCATGCCCTATATATTAAACCCTAAAATATATAATAACATTATTCCAAAATAATAATTTACTAAAAATCTAATGGTAATATATATGCCTCAACCTAATAAAATGTCTCCCCAAATACCATTAATCTTCTCAAAATCATAAAAAATACAAAAATACTTTATCCTATAAATTTTTTCCCAACAAGAACATTATATTTATCTACTAAATAATTCAAAAAATATACTTTCACACTAAGTAGGATAATATATAGGCTAGTGTTAGGTTATGCACCCTTGTCACCCATCGGTTTTCGGTTCAAGCACCCTGGCCTTGCCTATTCTAATAGGTTGTCACACTATATGTTGGATGTCCTTTTTTCAAAACTATATTAACATAATTTCTATAATATTAAAATATTATGAAACCTGTAATTACCTAAATATAAATGATAAGATAAACCTTAATTGGATACCTATACCTTTAAAATTATATCCATGGATTGTAAAATAATTCTTCCTTAAATATAATTTTTACTAAAACATATTCTTAAACAATGGGATATGTTGCAAAAAATGTATCCAAAAATATCATTAATCTGAATAAAATATCATCAAAAAAACCTTAAAAGGGGTGTTAAAAAATGTTGAAATTATGATCTACCTTTAAATTGTAAACCCATGATCATATCCTTAACTTGTATGTTATTATTAGATGATTCCATACATGGTTCCAAAATTTATCACATTCCATATGTGTTTCATGATTCTTATAACCAAAATAGCAATGGTAAAAATAATTATACAATTTAACTCATGAATCTAAATATATAAATATTTCAACCCATTTAATCAAATGATTGGTATAATAGTGGCCCTTCCTTGGTCTTGGACTTAACCTTTAAAATAATTAATAGAATTAAATAATTCATAGGTTCCCCACATTCCAGACAAAAAACTATAAATGGATCAATATGATGAGATTTATTTCTCTTCATTAAACTTATCACGTGTCTTATAAATTTATTTCCATCTCACCATCTTTTCTATAAACAAAAAAATATCCTATTACATTGGGACATTATCCTAGGTTTCTATTTCCACATTTCTGACATAAAGAAAATTTATCCATCTTTTCAACATAGTCTCCACACTCAAGATCTTACCAGACTCCATCCTTCACTTGTTTTGGGCATCCAAAACATGGTTTGGAATATGTAATTAATCATATATAAGGATAAATGATTAGGAAATATCAATATATCTTTCAGTGAAAGTCTCCATCCCATTTAGTTTCTCATAATCACCACATTTTTCATCATATTTAATGTTAACATGGTTTCTTCATGTTTCATCCATTGAGTAAAACAAAAAAAGAATAGTTTGAGAAACTCTAATCATAGTGGAAAACCATATAATAAATAATTGGATGAATGAATTGTGAAACATTATTTTAAAAATAGTACACCATAGGCTTCACCTAGGTTATTCATTTCCATTATCAATTCAAATCCTACATAACTTTTTGGAAAAGAAATTTGAATTATCCGAAGCATATCCCCAAGTAGTTTCAATCTTGGTTTATTGTAAGGCTCTTTGTCATGTACTAGGTGTTGATCGGCCAAATTATCAATGTACCTTTTTCAATTATAGTATCCCTAGTTAAAACTATTCCAGAGACCCATCCACTTTTATTATCTAAACAAGGATTTATTTCTAGTAAATCCACATACTCTCTACCAAACCAAAACATTAGGATGGTATCCTAGAGTTACAGTTATCCTCAAATACATTTATAAGGTTATGGTCTCTAATTTAGACTTTCAAAAATCATGTTTCTTATGTTTCTATTAAACTTATTCTTATTCTATATATAAATATCATAAACCTATTATCCCAGAGTCAGTTATCACTTTATTACATTATCACAATATACAATGAATCACATCCCAAATAACCGAATAGTATTGTAGTCTTGGAATACTATATATATACTTGACTCTTGTATTACAATTGGTAACATAAAATGAAACATAGTATTTTTTTGGGTACACCATTATTACCTTTAGGATATCCTTGAATATAAAAAGTAATTCACTTTTGAGCATCTTAGGGAATGAAAATATAAAAAAGGGGTGGGATCAAATTCTAACTAAGGGTTACATACAGTGGAATATATCATTATAAATTAAGAAATAATCAATATCTAAATAAAGATAATAGAAACATGTGACATTTAATCAATAACATAAACATGGGGAATAAGATGTTAAGAATAAATAATGATTAAAAAAATTCCATATAAATAACAATGTGATATTGAAACACGTCCATGGATATTATTACTAATCAAATAATCACATGGACATCAACAACTAATTACTAATGATATAATTCTTATTTTAATACATCATGACCATATATTCAATGCCTCATGCTACGGGATATTACCTAAATGGGGAATTCCCCCTCTAAATACCCAAGCAATTTAGCAGGGCCCGCACATCACTTACTAACTTCAATGAATTCCTCATATGAAATAGGAGAAACATAATCAACATAAACATTCTTATTGAAACTAGAAGAATTTATTTTAATAATTTTCAAAATCAATAAAAATAATCAATGAAAACATTCATATTGAAAAGATATCATACAAAATGGTAATACATTCCTCAATCAATAAACATAATCACAACTCATCCAGAGTAATATAGGGAATGATGTCAAAATAGTACATCCCCATTCAAACTAATCATATAACAATAAGAAAAATAATATGTATTTTATCATTAGAACATATCCCCATTAAATAATAATTTAAATAATGGTTATTTGATTAATAAATAGAAATACCAAAATAATGTCAGTAAAAACATTCTTCGGGAAAATACTTGTTTATAATTTGAAAATAACATTCAAAAACTAAAAATTTCCCAAATATTAAGAAAAAAATTTATTTTAAAATAAACTTTTAAACATTTCAGGGAATAATGAATTAAATTATGGAAGGAAAATTTTTACATGTCATTTAAAAAAAATTCATTCTCTTATCATTGTTGTAAAATGGTTAAAAAGTATGTTGTTTGGAAAACCACAAGATGGTTCCTTTCAAAGATTTTTATTAAAGAAGTCACACATATGCGAAAATTAATTTAATAAATAATTTATATTATGTTAAAAACAATTTTAAATTATTTTTAGAAAGCATGGACATATAATAAAAAGTATTTTCAATCAGAAAGAGAAATAAAGTCGGATTTTCTTAAAAACATTCTCTCTGCCATTTTATGTACCAAAGAGAGGAAAATAGAATTATTAAACACGAGGTTCATGAATAAATATAAGGTAAGAAAATATATTGGTTGTAAGATAGAAATTTCTAAAAAATCCCTAAGGGAGACTTAAAAATACACAATCATGAATAATGATGAGATTATGAAATAAACCATTACCACTTCAGTAACATTTGATTCATAATCCTCATTAAAGAAATAACATCAATTAAAAATTCAAATACCATTAATAAATATAGATTTATGAGATCAAATATCAATGGGGGAAGTATATACACTACCAAAAAGAAGTGGTGAATATTTTATATGTCTCAAAGAAGTTAGAGTGAGACAAAAAACCCTTACCTTATGTTTAATTTCTTTCATACATGTTTGAAACACTTATATAATAAAAATTGAATTATTATAAATATATTACATTAAAATAATCATATATTTCATAACATGTATAATTTACATATAATATTTTTCACGTATTTATTAACGATTCCTCAATAAAATAAAATTTACGGGTAATAACTACTTTGTTTTTTATGTATGTTTTGGTTTGGTAGTTTTAGTACTTCTACATTGGTCATGATTCCATAATGTTAAAAATGTTTAAAATTACATAAATATATTATATATTCATTATATATTTATATATAATATTCCATAAATGTTAGGGAAATAAAAATGAGTTATACCGATCATTGAGATGGTGGGTCATACGTATGCAAGAACGATGATTTCATTTTTTATGAAGGATGGGTTTATAGAAATTTAAATAGTAATTAAACATTAAAGAGTTATAATTATACCATATATATCAAATATATTCATTAAAAATTTTCTTATTTCCACCCACATCAAAATAAAATAAAAAATGTAACACATCGTTATGTGGATGCGGTAGTCCATAAGTATGCATGATTGATGTTATAATTTTTTAAATGATTGGATATTAATAAGGTAGTGTCTATATGTAAAACCCCAATATTTTATGGTATTTATCTTCTTAAATAAATTAAATTTCATCAATAAATTTTGATTCACAAAATATTGCGCTTAAACAAATGTTTAAATATTATTATTTAGTTGTACTAATTGTCACTTATCTCTTGGAATGGAAATAATGAATGAGATTAACTAAATTTAAAAAATATTTAAAACATATTTTTATAAAATTAATTCATTGGTGACTAATTAATTTTAAAAAATAAAAACAATTTATACCTGAATGATGTGTTTTTACAATAAAACTACTTATGTCCACAAAACAATTTAATCTTATTAGAGAAAATTAACTAATATTAGAAAAAAGTATTAATAAAAATTTTAATTTATATATTGAATAATATTTTTTAAAATTCATAAAATAAATCTTAATAGGATAAAGAATAGAATAACCCCAATTTTAAGCATAAAAAGCGATATATTTCAAAATGTAGTTTTGCCTCCTTTTGATGACACAACCATTTCAAATATAAATTCGGACACTATTAAATGTTTTATTTGAAAATATAAAGTTTATTTTTAAAATAATAATTTCAAAATCAATTTTCGGTCAAATTTTTGTATTTTTTGGAGAAGTTTCACTAGTTGATGAATAGTGGAAAATATTGAATTTTAATTGAAAATATCTTTTTCGTCTCATGTATTTATATAGTTAGATTATATTTTAAATTTGTTTTAAAGTATAATTTGATAAATTATACATAAATAAAAACAATTTATTCTATTTTAGTCATTTTAAAATAGAAATGGGATATAAAAACATTTCAAAACATTTGATATTTAACCATTAAAAACTAGTTTTCCCATAGTGTCTTTGAGAATAATGTTAAATATAATTCTTCTAATTATGTGAATTGAATTTTGTAATAAAGAATCCATATATTGAATGATAAGTTATAAATTAGTTTTCAAGGTCAATTTCATTTTTGTACATAAAAAGTTACCATGGTGAAAAGAAATTATTTACCGCGATATGGGTAAAAATCATATGGGTTAAAGTTAAAAAGTTAAATCCATAAAATACCTAAAAAATAAAATATTTAATGGTTTGTTGAGATATTTATATACCTTATAAATCCTAAATTATAAAATGTCATCAAAACTAATTTATATTAATATCACCACATTGTATTTGGATTTTAATCTAATATAATCATTATTTTAATCACTTAAACCCACTTTTCCTCAAGTTTCAATATCACCCATCACCACACCATTTTGACTCAAACTTCTTAAATATCCTCAAAAATCTAAAATTACCTCTTATCTATACTCTCCCCATGTTTAATTTGTTCTAGTAACACCCAAATACCAAATCCATAGTCCAAAAGGGGTCCTCTAAGGAGGTGATATTCAAGATATAATTTTCTCAAAACACCTGTCTTAATTTCTCTTCTATTTATACATTCTCATCATATATATCATCTATAAAAGAATTATAATACAATAATAAACTATATACAATATTTTTATGTTTATGATGTAATATATTACATAAAACCATTTTTTATATCCTCTTATTCAAAGAAACAAAACCATTGTCCATGTTATGGTGATTGACCTCCTCCATGAATAATGATTTGGTTCATTTTCCATTATCACCTTTATGGATGGTCATAGAATTATATTTATTGTTAAATAATATATTAATCAGTATATAATATTCTTTTTCATTTTCTTTAACTAATATATAATCATAATATTAATTAATGCACAACTAGATCGTGATGTTCGAAAAAACTGCCAAAATAAACAAAACAATTTTCATTTAGATTTTATCAAATGCATAATCCTCTTGTATGAAAGAATATTATTAATGGGTAAATATAAAAAAATAAGTTAATTAATACCAATTCATTACAAATCTAGATTTTTATTTCCAATTTATAATAAAATCTATTATTACACACAAAAATAGCTGATCATTAAACCATGGAATGAATGCACCCAAAACCATAAAAATAATGAAATATTTTTTAAAACATTGGTCATAAAATGATATAATATCATAACATAAGGTAATTTAAATATGAATATATTTATTTAATTCGTTAATAACATTATTTTAATCATTATATCATAGGTTTCCTAGTTATATAGTAAAGGTAAGTATGAGGTAATGGTTTTCTCATCTCACTTTTATTTCTCTGAGATATATGCCTTATTAACCCCTAATTTCTTATGTGTAGTGTATTTATACTTCCATTTTATATATAATATCTTGAATCAAATTATATTATTGGAAATAAATGTTTGATTTTATAATTATTACTTATATGGGGAATATGATTCGACTAGTTACAAGTGGTAATGGATTCCATCGCAATATGCATTACATTGAGACTTATTTGTTGTTATGCAACAAGTAACTTATATGTGGTGTATATACATTCCATTTTCATGTAATATAATGATATATTCATTCCTCATGATAATTTGAGTTTCAATTTTAATTATTTGATCCAATGGGATTTGACTTGATAATTACTAAGTGATTAAAATAATTCCACAATACCACATCCTTTTGTGATTGTTAACTTTCTATTGAAACAAAAACATTATTTTATTAATTTTTCAATAATAAATAAATTATTTTAAATATCCTTATTATTTTATGATGGATAATATTATAGCCTAATCCATATTTGTTTTACATATTGTGTTTACTTTGAAAGTTTGATTAATTTTGAAGATATTGATAAATCTATATCATTTATACAATATAGATATTTGATGATGAGGCACATTGTTTATTAATTAAATTAATTATATTATATATGAGAAATGATTTGGAAATTCTGACATAGGTGGGGATTGATAATAGATATCCCATTAATACATCAGTAGTCTCAGGGGACAAATCAGTTACGCTGGTAGTAAAGAGGTTATTACCTTTAGATTAAAACATCTTATGAAAGGTATTGACCAAAATGACTCATGTGATAGATAAATTATGTCCAATAATTAATTATTACATTCTTTTAGAATTTATTCATTATTATCCATATAATTTTCATTATGAAAAAAATCTATGGTTTTATTTCATTATAATTTTATTTATTAAATGTAATATGTTTTCAGTTATTTTCTTTTACATATTGATTACTCTCATTGAATCATTATTTTTTCCACTATACATAACACTTACTAAGAATTTGAGATCACCCTTATTTTGTTTACATTCCTAAGGTCATGAAGAAGAGATATTTCAATGATTTTTCTAGTTTATAGTTTTTTTGATTTATGTTTTATATTATATTTTAAATGGGTATCATGTATGCATCTAGTTTACAAAGGATACTAAAATATTTGGTCATTATGGATGTGATTCCTTATAATCATGCCTATTTAATAAATTAAGATACCGACTCTGGGTTACTGGGGTCTAGGTATTTACATGATATTTTAATTATAGAAGAATAAATATATCATAAGTACAATATATAAACATTAAAGTCTTCATTTTATCCATTCATGAGAGATAGTGATAGAAAACTAATTAAGTTTATTTGGAAGGTGGTGGTCCTCCATTCACATGATCGACAATTTCGTTCCCAATTTGATAGAAGAGGTGGTGGATATAGGTTATTCCATTAGTATAATAACTTATTGGTATATGGGAGATACTTTTTTATTTTTTTATCATCATTTATAAACATTTCAAGGTGTCAGAAGAACAAATAAAATTAAATCATATGGTTAAGAACTATACCTCTTTTTAAGACAACCTCCAAATGTTTATACCTAAATCCTTCATAGAAGTTAATTTTGATAAAACCAGGGAATCTATGTAGTGGTTAGGTATTTAATGAAATTATTTGGGTAGTTTTTTACAATAAAAAGGATTTTTATGTGTTAAGATGATAGGGGTGCTTAATTTTACAAGTGGGGGAGAGGACAAACATGGACTTTCCGAAAAGAATAAATTATAACCACATTTTTCAAATGAAAAAGGCTCTAAAATAGATCATTATAGAACCGTAGATGTTATACGGTTTAAATAGGGAAATATTTTTTGAATTGGATATGTTTTTAGGTTATTTTAACCCTTATATATTTAGTGTAACCCACTGGTAAATCTATTTTAACCATAACCGTGATAATTATTTTTTTCTATTTTTACTATTCATTATATAAAAATTTTTTGTTTAAACTATTATATAATAGTAATAATCAAGATTAAAACTATGGAATCTATTTTTCCAAATTCAATTCACATAACAGAAAGAAAATAATATAGAATTAAAATGGAAAATTTGTTGAAAAATGGGTTTTCCAAAGAAATTCCCTTCAAAAGTATAAAAAAATTTATATCAAAATTGAACATATAATTGAAAAAATGATCTAAATTTGATTAATTATATTATAATTTAACCAATATGTATTTTAGAAAAATAAAAAAAGGTAACATATGAATTATTTAAATTAAAACACAATTTTCAATAAAAATCAGTATTATTAATTATTTATTGAAAAATTAAATTTTTCAGAGAATTATGAAAATTTTACGCTAAGATAATTTTGAAATTTTGATTTCAAAAATGAAGTTTATTTTTTAAAATAAATTCTATAAAATTCAAAAAAAATAAATCTTAAAATTAGTGCGCAAAATATGATAATTACGCTTTGTAGAGGAAATATAGTTTTCCGCATAAAAATAGATTTATTATTATGTTATATTTAGAAAAATTATTAGATAAATGACAAAACATATGATTTAAAATATAATATATAAAATTAACTAAAATAATTCATTAATGTTTTAAAATTTAATTTATAAATATAAAATCATACAGTGCTGATAAAAATTGTTTTTTTAAAACTTCTTTGACATTAAAATGTACCTTATATTTTTCAACATCAATTAATAAGAACCAAATATATTTGATACATGTATATAATATATAATTTTTATAATTTTGTAATTTTTATTTTTATCATCTAATTTTACAGCTTCTGTATTAGAATTACTTATCACTTCATTATATGTAGTTGTAAAAGGGTAAGTTCGTTGGGAGGTCCTATAGAATATGTAACATTGTTTTCATAGGACCATACAATCATGCCACACTTTAGGAGTTTCAAAGTTAAAATTTTATATCAAAGAAATCCATCACAATAATGAAATATTATATCCTTTATTTGGAGTGTTTGTGTATTGAATGAGTCTCAAAGCCTATTAGATATGATTTGTAAAAAATAGAAATTTCAATCTCCAACCAGGTAAACCAATTCAAATTTAACCTTATAAAATATAAAAGAGATGGAGAAATAGTTTTCAAAATTATCCTAAAAAATATTATTTTAATTCAAAAATATGATGTATAATTCAAATTTTTTTTAATTAATTGTTAAATAAATAAAATATTTTATATAAAAATAGGTTAAATAAATTATATAAATATTTCATTATTTATTACTATAAAATTAATATTTTAATTTGGAAAAAAAATTCCATATTAATAAAGATAAAAAAATAATCAAAAAATATTTACCCTACATGATGTACTATAAAATGTTTGCATAATTTCTTTGTTACTAATCATAAATTTGTAAATAAAATATTAAATTACTCATAATAAATATATTTAACAAATAAAAATATATATTGTAATTTCATTTTAAAAATAATAATAAATTTAATCTTTCATCAAATCTTTTTAAAATATTCTAAAAACACTTCCCAAGGTTAATATAATAACAAAATGATTTTAAAAAATAATGCAATAATTTAAAACACTTATTATATTAATTTCATAAATATATATACTAAACATAATGAAAAAAATATCATTAGTAAAATTTCTCAATCTTAGAAAAATAAGTCAATTGCTGAACTTACCATGATTAGATAGTTATCATGAGGATTAAATTATTCATTACTTTTTACATTTTTTTAATGGAATATATGTTTGTTGTACTTATTGTGACATGACAATGTGCAGTCAATTGGTATAACATGTGGTCCCTCCATATATCGTGTTGTCTCTTCATTTTGAAAAGATGAGTACTGTTAGGGTCATGCAGTCAGACGATATATCTTGTTTGAAATTCACTAATTGTGTGGTATTAGATAAACGATACGGTACATACACATACTGTGTTAATTAAAGTATTATCAGTATGGTATATTTAGTGACATTTAAGTTGTGTCTGTGGTATATTCACAAACCTACCTTGAAGATAATTTCATGTCACACGTGTTGTGAAAAACTCAAAACTAGATATTATATATTTCATATTACATGGATGAGATTAATATTTCTTTTAAAAATTGTTAAAAAAAAATTTCATACTACATGCCATCTGTATCAATTCTAAAATGCTGAAATGATTTTTATTATGCATATATCTGGGTTTTATGTTTCAAAACATCACTGAAAATGGTGATTTGGACTCTTCTAATTTTAATACACCTTTAACATTTGTTACATAGTCATGGAAAGTCCCATTAAATTAGATATGTACGGTATATATGAATATGGAATTATAAGTGATAATATGTGTACCGCGTACATGTTTTTGATGAATAGATAATGATTTCATGGTTGATAGGAGTTTTCATGGATGAACAGAGTTTCAATTTCATCCATGAATTATACATATAGTAGGTGATGCACCAAAAATATTACATGTGATGAGTTAAGTTTTACTTCCTCGTGGTAGGTTTTATCTCGGTAAATATGGCAATAAATTCGCATTATGTCCAATAAAAGGGTTACAATCTATCATAACATTACAAATACAACATGTGGTAGGTTGGTTTTTATGTCATATAGTCACTTAACTAACCATGAAAAAATATCTATATGGTAGGTTAAAGACTTTTTATTATGATAGCATAGGAATTCATAGTTAATTCAACACTTATGTTTAATACATCATTTAAATTTTAAATAGTGTAAATACTAACAGAATAATTAATGATCAAATGAAAATTCAACAATAAAATTAAACATAATTATTGTAAACAAACATATTCCAAAAAAATTACTGTCATTTTGAAAAAAGATTGAGGAATAGTTAAATATCGTTAGAAATTTATAATTATATATTTTATATAAAAACAAACAAAATATAAATGATAAAATATTTTGAATTATTTTTAGTGTTCATAATATAAATATTTTTTAAAAAATTCAAAAACACTCCCAAAAAACACTCCATTTCAAAAAATAAAAACGAAAACAAGATTTTATAAAATTATCCCATTAATAAATTAATATTTATTCAAGTAAAAAACATAAAATATAATTTTTAAACTAAATATCTAACATTTCAAGATCAAGGTTTATTTTCTCTATATTTGTAAAATCTGGAAGTTTAGTAAAAATATCATGAAGTTTATTTTCATTTAGAATGTATTAAAGAATAATAAATCCTTTATTAACATGATCTCTAATTAAATTAAATAACTTTTCAATATTTTTGGTCTTAGAATAATAAAAATTATTTTCATAAATTTAAATATCAGAGGATTTTTCTCAATAAAAAGGAATATTATCCATATTAAAACAAAGTTTTGACACAATTTTTTAATATAGATTGATTTAGGATAACATGAATCATCGAAGTTATATTCCCTTTTAGGAGTAGATAAATAAAAAAATTATTTTCATAAACTCAAATAAACTAATCATATATTTAGAAAATAACACATACCTGGAGTATGTTTTCTATCAAGTCTATATCCTCAAAAATCAGAATTAGAATGACTATTTAACTGAAAAAATTTCATTATGGTGGAAAATAATCTACAATTAACTGTTTATTTAACGAATATAATAATTCCATTAATATCTTTTAAATGATATTTATTGCGATGATATTGAGATATCCCATATAAACAAAAACTGATCCAAATATCATACTTATAAGTAGTCAAGTATAAAGAACTACCATTCATGGCTCTGAACATATTAGAATAAATAGATTTCTCAAAATTATATGAATATAATTTAAAATAAACCCTCATAGGTGTTTTATAATTTTTATAAGAATCAAAACCAAAATTCTTAACAAAATTATTAGGATATTTAGATTGATTCAAAAATATAACATTTTTTCTCAAATTATTTTAAATATCTAAAAAGAATATAAGTTCAACCATTAAACACATATCAAATTCATTTTCAATCAAACTATAATACACTTTATACATAAAATAACTTGGAGTTCCAAAATTATATCATCAATTTATATATATATAATTAAAATATAAATTTTCATTTTTTTTGACAATAAAATAGGATCTACTATTCCTTTATTAAAATCATTTTTTCTATAAAATCAAATTATATCATAACATGAATGTTTTTTTTTCATACTACCATATAAATATCTTGATAACATAAAATCATAATTTATTAAAATATACTTTTCAAAACAATGTTATTGAGAAACATATATTGTTTATAAATAATCCCATTTTAAAAATCACTTTTAACATCCTTATGAAATAATTTAAAACCTTTAAAAATTGAAACATATAACTAAATTATAATTGATTAAATTATAGATACATGAAAAATATAATAATGAAAATTTATACAATATTATTAACAATAACATTGAAATATAATTATATCTTTATTCTTAACTATTTGACCAAATTCATCAATTTTATTATTAAAGGTCCACTTAAGTATATGAAAATTCATTTCTTTAAGGGGTTAAACTAAATTCCAAAAATTATTTATGTCAACATAATTACGTTCATATTGCATATAAATGGTCCAATTATTAACATTCAAGGATTCTAAAAAATCATTATGCACATAATAAAAAAAGAAAAAAATTTAAAGTAATCCAAAGATGAATTTGTAGTTTTAACACCACAATCAACATTACTAATGACATTATCAATCAGGTGGAATTTATAAATTTTTTAAAACTTAGAAATATAATGGTAAGGATTAGGATTCCCTACTATAATTACATTATCACCTAGAGTATTTTCTTCACCAAAATTAAAATCATTATCATCTTTTTTTTATTCTAAAACAAAATCCTCATTCAAAACATCTTTAACATAAATAACATGAAAATATTCTTCTGAAACCATAGTTATTTTATTATAAACATGAAAATATATACTTTTACAATCCTATACAATAAAAACACCCTCATCACTTTTAGAATATGATTTATCTGAGTCATCCTTGGTATTTAAATAAAATCTTTACACTATAAAATATTAAAATAAAAAACATTAACTTTTTTCCATTAAAAAATTCATAAGAAGTTTTTATTAAAAAGATGTTCTAATTAATATTATATTAAAAAAATAACAATATTTATTAATAGAATTATCCCAAAATTTTTTAAGTAATCAATATTCATTTAACATAGTTCCATCTATTTCTAAAATACTTCACTTTTTTCAGTCAACACCACCAGTGTAATATGATTTTCTAAGTATAGAAAAATTATAAAAAGAACTGTATTATTTAAAAAATATCAAATTCCAAATTTATTAATTCACATCTATTGTTAATAATAATATAAATAATTAAAATGCAATTTTTATTTTGAACAAATTTATAAAATTGAATAAATTTTTACAAATTTCCCGTTTATTTAAAATAATATAAGTCTATAGAAATCTACTAAAATCATAAACTATTAAAAACATAAATTTCATTACCTTTGTAAATAAAAACATAAATATGAACAAATAAATCTAAATAAATATACTCTAATTTTCATGAAATGATAACTTCATTAATATATTTCAAACTAATCTTATGTTATTTACATTTTAAACAAGAATAAAATATAACATTTTTTCTAATTTTAAAAGTGAGTATTTGATGTGCATGTACATTCATGGATATTTTCTGTTATATTTAAAATATTTCATGTCCAAAATATTTATTCCATATATTATGATATGTTTCTATAGTATTAAGATACTTTTTATCCTAGTTAGTTAATTTATAAATATCAATATTATAATTATTATCTTTCATATTATTATAAAATTACACATTTTCATTTCTATAAATTAAACATTTATTATCTTAAAATTTAACATGTATACCATCATCACCTAATTGTATAATAATTATTATGTTATGCTTCAAACATTAAACATATAATACTTTGGAAATTTAAACAATATATAATATACTTACATAAATTTCATAACCATTCCTTTTTATTTTCCACCAAAATTCATAGTGTCTCCATCACATTGATTATAAGATAAAAACCATGATAGATATCTAGTCATATGTTTGAAGAAGTTTTCTCCATATAAAATATATATTTTACAATCTTAGTTCATGTTTACTAAAAATATTAATTATGCAGTAAAAAAAATCATGCACACGCTATCTTGGGAACAATTGGGTTATTAAAATAATTATTTGGTACCAAAGAAGATTTAAGAAATTTAGTATAAGGTACTATATGAGTTAAATTATTTTAAATAAAAGTTTTAGTATATAAAATATATTTATGAGATATATAATAATATTAATTAGAATAATTTTATTCTATAAAACATTTAATTTATATGACATTGGATAATTATTATTTAGTACACTTATAAAAATAAATCGTAAACATTTTTTGAATCTACAGATTATAACCAATACAGATTTTATCTTTATTTGTTTTCATCATAGACATTATTTTATAATATTTTCTTACCTTTCAAAATTAAATATAATGGTTCCTTCAAACTAGAAAAAATCTTTTTGATATTATCATTCTCCAGTTTTATTTAATTGGAATTATCATCAATCATTCTTTTTTAACATGATGTGAAATTTCTTAATTTTACATTTTGTTCCATAATTTTATCATTTTAACTGTAAACATTTTTTACTTTATTTGATTAATATACAAGAAATTGAGTTTATTAAATTTTCATTCAATTTAATTATTTTTATATTTTCTATTAGTTTATAATGACATTCATTAATGGTCTTCCAATTATATACTTTTATTTCTTTATATAATTATATATCCCCTAAAAAATATTTTTGAAGGTTTCCATGTTACCCAAATAAATCATAAAATATAAAACCATCGGTATGGTAATTATAAATAGAACATTATTTTAAACCATCAATTAGCCCTTTTGTATGTTTTCCCACCAAACATATTTTAGTTAACACTTTTTTTATTCTCAGTTCATCACATGAATATAATTATTCTATGTAACACCATCCCACCGTATATGCATGAATCTTATTTTTGAATTTATTATATTTTCAATCATGTTTTAAATTTAGAAAAAAATTAGTTGTTCCCCTTTTTCATAATTTCATATCAGTTTTGTTCTTAAACATTATTATTCATAATTGTGGTATGTTTCTTTAATTTCTGGTCATCCTTATAAACTTTTCTTTGTCGCCTCTTGAACAATGTATTTTTCTTAATCGGATTATAAATACCATTGCTTAAATTTTTTCTTTCTCCTTTTTACCTTTCCTATTCATTGGATTTATATGAGTTTGAGTAAAATTTGATAAATTATTTTCAAGTAATACGTTTCTTTGATGAGGTCTATTCTTCAGTGATGTTCTTTAACTCAAGTTCATATTAAAGCATTGATATGATGAGTTTATCCAATTTGTAATATTTTAGATTATTACTCCCATAAATTTAAAACTTATTTAAATTCCATTTCTTGGGTGAAGATCTAAGGACTCTTTCAATAATTACAAGGTTCTCTAAATTTTATCCAATGGAATTCATTTCATTCACAATTCTTGTAAATCGGCGGTGCATTGGGTTAGTAGTTTCATCTTTACCCATACTAAAGACTTGGTACTTATCATGAATTATTACAAGCTTTTTTATAATTATTTAAACTTATCTAAGGTGATTACATGAAAATATTCAAAATTTTATGACCTACCTTATAGGAAAACACATGAATCAAGACACATTTGTTAATAGCATAATATAAAATATGTGGAACTTTGTAATTTAAAACACATTAAACCATATTTTTACCAACAAGAGTTTCTAAATTAGATTTTAATAGTGTTTATGGTTTTACTATGATCTACTAGTGTTCAATTATTAATTTTTTTCAAGTTATTCCTCTATTCAAAATTCCTAGTAACTACAATCATTTCCATGAAAATATTGTGGCCTTTGAATAATCCATTCATCGTTTACGTGAAAGAATATCATCATAGAGTGGTCATTTCCCTCATTCTATAAGGTATGTATTAGAAATGTTATCCAAAATAATAAAAACAACAGAATTTGTATCTATGTTTAATGGGTTCTTAATATTACATAATTAACATCAGAAAAAACAAAGCTAGAGATAAAGTATCATTTCTGTGAACTAGTATTAATACAAATTATTAGGTTCAATATAATTATGGAAAATATTTTAGAGGATGATGAATATAATAGATTAAAATTTTGATGAGAAAAAATTATTACCAAAGTTATCTATGATAGTTAATTGAAAGGTGAAAGAATATAGTGAAAAAAGTGAATAATTAATATTTAAGTTTTTAATAATTTTTTATCCAAAGAAGAAATAGTGTACACTTACTCCTCACTAATCCTTGAGATATGTGAAATAAATAACATCTTGATTTATTTTGAGAATGATAACTTTTTTAAATTCTACAATTTCTACATGATGTATAACTAGACACATTGAATTTTTATTTGGGTGTCACACCCCTTACAATCCATAAATTTAGACATTGAGAACCACCACTCGAATAGTTTTGAATTTAAAATCAGAGAGTCATAACCTGAGAGATAGAATGATTTTGGGTTATAATATCATAAACCAATTATTAGAGTTCATGTGAGATAGATAAAGATAATTATGGGATAATCAAATTGTACTAGGCCGATGAAGTCATAAAATAATGATAAAGCACAACATTCAATTTATTGAGTAGTGGATCAGAATGTGTCATCCAGGTGGTATAAGAATTAATATATGTGTAGGTTTCTTGAGAGATCATCAAGTATATGTAACTTTTTATAAAATAGGATCATAATATCATATAATGCTTCAAGATTTTGATAGATAAAACTATAAATCAATGAAATTCATCACAAAATTGTATAATGGTATCTCATATATGGTGTATGAATGTTTTCAATGAGTCTGAAATACCTATAAATAGGATTTGTAAAACACTAACATGCCAATCCCTAACTGAATAAAATATTTCATACTAAAACTTCATAAATATGAAATAGATAAATAATTTCTGTAATTACCATAACAAATATCCATTGAATTTAATAAATTAAAGACAAATTCAAATGAGTTAGAACTCATTGTAAAAAATTTAAATAATCAACGTAAAATATTTTAAAATATTTTCAATAAATAATACATTGTTTATTTCCACAAAATTAAAATTTTAATTTTTAAAAACACATTCTATATTCATAAAAATACTTAAATACTCAAAAATTAAAAATACCACATTAAATAATATAAAAATTATTTTAATAAGTTTATTTACATAAATAATTAATTTAGAAATAAATAATATAATTAAATTACTCATAATAAATATATTTGTAATGTTATAATATATAATATAAGTTAATGTGGGAGATAAGATCAAATTTAATCATTATTCAAATATATTTAAAATATGATAAAAACACTTCTCATGGTTACCATAATATAAAAATGAGTTTAGTAAATAATTATATCATTTGAAACACTTAATATATGAATGTAGTAAATTCATATACTAAGACTAATGAAAACAGTGCATTCTTGAAGTTTATATATTTTATAAAATTAAGAATTGATGAATAGACCATCAGTCTAGAGTAACTGTGAGTTATATATCATGATTTAAATTGACTTACCAATATTGGAACATGTGTTCAATGTACTTATTATTCCATAATAATGTGTTTTCATTTAGTATAAGGTGTGGTTTCTCCATATATTATGTAATCGCTTATTTATGGTAATTTTTTGTAATGTAAGAGTGGTGTAGTTGATCGGTATATCTAATGGTTGATTCACTTTTCATGTACTCGAAGAGAACTCATACAGTATAGGTTCTTTCCATGAGAACTAAATTACTATTATTATTATAGATTTACTTTCTATGAAGTTGTGTGTCTGGTATCATCATTAACCTATAGTAAATATAATTTCCTATCATGCATTCTATGAAAAAGTAAAAAATATATCTCATATAATTTATATTTATTTTAGGAGATGAATGTTTCATTTTAAAAAAAGTGTATATCGATATTTCATGCTACATGTATTCTATATCCATACTAAAAGACTAAAATGAGTTTCATTGTTCATATTACAGTGATTCAAGTTAAAAACATCACTAATAATGGAGTGTTAATCTTTTGCGATATTCATGCATCTGATAAATTAGTTACACAATCATGGAAGTTCAAGATGAAGGTGATAATTTCAGTAGATATATATGTGAAATTACAAAGTTAAGTCATGCACTACATACATGTGGTGGAAAAAGAGATGATCAATCCACGACCGATCCACTCTGTTGTGGATGAAATAATCTGCAACTTCCTATAATCATTATACATGAGGTCGATGATTCACTAAATATACTACACAAAGTATGATTAGTTTTACTACCCCTTGGTGGGTGTTATCTTAACACATTTAGTGATTCATGATCATTAAACTTTATAAAGGGGGTGACTTCCATGGTAGATTTGAAAATATAAGTTATAGTTGGTTGGTCTGCATGTCACGAGGTCACATAACTTCATATTCAAAATAAATTATATGGTTGGTTCAATTCATTGTATTTTGGTAGCTTGGGAAGGCACAGTTGACCAAACACTTACGGTTAGTAAAAAATTAAAAATTAAAATAGTATAAATTCTAAAAAAATAATTAATTAATAAATAAAAAATCCAAAATAAAATTAAATATAATTAATATAAACAAATATTTTGATTAAAGAATACTATAATATTGAACAAATATATTAAAATGATTAAAAGCTATGAGAAAATTATAATTAACCTACATTTATAAGAAAATAATTGAAAAAATGTAATTGAAAAAATATTTTGATGAATTTATATTAGTTACAATATAAAATAAAAAATATATAAACTAACCAAAACAAACTCCCAAAACAAAAAATCACCAATTAAACTAGAAACACAATAATGTTAACACCACTTACATGAACTGATGATTATAATTTCATCCCAAGATCATACTGACAGTATCTAATCCCACAAGTCATAAATCATAAATAAACACCCTCAAGTTAATAATAATAACATTTGAAACAAAAATCAAAAATGGGACTGACAAATGAAAAACTCACCAGGAAACATTGCAATATTTAATCCATGAAAAATGGGGTGTGTTTCACTCCCAACACACACTCGAGGATGATCCACACAAAATACCCAAATTAATTTCTTGAATTGATGGATGCTTTCTTCCAAAAAAAAATGAAAAAAACCATAATTAAATATGTGGGTAATGGTACCTCAAGGAGAACGATGAACGATGGATTTAATACCACTTCTCAAGATATCCTTTGTAATCCATGTATGAAAGACCCATCATGTAGGGTGATTTCACAATGATTCAGTGAAATTTTCACCCTATAACCCTTGTTGGTCAAACCAAAATTAGAGGAATACAACATGGGAGGACAAGTATAGTGAGAGGATAGGTATTACCTCATATTCACATGGTGAAACTCCATTAAATTATTTGTAACAAGGGGGGATAAGGGTGAGGAATAGGATATCTAAGAGCCCCCCCTCATATCTTGTGGCTGGAAGGAATTATAATAACATGTGAGGCTCTAAATAGGCTCCCCTATAAAATGAAAAAATCTGCATAAAACAGACACCCAGTGTTGGGTTTTGGTGTGACCATGGGTATTGTAGAACTACCACCCTCTTGGAAGAGGGGTTTACCTCTATCCCAACATCATCTCAGCATAACCCATCTTGGTTGAGGCACGATTCCTTAACACCCTAAGTCATCACTAAATCATCAAAATGATCAAATGTAGGTTTCAATCCAACACTATTTGTGATTCAATAATTGGATCCTTGACTGATCCATCCAACTTCCACGTGCTACCCATAAGCACCTATACACCACCAATTTTACTCACTCTAGTATTCCACTCCATTCATGACCCTAAACATCCCAATGGATCTGACATCTATGATGGATTTATTCTCCCCATCATATGATTATCATTATCATTGGTTTACTAAAAAAAACATCAAGTCACTTATTTCAATGTCCTATCCAAAACTAAACATAATGAATGGAAGTGGCCACCCCTATCATACCAAAATGTTAACATGAAACCTCGATCACCAAGCCCAAAGATGGTTCTTAGTCTCACTTTTCAATCCCATAAATCAAAAGTGTTAATAACCTATTCATATTAAGACATATAGCATTCCCCAGCATATGAATTTACTTAAAAAAGACCGATTCTTGTAAATGGTGCTCCCCACCATAAGAATAAGGAACCAAAAAACATACCTCAAGAGGTCTAAACCTTAAACATGTCAACCTCTCCCAACCAAAAACTAAAGCCCGACATTAAATATCCATTTCATGATCCCAAAGAACCATTAACCTTGAAATGTTTTGTAGAAAAATGATAAATTCTCACAACTTATCAACACCTAAAACTCCATATAAAATAGTATATTTGAGAGAATAAATTGAATTATTTAAGAAATTACTTATACAATATTATGTGAATACTCAATTACTAAACATTTCCATTTTTAATCTTTTATTACTAATTGTAATAATATAAATATATTTTTACTTTTATGATTTATTAATAAAACACCATATATGTTGTGGACTAGAATAAATCCAAAACATTGTTACTTTATATTTTTTGGATGTAAAGCGTTCATTATGAATATTAAAGAACATTTACATAAGTTTGTTCCAAAATATGAAAGGGGGGTATTTATTGGATATTATATAACTAGTTAGGCATATCATGATTTCAAGAAATAAAAGAAAAACTATTAAGGAAATAATACATGTTAAATTTTACAACACAGATCCTCTTGCTTTCATATATCTAGAATAAATGAGTACTTATTATTTTTCTTAATTAAATCCTTTTCAAATCCTAAAACTGATAAAAACCCCAAATGAGAAAAATATTTAGATTGAAGATCCGTGGAACCTATATTTTAAGAAATTTCTTTTTCTGAAGAAGTCGAATCTATTGTTGTAGAACAAAATTTTCCTTACCTATAAAATCAGTTCTTCTTAAGGAATCACCCCACTAATAATATCATTAACGATGTAGAACAAATAGTAAAAATTTGTAGTTCCTTAAGAAAACAATGTGATCATTGTAGATTTTTTTATAATTTTAAACATAAAATAGCTGATGATGCATTAGGTGGTAAAAATTGGAGATTGTGATGAATGATAATCTCTGTTAATTTAAATGCGGAAAAGTTTGGAGTTTGAAAAAACAACAAAAATATCTTCCTAAAATTAGATTCAAATGGGTTATCCAAAAATAAATTTCATGAAAATGGGATTATTATTAGATATATAGAAAGGATTATTGATATGGGTTATAATAAACAAGAAGGTATAAATTATGAATAAACCTTTCAACTATTAATAATACATGAATTAACTCCAATAATTTTAGAATTTTTATCTTATTTAAATTTTAATCATTATCAAAAGGAAAAAAAGTATGATTTTATTGAAGGATATATTCATGAGGATGTTTTTTTAAAATATCCACTTTGTTTTGAAAGTATACTATTTTTTAAACATTTATATAAACTTACTAAGTCACTTTTTGGAATTCAACAAGATCTAAGAACATGGTATGATAGAAATTCTAGATTCTTACATTAGAAAAAAATAAAATGACAATATGATCCAACTCTTTTTATAAATAATGTTTTCAAGGAATAAATATTTATTCAAATTTATTTTTATTAAAGTTTATTTGGATAAATTCAATAATATGTTTATAATTAATTTTTATGACTAGTGATGTCTGGGTTTCAAATGGGCATGAAGGGTGAACTATATTTTTTCTTTGACTTTTAAATCTCCCAAAATCCATAAGAAACTTGTTTATCTCATAAAAAATTTACATTAAATATTTACTCAAATGGTTTGATATTGATAATGATTAGAGTATAATTACCCCTTACAAAATATCTAAAACTCTTTATTTTGATGGATGTTGGAAATTGATTTATCAAAAACTTTTTAGAATGGTGCTTAAAATATTATCTCATGAATAGTCAACCAGATTAAAATATTTTGTGTGATTTAGGGAAATATTTCAAGAAAATATGAAATAATATCATCTAAAATTAGTTAAAAAAGTATCATCTAAAAGGAACTTTGGATCTCCGTTTATTTTGTTCCTTTGAAAGTGATTTTTAGCATAAAAGTTTTTCAAATGCTGATTTTGGTTGATGGAAAATGGATAGAAAAAGTAAATAAATAAATTTTTACTAATTACGAGAAGAATTAGTGTCCCCGATATTTAAGAAACAATATTCAATAACAATTTATACTATTGAAATATAATATATACCAGTAGGAATTTTTTGTTCCCCAGTGATTTGGATAGAACACACACTCATAGATTTTGGTATGTGTTTATCTTAGACCCCAATTATTTTTTATAACAGTAGTATTATAGATTTGTTTAATAACCCAACAAACCACTAATAATTAAAGAATATATACATAACACATAATTTGATTTAGGATCATACTTGAAAATGATATATTATTCTTCAATTAATCAGAATGAAAGATAATCTTATTGATATTTTTAAAAAATCTCTTCATTACAAAATATTTTTATATAATAAGAAGATGCCGGGAATGATCTATGTAAAGTGATAAATAATATAATTCATGTTTTATGCAAATATTTAGAGGTAAAACACCTATAAAAATGGGTTGGAAGTTTTTTCAACCTATATTTTTTTTAAAATTGTTCAATTAAAATGATAGTTTCTTAGTATAGCTTTAATTATTCTAAAGAACCTTTATTCATTCAAATGAAAGTATATTCGTTGGAAGTAGTGTTGTTTTTCATTTATAATTTAAGAAGGTATGTTTCTTTTGTGTTATCAAATTTTAATAAGCTTTGGAATTCTATATTTATTTTTAAAAACATAAAATACATTTATGACACCATTCTTGTAATGATATTTAATATCAACTATTTATTTAAATAAAAGATAAACTATATCTTTCTTATTCTATTATTAAAATAGCTGTGTGACCTTTTTTTCTATTTGTAATAATGGTAACAATATATCATCTTTAGAATTATTATTCATCCAAATCTATCTGGGTTTTTTCAGTTCTTTTAATGGATCTCTGGGATTTTTTAAGTGATATTTTAATGATAGAAATCATCCGAAAAGGGTGATCGATAGATTTTTCATTAAAAAGTATGATTCTATTTTGAAATACATTTTTTTAAGGTTGGTAATATATTTCTTTGAAAAACTAAGCTCACAATTTGAACCTTTCAACTATTGTTATATATTTTTATGAAAGTAAAAAACATCAATGAGGTTGATAGTGTGGATAATGTGTCTCTTGATAATTTAATAATGACTTACAAGTTAAACTTAAATAATAAGATATAGGTCACAATTTTAAAACTATAAGGGTAATCTCTATCCATTTCTCATAACTGTCCATGTATCACATGAGCTTTTATAAAAGATAAATATGAAGAATCATTATTTTTATTTGAGGAGAAAGATCATAAGATGAATCTTTTATCTCTAGAAGGATGAAAAGTGTTATAGTGGTTATAAAACAAAATTATAAAAATAAAATTATATAAAGGAACATCCAAAATTCAAGAGATTTATATTATTAAATACTACTATAACATGATGATATTTAACTGTTTTCAATTTATTTAGATCAACGTTAAAGAAATTGATTCTAGAGTTGTGAAGAAACAATTTCTCCCTAATACATGATTTATCACTAGGGTAATCATTAACATTATTTCAGTATAAAAAAATAATTAATAAAAACCTCCAATTTGAGGAAAATATTATTTTTGGAGATGGAAATATTTTAAAAATGGGTTCACATTATTGTTTTGATCATAAGTTGTTTGCGGAGAAGTCGAATAAATAATTTTTGGAATATTATCTTGAATCCTTGAAAAGAATTTTTTTAAGACCCCAAACTTTTTCAATGTATGAAATACATTAATTTTTTCCATATTTACATAGATTTTCCTTTAATGGATATATCCAATGGATAAAAAGAGGTTTTTATAGAGTTTAGGAAGGTTTGGGATTGAATTTCCAGTTTTTGGGAAGGAAAATTAGAGTTCATGGTTTGCACATTGTTTTTATCTAAATATGAAACAAATCCATGTTTTATGAAAATGTGAAGATCATGTTTTTTTAAACTATGTAAATGGTCATGTAAACCATGGGATTCTTGAAATTCATTATAATTTAACTGCACATAGTTTTTATAACCACGTGCATAACCACATGTGGGGTGTTTCCCTTGAACAATAATGATTCATGGTTAGGCCATCCATGTGAACAAATGATGCACCCAATAAAAAATGTTAAAACTTAACTTTTTAAAAAATTTAACCATAAATCCATTTTTTGGTCTCCCCACCACATTTGTGCATAACTGCTACATTATAGCCACTGCCCTCTCTTCTCCTCCATGTTGGTGAAACTCCACCATCTAAATTTCTCTTCTGCTTCCGTATATCATGTTGGAAAGATATTTTTAAGGATATCACTATATTAACTTCATTTATTATTGTTTCATTCATTAAAAATCACTTTAATCATATCTAATTTAAATTCCAAATTTCCAGTGGCTTTTTTAGTTCTTTATTTTCTCTTGTTCCATCTCAAATCTCTGGATGATGATAGATAATGAGTCTTTCATGAGCCCTATGTAGGTGGTCTAAATGATTTTCATTAAAATTATCACCATTTATAAAATGTTCCATTTTTCTTTGAATAAAAAATTCCAGGAGTTGAGCCTAGAATTTATATTCCTTTAATTTTTCACCTAAAAACCAACCGATACTTAATACAGGCCTCCCAAATACAATTGATGGATGAAAACCTCAACCTAAACCATATATTAGGGTGTGTTTATACTAAAACCATGGAAAATTATACTTTAAATATAACCAAAATACACCTTAGGGTGTTTTGGGATGGAATTTAGGGGACACCAAATACATCTCTTATGAAATCAAACCACCCACCTTCAGTTTGTTGGGAAATATTACTAAAATAAGTAATTTTTAAAGATGGGATTCTGGGTATGTATTCAGTAGTTTAAAAAAATATATGAAATTAGGTATTCTTGGATAATTTATAGAACATGAACACCATAATCGTTATGTAGTTCTAAGAGGAATAGTCTAAAATAAATTGTGTGATGAAGTGAGATCCTATAATTTTCTGATATAATTTGAGAAAATCCATGATATGAGTAAATTACATGAAACTTATGATCGAAATTATATATACGAGGATTAATTATTATATAATATTATCACGCCATCAAAGGTGTGGTATGCCATGAGAAATATTTGGATTCCCCTTTTGGAATTCCTTGATAACACTCATATGATACCACTTAATTCATTGATGTGAATTCAAAGTTGTAATCTCACCAGGGATTTGATTAGTGTCTTAATCTCTTGAATACTATGAATATTCATCATGGATTCATTTGGAAACTAAGGAATTATTAGAATGAATGGGATAATTTCCAACGTTATGATTGATTTCCTCATACAAAGAATGCATTGGTTCATCCCCTTAGATTCAAATAGAGAGTTATCCCTTAATGAAAGGATAGATTTCCTTCGTTTAATAAGTGAATTTTAAGAGTATACCAAAAAGGTTATGTCCCTAGGATTCCACTCAAGACCCAATATATATAAATCAGGTTTTTATCACCATAATTTGGCTTCAAAACCAGGACAAAATAATTCCATGGGTTCCCATAGATTACACTCAAGTGCTTTATGTGGGGATTCATAGACTAGTTCCAAGGATACATTAGCATTTTTACTATTGGATTATTGAATATCTGCCCCATATCCCATTACCATTTAAAATTTATCATGATTTGAGACATCCATATTGGGAAGTAGTAGGTATGGTCGGTCGGGTATCCCAAAATATAGCACCCTGAAAGTCTAAAGTAAGAACATTGTATTTAATAATGTGTTTGACCGGAAACTCCAAGTGCAGAAATGAATATTTCATCTTGAGAAATTAAAAGATATTTAATATTTTAAATAAATCTATGATATATCTTGTAATACATTCAGCACTGTGTTAGTTTTCATTTCATGTAATAACTACTTTATTCGGTAGTTTTTATTAAACACAAGACTAGGTTTTACGGAAAAAAATTATATTATTAAGATATTTTTTTATAATATATTAAAATGAAACCTATACATTAAATTTCTGGTTATTAATAGAAGTTTTAATTCCTTTTAATGGGGATCTTATTTATAAAAAGATATTTTTATTTAATGTAATAAGATGAAACTTAGCCATTAAATTAATGGTTATTTATAATAGTAGTTTTATGGCCTTTTAATGGTGATCCTATTTTAAAAATTATGTTTGAATTTTTTTATTTAATATGAGAAAATAAACTTCATTTTTTTAAAGTGAAACATAGAAATTATCTTATGGTGAATTCTTTATATTTTTATGAAATATTAATTTTTTGATGAATAATGAAAAATAAAAACAAAAATTCAAAAATATTTTTTCATAAAATTTATTTATAGGGATAAAGTATATTATAAATTGGTTTTAAACATTAATTAGATTAGTTTTATATATATAATAATGTAGACTTTTTTATTTATGGATATTACCAGGATTATTTTTGAGATGAGGTGCTGAGACGATGAGTGATTATAAGGCCCAATATGCCCAGAATAAATATTTGAAATATATTAAATACCATGGAAGGATAGATTACATAAAAAAGGGTATTAAATTCTAAAATTAAGCTTAAATTAAAAATATTAGGGTACCTTTGAGTACGGAATGTGGGTTTTACCATTGGCATGACTGAACATTGGTCGGAGTGGGTTGTTTGTAGAAAAATCATCACAGGTGCAGAAATGAATAAAATAATTAAATAAATTATTTTATATTTTAATTATTGATGAAGATATTGAGATTTCATTAAACATACTATTGTTTTATAATTACAGGTCTTTCTGCATAACCATGGAACTATAAGAGAGATACTGCAGTGAACGTTGGAGGATTTATCTCAAGCGAATGATGACCGTAATGTTGATCGATGATTGATACACAACAGAATCAAAGGATCAAACCGATGAATATGATTCTACATAGTTACTATTCAGAAATTGATCTATATTGAGTTAGGGTGGTTGTTTATTTGGATTTCATCCTCGTTCATGATTTCTTTAATGAACTCAAATCAATCGACTAACAGATTGATTTTCAAATTTTTCATTTTGTAGGGTGTGTTAATTTAATCAAAATTTGGGATAATTTATTCATAATTTTAAATTTTAAATTTTGGTTTTTTTTCTAAAGGAAATTAACAAATATCGACATGAACATCAATTGATGTCCATTCCTCTTTTTTGTTCTTGGGCTTTTCTCCTCTGATTCTGCATTCATCATGGGCGTTCTTCATTCAGGCCTTGGTTCTAAATTACCCTATAAATAGATCACTACACACCCATTTCTTAGTGCCATGATCATATATCATATATCTGGAATCTGCAAAATATGATAGAGGTGTGGTGGTAGGAGCAGCAGCGGATCAGATGATATTGATACCTAATTTTTCATTCTTCAGTATACAATGAAGAATGACCAGTATTTATGATTTCTGAGAAAATCAAATGTCCGAAAGTTATTAATCGTCTATGGAGAGATAATTTGGAACCCAATTCATTATTTCCAAGAAAGTCAATGGTCAGATCAAATATTGGATGAAGGAAAATATGTGCAGATTCCAAATTTTGGATTCTTGAAAATCTCACATTACACTACGTGTAAATCAAATATACATGTCTTGTGGGCCCCCCTGTGAATCATCTAGGTTTTTGGGATAAAATTAAGTATCACCCATGGTGTGAACAATCCCTAGAGACTCATCATGCACTGCATAGGTTACAAAAACATAGGTTTTTAGTATGCAAGTTGGGGCACGTTATGCACTCCCCTCACACAAACACGTCTTGGGCCAAAGTACACAGGAAAATCCATGTACATTTACATGGGGTAAATATCTGTATGAGAGTATGGGTTGAGTAAACAAGATTTCTATACACCATGTACTTCTACATGGACATTAGAAAGAGACATGGTTCATTTACACAGGCAGGACCTGTTGTGAAGGGACATGGCCTGTAACCCTTCTACACACCATATTGTTTATTATACATGGCTTGGATACCTTTTCCTCTGTATCTTGGAAATTTGTTTTAGGGTGCATTCCCCATATCCATTCCCTGAGGTTTAGTATGGAAAAATATCCTACTACAAGTATAATGATACCTTTAATAGAACATCTTGGATAGAGTCTTGGGAATCAGTCTATGAGGCCTGGAGTGAGATACTGTATTCATATTCATGCCCTAAGTTTACTTTTTGGAATCATCATGAAAAAAAATATGTGAGAAAATCCTCTACATAGCAGGAAAAGTTATATTGAGTTGTTTGAATCACTCCATGTCCTTGGGAGTTATCCTTATTTGTGGATCATATTCTATTCGGACTATTACTGGGTACTAATAATGGTGAAACCCAAAAAACATTACCTCTCAGCTAGAAATCATCAGTGTTATCATACTCAATAGTGTGTTCTCCCAGATGAGTTCTTTGTGGATCCATTGAGGTGATATCATAGGATTGAATATTATGGTTGTGAATTACCCTTTTTAAGTGTGTGTCTTTGTTTATTATATCTAGATATTTATTTTAAATATGATATAGAAATATAACTATGTAGAGCAGATTGTATTACATTTTTTGTATGCCTTTTGGTTTTAGGTTTTCCTACTATGTATTATTGTAATCACCCCTACACAAGATTTTCCCACAAACATCATGTCTTGTGAAGAAGATTGAAAATTCCAAAGTGTCCTGGATGGACTAGTACGAGACAGTTCTTAGTGTGATAGGAAAGACCGAGGTGTGTTCCTAAAGAATTATGATAGTATTCCTAGTTTTCCTTTTAGTTTCAACTTCGGTTTTAGACTCTTTTTTGTAATATTTTATATGGATGTATTTAATTTACTTTACTTGATGTCATACTCTAGTTGTGTAATTTAGATGTAGGCATGCATTAATGTTTAGTTTTTTTATATTTATGAATTTTATATGCATGGAGATGTGTGTTGGTTTAAAGATAATTTTGCTAAATCCTCCCATGTAAGTTATATGACTTCTTAGTTATAACCTCCAGCCCTTCGCCTATAGAAATCAGATAAGTGGAGTTGTATAATAGGACCTACTTGGATGGTTTGTGATACATTGGTATCAAAGTAGTAGGTTCTACCTTAGGATCAGAGCCTGTTATATTTTTTGGGGAAATGGTGTTAAGTGTTTTGAGTTTGAATTGTAGGCTAGGGAATCCAATGATGGTGTGGTGGCTTCCATATCTATACAGTATGACTCTAATCACCTAAATTTTGACTTAGTACATGAGAACATTAGTTACAAATAAAACAATGGTACCTTTTTCATATATGAATGGGCTGTTTTTTCCATGTCATTCATGAGTCATCTCTTAAAATATACTCATTAACCATGCTATATCTTGTTTAAATTCAGGATGCCTCTAAAATATATGTCAGTGATGATTCAACAACATGATCATGAAGAAGATACCCTAAGTGATGAGGCATCAGTGCAGCAACCCATTCCAATGATGTTACCTCTAGGTGGTGCATCAGTTGTACCACTACATGAAGTGAAGCACATGGTACCCATAGTACCGATAGATGAGGTTCATTGGCTGAGTCCACATCACAAGTTTTAGTGATAGATACCCCTCAGGTTTTGAGGTGATCCCAACCCACAGGTGCTTGAGGACAGGGTTATGGTAGTGCCCCATGTTTTCCATCTAGTCAACACACCTGTAAATGAAATGCTGGATTTGGCATTGTGCCTTATCCGCAACACAGTAGGGTGATTGTGGGGTTAATGACCTAGTCTTATGACAAGTAGACTCTACCATGGTTATAGTTTGAATATCATTTTAGAGATTATTTATTCCCATTATTAATAAGATCTACACATATCGAGGAGATTTTTTATATCCAATAGGTTGGTGACACAGTATCTGGGTATTCATTGAGGTTTACGAATTATATCAGGTACTCGATGGATATGGTTTACGGTTAGTTCTTCCAGGCTCAGACCTTTGAGAATGGTCTGAATAGAGAAATCTAATATTGTTTTATCACTCTTATAATTCCGACTTCTGTTGGGGTTGTTGAGTGAGATTTGGTGGTAGAATGTTTCTTGGCTAAGAAGATACATCCATTGGTTGCATGTGGCAGTAACACATGAGAAAAGACCTTGGAATAATGGAGCCGACGTCAGTCTAAGTGACGTTGTTGTGTGAGTTGTTTTAGTAAGAGGTCCCCAGGAAAGAAGATTTATGTTCTAGTGCTCGCTGGATGGGTTCAATTATCCTAGGGATAGGTGGTGACACACATGTGATTTTAGGGAATATCTTTCACAAGACAACCTGACCTAGCATACAGCTGATAGAGAGACCATACATGGTCATTGAGGTAGAGATGGAAAAAAGATTGGGTAGGTTCGTTGGGTGGAGGACGTGGAAGAAGAGCTGGGAGAGTAGAAGGAGGTGGTAGAATCTTTAACTTATTACCACCCCCAACCCCAGGTGGTCCACACCTAGGTTAGGGAGTAAGAGGATAGGGGTGGGGACAGATGCGGGCGGTCGATGCTTATGATCGAGGGTCTCTAGAAATGTTTCAGGGTATGATATGTTTCTTTTCTACATTATATGAATTACTAATATACATAGGTGATACTCATTCCTTTAATACCACATATCTTTCTTGAGACATAGAGTTTCTGGTTGAGCCATTATCTCGACCCTTATACTTGGAGACTCTTACTTGATAAGACTCATCTATCAAAAATAATCTAAAAATATGACCTAACTATTAGAGGTAATAGATCATGTTGGTATCTCTTTATTTCAATGATGAGGCATTACAATGTCATCTTATGTATGGATTTGTGATCCATAGTTCAAGCCTAGATTTATTATTTTGGTAGAGGATGTGGTTTTTCCACATTGATGGAATAATGTTCTCATTTATCGGTGAAAAGGAAACCTAGGAATCACATGATGGACTTATGCATAAGATGGTAAAACTAATTATTCATTAATTGGCTATCCTAACCCTTTATGTAGTTTATTTTATGAGTTACTAGTTTCTGGTTGTGGTGGTGGAGTATGAAGATTTATTCCCTAAAGATGTTCCAAGATTACCTCCTTGTTGATAGATAGACTTCTAAATTTATCTACACAATGGGATTACACTGATATCAACACCAAAATAACAGATGGATCCCATAGATCATAGTGATCTTAGGGTAAAATTAGAGGAATTATAGATTAAGTGCTTTCTTAGACACAGAATTTCACCATGGGAATCCCCAGTTTAATTTCTCCAAGAAAGAATAGGGGTACTGGAGGTTATTTTTTGACTACTGACACTTGAACTATGTGATTGGGAAGAACAATTATCCACTACCGAGTATTGATGACCTATTCGGTCAGAAGATAGTGGCATGATGGTTCTAGAAGCATTTTATTGGGTCAGGTTATCACGAGCTATGAGTATCAGACAAGGATATACTATAGACGGCATTCAGATATCGTTATTGTCACTATGAGTACTTAGTGATTTCTTTTCTCTTGAAGAGCACCCCAGCAATGTTCATGGTATTCATTAAATGAATCTTTCAGCCTCTCTTATATCATCTCATGGTATTCTTCATTGATGATATTATTATGTACTCAGTGTTTAAGGAGGATCATGTGAGACACTTAAAGATGGTTTTTGATATAATCTGGGAGAACCGACATTACGGGATTCTCTAGTAGAGGCATTTCGGGATGTTGGAGGACCACTTGATGGGAAATGTTATATAATTAGATGGAGTGGTAGTGGACCCATCCAGGGTTGAGGCAATGATAGCATGGGAGACACCAAAGAGCATGATGGAAGTGTGATGCTTCCTCGACTTTGGGGTCCATTATGGGAGAATTATACTTGATTTCTCTATGATATCACCACCCATGACAACATTGAATCGAAAGGGGCAGAATTTTGTGTGGATGAAGAGGTTCCAATTGTATTTTTATAATTTGAGGTAGTGTTTGATGAGTGATCCCAACATTTTATTTCTCCAGGTGTGTGTAGAGTTTGTAGTGTTCTACGATACATCAAGAATTGGAATTGGTTGTGTTCTAATGAAAAGTTAAGTGGTGGTAGCCTATAGTCCATGTCAATTGAGACCACATTATAAGAACTACATGAAACACATTATTAAGTTATAATTAATAGTCTTCTCACTAAGTATGTTACAACACTACTTGATGGGTGGGAGATTTATCGTCTATTCTGAACACAATTGTCTCAATTATATCTTATCACTAAATGATTTTAACTTGATATATAGATGGTGTCTAGAGTTTCTCATGGATTATGAAATTGAAAATGTGTAATGTTATGGGAAGGAGAACTTATTAGAAGATGCTCTTAGAAGGAGATCTTATATATAGTTGTTGAATGAGGCATCGAAATAATTGGAATCATTTCAGTTATCCTTTATGGATCGAGATGGAGTATCTTACCTCCAGTCGATGGTTGCCACTCTTCTTCTCATTCTACGATTCAAGGTCACATTGTTTAGGGATGCTGACTACGAGACCCTATATAATCAGTTATCCAATGAACATGCTCCTGATGGATTTTCTATAGGTTGGGATCATGTCATTATTTTCAGAAGATGAATGATAGTACCAGTTATGTTTCAAGTGGAGGTTCTAAGAGAGTTTTAGAAATTTCATTTGTTAGTACATCTGTGTGTGGAAAATATGCACCAAAACCTCTGATATCGTTTTTTGCAGACATGGTTAGAGAAAGGAGTTGCATATTTTGTCTCTCGATGCTATAAATTTGAGTAAGTAAAGTTTTAGAACCAAGTTCTTATGGGGTTAGATAAACCCCTTGAGTTTCCAAAGTGTAATTGGAATTGGATATCCATTATCCTTTTGGATAGATTCCAATATACATCCATGGTACATAATTCTATCTGGTTGATCATATACTGACTCACCATGTTGGACCACTTCTTAGCTATTCAGGTGCAGAGTTCAGTAGAGATTCTGGGAAACCTCTTCATTCATGATATATTCCAACTCCATGGAGTTCCATTGGTTACCATTTATGGTTGTGATGATCACTTCACATCGTGGTTGTGGATGGGATTATAGGAGGATTTGGGGACTTAGTTACACTTGAGAAAAACATTTCACCACCAAAAAGGTTGCTAGACTAAGCGAACCATTCGTGTTCTGTAGAACATTCTGTGAGCCTTCATGATAGAATTTGGTCGAATTTTGGTGTATCACCTACCACTGATGAAGTTTGGATGCAAGAAAAACTACCATTAATCCATCAGTATGGTATCAGTTAAGGATTTCTATGGATAACCCTACAAGTCACCACATTACAGGACTAATTAAGGAGATTCAGAACTCATCGGCCCATAATTGTTGTAAGAAACTACCAAAAAATTTCATATCCTCCAAGAGTGGATAAATACTACACAAATCCATCAAAAGTCTAATGAGGGTAGATGATGGTGGATTTTTGAGTTCGAGGAAGGAGACCATGTATTCCTAGGTGTTTCACCTCAATGTGAATTATGTAGATTTGGCAAGGTTGGAAAGCAATCTATGAGTTTCATTGGACCTTTATAGATACTACATAGTGATGGTGAGGTGTCATACCACATAGATCTACCTCCGTAGTTAGACCAGGTACAAAACATATTCTACATGTCGCAATTGATCATGTATATGCAAGACTCATCACACATTATCCACTGGGTCGAGATGGACATCAAGGATGGAGAAAACTTTTCTAAGTACACTATAGAGATTATGGATAATTAGATTAGGATCCTTTTTTGTTGATAAATTCATTTACTATGTTTTTTGTGGTAGCAGAGAAATCTATAGGAGAGAACATGGGAGAGGGAGGCTCGAAATTATGCTCAATACCCACATATCCTTCTATGTCCACTTGTTTATCCTTTTCAAGGACATAAATTTCCAAGGTGCTAGGAATATAATGACTTGGATTTTTCTAGGTACTGTTAATGGATTTTTCTAGGATTAATTTTTATACTAACTATTGAGATGATATGAAATTCAAAGGCCTAATGTTCCTAGAATAAATGATTTAAATATTTCAAATAGTTTCCAGAATCTATTTTCTTGAAAATGTGGAATAATTTCTAAAAAAAATCTCATACTAGAAATATGAGGGTATTGTTGAGTTTAGAATTCAATTTTTACCCTAGGTGCAACATAACTATGGCTAGTGTGAGTCATTTGTAGAAAATTCATCATGGGAGTGGAAATGATTAAAATAATTAAATAAATTATTTTATTTATAAATATTTGGCTAAGCATTTGATGTGTCATTAAATAGACTTTTATGTTATAATTCTAGAGTTATGCGCATAACCCTATAACCATTGGAGTGTCACTGGAGATAATATTATATGTTTCTCTCTTGTGAATGAGGATTGGATCATGGCTCGATGTTCGACACACAATGGAATCAAAGGACCTCACAAACGACTATGATGTTGCATATTTCTTCATCAACAATTTATCCATATTGAGGTAGGGTGGTTTTTTAATTGGATTTATTCCTCGTTCTTGATTTCTAAGAAAAATTAAAATCAATCGACTAATGGATTGATTTGAATATTGTGTGTTTTGTAGGATTTCCTAGTTTAATCAAGATTTGAGGGAATTTATTTGTGACTTAAATTGTGGAATTTAAAAAAAATTATAATGAAAATGAATTGATATATATACAAACATAAATCTAGGTTTGTTCCTCCTTATTGTTCTTGTGTTTTTCTCCCTTGATCATGCCTTCATCATGGGTTTTCTCAATTCGGCCCCCGGTTGAAAAATCATAATCAATTGATTGTTCTAACACCCATTTCTTTGTGCAATGATCTGATATCATAGAATTGTGATTGGAAAGACATGATGGAGGTATGATAATAGTTGTGGTAGCTGATCTAAAGATCTTGATACTCAACTTCACATTCTTAGGTGAAAAATAATGAATGATTTGTATTTCCAATTTCTGAATGAATCATAAGGGATTGAAGTTGTTCATCATTTATAGAGAGGTTCTTAAAGACTTGATTCATGATTTTCTGGTAAGGTTGTCTCTGTATTGAAGATTGGTTGAAGTAGAAGATATGTGGACAATATATATGGATTTCTACAAAATCTCATGTCAAAGAGTGTGTAATTCAAATCAATATGCCATGTGGGTCCCCCTATGCAGCAGATAGGGTTTTAGGAGTAACATCATTCCATGTGACTAGGTCACAAAACATGTGACCTCTCGCCAATGACTCGGCATGTACCATAGATGGTACATAGACATAGGTTGGGAGGGCATGGGTTGGATTATACCATGTAATACCCTCATATAGACACATCCTAGACTCAAGTACATAGGCTAATCCGTGTACTAGTATAGGGGCATGGTACCCTGGCTAAATCTATGTATGGGAACACAGGTATAGTACATGTGAATTCAACACTATGTGTACTTATACACAGACAAAGGAAGGATAAACAGGTCATTTGCATGGTTATGACCTATGATTAGTGGGACCTAACATGTAACCCTTATACATGTCATTTATTTCATTATACATATCATGAAACCCATTTCCACTATATCTTGGAAATTTTTCATTAGGGTGTGTTCCTCATATACATTAACTAAGGGTTAGTTTGAAATCATCTTCTACTCCTAGTACAATGATCCCTTTAGCAGTAATTCTTGGTTATAGTAATTGGAATCCCTCCATGTGGTCCGGTGTGAGATCATATATTCATCTGTATTCTCCAAGTGGTGTTCATGGTGTTTTTTTTGACCAAAATTATGTGGGTGACAATACTATACAGAGAAGGTTAATCCAGATTGAAATGTTGGTATCACCCCATGGAATTGGGAGTGATCCTCATTTGTGTATCGTATTTGCGTCAGACTATAATTATGTAAATCTAATGTCTATAATTGATGAATTTTACCTATCATCTAAATTTCATCAGTTATATCAAACTCAAGAGTTTTTTCTCCTAGATGAGTGCTTTGTGGATCATTTAATATAATCTCTTAGGCTGGATTACTATAGTTATGACTTACCATTTTTAGACTGTGTCTGTTTTTTGAGTATAACTTGATATTCTTGTTAAATGTTTTTTAGAAATATACCGATATAGATCTTACTATTTTCCCTTTTTTGTGTAATTTTTTTGTTTCAGGGTGTCCAACTGAGAATTTTTATACTCACACATGCACAGGATTTTCCCAAACATGGAATGTATTGTGCAGACAATCGATCATTTGATATATTTCATGATGGACCAGGAACACATAGTTCTTAGTAATACTGGATAGACTAAGGTGCATTTGAGTGGTATTCTGATAGCTATCCCAGTTCTATATTCAGGTTGGACTTGTGTTTCAGACTCTTTGTGGTGGGATGGTATTGGTCTTATTTACCTTCCTTTACTTCCTATCATACTCTTGTTTTTGCCTTTACATATATGAATTCATTTTTTTCTTACATTTCATTATTGTATAGTATTTGATATGTGTGTGTCTGTGTAGGTACATAGGATAATGCCTCCCATATTGGTGATATTTTTTTCGGGCGCTAGTCTCCAACCCATGGACTATTGAATGTAGGCTTGGGAATTCACATAATGGGACACACTAGGATGTGTTATGAAATATAAATTAATCCAATGTAGGTAATTGGAATCAATTTCACAATTAAATTTGCTGTAAAAATTTAGAAAACATTTCATTCTTTTTACTTCAAAAACCCGAATTTCCGTCTCATCTACAGGATTAATATAAAATTAATTTCATCCAAATCTATAAATTGAATATGTAGAAATAGATTCCATATTTTGGATTGGAATAATATATAATAATTACTAAGGTAAACTTATTTTGTTATCAATAAATTATCGAACATGATTAAAATTATTTACAACGGTTAAAAGAAAAAATTTCTTATCAAATGAATTAACATTAATCATAAAGCCCAAAATGACCTAGATACATTTAAAAAAGACATTGGAAGTCCATGTTATGATTCTATCCTCCCCTAGATATAATTTTTACCATTATTGGATCCACTTGAAATTCAAAAAATGTGGGTGGACTTCCCTTTTCAACAATTTACAGGAATACCACTCCTCCTCCACTATAAAAAGGCACTCACCCCTCCCACTTATTCACACACATCAAGTCATTAGGATCACCCAAACACTACTTAAATAATATCCCTACATCCCTCCCCAAATCCAAATAGCCTCACCTTTGGATTAAATCCATCCAATTAATCCCTTCGATCCGTCCAAAAGGATTTTCCCAAAAAATAGGTAACATTATTCCTCAAGAACATTAATTTTATTTACATTATACACACCATAAAATACACTTATTACATCATTATATAATGAAATTTGTATCCTTAATATATTGAGATGTTGTTATATTAATATTTAGTCATATTATTACACAAACATCCCTAAAAATGGTAACAAACTTACCATTCTTGGGTCTGGTGAACTACTGCCTAACGAAACGATGTCATTCATTTTTCCTTTACCACTTTTCATGGATGGAAATTATGATAGAAACACTGTATATATATAATATATATGATATTTATAATGTATTTATTCTTTTGTAATTTTTATATATCACATTCATTTATTCATTCCAATTATTGGAATATGATAACATCATTTGAGGAAGTGTGGACTACCGCCTCCTCAAAATGATGTGATTTGTTTACTCTATAAATAGAATGTATAAAGGATTATTTTAATTAAATAGATGTGACCAAAATTAAATCTATATGATATTAAGGATATAATTACCTTTATATAAATTTAATTTATTATTTTTTTATTACCTTTTTCATACACTAAAAAGCTATATCGTCGGTCGTGAATGTGTGGACTACTGCCTCCTCGACATGATATGATTCATTTTACATCACAATAATTATATATATAATTATATAAGATTCAATAACAATATATTTATGATATAATGATCATTATTAAAATATATAATCTCACTTACCTTCTTTCCATAACGATCACTAAAAAATGGGAATGTTACTCTTGCATACATACGACCTACTTTCTCCTTGATTATAACATTGTTTCATTTTTCACAAACATATTTCATAATTGGTTATAAAAGTATAATTGATTGATATATATGATAAATATTTCTTTATTATTATTCTGTATATATTTATATAATGTCCACGTTGACCATAGTTGCCCTACCAAAGCCATTTTTGACACTTAAATTGAATATGGTCAAAACACCCAATGTAAACATAATTGTTCAAGAAGTTTTTTAAAACATTATAATAAGTGAAATAAAATTAATTCTAAAATTGAAAAGTGTTATGAAGAAATTTATTAGTTAACATAAGTTTATTATTTACAAATATAAAGGCACGAGTGACAAATCAGACTCAAGTTAAGGGATTTTTGTCTCACTTTTCTTTTTGTGAGGCATACACCATTTTCACCACTTAATTATTTGGTTTGGAATCTGTACTTACTTATTATATTTTATATCAGGAATAAAATGTTCTTCATGGTATTTAGAGTTTCATTTTAAATTATTTCTTTCATGGGGATTATGATATGAATTCTTCACACTAGTATGGAACACATTGGAATGTTTAAATATTATTTTCCATAAGCATGTTTTTAATGTTATTTCAGTGGTATTATATTTAATCGACGTCAACAAACAATATTTTTAGGTTTCCTATACCTAGTAATTACTAATAGAGATGTATCTTTATTAAATATGGATATTTAATGATAATTCACATTGTTTAATTATTTAAATCAATTATTCAATATATAAGGAATCTTTTGGAGAATAAGTGATAGATTGGGACCATACATTAGATATCCTCTTGATGATAGATAGGTTCTCATTAGACAAATAATTTGGCCATATTCAATCATTTTCTACCCATATTTTTAAACCATCTTGTTAAAGGTCTTGATACTATACATTTTCATGTGCCTCAGACATGACATCTAATAATTATGTATTTCCTTTACAGATCATTTAGTTATTATTGTTAGTATCCCCGATATTTTCTTCTGATAAAAATATATGGATGCATTAAATTCTCAGTTTATTGATTAAATGGAATGTGTTTTAGTTTCTTTCCTTCCCATATTGATTACACATTATCTAGTTATTTTAATGGAATGTATTTACATTTCCATATTGATTTATTCTCATCAATTAACAATTTTTTCAAATTTCCATGCCCTTACTAAGCATTTTAGCTCACCCTTATTATTTTCCCTTTCCCTAGGTTATGAATAGGAATCCATTTAATGAGTTTTAGTGATGCTGATATTTTACTTGTGTTATGATTTATTCTCTTTTCCCAATGTATTATGGGAATCATGTATGTAATATAGTTTTCCAAAACTTCCAAATTGTTTGGTTCATTTGGATTTAAAGCTTTTAACTAGGTCAATATAATAAATTAATTCACCAAATATAGGATTCGGTGGTCGGGGAATTATATTTGGTATTATAGAAATTTATTTACGAACCTTGGAAACATTATTTAGAAAACATAGATTATGGAACTTGGCCCTAAGTTATAATTTGAGTATAAGTATATAATAACATCCTTGAATTTTTGTAAGGTATATATTATGTTGGTAATCATATAAATACATCCTTGTATGGATACTACAATTAGATGTTTTTCTCTTCTAGATGTACCTAGGGGTAAAAACTCTGAAAAGGGGTGTAAGGACTGACTCGATGTAAACTGTTACACAATAATGGGCCTTACTACTAACCTAGTTTGACACTCCTAGAGGATATTATTAACATAATTTAATTTTTTTACAAACCATTATGAAGGATTTGAAATTAATGATATCCCCAAATAAAATCATTTTTATAATTAAGAGATTAGTTGTGCATAAAATTTTGAATTTATGTTATCTGTTAATAAATAATTATAATTATAAATATTTCATAGTTATATGAGCTAATACAGTATATTAAATTTTTTATGGTTACAATTTTAGTATATTTTCTCAATAGAGATGAATATCAGTGGAGGACGTTGATCCAGAATACATGGGAGAAGAAGAAATATAACTCATGGAATGGGTAAATTTTAAAGACAAATTATTAGATAAATACTCCCTTGTGAGAAAAACAAATAAGAGGTATAAAAAGTACTTAGTTAAAATAAAAACGAGAAAGAAATTTTTTTGTAAAATTAATATACCTTTACTAGGTTAGCAGGGTATGCTATGGATTACATACACATCATGGAGTGCATGATTACTCATGTTTTTGAAGGGATAAATCCAATTCTATGAAGGGAACTTTTATCCAAAAAAAAATCATCATTCGATGAAATGTTTTTTTATTCTAAAAAGATAGAGAAATAATTCATCATGTGTTATATATTAAAATGGTTTTAATATAATAAGATAAAGTAAGTGAGAAAAATAAATAATGGGAATAAGGAAAAGAAATATTTTCCCCCTTTTGATAATAGTGGAAAGAATCACCCTAGTAAATTCTACAATGATTTTTGGTTTGTTATAAGTGCAAAGAGAAGGGTAAAAAGGAAAAATATTACAAAGGGAAGAATGAATTTTTTTTATTATATGTTAAAAATGCAAAGATATGGATAACTATGAAAACTAATTCCATGGACATCAAGGAAATGTACTTAAAATAGAAGCTAAGGGGTCAAGGAGAATAATATGTTATTGATATAACTGAAGTGTAAAGATTATTGTACTTATGAATTTGGATCTAATGAATATCTTATAAATGTTTTTTAATTATGTTCTCATCATATGGATTTTTAAATTTATAAGTATTGTGTTGTAGTATATTTTCATTAAATAATTGAGATCATTTGTTGAGTGGTACAAAGAAAATTTGTTCAATAAAAAGTTAAACGTTTTTAAAAATACATGGTTGAGGATAATATAAGCCTTTATATATTCTTAATATTGATTAAATTTTTTCTGGATAAAGAAATTATTTATTTTGATAAGTGTTGACTACCATAGAACTATTTAATAATTTTTAGACTAAGTGGTTTATGCTATCATTGACACAGTTTACAACACTTTTGGTTTTATTTAAAATAGAAAATAACATGTTTTTTTACTTAAATTATAAGTAATACTGCATGTTTCCAATAATTTTTTGTGGTAATTCTTTTTATTACTATGTTTTAAGAAAATAAACGATGAAGGTTTTTACATGTTTTGTATGTGATGATTAAAGAGATACATTATGTTTATTAAAGGCTAAAGATAAGTTCATTTTAGAAATTCTGTAACCTTTCTTCTAAAGTGTTGGATAAAAATTATTTGGAAAATATATACATCTATTAAATGGTTTATGTTTAACTTTGGACATGTTTTTAGAGGTTAATTCACTTCTTTACCATATGATGAAACCTTTTGTAATGACCTGAACTGTTATAAATAAAATTCTCTAATGATTTAAAGTTTTATTATGTAATATGGTTATAGAAAACACAAGTTCTTATTTAGTTTTATTATAACCAATTTGATTCAAAATAACATTAAAAATATTTATAGTTTTTTTAATTCTCATTAAACAGTGATAACAGTATTAGTATAAATATTGGGCTTTAATGAATCCAATTGACTAGGACAGAGGAAGTGATGGTCTCAACCTGTAGAATTGTGACCTATAAAGTCCATTTATCATAGATTACAAGGGTGATATAATCTCTAAGAATTCCCTTGACCAATCCCTACCTAATATCCCACAACTTAAGAATCAGTGAAACCATGTACAGAATATGTTCAAGATCATCAGGATCACAACCTAAACCATGTTTGTCGAACGACCCCATGAAAGTCTCACCGTCACCCAACTTACTCTTAGGGAGTATGCATGTGTAATAAATGGATATGTATCAAAAACATATTGATATAAATATATATTTTATATAGTAATTAATTTATTTTCATTTTTTTACGTTATAAATGATTTTTATTTTGATTCAATTAAGCACAAATTCTATTTTCAGCTAATATTCAAATTCAATTAAGGGATTTATTTTGATGAATTAATGGATTTATGAAATAAATATTATTTTAATGAAATTTTATTATTAAATAAGTTTTATTAATTATAAATGGTCATATAATTTTGATGAATTGAAATGTACTTTTTATAAGGGTTCAAAAACTGTTTTAATCAAAAAACCAAACATTTTTCAATAAATGTAAAATCTTATTTTAAAAGAGAAAATTCAAATATTTAGAAAATTATTTAAAAAATATATATATTATTTTTTGAATCATAAGGTTAAATTTATACAATGGTTAATTTTTCATAATTTTCTGAGATAGTCGAATTTTCAAGTAAAAAATAAATACTGTATAAATACACTGTGTGTTTTGGGACAACATAATGATCCAAAATTTATGTAATAAATACAATAATGTCTATACATGGACAATTATATGTTCTAAACTTAAAATAATTAGAATTTATGTTTATTTTTTTATTTTTATAATTCTTTTATTAATCCTCCAAAATGTATAATATATTTTATCATTTTATATTCATTTCCTCAAAAGTGTGACTCACCTCCATATAATAAAGGGTAATATTTAAATATTATCAGAACATTTCCAAATAAAATAATGAAAACCTCACAATTTTTCAAAACATTTAGGGAAAAACCATGGGATGGTTAGTGATTTTGAATATTTTATTTTGTAGAGTCCAAAACCTAAATATTAATGAAACCCATCTCTTATCCTATATATAGCCACCCAATATCCAACTTATCATCACTAAAAAAATTGCACATGTACTTAATATTCCCTATTTTGTATATTATCCTCATATGCCTTCTTAATCTCTCAAGAGTCCCCATATCATGATTTTTGGGTCATATACTCAAGTAAGGGTTCTTTCATTTCTTATCATTATCAAATATTCTTTATCTTGTTATGTCCTTTTATTTTAAATTAGTAATTATGGGTTATGACTTAGCACATCCACCATAATCCCATTATTATGTATAAATGTTGAGATATCAATTTCTCTCTCATTAATACCTCCCATGTACGCCCATTACCATGCTGAAATTTTGTAAGCATCCTTTCCTTTCTCTTTTGCCTTAAGCTTATTTATTATTGTATGCCTTATGATTCTAATTATAAATGTTTGGACATGTCCTGAAATTTCCCTATTACATTCCACTTCATTTCAAAATTATTAGAGACCCATTTTTCTCTCTTCAACAAATTTTATTAATTTTTATGTGATACTATTTTGCTGCCAAATTTTCACTATAATTTTTAATGTCAAACTAATTGTTTAATAAATACCATACCCATTTCCTCTCAGGGGTTTTCTATTTTATGAACATATACCTTTTTAATGGGAACTTAAAAGTATTTATTTCACACTCCTAGATTATTTAATGTATTGTAATGATGAGTGAATCCATGTTTTATGATTTATGTGGCCACTTAAGCATGTGAATAAATTGAAAATGGTGGGTGTGTCTGGAATTATATACCACTCTAATGCATTGATTAATGTTTAGTATCATGATACATCATTATGGGATAGGGAGTGAACATGATTCCTTTATGTTACCTTTTCCATTATTTTTTCTGGGTCGTTATCCTTGACCAATGATGTAGTGTTTTAAGTTGTTGCCACATTCCCATGTTGCCTTTATTTTAACATACAATATATTGTTATTTCATTCATGTTTATGATTCCTACTCTATTTATTCCCCTCTATATGTATATTTTATAACATGTTTTACCTTATTCAATTTTTATTCCCTTACTTGTATTTATATGTCACCCATTTCTTATGTATTTCTACAGGTTATCCCATGTGGTTTGGAGTGAGAGCATGTTAATGAAGTTTTCAATAAATATTGTCTAATTCATGTTTAATTTTTTAATGAAATGTTCATAATATTAAAATACACAAGACTTGTCAATATTTCAGGTTTTATTAAGTGAAATTTTATTTAATTAAATCATGTATTAATGTTTAATAAATATAAGGGTTGTTATAGTTAGTATTAGAGGAAACGTTTAGTTGTATTTGGGATTAGGATTAGAAAAATTTACTAACAGCCATTGGGATAAGACTATGTATAAGAAAACATTCATAAATTTTGGCTATAATAAAGTAAGTTTTTTATAATGGAATACATTCCTATCTGGATACTATGAGTGGAAAGGGTTCTAGAATAGATATATCTAGGACTAACAACTCTGATAATGTGTTCTGAGCGTAAATCTGTGTAACCTGTTACACAACAACAAGCCCTACTTTTCCTCGGGTTTGAAACTCCCATGGGATATTCATTGGTAATTCGTAATCTCATTATTAAACCTTATTTAGGGAGTAAAAAATTCCCATAAGAGTAAATGTTAGGAAATAGATCATGGATAACAAAGACTAAAACCTAGAAATCCATAAGTTAAGGAACTATATGTACGTTATAAGTTATCCATTTAATGTCATTAAAGTCTAATTTATTTGATTAAATGTTTTTTATAATCATACATATTTTTCTTTTTAATCTATCTAATGTCCAAAAATAGGAGGAATTAGGTAAATAATCATTATGAAGATAAATTTGATGACTTCACCAATGAGATTCCCAACCCGATGGGAGAGGTAATCACACACTTCATGATGATACTCTCTCCACTAACTCAGGTTCTAAATAGAAACCTAGATTAGGAGGAGCATCCAAACCACTCTAAGATAGAACATGCTACAATAGAGATCTTCGTGCATAGAAGGCCTCCAACATTCAATGGTTAATATGATCCCTTAATCGTGGAATAGTGGATCAACTCCATTTAAAAGAACATATCTATCACTCAATGTGATGAACAAGATAAGGTTATCATGGCTCTTAATCGTATGGAAATCGAAGCTGTTCAATGGTGGACATTGATAAAAAATATGAATCCTAAAGAATTGATATGAGAAATGGTGTGGATGGATTTCCATGAAATAAATAAATAAATATTTTCCTCACTCTATCCATATTAAAATTTAATGGGATTTCCATTCCCAAAAGAAAGAATAAAATGAATCCATCTGGGTGTAAGAGGATAACTTCACAATTATTGCATGATACACCTCAATATTTTTTGTTAAACCAAAATTCATTTATAACCATTTATTTGGGGGGATAAAACATAACCTATGGAAATCCCAGGTGATATGTGACTTTGATAGCTATGGCTAAATTGTCTGATGTTCCCTCAAAGTAAAAAATGGAGATTGGAGAATCTTAGGGGTATCATATGGATAAGATGTGGAATTTAGAGTTTAATTATGACCATATAATTTATAGATCTAACACTTCCATGAAATTTGAACATCCCAATTTCCAAAGTACGGAAAGAATCACCCTATAAATTTCTTGAAAGTGGTGAGGAAATTATTTAGGTGACAGAAGGAAGGGAAACTGGCCATTAATTACCAATAAGAGAAACCCTCTTCTGTGATAGAGGAATGGAATTATATGTTCAACCCTCATTTTTTTGTTCTTTTCTACAACTACAAGGAACCATGGCACTTTGAAAACCAATGCACTAAGTAAATGGTTTTCAGAGACAACCAACAACCGCTAAGGAAGCAAGGGAGATATTTTTCTATCACTTCCACTGAATTGAATCCTGAAAACAAAGTAGTGATAGGTATTCTAGTTATTTATTAAATAATAGAAAATGTATTTTTTTATTCTAGTTCTATGAATTACTTCATATCATGAATGTTTATTAAAACTATTAAAACACAACCACATATCATTGAAGGAAATATGTCTGTCAAAACAGAAAATGAGGAAATTATTCCATCCCAGTTATATAACTCTTCCCCTAAAAACTTTTGTAGGATTAATTTCCAATAAAATCTTATCATACTCCCCATGGTGGAATTTGATGCAATTTTAAGAATTATTTGGGTTTTCTAATATACATCCAACATAATTTTTTTGAGAAGGAAATCACTCTCCATCTTGAGAGTCGACCCTCGATTCTATACAAGGGTAAGGAGGAGGATACAGCCTCATTAACACCATAATCTCAGGCATGGATATTATTTCCTTATGAGAAATCATATCTAGATAAAATGATTTATTTTAAGGAAAGAATCATCCTTTAAGACATCCACATTTTGAGATAATATGTTGATGTGCTTCTTGAGGAATTTTTTGGTCTTCCTCCTAGCCGAGATGTTAAATTATTAATCGATCTTATACCTTGGGTGTTACCATTATCCAAAACTCGATATATAATATATATTGTGGAACTGGAAGAGCTAGGGAAAAAACTATAAGATAATATGGTTAAAGGTTTAATATTCCCAGGTGCTTCAGTATGAGGTGCATCATTCCTCTTAATCAAGAAGAAGGAGGGTTCAATGTTCCTTTGCATCAATTATCATAAGCTCAAAAAGATCTAGGTAATGAAAAAGTATGATCATCCTTGGATTATTGAATTGTACAATCATCTATATAGAGCACAATAATTCTAAATTGTGATTTTTTTTGTTGGGATATTATAAAGTTATGGTGTAGAAGGATGATATCCCCATGACTTATTTTTATATATATTATATGGGCACGATGTGTTCATAGTGATTCCTTTAGAACAAACTAATGCTTCTAAAATATTCCTGGACTTGATGAATAGAGTCTTTAGGGATTACCTCAACATTGTTTTGGTATTTGTTTTATATTATAACCTAATATACTAAAAAATAAAGGATAAGCATCTGTTAAATCTGGGAACTATGATAAAAACCTTGAGAAATAAGAAGAGTTATGAAAATTATAGAAAATGAGAGTTCTGGTTAAATAAAGTCTCATTATTGGGGAATTGCATCAAAATAAATGGGATATCTATGGACCATTAAATTTATAATCAATTGATGTATGGTTGAGGACAACAAATATGAAAAATATTCATTGTTTTCTTACGTTAGATGTGTATTATCTCTGATTTGTGAGAAATTTATCATGATTGTAAAACCATCTTACCAAGATAACTCGAACGAGTGTAATGTTTTCTAGGAATGATGATTGTGAAGAGAGCTTCAAAGAGTTGAAAAGGAGGCTTTTCATTACCCCTATTCTTACACTACCTTAAATTTGATAGATTTTCATGGTATTTGGTGATGCTTTGAAGAAGGTCATGGGTTATGTGTTGATGCCAAATGACAAATTTATTATCATTGATTCAATATAGTTGAAATTTCCAGATTAGAACTACCCAACACATTATATCATATTATATGTAGATATTTTTACTTTAAAATTGTAGAGGAATTATCCCTTTGGGGAAAAGTGTTAAATATATATAGATCACTAATGTCTCAAGTATATATTCACATAGAAAGATTTGATTATACGCTATTGAATATGGCAAGAGCTGACCAAATAATATGAATTCATAATCCACTACTATCCTCGAAAAGAAAATAAAGTGGAAGATGATCTATGTAAAAAGGATCTAGAAATTCTATCATGAATGATTATTTGGAGGGACATAATTTTCATAGATTTATAAAAGATAGACATTATAATCATAAAGGAAGGAACAACAACAATACTTTCACAGATGATTAATCAACGATCTCTTATGGGGAGGTTAAAGGATGATTAATGAGATTATATAGGAATTGAGAGGAAATAGGAAGCAATAAGGAATGGAAAATTCAAGGATTTCAATGTTAACAATGAAGGTGTTGTGATATTTAGATCAAGATAATGTGTACCATCAAATCCGAAGTTAATGAAGGAGTTATTGGATGATACACATTACTAAACCTATTCAGTCAACTCATTAAGCACAAAGATATACTGAGATATCCAAGAGAGCTATTGTTGGTAAAATATGAAGAAGGAGATAAAAAAATATACATCAAGATGTCTTGTATGTCAGCAAGTGAATATGGAAAGGAAAAAATATTAGGGGATGATGCAACCATTTTCCATACCTATATGGAACTCAGAAAACATCAACTAGAATTTGTCACTAATCTTATGAAAATATAAAGAAATAATAATGTTATATTAGTTGAGGTGGATCATCGTAAAAATATCACACACTTCATTATTTTGTGAGATGAATTCTCACTAGACTTACTAGTATGAATATCCATCAGGGAAATTTTCAGGCTGTATGGAGTACCACTATCGATAATATTTGATCAGGATCCAATATTAATATATATGTTCTGGAAGATCCTCCATCACACTATGAATACTGAGTGGAAATTTTGTATAGCCTATCACCATCAAAATGTTGGCTAATCAAAGATAAATATCTATACACATGAGGAAATGTGGAGAGAATTCTCAATATACTTCAAATGAGGTTGGGATTAGCATCATCCTTTAGTCTAGTTCTCATACAACAATTGTTTCCACTCGAGTATCCAAATGGATCCCTATGAATCCCTTTATGTGAAGAGGTAATGTAAACCTTAGTGCTAGGATGATGTTGAGGAACAAAAATTTCTATCCCTGAAATGGTCATTGGAAATGGGGGAAAATGTTAAGACCATTCAACATCACATTATGGTTTCTTATAGTCGACAAAATAAATATGCTGACAATCATTGATGAGGCATGGAGTTTGATGTTGGAGACATGGATACCTATTTATATATTATTGGAATAAATTGATTATATTTTGGAAGAAGGGTGAGCTTATCCCAAGACACATCAACCCCTTTTTAGATCCTTGATCACATTAGAGCAGTAGCCTATCGACTTTCACACTCACCAAACCTATCTCAAGTTCATAATGTATTCCATGTATCACTCTTGAGGAAATATATACCAGACCCCTCACATGTACTCAATCCAATGTCGGTACCATTTCAGAATTATATTTCATATGAGGATCAAAATGTGCAGATTTTAGATCATAGACAGAATGTACTATGTAATAAAAAAAATGCACATTTTCATTGTGTTATGGGGAAACCACAAGTTTGAAAAAGAAATGTGCGAACTGAAGGAAGTGATGAGAAAAAATTATCCCCATCTACTTTAGTGGGTGAAATGAAATTTATAAGGATAAATTCCTCAAACAGGGAAGATTGTAATGACCCAGACTATTATAAATAAAATTCCCTTTTGATTTAATATTTATTATGTAATATGATTATAGAAAACACATGTGTTTATTTGGGTTTATTATATCCAAATGGATTCAAAATAGAATTATGAATATTTATTGTTAATAATATAGTCATTAAATAATGATCACATTATTAGTATGAATATTGGTGTTTGATGAACCCAATTAACTCAGAAAAAGGAGGTGGTGGCCTCAACCAGAAGAATTGTGCCCTATTAAGCACATTTACTTGAGCATTTGAGGGAGATAGAATCTTTAGGATTTTCCCCTGAACAATCTCAATATGAGATCTAACAATATAAGCCCGAGAGAAACCATTTATTGGAGATATTGTAACTCATCGAGATCATGACCCAAACCATGTTTGTCGATTGTCCCCATGAAATTATCACTGTCACAGAACGTAATCTTAGGGAATATGAATTTGTAATAAGGTGATATTAATCAAGACATTAATAATATGAATATATATATTATATAGAATAATGAATTTACTGTCATTTTTTATTCTTAATTTATAATTGATTTTGATTTTTATTCAACTAAACACAAATTTTATTTTTCAGGTAATATTCAAATTCAATTAATTGATTTATATTTATTAATTAATACATTTTTTGAAATAAACAGTATTCTAACAAAATTTAATATTAAATATGGTTTAATAATTACAAATGTTGATATAATTTTTATGAATTGATATGTACTTTTTATATCAGTTCAAAACTGTTATTGTCAAAAAAACCAATCATTTTTCCAATAAATGTAAGATCTTAATTTAAAATTTAAAATGAAAATATTTATTAAATTATTTAGAAAAAATTAATATTTTTTTGGAGTCATAATTCCAACATTATAAAATAGTTAATTTTTCATAATCTTATGAGATAGTATAATTTTCGATTAAAAATAAAATACTGTAAAAATATTGTGTTTTTATGACACCACAATGTCCCAAAAAATGATGTAATAAATACTATAATGGGTATCATTAGAAGAAAATATTTTTTCCCGTTAAAATAATTTTTTTTTTTTGATTTTATTTATAATTCCTTTATGAATCATCCAAAATATATAATATATTTTATGATATTAAATTCATTTCATTAAAAGAGTGACTCACCTACACATAAGTTAGGGTAATATTTTAATATGATATTAAATTTGACTAAAAAATAATGAAAATCCCTAAATTTGTAAAAAACAATTTTCAAAAACCATAGTAAGGATTGTGGTTTTAAATATTTTATTTTGTAGATTCCAAAACCTAAATATTTATAAAATAACTCTCATTTCATATAAAAACCCACCCAATATACCACTTCTATTTACTCAAAATCCATGGAGCATGTATTTACTCTTCCATCCTCTCTTTATAATCTTAGCAAGGCACCCAAATCTCTTAACAAGCTCCTTCTCAAGCTTTTGGTTTCACACACTCAATTAAGGGTTCTTTCCATTCTTATCTTTATCAAAGATTCTTTATCATTTTATTCAATTTTATTTTGAATAACTATTTATGGGTTATAAAATATCACCTCTAAAATAATTCCCATATTATTTATAAAAGATTATATTCCCCTTTATTTCAAATTAATCAGTACCCTATACACCCGTTACCTTGCTAAAATTTCATAAGCATCATTTCCTATTAGTTTTTTTCAAGATTATTTATTATCCAATGCCTTATTTTTTTAATTATAAATGGGTGTACATGTGATTATATGTACCTATTATTATAAAGTTCATATAAAAATAATGAGAGACCCATTTTTTCCTCATCAACCAATTTTATGAATTTTTAAGTGATGTCCTTATGCTGTCGAATTTGTATTGTGATTTTCGATGCCAAAACAATTTTGTAGTGAATATCAAACCAATTTTCTATCATGGGTGTTCACTTTTATTAAAATATAAATTTTTATTATGAAATTACATGTATGTCTTCCACACTCCTTTATCATTGAATAAATTATGATGATGAATGAATCCATGTTGTATGATCTATGTGGCACACTTAAGAATGAGAATAAAATTAAAGTTATGGGAGCTCCCAAAATTATATAGTGCTTTAATGAGTTGTGTAACGTTTAGTATCATGGTACATCATGTTTGTAGAGAGATTGAACCAGATTAATTAATCCGACTTTGTCCATTATGATTTCATAGTTGTTTGCCTTGACCTATTATGCAGTGTTTTAAGATTCTTCCAAATTCCCTCGTTTCCTTTATGTTTTCATTATATATCATGTGATATCATTCATGTTTATGATTACTACTCTTTATAGAGTCTTTTATATGTATTTTTATAACATTTATTTACCTTATCCTATTTTTATTCCCTTACTAGGCCTTATAGATCACCCATTTCGTATGTATTTCACCACGTTATCCCATGCAGTTTTAGGTGAGAGAATGTTAAAAAGGTTTTTCAATTAAGATGTTGTAATTAATTTTTAAAGTTATAATTAAATTTAACTAATTCCCAAATATACTAGACTTATCAATCTTCCAGTTTTTATTACGTACAATTTTATGTAATTAAATCATGTATTAGTGTTTAATAAATATAAGGGTTGTTATACTGACGCTAAAAAATAATGTAGATATAGTTCAAGTCATAAACAATGGATAATATTGTGTTTATTAAATATAAATGGAAATTTACTTATATTCTTATAGAATGCAATAATTTTTCATCTCAAGAAAAAATAGTCTAGAAACAAAAAATTGTCCTATTATCATCAATTTTATGATATTAATGACCTCTATTCACACATATGGTTTATGGTTTTTTGGTCATCAAATTTCATCTATACATGTTATATATCACACTCCATCAGAATATGATAGTTATATTTCTCTTCCACGCCCATGTTTTCACTAATTTTCTCTTCTTTTAAAGCATAGTTTTATAGTGAACTTCACATATTCCATTCCTTATTATTTAGAAAATGTATTATTATTCAAATTTAAGATGTTGGGTTTTCAATAATAGTATTCTAAAATACCAAACACTAAATTACTAAGATCATGTTTAATTTTATAGGATGCAATTTAATTAAGGTGGGGAGGTGTAACACCCTGAAAGTTAAAGATAAAAAAGTATTTTCTAGGAGGTATGACATGCCACAATAAGTTTAGAAAAGAATATAACATCCTAGTATTTAATATATATTTAATATTTTAAATAAATCTATTATATATCATTTAATTCATGAAACAATGATTTAGATTTAATTACACATAAGAGAAAATTTGTTCGGTAGTTTGCGTTACACACAAGACAGGGTTTTACCATGAAATAATAAATTATTAATATATTACTATTTAATATAATAACACAAAACCTAATCATGAAATTAATGGTTATAAATATTATTAAAATTAATATAAAAATTTATGGTTGAATTCCTTATTTAAAAAAAAATTATAAATGAATATAAGGACGAATTGAATATAAAGGGAATGTTTTTATAAAAAATTATTGTTATGATCAAAAATTCATTTTAGGCTAATACATTAAATTAATTACAATTAGTGAATGATGTTATTGTAAATTATTTATTAAATATTCAATAAAATAATTATGACATTCATCCAACAGATTTGATAAGAATAAGATAAGAACAGACTCAATATTTTATAAAAACTATATTTTTTATAAAATTAGTTTTATCACCTTTTAATGGTGAACACAATTAAATTTCAGTTTTGAAAAATTTATGAAATTAATATAAATATATGAACTAAATTTTTAAAATTTAAACATCAAAATTATTTTGTGGTTTAGTTTTTATTGTTTTTTGAACATTTTCATCTTTTTCTGAATAGTAAAAAATAATGAATTTAAATTCTAACCCGGTTTTTTGTCTAATTTATTTATAAGTATAAATTTTATTTAAAATTTTATTTTATGTTTAATTAGATATATTTTATATAAATTAATACAATTTGGGTAATTTTAATCAATTTCACATTTAAATTAGATGTAAAAACTTTGCAATCATTTCAATATTTTTACTTCAGAAACTCACATTGTCATCTCATCTATTGGATTAATTTTAAATTAATTTCTACCACTTATATGATTGGAATTGGAAAAATGGATTGCATATTTGTAAAAATCATAATTTATAATATCTAAAATGTTCAAATTATTTTTTGACGAAAAATATTAGTGAAACTGATTAAAATTAATTACAACGATTAAGAGAAACATTAGCTTGACAAAGGATAATCCTTAAACTAATTGACCAAAATGACCGAGAAACTTTTCCAAAATCCATTTTATTTCAATATTTAAACCATATAATCGGTTATATAGATTTTGGATCACTATGTGAGACAATTTTCAATGAAAAAATTTGGGTGGAATTCCATTTTCAAAATTTTACAAGAATGCCACTCCTCCACTATAAAAAGTCACTTGTCCCTCAAACTTATTCACACCTCTAAATCCCTTTTTCTCACACAAAATCCACTAAAATAATATCCTAAAATTTCTCCTATCATACTAGAATCCTCACCTTGGTTATAAATCCATCCAACAAATCCATTTGGTGAAAACCAAATAGAGTTACCTAAAGAAGAGGTAACATCATTCCTCCAGATCATTAGTTTTATTTACATTATCCACCCCCTAAAATATCATAATTATATTTTTATATAAAATCATTACTATAATAAATATACTTATGATTTTTATTTTAATATTTATACCTAAACTTGAAAAAAATTCTTCAAATGGGTAATGATCTTACCATTCATGTGTCAGGTGATCTACCACCTCATGAAATAATGTCATTATTTTTTCCATTACCACCATTCGTGGTTTTGAATTATGATGGAAACACTATTTATCTATTATATATATGAAATTAATAATTTATTTATTCTTAAATAATTTCTATACATAACGTAGCTTTATGTTTCCCATTTTGTGGGATATGGTAACATCGTTTATGGAAGTGTGGACTACCACTTCATCAAAGCGATGTGACTCATTCAGGATATAAATATAATGTATTAAGGAAGATTATAATTTAAAATATATGAAATAAATGAAATATATAGGATACTAATGAAATAATTATCTTTTTAGAAATATTATATATCATTTTCTTTATTTCCCTTTTCACACACTAAAAAGTGATAATGTTAGTCATGAACATGTGGACTACCCCCACCTCAATAAGATGTGATTCGTTTTACATCACAATAATTATACATATAATTATATATGATTGAATAACTTGGTATTTATTATATAATTATCATTCTAAAAATATATAATTTTACGTACCTTATTTCCATAATGATCATTGAAAAATGGGAATGTTACTCATGCATGTGTGTGACATACCGTCTCCATGATGGTATCATTTGTTCATTTTTCATACCATATTTCATGAATGTTTTTAATGGAATATTTTATGTATAAATATGATAATTATGTCATTATTATTATTCTATATATTTTTATATAATGATCCATTTGACTATATTTGACCTATAAAAGTTATTTTTGACATAAGAACCAAATATGATCAAAACACCTGAAGTATAATTAATTGCTTAAGTAGTTGTTTACAAGATTGTAATAAGTTAAATAAAAGTAATGATAAATATTGAAGACGTTCTAAATAAAGTAAATAATTATCATAAGTATATTATTATTGAATTTAAATACACATGTGACAAGGCAGACTCAAGATAATGGATTCTTTTCTCACATTTCATTCTTTGAGGCATACACCATTTTCACCACTTATTTATTTTTTTGGTTATATATAATTATTTATTGAATTTTATATCATTAATTAATTTATCTTCTTGGTATTTATATTTTCATTTAATTATTTCTCTAACAGGGATTTTGATTCGAACGTTTCAAAGTGGTAGTAAATCTTGGGAGTTTTTAAATATTATTTTCCTGTATAACATTTTTAATGATATTTCATTGGTATTTCCATTCATAAGCATAAACAAAACATGATTTTTAATTATCCTCCACTGGAAAATTATTGATAAATTTGTATCTTTTATTCAATATGAATATTTGATGATAAGTCACATTATTTAGTTTTTTAAATCAATTATTAAATATATGTGTAATTATTTGGACAGGTAGTGACGGATAGGGCCCAAAAATTATATATCCCCTCAATGAATCAAATTCTTCTCACTTGAAATATAAGTTGTAAAAATTAAATAGGTTTCTCCCTATAGTTTCAAACTATCTTTTGAATGGTCTTGACGATATTGGCTTTCATGTGACTCAGACATAAAATCCAAAAATTAATCATTTCATTAATATATATATTAGTTATTATTGTTATTATCCATGATATTTTCATATGATAAAATATATGGATTTATTTCATTCTCATTTTACATATTAAATATATCAATTTTTACTTTTCTTCCATCCTATATTGATTTTTATTTATCTACTTTTTTGAATGGAAAGTATTTACCTTTCCATGTTGATTTATTCTCATCAGTTCACTATTTATTCTATTTTTTTACCCTTACTGAAAATTTAATCTCACCATTATTATTTTTCCATTCCCCATGTTACAAAGAATAATCCTTTGAATTTCTTTCATAGATTCTAATGTTTTACTGAATTTATACAATATTTTTTATTCCAGATGTATTATTATCATAATGTATGTAATATCATTTTCCAAAACTACTAAAATATTTGAACCTTTTGGATTTGAATCTTGTATCTATGTCAATAAAATAAAGTAATTCAATGGATCTAGGTTTCTGGTGTTATGGTGTTACTTTTTTTATTAAGGAAAGTTTATTAGAAACCTTGAAAAATATATTTAGAAAACATAGATAGGAGAATGTAAACCTAATATAGACATTGGGGATAAGTGTAGAAGAAAATTATGGAATTTTTGTAAGGTATATATTATGTGTGTATTCCTAGAAATACATCTATGTCTGGATACTACAAGTGGACATCGTTTTGGAATATATCTTCTTTGGGGTAATAACTCTGACAAGGTGTGTTGTGCTTAACTCAGTGTAACCTGGGACACAACAATGGGCCGTATAAACCACCTGGTCTGACACTCCCATGGGATGTTCTTAAGATAATTCATATTTTTTACAAACCATTGTATTGTATTTTAATGTAATAATATCCCCAAAGAAACCATGTCTATGATTATGTGATTAGCTATACATAATTTTTTTTTTATTTTTTATGTTTTAATAGATATTTTGATTTAAACAATGTTCATAATTTCATGAGATAATCTAGAATATTTTTTTGTTTAGAAAATGAACCAGGAAAGAAGAAGTGTATCAATACTCATGGACAATGTATAGGTTTTCGTACTGAGAAAGCTGATATTTCTAGAATTAGAACTGATTTTCTAATGGATATATTAGGGATGCTTAATCAGTTATTGGAACATAACATTTCTAGAATAGAGTAACTTGTTCCATTATGATATTCTTCAATGTTGGGTCACTTTATGCATCATGGACCCCCATCATTTAGTGGGACTACTGACCCAATGGAGACTTAGAAATGGATCAACACTTTAGAGAATACACTATTAAGAAATTGATCTATAGCCACACCTATTAGGAAAGAAATTAAAAAATATATGGTTACACCCACAAAATATCCATGGTTTTGTGGTTGAACACCCTCAACCCCTTTCCTTTATTTCTGCCGCTCGATCTATCCTCCACGAAAACCCTCAACAGCCTGATGCCCTCCTCGATGCCTCCTCGCCACAACCCTCCTCCTCTAGAAAGTTTTCTCCAAGTGTCCTCCCTACTTCCTCTCTTCCTTCCTGATAGATCTACCCTACAACACACCCCTGGCGCCGAGGTCGACACCCCTGACGCCCTCCCCGATGACCTCCCTCACAACCCTCAACCCTCACGACACCTCCTCATCGTGACCCTCCTCCCCACGATCCTCCTCCTACAGGGAAGCTACTCTGAGTGGCATCACCACCACCTCCCTTCCTTGCCGACAGCTCTCTCCCACAACCCTCAATACCCCAATGCTGAGGTCGACACCCCCGATGCACTATCATCATGGTATTTGAAAATTTCTTTGATTTATTCTATTCTTTCTTGAATCTGAATCTAATACGGGATGTGGAATCGTTGAATTCCCCTATTCTATTTTGAATCTAAATCTAATACTGGATGTGGAGTTAACTATGAAGTTATGGTAGATGGTTTTGTTTTTTTTCAATTATTTACCTGATTTTATATTATGTGATGACATTCTAAAATCCATAAGTTCTATGTGACACAACCAAAATTCCACAATAATCATATGAATTGTTATCACCTTTCTTAAGGTAGTCCTAGAAACCTAAATTTGTCATCCTAGACTATTTCAACATGATTTGAGCCACCCCTTAGGGTGAATCACATTTAATGTCCCATAATAAATATAATTGAATTTAAATTGAACCTCCAATTGAGGTCTGTTGAGTTGGCCCCGATTATTGAATTGTAGTGTGAATCTAAAAAAGGTAAAATGGTAAGCCTATATTCACAGGCCCTTGTTCATATTTTTTATATATTGAATTGTCATTATAAATTAAATTCCCAAATGGAATCAAGTGAATTTTAAAATGGTATGGGTTCGACTATCCATGACCATCCAACATGACATGGAAAGGATGAAAAAAGTGTTCTTACATGAAACACCATGTATGTGATCACCGATCTTTTGAAATACAATTAATTGTAAATAAAATATCATTACATTTCAGGTGACATGTGGATTCATAGGTAGAATTAATTATATGATATCACATTGAGAGTGGTCTTAAATTATGCCACACGTGACACTTGGGTTCCCTAAATGGAATATTAAGGATAGGTTTAGAGAGGAGTGTATTACAATATGTATTGAGTGACACTTGGGTTCCCTATATGGACTACCAAATACATGATTATGATGTGATGAAATTATACCATGCATTGAAGATACTTGAATTTGTATGAGGATTAAAATAGATGGACTTGTAGGGGGATGGGTTTACAGTACACTAAATAAATATTGCAGTTACCTAAGTTAAATGCTTTGGATTGGCTGAAATTTAAAATTAAATTAATTAGAGGACGTGTATTCCAATTCAAAGAACATACATGGATTTGTTCAACGATTCAAATTCAAGGAGAAAATTATTATTTCCTTCATTCAGTTCTAAATTCCATGGGTGTTATTCATCCATTATGAAAGTATTACAATATATGAGCCTAGTTTTCGAGACAATATTACAATTTTATAATAATTAATAAATGTTCATACAAATTTCAATATAGGCTGAAGTGGGTTTTTTAGATGGATGTTCTATGGGGAACCCTGAATGAAATGGTTTATTTCTTTATCTCCTTTATTCATTTTCATTGTACACACCTCATTGTATATTCACAAATTATATTTTCCTAGACACCGATGATAGTGGGCTAGTGAGTTTATCGTACACCCTGTTCGAGCCGTCGATTGGTTCCCGAACAAACTCCATGGATATAGACATGGAAAAGGGGAAACATCGATAATGGGTGATTGATTTTATATAATATGACAGGGTATCAGAGAGGAGGACTGAACCAATACTCACAATGCTATTTGAGATAGATTTTGATCTTTTTTATATTGTTGTATAACAAGTTTCGTTTCCCTTACTACTCTAGTTCCCTTATATTCCCTAATTTTTCATATCATATAGTTATGATGTATTTTTTATATGATTCTATATATGATTTTTTTTTGTTTATGATGTTATTCCACTATTTTGTATTTTTATTTTAGATACTATGCTTCATCAGTTGTATGTACATCTGATCTTCTATTTTATCAATTATTTTAACTGTATGGGGGGGTTCGGGTTGGGGGGGGGGTCGAGGCTGGGGGTAAGTGTGGGTGTGGGGTGGTCGGGGAGTGTACGGGGGAAGTGGGGGGTACAGGGGGAAGGTGGGGGTAGTGGGGTGCATGAGGGGATGTTGCTGGGGTTTGGTGCAGGAGGGCCTGGGGTAGGTGGGAGAGGGGGATCTGGGGTGTAGAAGGGGCTGGGGGCTGGTGTAGGAGGGGCTGGGGCTGGGGGCTGGGGTAGGTGGGGGAGGGGGCTGGGGGGGACTGGTTCGGGAGGCTTGGGGGGGGGGGGGCTGGTGCAACTCATCTCAACCAATATTTTCATGCATGTAACCAACCCATCTCTCTTATCCTCAAAAGTTTATAATTCCTTTGATTTAGTTCTCTTATCATTAGAATCAACCTTTCAATGCTTCACTTTGGAATACATTACTTCGAATTTATCAACTTGGCTACTACCTTTAGGGGATCATCCACCTTCGATGGTTCTATTATTTTTCATTCTTCTTTTCAATGCTATAGAGAATTTTTATCATCAGTTTTAATATAGTTTCTTTTGATGAAATATAGATGGATATTGTTAGGCTAGTGTTTTAAGGAACATTATTTCCCCACAAAAGAGTTAATCAATGTTTGGTTCTTGGTGTTCTATTTTTGAATTAGAGAATTTTGTGGTCCTCAAGTTGTGGTAGGAGACCTATTACCTTTCTACAGGTTTAAATTAAATGTTTAAAATTATCATGATTTAATAAGTTTGGTAATAGTGTAATTAATGTAATAATGATTGGAATGTTGGAATATAAAGGATAAATGAATTGGTTGTTTGGTACTATAATCACTTTTGATTTTATACCTTTTAATTCCTTGTGTTTTCTGTAAAAGAGGGTTATATTTTTGTTATAGCAGTTGTTGTGCTTAGCCTGTTGTTTTTCTATAAATTTGATAATAAATTTATGTATGAAAATGTTAATGACTTTATTAAATAAATTTTCATGTAATAAGATATCTTCTCTTCCTGATTTCTCATGTAATATGAAATTCATGTTAACCACAATTTTAAGTTATTCCAAATCTATTAATAGATGATACGTTATATGTTACCTATTTATAAAAATTTGTTCATAATAAATTTGCTAATTCAAGAATGGGGTGAAGGTGGGTGAAGTGTGGTGCAGGTGGGGGAAGTGGGGTAAAGGATGAGGGGCAATAGGGGTGAAGGTTGGGGCGGTGGGGGTGCAGGGTGGTGGGTGCAGGGGGCAGTGGGGGTGAAGGGGGCTGGGGGCAGTGTGCAGGGAGGGGGCTGGGGTGTGGGGGGGGGGGGGGGTCAAATGAGATGGAGTAAAGGGTGGGGGCAGTAGGGGTGCAGGTGGGGGTGTAGGGTGGGTTTGGGGGGTGCAAGTGGGTGGGGGCAGTGGGGGTGCAGGTGTGGGAGGGAACATGGGAAAGTGGGGTGGGGTGGGGGAAGTGGGGGGATACTACAATTTAGTAATAACACAAAGGTTTTATAGATTATGATTAATTATTATGATAGAAAGGACTATGAAATCTGGTGGATGAAAATATAATTTTGTCACATTTAAAAATACCTAGATTTTCTACTAAATGGATTCAATCCAAAAAAGATATAGAATTTTTAAGGGGATTATCCCAATTTACAGTCACATTGATTGTTGAGGATTCCATTGGAATAGAATGTTTCATTCAATATTAGTGAGAAGAAATGAAAAACAAAACTATTGGTTTTCTTGACAAACATGTATGGAAAACCAATATTATTAAATAGGGTGTTTATGATATATTATTTGTTTGATTCGATACTAATTGAAGTAAGTATAGTTGTAGTACATGTTAAAAACTATAATATGGTTAGGAGTAGGATAAAATAAATCAAATCCACTTTAATGGATGATGTTTGGAAAGTAATTTTTCTTTTATTGACATCACACATATATAAGAAGTCATTATATCTCATTTCTTTTCCCACTATTTTCTTATAGGTGGTTTCTTATGATGAGGCTGGTTCTTTCTACCACCATCGAAGGCAATTAGTTCAACATCGGATTTAGGTAAGTTTTATTCCGTTTTTATTCTTTGGACCAATTTTAATTAAGGATGTTTTTAATTTTTGGGTTCCTTATATTTTTGTAGTGTGTTTTGGATTTTGTTGAGGTGGATTAGAGTAGCAGTTGATGAAAGATTACATGTGTATACATAGGTAGGAATATACATTTATAAGATCCCCCTTTATATATATTCACTCATGGCATTATGAATATATATATTGGGGCTAGGTGTGCTTATATAAAGTTATGAAAATTCCATACATGTGTAAGTGTAAAGGGGTATATTAAATTATAAACATATATCTAAGGACCCCCTTGTGCATATTTGGCCATCCAAATATGTACATTAGGGCTAGGTATCCTTATATATATGTGAATTTGCATATGGGTGCAAGTGGAAAAAAGGAATATTAGAGTTGTCGTCGTCAAAAGAAACACGCCTTGAGGTTGAGGTAGGTTCCCTCTTCCTAAAACATTAATTTGAATTATATAATTGACTGATTGTTTTAAAAAATTGTATCTTTTATTGCTTTATTTTAAAAATGGTTCTCTAATAACCACTAGCATTTTCAAGGATTAATATGAATATAGCCCTTCAAAAAATTTATAGACCTTGTTAAAACAAGATAACAAATTTTATTAGTTTCAAGAAACAAGAACTAGAGATCTAAAACCCATACATTGATCATCCTTATAGAAACTTATGATCTCATTCAACATCCCATTAAATTCATCATAAAATACTACTACTTAATTTAAGGTTCTATTAGTTCTAATACCAAGATTCTTGACATCTTCTCTAGTATCATGGAACACAACCATAATATTCCTTTTGAAATCTTGCATAAGGAATGGTGTGAACATATCATACTACTTTTATTGAATCTATAAGGATACATAACTCAATTTTGAGCCACTCCTTCCCAACTAACTAGATTCAAGGAATTTGTGTTGGTATCCTAGAAGTAACCAATTGTCTTCAAAAGAATCGTGGATAGGGTATTACTCTTATGGAATCTCACCGCCTCTCCCCCATTCAAATCAACTTCCATCTTCTTTAAAACTAGTGAGATCATCCTACCATAAGGATAGTAATTCATATTATCTTTCCCTTTGCAGTAGTGATCCATGAAACAAATAATTTACCTCGACAGTTTAGTCATAATATATAACACATAAATATCATGAAAAAGGACTTTATCCATCTCTCATACTATGGCTATCCAAGTTTGAAAAAACTTGCAGAGAACCTTCCACTTAGGTTTTATGTCGTTCATTGGTGTGTTGGGTTCTTTTACAAGGGTAGGGGTGGGTGAACGGGGTGTGTAGGGGGTGGATGGTGTGTGAAGGGGGGGTTTTAGGGGGTGAAGGGGGTGTAGGGGAGTGGCAGGGTGGTGTGATGGTTTCTTTTGCAAGGGGAAGGGGGTGTAGGGGGTGTGCAGGGGTGCATGGGTTGGGTAGAGGGAGTAGGTGTGAAGGTAGGGGAAGGAGGCCGGGGGTGTATAGGTCGGGGGCAGAGGGTGTGATGGGGGTGTGTGTAGGGGGTGCATGGGGTGGGAAGAGGGAGGGGGTGTAAAGGTGGGGGAAGGGGCAGGCGGGGGTAGGGGCTAGGGGGTTTTCTGGGGGTCGGGGGAAAGGGGGTGTGCTAGGGGAAGGGGGAAGGGGTGCACAGGTCGGGGTAGGGGGTGTGTTGGGGCAGGGGGTAGGGGAAGGGGTGTGAATGTATATATTGTCCATCAAACCATTATGGGTCCTCTGGTCTGATAAACCAAAAATTAACCCCTTAACACCACTGCCTTCATTTTCCCAAATCAATCATAATATAAATATAAACACCAAACTACATACAGAGGACTCAAACTACATTGATACCATTTTAACATGACCCAAACCACTAGGACCCAACTTGGGCAGGTGATGAGTTGGGTGTTCCACCCTAATACTTCCTCTCATTTCTGCAGGAACTTTGTTTTTTTATGTTAAGAGAGGATTTGAATATGCAGGTGACCCTTTTTTTCTAGATTTCATAGGATGTTGAACAATGGAGGGGGAAAGGGGTGTGTAGGAGGTAGGGGTGCAGGGGGTCTGTAGGGGGAGAGGGGAAGCGGTGGGGTGTCTATGATGGGGAGGGGTTCCATGAGGGAGGTTTGGGGTGTCCAGTGGGAGGGGGGCTGCAGGTGGAGGTTGTCCATGAGGGAGGGTGGGGGAGAAGGTGGGGGCTGTCAAGGGATGGTGGTGGTTCAGGAGGGGGGTGGGGGTTGTACAGGGGAGGGGGCTACATGTGGGGTGGTGGGTGTGGGGGGCATTGTCCAGGGTGATGGAGGGGTACTGTAGGGGGAGGGAGGGGGCTTTTACGGGGGGAGGGTGGGGGCTGCAGTGAAAGGGAGGGGGTTGTCCAGGGGGAGGGAGGGGTCTGCAGGGGGGAGGGAGGGGTTGTCTAGGGGGAGGGGGAGTTGCAGGTGGAGTGGTGGGGGATGCCGGTTTAGTGGGGGTGTAGGGGGAGTGGGAGGGGGATGTCTAGGGACAGGGGGGTATTCCAGGGGAGGGAGATGGCCATCCAGGGAAAGGGAGAGCTACAGGGGGAGGTAGGGGCTGCAGGAGGTGTGGGGGTGTGTCTAGGGGTAGGGAGGGGGTTTTCTTGTGGGGGTGCTACTGCAAGGGAATTGGGGGGGGGGGCTGTTGGTAGAGTGGGGGTGTCTAGGGGTAGCGAGTGGGATTTCTAATGGGTGGTAGGGGCTACTACAAAGAGAGTGGGGGGTGGGGGTTGTGCCAGGGATAGGGTGAGGGTATTTTTTATGAATATTCTGACCATATCACCATGACTTTTAATCGTGGAAATAGGGATATTTCCATGTATTTATCCATGACTACAAGTCTAATACCACAGTTAGAAACCACGGTAATAGAGTTTTTCCATCCTAAGTTATATCCACAATTCTAAACTGTGGATATAGTAATATTACCATGGTATGAACTGTTGATGTATACGTTTATCCATGGTTAGAACTGTGGTTGTATACCATTATCCATGGTTTGGAACCAAGGCTATAGGTCAAGGCCTATATCTAGGCAAAATGTATCCACGGCTCCTCAAACTATGACTGTTACCTATAGCCAGTGTTTGAGGACCTATAGCCACAGTTTAAAACCGTGTCTATAGCATGAATTTTCAGTAGTGGGATATTTATGGCATTGGGATGTGGTTAAAAGAAAAATTTTACACTTTCAGTGCATCGTCTCAATGGAGATAAGGATCAATGGTGATCATTGATCTAAAATACTATGGGTAAGAATAAATAAAACTCATAAAATGGATAACTTTTAAAGATAATTTCATCAATAAATACTTCCCTTGTGATAAAAATCTGTGATGATGGGAATTTTCCTTAGTTTAAAGAAGAAAGAAGAATAATTTTTTTAGAGTATAAATATACCTTTACCAGGTTATTAATGTATGATACAGATTGCATATGAAACAAAGAGCACAATATTACTAACTTCTTTGAAGGGATTAAGCCAAGTGTCCGAAGGGAACTCATCTGCCAAAATTTTTCATCATGTGATTAAATAGTTTTATGTGCTATCAAGATGAAGAAATAATTGTTGATGTCCTGTGGATTCAATGGGAAGTAAGTTAAGAAAATAAATGAAAATAAAGTAATAGATAAAGGGAATAAGGGAATTATGGATTTTTCCACATGTGAAAACCATGGAATGAATCACCCAGGTAAATTCATGAAAGGATTGGGGTATTTTTATAACTGCATAAATAATGGTCCCTCGGTAAAATAATAAAAAGGTAAGAAGGAAAAAACTATTATCATGTGTTATAACTACAAGGAGATAAGTCACTACGAAAAAAAAGTCTCAAAAATCAATGTAATATTACTCAAATGAGGTTATGGGATCAAGGTTAATCATTTTTATTGACACAACCTAAGGGGAATGATTAATACCCTTCTATACTTCAACCTATGAAATATGTTGTCAAATTATTTTATTAATGATGTTCTCATTATATAAATTATGAAATATCTAAGGATTATTCTACATAACTTTTTTGTTAAAGAATATATATCATATGTTCAATGATACCAAGATAAGTTATTTAGTAACAATTTAAAATTTTTAAAAATACACAGGTGAGGGAAATATAAGCCATAATTTGTTCTTATGTTATGATAATGTGGTTCTTATATAGAAATGATTTATTTTCATAGTGTTAAAAACCCTGGAACTGATTAATGAATTGTCTACTAAGTGATTTGTGCTATCATTTATGGAGTTTAAAATACTTTTTGATTTATGTATTATATCCAATAACATGGGTTTTACTTAAGGGATAAGGAATAATGAATTTTTCTAATAAAATCAAATGGTAATTCATGTTATACCATGTTTTAAGAAAATACACAATGAATGTGTTTTCATGTTTAGTATTTGTTGATTAAAGAGATAATTCATGTTGATTGAAGGATAATGTAAGTTCAATTTCAAAATTTAGTGACCTTATACATTGTTGGATCATAATAATTTGAAAAAGATAGTGATTTATAAAATGGTTTAAATTGATCTTTAAATAAGGTTTTAGAGTATAATGTATTACATCGCCACATGATGAAACCTATGATAAAAAATAAAGAAGAAATAGTTCAAGGCATAACCAATGGATAAGATTGTGTTTATAAAATATAAATATATATTTACTTATATTCTAATATAGTAAAAGGATTCCTGAGATCTAGGGAAAATGGTCTTAAAATAAAAAATTTGTCTTATTATCATTATTTTTATGATATTATTGACATGTATTCACACCTCGGGTTTACAGTTTTTTGGACAACAACTTAAACTAAACAAGTTCTATATCAGTCTCCATAGGAACTTTGTTGTTATATTTCTCTTCCATGTCCATGTTTTTACTATTGTTCTCATATTTGAAAGCCCGGTTTTGTGGTGACCTTCATATTTTCATTTTCCTATCATTAATAAGATGTGTTATTAACCCTATTTATGATATGGGCTTTTCAAAAATAGTATTCTAAATTATTAAACCCTGGACTATCAAGTTAGTTTTAAATTGTGAGGTTTAAATTTAATTGTAGTGGAGATAATATAACACCCTAAAGTCTAAGTTAAAAAAAATGTATTTAAAAGTTTGTATCACATGAAACACCAACTATAGAACATAATATTACATCCCAAGAGTTTATGATATATTTGATATTTTAAATAAATATATTCTATTGTATTTAATTCTTAAAACCCGGAGTTATATTTCATTACATGCAAGAATGACTTTTTTTGGTAGTTTGCATTACACAAAAGAACACCGAAAAACAAGACATTATTAAGATATTATTGTTTAATATAATAATATTCAACCTATCTAAAAAATTTATTTTTAATAATAGGATTAACACACTTATAAAAATAAATGGTTGAATTCATTGGTAACCAATTAAATATAAATGAATATAAATCCAACTGAATATACAGGGAATGTTTTCATAAAATAAATTATTTTTTTCTCACAAAGTTATTTTATAGAAATAAATTAAATTAATTACAATTATTGAATGATTTTAATGTATCCTATATATTATATATTCAATAAAATATTTCCAATATTCATCCAATAGATTTGGTAAGCATAAGATAAGAATAGACCCAATATTACATGTAACACCCTATATTATTCTTTAAAAAAATTTACCACATTTTAATAGAAAAAAAATTTTAAATTTGTTTTTTTACACTTTCATAGATTTAATATGAAAATATTAATTTCATTTTTTAAATAGAAAAATAAAAAAATAGGTTATTATTATTATTTTTTATTTTTCCTAAATATTTCATTTTTTGTGAACAATGAAAAATACTAAATTTAAATTGAAAAATAATTTTTTCTATAATTTATTCATAGGGATAAATTATATTTTAAATTGGATATAAAGTATAATTAAATAAATGTTATAGTATTTAATACAATTTTGTTAATTAGAATCAATTTCACAATGAAATTTGATGTAAAAACATAGAAAACTTTTGAGCATTTTTACTTTAGAAATGTCCATTGTCGTTTGGTAAAAGATATTAATTTTAAATTACTTTCTAACACATACATGATTGTAATTTTAAAAAATGGATTCCATATTTTTAATCATAAAAATTTATAATATATAATATGTTTGATGAATTTATTAGCCAAAACTATTAGTGAAAGTGATTAAAATTAATTACAATGATTAAGAAAAAAATAGCTTGACAAATGAATAAACCCTAAACATAAGGCCCAAATGACATAGAAACTTGTCAAAAATACATTTTATATCAATATTTAAACCCTATACTCCATTTTATCGAATTTTAAACATTTTATTATCCACTAGACATGGTAAAATTGAGGGTGGAATTCCCTTTAAGAAACTTTACAAGAATTCCACTCCTCTTCCGCTATAAAAATGCACTCAACCCTACCATTTATCCACATATATATAGAACTTTTTCCCAGCCAACCTCCACTCAAATAATATCTCAACATACCTACCATCATAATATAATCATGACTATGGGTATAAATACATCCAATTAATCCCTTTGGTGCAAACCAAAAGGAGTTTCCCAAATAAGAGGTAACATCACTCCTCAAGCTCTTTTTTTCATTCAAATTATACACCACATAAAATATTATTATTAAATTTTTAAACAATAGAATAATTAAAATAAATTTTCCTACATTTTATTATACTAATATTTTTACCTACACCTACACACACTTCCACCTAATGGGTAATGAACTTACCGTTCATGTGTCCGGTGAACTATCGCCTCACAAAAAGATGTCATTTGTTATTACTTTACAACATTTCATAGTAGGAAATTATGATGGAAATGATTTTTATATATGTTATATATGATATTTATAATGTATTTTTCTTCAATTATTTTTATATATAATATACTTTTATTATTTCCATTTTGTGGGAATACGACCACATCGTCTATGGAAGTGTGGACTACCACATCCTCAAAGTTGTATGATTAATTCATGCTATACATGAAATTTATAAAGAATGATTTTAAATAAAATTATGTTACATATATTAAATATATATTATATTAACTGAATAATAAACTTTATTGAAATATAATTTATTATTTTCTTCATTACTCTTTTCACACCGTAAAAATTGATAACATCTGTCATAGACCTGTGGACTACAACCACCTTGACACAATGTGATCCTTTTACATCTCAATAAGTATATATATAAGTATATATGATTTAATAACATGGTATTTATGATATAATGATCATTATATAAATATAAAATGTTACTTTCCTTGTTTTCCAAAACAATCATTGAAAAATGATAATGTTACTCATGTGTGTATACGGCCTACCATCTCCATGATTGTATCGCTTGTTAATTTTTCATAACCATATTTCATGATTGGTTTTATAATTATATTTTATGTATAAATATGATAATTTTTCATGATTTTTATTCTATATATTTTTATATAATGACCTCTTTGACAATAGTTTACCTACCAATGTTATTTTTGACACATAAACAAAATATGGTCAAAACCCATGATGTAAAATTAATTTTTTAAGTAGTTATTTACAAAATTATAATAAGTGAAATAAAATTAAATAAAAATTGAAATAGGTTATGAAAAAATTTAAATAATTAACATAATTTTATTATTAATTAATTTAAAGACACGCATTACTAGTTGGACTCAAGGTAATGGATTCTTGTCTCAATTTTATTTCCATGAGGCATTCTCCATTTTCACCAATTATTTCGTTTTTCTATTATATATGCTTCCCTATTTATATTTTTATCTTGATAAAATTTATCTTGATGGTATGTTTAGTCTCATTTCAAATTATTTCATTCATGGGTATTATGATTCAAATTTTCAAAGTATTATGGGACACTTTAGAATGTTTAAGATTATTTTCCTCAATATTGTTTTTAATGGAATTTAAATGTTATTTTCATTCATCAAATTCGATAACCCTTTTGTTTCTTATCCTTTATTGGGGAATTATTCATAAATATATATCTTTTATTAAATTCCTATATTTGATGATATTTCACATTGTATAATTATTAAAATCGTTTATTCAATTTATAATGAATTCTTGGGATAGTTAGTGACTAATGGGGCCCATACATTATACATCCCCCCAATTCATAAACAATATCTCATGAAAAAAAATACTTTCGCCAAATTAAATGCATTTATAATTGTAGTTTCAAACTGTCTTGTGAAATGTATTGATGGTATAGGTTTTCATGTGTCCAATACATGACATCAAATAATTAATAATTTCCTTGATAGATATTTCTGTTATTATTGTTTTTATCCATGATATTTTCATAAGATGAAATCTATGGATGCATTTAATTCTCAATTTAATAATTAAATGACATGTTTTCAGTTTATTACCTTGTTATATTAATTTTTACTTTTCTATTTTTCTTAATGGCATGTATTTAACATATCATGTCGATTTATTCTCATTATATATATATTGATTGTGTAGTACTTATTCTTATTGACCATTTGAGTTCAATGTTATTATGTTCCCATTCCCTTTGTTATGATGATGAATATTTTGATTGAGTTTTAAGGATACTGAGATTTTACTTATGTGATGATTTGTTTTATTTTACCAATCTATTCAATGAATCATGTATGTATTCTCATTTCCAAAATTAGAAACTATTTGAACCTTTGGGATTTGAAGCTTGTATTTATGTCAATGTAATAAAGTAATGCACTAGATTCGGGCTTCTGGTTATGGGGTGTTATAGCTGGTATTAGAGAAAGTTTAGTAGAATCCTTGGAAACTAGTTTTAGAAACCATATATTAGGGACATAACACTAAGATAGACTTTGAGGATAAGTAATGAATAACATCCTATAATTTCAATAAGGTAGAGATTCTGTGGTTATTATTATAAATACATCAATTTATAGATACTAGAAGTGGACGTTGTTCTCCCACAGATGTACCTAAGGGTAAAAACTCTGACATTGTGTGTTGGGCCTGACTTTGAGTAACCTAGTACTCAAATATAGGCCTTACTATGAACCAGGTTTGAAAATCCTAGGGGAAATACATTTTTTTGCAAACCATTAAATAGGATTAGAATGTACTGATATCCTCAAAGAAACCATGTTTATGATTAGGGATTTAGATATGCATAAATTTTTTAATTTATGTTAAGTGTTAAGTAATATTTATAATTATAAATAATTTATAATTATATGAGCTAATATACTATATGAAATTATTTAGAAATGGAACCTGGATTGAAGAAGTGTATCAATCCTCAGAGATAATTAATAGGTTTCCTTGTTGATAAACCCGATATAGATGGAATTAGAAGTAATAAAGTAATGAATATAGGGAAGATTAATCAGGTTATGAAACATAACCTTTCCCAGATGGAGAAAATTGTTATATAATGAGATTTTTCAATGTTGGTTCACTTTATGTGATAAAGGCCCCTATTATTTAGTGGTACGACTAACCCAATGTGAGTTGATCAGTGGATTAAGTATTTGGATAAGATATTAATGGAATTTGGATTGGGTGAAAGGTAAAAGGTTTCACTTTCTGTGTATTGTATCAATGGATATGTGGATCAATGGTGGTCTTTCATACAAAATACTATGGGGAGAAGGAAAATAACTTATGGAATTGAGAACTTTTAAGTAGAAATCAATTGATAAATACTTCCCACATGATCAAAAAACTCATATGAAGATAAACTTCCTTATTCAAATAAAATAAAGTAAGAAACTATTTCTGTGTATGAATATACTTTTTCCAAGTTAGCATGGTATACAGTGGATTACATATGCAATATAGAGTGAAATATTGCTCACTTTTTTTAAGGGGTCAATTAAAGTGTTCGAAGGGAAAAGGTAACCCAAAATTATTTGTCATAAAATGAAATAGTTTTCAGTGCAATCAAGATAGAGAAATAATTCTCTATGTCTTATGGATTCAAGGTGAAGCAATAGAGTAATATAAATTATGGAAAATTGATAAATGGAATAATGGAAATAAGTATTTTCCCACATGTTATAGCCATAGAAATAATTTACCTGGTAAATGCTTGAAAGGATTGGGAGTTTTTGATAAGTGTGGAGATATGTGTCACCTAGAAAAAGAAGGAAAACAATATTATTCATTTTTATAACTACAATGTGATGGGGCACTATGAAAAAAAATTCACAAACATAAATGGAATATTCCTCAAAATATGTTAAGAGATCAACCTCGAGCATATTTTATTGACACAACCAAAGTGGAATGATTATGGTACTCATGAATTTATATCTTATAAATATGTTGTACAATTATTTTATTAATGATGTTATTATCATATGAATTTTGAAATATATAATTATTGTACAACATTAATTTTTCTTTAAACAATTAAGATCGTATGTTGAATGCTACCAAAAAAAGTTATTTATTACCAATTAAAAATATTTATATTAAATAAATGTTTGAGAGAAATATAATCCTTAATATGTTCATCATGTTGTGAAAATTTTCTTTGAATAAACAAATGATTTAATAGGATAAGTGTGGACTACCTTGAAAATGATTGATAAATTGTTGAAAATGTGTTTTATGTGATCATTAATGGAGTTTAAAACACTTTTGGGTTTATGGAATATATACAATAACCTGTGTTTTACTTAAGGGATAAGGAATAATGCATTTCTTCCAAAAATGTTTAATGGTAATTCATTTTATTACTATGATTAAGGAAAATACAGGATGAATGTGTTCACATGTTCTTTTTTGATGATTAAAGAGATGCTTCGTGTTGATTTAAGGCTAATGATAAGTTCATTTTATAAATTCATTGACCTTACTTATAATGTGTTGGAACATAATCATTTAAAAAAGTCATCCATTAATGAAATTGTTTATGTTAATCTTTATATATGTTTTTATAGGTTAATATATTACATCACCATTTGATGCAACTTGTGTTAATAAATGAATTATAAATAGTTAAAGACAAAACCAATGGATAAGATTTTGTTTATAAAATAGAAATTTATATTTATTTATATTTATATATAGTGTAATAATTCATCATCTCTAGGAAAAATGGACTTGAAAGAAAAATGTTGTCATATTATTTTCAATTTTTATGATATCAATAACCTTTATTCACACCTTTGGTTAATGGGTTTTTGGTCAAAAAAATCAAATGAACTTTTTTTCTATCACTCTCCATCAGAACATGATTGTTATATTTAACTTTCATGTCCAATTTTTCACAAATATTATCCAATTTGAAAGCATAGGTTTCTTGTGAACTTCATATTTTCTTTTACCTCTTATTAAGATGATGTGTTATTATCCATGTATCTGATACGGGTTTTTCAAAAATAGTATTCTAAATATCAAACCCTCTATTATTGAGATCAATTTTTAATTGTGGGGATGAAATTTAATTAAGGTTGGAATAATGTAATTCCCCAAAAGTCAAGGTAATAACATTGTATTTGATAGCATGTATTACATGAAACACCATGTATAGAAAGGAATATAATTTTATGATACTTTATGATATATTTAATATTTTAAATAAATATATTCTATATCATGTAATTCATGGAACACAGAGTTATATTCTATTACTCATAACAATGACTTTTTTTAGTAGTTCTCATTACATTCAAGGCTAGGTTTTACCAAAAAAAATATTTTATTATAATATTATTATTTAATATAATAATATTAAATTTAGACATGAAATTTATGATTATTAATAGGATTAAAACATTTATGAAAAAACATGGTTGAATTCATTGGTTAAACATTAATTTGAAAGGAATATAAGAACCAATTGAATATAAAGGGAATGTTTTCATAAATAAACAATATTTATGCTCACAAAGTCATTTTATTCTAATAAATTAAATTAATAAAAATTAGTGAGTTATATTAATGTAACCTTGGCCCTATATATTAAATCAAATATCTATTAAATTTATCCAATATATTTTGTAAGAATAATATAATAACATTCCCAATAGTGCGGATAAAAACTATATTTTTATAAAATAATTTTTACCACTTTTTAATGGAGCACCTATGTTAAATATTATTTTAAAACTTTTATAAATTTAATATGAAAAAATAAAATTCATTCTTGAAATTGAACCATCAAAATTAGGTTAGGTTAATTTTTGTTATTTTCTGAAAAACATTATTTTTTGATGAATAATGAAAAATACTAAATTTAAATTTAAAACTCATTTTTAATCTAATTTTTTTATAAGGATAAAATATATTTTAAATTTTTTATATATTTTATCGAGATAAATTTTATATCAATTAATCAATTTTATGTTATTATAATTAATTTCACAATAATATTTGATCTAAAAACTTATAAAGTCTTTAATCATTTTTATTTTAGAAACCTATATGTTCGACTCATCTATGTGATTAATTTTTAATTGATATCTACCACACATATAATTTTAATTTGAAAAAATGGATTCCATGTTTTTAATAATGATATTTTATAATATATAATAAGGTCAAATTAGTTTTTTACCAAAAGCTTAGTGAAACTGATTAAAATTAATTGTAGTGATTAAGGTAAACTTTTTCATAATAATGTATTAAACCTTAAACATGAGGCCAGAGATGACCTATAAAGTTTTCAAAAATACATTCTATGTCATATTTCAACCCAATACTCCATTTTATATAATTTTTAACATTATTGGATCCTCTTGACATGAGAAAAATGTGGTTGGAATTTCATTTTCATAAATTTACAAGAATTTCACTCCTCCTCCACTATAAAAAGGCCCTCGTCCCTCCCACATATTCACAACTATAAATCCATTTAAATTGACGAAAATCCACTTAAATAATATCCCCAATCCCATACTATAATCCTATATGCCTCACTTTTTGTATAAATCCATCCACGTAATCCATTTGATGCAAACCAAAAGGATTTTCCAAATGAAGACGTAATATACTTTCTCAAGATCTTTTGTTTTATTTATATTCTCCAACCCCTAAAATATTATTATTACATTATTAAATAATAACCTCTATATCCTAAATATAATAATTTTTATATATTAAAATTTATACCTACACTTAAACACATCTCCATTAAATGGGTAATGAACTTGTCGTTCAAGTGTCTGGTGAACTACCGCCTCATAAAACAATGACGTTCATTTTTTACATTACCACCATTCATCATTGAGAATTATAATGTACAAGCTATTTATATATTATATATATGATATTTATAATGTAATTATTATTCTTTAATTTTTATATATAACTAACCTTTATACTTTTCATTTTTTGGGAATATGATAATAATGTTTGTGGAAATGTGGACTACCGCCTCCTCAAAGTGATGTGATTCGTTCATGATAGACATAGAATTTATAAAGGAAGATTTTAATTTAAAATTTATGACATAAATAAAATATATATTATTTTCATTAAATAATTAATTTTATGGAAATATAATATATCATTTTTTTGTTAACCTGTTCACACACAAAAAAGTGTTAATATTAGTCATAGACATGTGGAAGGTAACCTCCTCAGAAAGATGTTATTCATTTTACATCCCAAGAATTATATATATGAGTATATATTATTATATAACATGGTATTTCTGAAATAATTATAATTATGCAAATATATATGGTTAGTTTAATTCGTTAAAAAATGATCATTAAAAATTTTGAACTTTACGCAAGCGTACGTACAACCTACTGACTCCATGATTGTAATATTGGTTCATTTTTCAAAACCATCATTCATGATTGTTTTTAAAAGTATAATTTTTTTTATAAATAAGTTAATTATTTCATGATAATTACTCTAGATGTGTTTTTATAATGACCTCGTTGACCATATTTTACTTCCCAAAGACATTTCTGACACAGAAACTGAATATTGTCAAAACACCTGACGTAAACATAATTATTTAAGTAGTTGTTTACTAAATTGTGGTAAGTGAAATAAAAGTAATGAAAAAAATTAAATGGTTAATAAATAAAGTAAATAATAAACAAAAGTTTATTATTTAATATTATATAGACACACATGGAAATTCAGACTCAAGGTAAGGGATTCTTGCCTCACTTTTCATTCTATAAGGAAAATACAATTTCACTACTTATTTATTTTATGTATTATATATAAGTACCTATTGTATTTTATAACATGAATAAATTTATCTTCATGGAATTTATAATTTCATTAGAAATTATTTCTTTTATGGGGATTATGATTCAAATGTTTTCAAGTGGAATGGGACACTTTAGAATGTTTAGATATTATTTTCCTCTAAATGATTAAGATATTCCAATGGTATTTCCATTCATCAACATCAATAAACATTGATGTTAATTATTCTACACTGAGGAATTCCTGATAAATCTATCTCTTTCAATCAATATGTATATTTTTTGATAAGATACATTGTTTAAATATTTAATTTGATTATTAGATATATGAGGAATACTTTCAACAAGAAGTGACGGGTGGGGCCCAGACTTTATGTAGCCCCTCGATGCCGTGATAGGTTCTCATAAGATAAAATAATTTTTCCAAATAAAATGTGTTTCTATAGGTACTTTTAAAATTTATTGTGAATGGTCTTAAAAGTATAGTTTTTCATGTTCCTCAAAAATTATGTCTAATAATTATTCATTTCCTTTATTGATATTTTATTTTTTATTATTATTATCCATGGAATTTTCATATGATAAAATATATAGACGAATTTAATTATCATTTTATTGATAAAATTTTATGCTTTTCAGTTTATTACCCTTCTATATTGGTTATTTATTATCCAGTTACATTAATGGAATGTATTTACACTTCCATATTGATTTATTCTCATCAATTAACTATTACTTCCATTGTACATACCCTTACTGAGAATTTTATCTCACCCTTATTATGTTTCATTTCTCCAGGTTATGAAGATGAATCCATTGAATGAGTTTCAAGGATTCAAACATTTTACCTATGTTATGATTTATTATATTTTACCAATTTATTATTGGAATCATGTATTTGATCTAGTTTTCCAAAACTGAAAAATAATTTGGTCCTTTGGGATTTAAATCTTGTGTTTATGCCAATGTAATAAAGTAATTCACTAGCACCGAGCTTCTAGGATGGGTCATTAAACACAAATATAAAGTAAAGGAAAAAAGGGAAGTACCCTACTATTGATACTTTACTTCTATCTTTGGTTGGATCATGGGAAGAATGACTTAGCTGGGACACAATATTTTCATGGAGTTTAGTAGTTTTTATGTATTTTTCAATAATTTTATATCTTAATACTAAATGTACGACAACTTGTTTTAAATTATTGAATCATATTTCTCACCACTATGACATCATCTATATTTATTAATTTCTTACTAATTTATATCTATTTTACTTATTATCAATTTTTATTTTATTTTAATTATTCCCACTATGTTCCACTATGATAAACTCGGTATAGTATCCCCACTATACCATTATACACTCTCGCTACTAGTTAGTAGCCTATGGAATTTAGGAGGCGCTCTTGAGGCCTTATGTCCCTCTAGATCGATTACTCATTGATGTATTAGGATATGGATTTTACAAATTGGTATCATATCCTTTTTTTATTTTCCTTTTTCAAACTATATTTTTGTTATTATTTTTGAGACTATGAAGATTCAAAACCTGTTAATAAGACTACTCATGGTAGTAGTTAACCCATGTACAGGGGAAAGGCTAGTTTTTAGGGAAAGTACTTGTCGTTCTATAATTCACTTATTACAGTTATACTATTTTCAACATTGGGTGATACACATTTTATGTGATGGTATATTTAATGGTATTTCAGCCTTTTTTTAGTATGGTATAAGAGAATTAGCTCATGAATCATCACATGCATGTAAGGATTATAGTTCATCAATATTCCATATTATACATATTGTATTTCATTTATTGCTTATTTTCTTATTTATGTTCATTTGAAACTATTATTATAATATCTTATATTACATAGAAAAAAACTTGTTACATAATGTGTATACATTAGACTAAAATTTGTTTTCCCACATTTCATGATGATGACATTTTGTTTCTCAAATTTTAATAAAATCAAAGATTTAAAACCATGGATACATAAGATGAGAATCTTAATAGGTTGAAATTAAATGGAGTGACAATTGAAACTTATAATGCATATAAATCTATGAAATGGAAATATAAATAAATATAATTAAATCATTATGTGTGGATTTGTAATATTTTATTAGCTATTACACGGTACTTAATATGAGATCACCCTATGAGGGGGTGAATCATGGTGTGAAAATAACTTACCGAATTAAAACTAATTTAACCATTTATCACACTGCCTATAAAGGATCTTGACATCTCAACCAAAGTATCACTTTTTTATGATCCTTAATTTCATATGCTTAATGTTTTTAATCTGTTTGGTTGTGCTTTTAAATGTAACTATAGACATGAGTATTTACATGTTCACCCTCACTAGGATATGTCCAAGGATCATGCATCGATGTTTTTTTGTGAAATAAAACACAATGAATATATCTACTTAAAATGGTTCAGTATTTGTCAAACCTCACCCAAGCTCACCACTTTTACAAGATTTAGGTTTTCTGTCAGTGCCACCTAAGTTTCGACCACTTTATCTTCTCCCATTTCTCACTACTTCTTGTTGGAATTATTTTTATCACATTAAACAAAGCACAACCTCACTATCTTGTTGATATTCCAATGACTAGTTCTTGTTGATATTCAAACAACTCTTTCACTACCTGATTTTGATCATTATCATAGTAGATTCACTTTACCTATATAATTATTCTTTAGGAAATATATACTTTTGAAATGAATAAAATAAATTTCAATAAGTTTCTATACTATTTTCATGATGCAAATACAAAATATTCAATTTCATGAAAATATACACTTTTTACCACAACTATTTCACTTTCACAAAACATTCATAATTCACACCAATTACCCTATGTCGTGAAACTATATTATTTTATGAAACATGATTTGTGTCATGGAACTACTAAATTTTTAGAGACGTTAAATATTTATCAATTCTCCCTTAGTCTGTATAAACACAATTTAATATCTTCAAATAACTAATCCTATAATTGTTTCATCAGACAAGAATATTTTCCTTGTAACTTATTTCTATTTGAATGTGTTTCACAAAACTCACATGGTCATACTGGCTTAAGTCCTTTCTCTACAAAACTCATGTTTTCATGAATGGTTTAAGAAATAGGTATCTTCACACAACTCTTTATCTAATTAGAGTCTGGGAATATTCAATTTTTCTAACATAATAAAATTAAGGGGACATCCCTATATTTATATTTGTTTTTATTCCTTTAAAAAAATATATTTCATACCTATAACCTTTCATGAACCTTTCCATGTTTACTAAACTTCCCCAATTTGACATCACATTTATCATGTAACTCACTATCATCGTGAAAATCAATCAGTGTTTCTAAGGATTTAATAACTATGTATTCCCCATGAAACTCCATCTTGGTAAACTCTCTACACTTTCACAAACCCCTTTAATTTTCCAAATATGTACAAGGAAACTTAATAACTCTTCTTTCAGGAAACATTATAACTATTTTCACAACTTAACTTCTTTAAAAACCATTTCAAAAAATTCATTCTTTTCTTATTTTTTGATGAACCCACCTCAAATCATAAATTTCATGAAACTCTATGAATAATATTCAATATTTATTGAAACCATTTCACTTTTGTGGAAATCCTTTTCATTTTTTCTTGAGATGTCTTGGAATCACCACCTTAACGCAACTTATGATTTTCATGAGCCTTATTCTTCAATGCAATTTTCCGACACTAAATTCCCAGACACACACAAACACTTATAGATATATTAAATATTGAATACATTAAGGTAGTAAAATCCATAGAGCTTTTCACAAACATTTCATGACGTTGCACTATCTAGGTTCTCCTCATTTATCAATAGTTTCAACCCATATACTTTGTTTATCGATACCAATATTTTAAGATCACACATTGCATCATATAATATTATATTTTCTTTTCATTGGTAGCATATCCATCTCACTAAACTATGTAAAAGGTGAAAAAACCAACAAGATACACCACACTATGTCAATAGAAAAACTCCATCTAACACAACAACCCAAAAATTTTCTCTGTAATAATGTCGAAAATGAATCCAACACTCTATAAATAAAAATACCAATTCTCATTGGTGAACCATAATCTCCCACTTTATATTTGTTGGAAACAATTTTATGAATCCCATTACACTATCTCGATGCAACCTGATAATCCTTTTTCAATACCTACTTCCAATGAATACTAATAACAGTTATTCATTATTTTTGGTGATTGATATCAACTATTTCATAATGCATGGATCATGAGAAGAACACTTCTTAAACCCCTCTTGTAAACTGCATTCATCAAAAAGTACTTTTGTGATTTTTCTTTATTTAATGAACATCTTAAATGTCATTATATTTTCATCCTTCACTTCCTGATCTCTTTATGAAGGGATGGTTAGTAACACACATGGATCCATGAGCCTTTCTACTCTGAGAAGAAATAGTACATGGATTCATGATCCTTTCTTATACCCCTTAAAATTAAAATCCAATACATACATTGTACTAAATAAAACACATATGGAATCTCTATAGAACTCTTTCCTTGAGAAATAAGGATAAAACTTTTACATTTCTATCTCCATCCCCTTATTTTATTATTGATAGACAGTATATTCTTCCATCATTTCAATACATTTGAGACCATTAATTATGTCATTAAACTCTATCTCCTTTATCAATGATTTGAATAACGATATTTCTCCCCGCCTCCCCTTTATCAACAAGGTCATTAAAGCCGATAATAAGAGACAATTATCACCCTATTATATGACACTCATCCTTAGAAGCTCAAAAAAACATTCGCTTGTGGATGATTTCAATTATAATTTCAGGGGGTGAACATACCACTTTGTAAAGATCCATCAAAAGAACCTCTAAACCTACTATGTGAAGAATCGTTATAGGAAAGAAGATATAAAGTTAATAATATCATCACTATACATTGCACTCACATACTTACATGAATCTCAAGAAACCAAAGAACATAAGATTCATTCAAGGAATTTTTCTAGATTAATTCATCATCTCTAAAAACCCAAAAAAATTATTGAAACTGATAAAAACTACCATAGATAACATCATGATAGATGATACCATTCATTTAATATTTCTTGATCAGAAATGTTGAAATGATGACTTTTATGTTCAGATTTCAGTATCACTTTTTTAACATTTACAAGTAATTTAATTCTTCTCTCATTCACAAGGTGTCCTTCCATATTTTTTGGGGACACTATCTATCAAATGTTTATATCAAAACTCCCCCTGAATTTATCATATTTATCACCAAAAATATCTATGAAATTCATAATGATATTTATCCATCAATAGAAGCCTCTAATATTCTTATTACGGTTATATAATATCACATATTATATCAAAAATAAATAAAACATGTGAGATCATTTTGCTACTACTTCCCCATTATTCTAACTCTATGATCTTAAGTCAAATAGATATGGTGCTCTTGAAATCTATGTTTCATGTATATTTATACCATTTGAAATCAGTTGAAATATCATATTTCAACTCTTGATTCCAATTTTTGTGACTCCTCGTTACTTCTCTAGTTATTCTTCTATTCTCATTCATTGCAATTCTGGATATGGAAGAGTTTCTAATTGTAATGATATGAAATAGTTTGAAATATGAAGAACATAGTAATGCCACTTTTTATATTTTTTTGAAACGTCTTTGTGGATCACATCTCACCTAAAAACTAAAACACTTCTAGAAAATTCAATATAATATAAACACATAGGAAGCGGTGATACCTTTAATTTCCTCAAGTTGTGGATTAGGGTTGTTAAACATAAACCAACCTGTAACCATACAACTTTCATTTTTTCCTTCTCCAAATTTCAAGAAAGGAATGAAATCATATATTCATATTATTCATCATAAAATTTATCTAGAAAAACTATCCTGTGGTCAAAGGATACCCTTTGTGTGTTACCACACACACACTTCTCTTCATAAGTGTGAGCATTCTCGTACATCCTTGGCTTCTAATTTTTCACAATTGTGGGATCGATCACACATAAACATTTATCTCTATTTGTATTATATTTACTTGATCTAAACAATCGATTTATTCTTCATTGAATATTCATATTTTATATTTTAATGGTATGTGTGAAACAAATTTTGAAATCCTCTTCCTATAAAGTGAAAGGTTATATCCTAGAATACATATTATTTACTGGAGTCATCTTCAAATTTTCTTCCATCTTCATCACATCTAGAATAACCTATTTCATTTTCTTCTATATTTTTATTTACTCCTTCCAATAGAGTTGTTGTGAGATTACTTATTTTAGTGCATCATACACCCTTCATTGAGTTTATTTCTCATTCTTAAAAACATAGAAATTATTCTACATTTTTATAGGAATCTTTATAGTGTACGCTCCCTCATGATACATCATAAGAGTGGATTATATTCAGATGTAATATTTACCCTTGCATACATTCCTATCATTTCAAAACCTTGACATGTGACCAAGGATTGATAAAATAAAAAATCAACCAAAATATTCATATATAATTTTTCATATCCTTGGTTGAGATATTGGAACTGTTGGAGTTGTTCTCACATATTTCAAATTATTATCTTTGGAACACCTACCCATGATATTCCCAAAACTCCCAAAATCGATGAAAATTGGTAGATATTTATTTTTTATAACCACAGTAAAATAATTTTTATGATATAACTCCTTTATATTATAGTTTAGAATATGGAATCCTGTTCATTTTTTCAATAAGTTTTGGATTTTTTAAGAGGGATCTTTATCTTATATTTACGTGTTCATCCTATCCTGTAGATATCTTGTCTTCTTAAAATTTAATTTCAATTTTTTTTCCAATTTCTTCATCACTATTATAGAATATATCAAATACCACTTTATTTATTTATATTGTCTTCTCAGTGAAATAACACTTGCGTAAAATTTATTCTCTATAGTCATTTTCTATTTAATCTCTTAGAAAAGTTATTCAAGTGTATCACTTTCCTCTATTGTATTCATTAACATTATTTTAAAGCTAGGATTTAGGGCCATTTATTAATTCTTAAATATCATTTATGAAATAAAAAGAATCAATTATTATATATTATACTTCATTCATGATACTCCATCAATAAAGGATGTCATTATATGATAATTCCTTGGAAAAAAAATGATGTTATTTTCATTAAATAACTACAATCATGCATCCCTTTTATATATAAGATAAAATCAAATTTTACAAATATTTTCTCCATATGGGTGTTAGAATCAGAAATTTCATTATGATCAGATTTTACCTAGGCCAAAGAACACAACATCTAGGATAACATCCTCTTTTTCTTCTTCCTCTTTACTTTTTTCATAAGGCACTTATCACTTGGACTTTCTTCATTGACAAAAAAACTCTTCCGAATACATACACTTTTATTTATAGAATCTATACAAATTTATATTTTTGTATATATCTATCTCAAGTACATATTTTAATACAACTTTGACTGAGGAATTAATTGAAATATTTCTTTAAAAATTTTCATTGATATGTTTGTTTTGGATAAATAGATAAATTTCATATTCAGTCACTTCTCTAAGAACTCAAAAAGAATATTCTATAAAATTTATGAACTCATTTTTCTATACATTGATATTATTTCCAACAATGAATGGATCATTCATTGTGGATTTAATCTTTAACGTAAATTCAAATCATGTTTGAGCAATAAAAAATCCAAAAAATGAATTTATCCCTCTAATATGAATTATTTGCTATTACAAGGTACTTAGCATAAGATCACCCTGAGAGAGAGGAGAATCAAGCTGTGGAAATAAATTACCCAATTACAAAAGACATTATCCTTTTATCTCATTTCCCTTAAAGTATCCTGGCATATCAACCTTGATGGTCACTTTATTACACTCTTTAACCAGATACGCTTAAGGTTTCTTGATATTTTTTTCTCCATGTATAAAGTAAATATAGACATGTGTATTTACTTTTTTAACCCTTATGGGTATACATACAAGGATCATGAATTGGAATTATTTCATGCACCAAAATTACTATAATGTTGAACACGTACATGGTTCGGTCTTGGTCACTCCTTACCCGACCTCACTGCCTTTATAAGATTTAATATTTTTCTCACTTACTTATATAATATACTCCCCTTGTCCAATACATTTTATAATTAATTTAGAAAGGAATAATTTTTGGATTAAGGGAAAAATAATGACTTCAATTTGTAGTTGATGTTTCTCTGAGTACTTCTTATTATCTTTACACTACTCTTTCACAAACATATTGTGAACATCACCATGGTAGCATCAAATTCCATGTTTTACTAGTATTCAAGGAATATAAAACATGGAAAGTTAAAAAACAAGTTATAATATCTTTTTATATTTTTCACTAGATTCAAGTACCCAATACTCAATTTCATTCAACTCTGCACCATTTCACTAAACTATTCCAATTTCATGAAACTTACACAATTCTTGAAACGTTCTTTGTGTCAAAAAACTCCCCACTTTCATTAAAATTTCCCAATTTCATGAAATACTCAAAAAAAATTATATTTTTAGTCTTTCTTAAACATAATTTGGTATTTATAGATAGAATTTACTTTCTTCACACAACTTATAATAGAATTACTTATTTGCGCAAGAAGTTCTTTCAGGAAAATTATGTATGCATGAATTCATTTCACGAATCATACAAGGTAAAACATAAAAAAATCCATTATTCATAATATTTTTACATGAATTATTCATTATTTAAGAACCTTAAGGAAATAATTTAATTAATTATAGCATTTATATCTTCAACTAGTCTAGATTACTCAGATAAGATATGTATCCCCCAATTTTTAGAAATTTCTGGAACATTGTGAAACTACTGATTTTACCATAAACATTGCATGAAACATTTCAAGTTCACTAAACTTATATGATATGTTGTCACATTTAGTGTGTAACCCTCCGTCATCATGCAACTACATCTGTATTTCTTGAGTTCCCACAACTTTTTCATCTTCATGAAACACTACCTTTACAAACTCTCTACACATTCATGAAAACAATAAATTTTCTAAATATAGATATGGAAACATAAAAAACCCTCTTTAATGAAACATTTTACCTATTTTAAAAACTTTTCCTCTTCACAACAATATTTTTTAAACATTAACCCTTTTCAATTTTTCAATGAGGCCATCATGAATCTTCAAATACACGAAACTTCACAAAACATCTTATGCTTTTCCTGCAACCTTTTCACTTTCATTAAAATAATTTCTTTTCCATTTATCCTAAGATGAATTAGATTCACCATATTTGTGAAACTTCTGATTTTAATGAGTCTTCTTCCTTTGATCAGTTTTCTAGATCTCAATTCTCACATACACTCAATCACTTATAGAACTATTCATTCATGAATATATCAAGGCCCTCATGGTACAATAACTTCTTTATGAACTTTTTATAATGTATCCACATGTGGGTGCTCTATGTTATTTGATATCTTTAACCTATCTCTGAATATTATCATGATCAGTATTCCAGTCTTCCACATTACCTAGTTAAATCCTTTATTTTCTCTTCGTCATAACATCACTATTTAATACGACTGTGGACATGTTTAATAATAAATCCAATGGGTTTCACCACACCATGTAAATGGAAATAACACATATAACACGCCATGGATGATATTTATTTCCTTGTTAATGAATCTAACACACAAAACATGGAAAGAAAAATTCATATTGGTGTCCAATAAATCCAAACTCCGGAAGTTAAAAACATAAAAATTTGGTTATAGTTATAGAGATTTCAATTGGGACTTAAAGAGTTAAAGCCTCTATAACTTGGGATTGAAGCCCCATATAACTAAACCAATATATAAATACATTAAAATTACCATATAACTAGAACCCTGGATTGAGTTGTTGGGGTTAGTGTAATCACTAGAGTTAAAATATTTCATAATTTTAGTGGATCTTATATAGTGTGGCCCTGAGACTTCTATTTATTTTCCTATATATAATTTCGTATAGTTTATTATTTCATTATATGTCATTTTATTGGAATTTTAAATACATCCTTAAATGACAGTCTTGGGTCAAGATCCTAGAAGATAGCAACAACTATTCTCTTGAGGTGGTGGGACTAGAATAACTGGTGGTGCTACATGTGGTTCCACCTTTGGAAGCTCCCATTATACGACTTTTTGTTCTTGTAATATGATCTAATTACCAATGTATATAGGGTTTTATACACCATTTAAAATCCTTGGAGGGATATCCATGGGTTTTTCCTTCCATGTCTTAGTTGACTGGTGAATTCTATTAGTAGCACCGACCTGTTTTCTTGAGAGAAGGTGGTCCCTAGGATGTGAATTCCAGGTTAGAGGCTATACATATGATCTTTGAGTATTTAGATATTCCTATATGCAGAAGGGTGAATATTTTACCCTATATGATTCATGGATCTTCCAAATGATGGTGGGATGTTCCTACTAAAGAATATTTACATCGGTAAATGGTTTGGATGGAATTTCAGTCTATATTCTTCTATTTATATTTACTAAAGACTCTAAGAGCTCATCAAGAGTGGGGATTCATGAATCTAGAGTAGCATAATATATTTTTCATTAATTACATAGTTTGTTTCACTACACTCCTAATCATTTGACCCACTCTTGTGGGTAATGATTTATTCAGGGAAATATGTATTGAGAATGGACTTGGGTATGTTTTTTGATCTCAGGTGAACGTATCTAGATTGAATATTGTATTTGAGATAGTAAAACAGGTCATTGTCTCTGAATTAAACCTGATCGGTGAAGAAGGTACATGTCAGGGTGGTTCAGAAAATATGATAGGAATTGAATCAAAATACTAAATGAAGTGTCGCTATTAGACATCTCCCCATGGCAGCAGAAGCCAAGGCATACACACTGGAAGTTATGTGGTATGTCATTATTGTAGTAATTGGGGTCACATGAAGCTTCAGTGGACTAGGACCTAGTAGTGTTCCATGATTATGGAAAAATGGTTAATCTCATGATATTTTACAGAACTATTCCCTTTGGTCCCAATGAGAGGGGATCTACACAAGTTCTGAGTTTTGGAGTGGTATTTATAGCACCATGCAAGTACAATAGAGCTTTATAGGGAAGTAAATTATTAGATCAATGTCATGGATATGGATAGTTAAATGAAGTTCATCCTATAATTATTGTGTAGTTCCCCATACCATATATATTGTGAGATATAGTCTTAGTGGCATCAGATTTGTTTCTTTTTTTATACAGGTTCTTCTCACTTTTTTATATTCACTGCTTTTAATGGAATCCAAAGTTTATGTATTGAGTATCTATATGGTGTAATGTCCCTCAACGCACCCCTAAGAACCGATTTAGTGATCATTCACCATTGTATGGATTGTCCCCTAGAGATAGTTAGCTATCATTTTATATGGGACCTCTACATCCTTGAGATGAGAAGATTCAACATAATCCTCGAGATGGAGTAGTTGGTACCCCTTCAAGATCATATTTATTTTTGTCACTATATGGATTCATTTTAAAAAATTGAGGGTGGTAACTATCTTCACAAGGAGGGATGGTATATCTAGTATGTTCATGATGGACCTGAACATCATGGGTTGGGCGGATTGTCTACCCATATTTCTATCCTCTTACTAGACGATCAGAGAGTACTATATGAAATATTTCCTTCAGTTGTGGACCATATCATATATGTATTTCTTAATGATTTTACTAGGCTAATTTTTGAGATAGATGTAGATTTTACTTTTTAGATTATTTCAAGATCATAGCTGGTATCCATTCCTTTATTCATGTTGTCTCCTACTTAGCTCCCAGAACATAATAGGTAGTTGGAGGACCTGGAATCCAAGGGATTTATTTGACTCAATTAATAACCTTGGGGTTCACTAGTACTTTTTTACAAGATGTATGGTGGTAATTAATGGTTGTGCATTGATTACCAGAGGTTAAATTAAAGGTTTCCAGTTATTTGAATATATGGTCTCTTTGACCAGCTGAAGGAAACTAGGATCTTCATGAAGATTGATTTGATATCATGTGATATTTAGGATATCATACATACCAAGTACTAAATTCCAAATAAGGTATAGTTTATATAAGTATTTTATAATGTTGTTAGGTCTAAATAAATCCCCAACTATCATTATGGAAAAAATTAATTGGGTCTTCCATCCTTATATAGATGCCTTCATAGTGGTTTTTTATGATATCTATGTGTACTCCAGGTCAGGGGAAGATCCTATATAGTATCCAGAGTTTATTTACTAATTTTTGGTAGAATCATATCTTTGTAAAACTCTCAAATTGAAATTTATTTATCAATATAGTTCACTTCATGTGGCATATCATATCAAAATTTGGTATATCAGTGGTTCAAAAGAAGGTGAGAGAACTTATTTCTTGGGAGCGACTAAAGAATGCTTTTGATGTTTAGAGATTCTTATTATTAGCTGGTTAATATAATTGATTCATTAGAAACTTATATTTCTTTAAATCACTACATGAAGTTTTAAAAAATAAATGTGTGAGGTTTATATGATATGGGTCTTGTGAAGAGGACTTTCAGGAGTTGAAAGTAAAGTTGACCTCAATTTTAATCCAGAATTTTTCTAAGCCGTGAACAGGGTACACAGTTTATTGTTACCCATCAAGCATTGTGCATGGGGTTATATAATTAATAGGTAGTAATATGGAGTGTATCAATATAGAATTTTTATTGCTCATGAGCGCAATTACCCAACACATGACCTTGATCATGTTGTTGTTTTTCATGGTCTGTGTTTCTGGAGACATTACCACATGGGGGAGAAATTCATGGTTTATAAAAACCATAAGAAACTCAAATTCAGACTTTCTCAATGGTACCTAAACCTCCATTATTGGGTTAGGTTTAATAAATACATTCATTTGACTTTGGTCTCACATTTATTCCAAGGAAAGGTAATGTTTTTGTGGATGATTTCATCTAAAAGACTCAGTCTAATGTGGTTCAGAAATCAAGTATTGAATGGAAGCTGATAAATATATTGATTTAAATGCATCTTATCTTTTAGGAGTGTCAAGGGAAACATTCTATAATTGATTTAACGTTGGTTATATCACTTATGAATGGATGTAGATATATTTTTTATCTGAAAGGATTGGTTTTGAGGGATTGTATTTTTGGTGAGAAGCCACCACCTAGTTAGTTTATTATGTGATTCTGTATATCCATGGGTTTTCCTTTATACCTACAAAAATGAGAGAGGAATTGATGTGGAAATCACATGATTATAAGTGATAATTTCATCCTATAATGATAAACATGTACTTTAATTTGTACCACTAATACTATTTGATTGGGATATAAAGGAAATAATGGTATTTGTCACACATTATTCCACTTAACAACTAATGGAAGAAAAACACAAGTGGTTTGGTTCCATATTAAAGTCAATACCCATCCATGAATGTAAATAGAATGATGACCCTATGGAATTCGTAATGTTTTTTCCATGGTTATCCAAGGGTAGTGATGTCATATGGGTGATTGTGTATAGGATAATGATGGTCTCCCATTTTTTTTCTAATCCATGATATATTCTCAATGGATGATATTGGGATATTATATGTCTGAGAGATCGTACGACATTGTGAAATTACATGAACAATTTCATTAGATAGATATACTCTATTAACCTCATCTTTTTTAAAGGGGTAATAAAATTCTATTTGTTCATATCTACTCTCGAGTAAAAAATATCATCCTCAAACTAATGTCCAATCCAATAAAAATATACAGGTATTATAGGACATGAATTGTGCATGAATTCTTGGTTTTGGAGTCTCATGGGAGAGGAAATTTCCTCTTGCGGAGTTCTATTATAATAATAGCTGCGAAGAAAAAATTTACATGGATCCTTATGAGGGTCTATATGGAAGGTCATATCATTCACCCTTGTACTGGTTAAAGGCAACAAAGGTAGCACTACTAGGACAAAGTCTCATTTAGGATACATCATATTAGGTGCAACTAATCCAGAATCATATAGACATAGCTCAGTCTAGGCAAAATTGTTATGTGGATCGGTGCTACTAGCCTCTAGAGTTTAAGGTGGGAAATTGGGTCTTATTAGTTATTTCAAATGGATTGGGTCATCCATAGATTCAGAGGTAAGGAAAGATGGAACCTAGATATGTCAGTCTATTTAATATTTTGGAGAGGGTTATGATATTATATTATTGTTTAGATATTCCTTATAGGTATAAGGATATTGATTATGTCTTCCATATATCTAATCTATTCTGTTAGTATCCACACATATCTCATGTTTTTGTTCCTGATGAAGTTGAATTGGTGGTTGATGATTCATTTGAGGAGTATTAAGTTCATATCATTGATTTTATCATGAATAATATATGAGGTATAACAGTTCCTCTAGTTTGGTTGTTATGGAAATATGGTTGTATCTAGAAGTATACATGGGAATTAGATACTATCTTACATGGTCAATGTCCTGAATTAGCTCAATAACCATTAAAAGTATAACTTAGGTATGAGTTGTCTTAAGGAGGGTATGTTGTAAGAAATCTCTCAATTTAAAGGTATCAACTCTTTAAATATTTTTTATTTTCCCATTAATTTTACATTAATGGATGTATCCAAAAGATTATAGGAGGTTTCAGTATCATTCAATTAGTTTGGGGCTTAGAGTTCCAGTTTTTGGGAAGACTCGTTAGGGCACATAGTAAGATTGTGGTTTTCTCTAACTGTGCACCTATGTTTTGTATTCTTAAAATGGGAGGTTCATGGTTTGGTAAACTATATTATGGGGGTTTGTTAACCATGTGAGGGTTGTAATTCATTTCTGATTCATTTTTTATGGTTTCCACATGGTTTTTCTAACCATGTGCATAACCATGTGGGGTTTGTTCTTCCTGGATTTTATGGGTGCACAGTCAGTTAAAAGATCATCAAACCATGTGGTCGAACCATGAACAGAGTAAACAAATGGGGATATTTACCTTTTCCCCTTTTTTACCCTTACATCTAATTTTTTATCTCTCCCCTCCTTTTTGCAAAACCGCTCTACTAGAGTATCTCCACTCTCCTCACATTCAAGTTAGTTGTTCTCCCTCATCCAACATCTCTTTATTATTCTTTCTATAACATTGGATTGATCATGGTAATTCATTCACCATATTTGGTTTCTTTGTCTCTATTTTTTTCCATCCAAATATATCTTAGTATATCAATCTTAAATACCCTATTTTAAGGGACTTTTCTTGTTTTTTTCACTTGTTCCAACTCAAATATATGGTTGATACCAAATATGGAGTCCTCCATGGGACATAGGTTGGTTTTTTGTATCTTATTTTCATAAAACTACCAATATTTATAAATTTTTTTAATTTTATATACACTAATAATTATAAGCATTGACCTTAGAATTTATATTCCATTAATTAATCACATAAAACCTAGAATGGAATTAATAAAAGCCTCTAGAATACCATTTATAGTTGACAAAATCAACATAAACCAACTCTAAGGGTGTTTTTGACATAAAACCCATGACAAAAAAAACTTTAAATACAACCAAAACACCCCTTATGGTGTGTTTTTTTAGTATTTAGGAAAACCCAAATATGTGTCGTAAATAATCAATCCACCCCCTTAGGGTGGGTTTTTCATTTCTCTTAAAATAAGTAATTCATAAATATGGAATTTTATGTATTAATTGATTTATTTAAACATAGTTAAGATATTAGGGTGTCATGGATAAATTCTAGAACCCAAACACCAAAATCATTATGTAATTCCAAGAGTAATGAACTAAATAAAATTGTGTAATGAAGTTAGCTCCTCTAAGGTTTTGAATTAACTTGATAAAAGCCATTATATAAGTACCATCATTGAAACTTATGATTACTATTACGGATTCCATAGTTACTAATTATATAAATTTATCACACCATCAAAAGTGTGGCATTCCTTGAGGAATCCTTGTATTTATTCATTGTAATGGCTTGAGAATACTTATAAAATGCCACCGAATATACTGATGTGAATTGAAATTGGTAAAACCACCTTGTATTTAGTCAATGTTTTACTCCCACTAATTCCCTAGATATTCATAATGAATTCATTTAGAACTCTTAAAATATTATAAATATCAAGAAAATTTCTGAGATTAAGTTTGATGTCCCCATACAAAGAATTCCTAAGGTTATCCCCTTGAATTCCTATTGATATCTATCCCAAAATGAAAGGATATATTTACATGGTTAGTTTAGAGACTTTTAGGAGTAGAATTACATGGATTATTCCATTGGATTCCACACAAGAACCATGAACTAAACATCATAGATTTATCTCCATATGTTGGATCCAAAACCCTGACTAATTAATTCCATGGGTTCTTATGGATTTGACACATGTGAATTGTGTGGGAATTCTTGGACCAATTATGAGGATTCCTTGACATTTCTCACTCATAGATTACTTTGTTATATTCCTCATGTGAATTAATTAATTTAAATTTTAGATGATCAAATAAATCCATCTTATTCCAATGCAAGTAGGTTTGGTTAGGTATCACATAAGGATCCTGGTCTCGAAAAGGAATATTTTACTTTTCCCCTTTACACTATTATTTAAAAATGATTAAATTTTTCATTCACATAACTTATTTTCATTATAAATTTTTTTTATGTACTACTAAGTTATACTCAAATCTAGTTCACTATTCGGTTTGATACCTGGGCATTTTTCATAGATTTAGGAATGGAGAAAAAGAATTATACCTATTATCAATTGTTTAATTTTGTCTAAGTTAGAGCATGGGATAAAATTAATGAGATCGGAATTAGGGTAATCATGTAACTTATTATCTTTTGGGTCATTTGTTTTCTATTTTTCTGCTATTACTTCTTGTATGACTTCTTCCATGATATTCCTGACTCATATTTTTCACCACCATGATATCATATATATTTTCTTCTACCGTACTAATTTATATCAATAGTAATTATTATCAACATTGATTTTATTTCATTTGTTTTTTTGTTCCACTTTGATAATGATGGTATAGTCTCCCCATCATACCAACATACAACCTCACTGCTAGTCGGTAGTCTCTGGTGTATATGGAGCCACGCTTGAGGCATTGTGGACATCGAAACTGATTAGTTATTAGTGAAATCGGCTGAGGAAATCAAAATGTGTTATAAAATACTCCTTATTTTAATTTTTTTAATGTTTTGGGTTGGTAGATAGGAGACTGAGAAGTTTTATAACTTGGTAATAATCATGTTCTGGGGAGTAGTTATCCCACATATAGTGTAATTTCCCAGTTATCGTGGAAGGTTCTTATTGTTGTGGAATTATTAAGTTGCAGTTTTAATATTTTCTCCTTTGGGTGACACACATGTTATATGATGTTACATATTATGGTATTTCAACCCTTGGTCTGGTATTGAAAGGGAATATTGTCTCATGTGTCATCATAGTTATGTGGAGTTTATATATAATTAAAATAGAATTCTATGAATATTTTATTTCTTGTATTTCTCCTTTACATCTTTATAGTCATTGGTTATTATGCTTCTAATCAATAATTTTACATGGGAATAATTATTTACATAAAGTGACTACATCATCCTAATTTTTTTACCACATAGCTTAATGATGGAATTTTTTATCCATTTTTAATATAATTAAAGCATTAAATCCTTGCATATATAAGATTATAATTTAAAGTGATTATAGTTAAATGGACTTCTAATTGAAACTTATAAAGTGAATAATTTTATAACATTGTAATAATAATCTATATATCTAAACCATTATTTGTAAACATGTTAAATTAAAAATCCTTAAGTTAAAAAGATACAAATTTTTTTGGGATTAAAAGAGATGTAAATTTAATTTTTTGGTGGTCGATGGTGGAGGGAGGTGTTTCCCCTATTCCTAAACTATTTTTATTATTTCTCTATTTATGTGATGATGAATCAGATTTGTTTAACGTGGGTTTAGGAAGTGTTTTGTTATTTGATTCTTTGATAAAAGTTTTGATGTAGTGGTTTTTTGGACATGATTGATGATCCTAGAAAATGTTTTTGCCCAATGTTGTGGCTATTTCTGCTAAAAATCATCCCTTGTTTCATGTTCTCACACTCCTCCCCATGTCGATTTGGTGTGATGGTTCTCTTGGAAGCTTTGGGCGGTGTAGTTTGTGCAGTCACGAGCAGTCTAGGAGGTGAAACCTAAGTTGGATTATCTTCCTCCTCTTGGTTTTTTATTATGGTTTGAAATGTGTTTTATGTAGTTTTATAACTTCACGAGCTAGATTCTGGAACCATTTATAGCAATGTTGATGTCTGTTTTTTGGTCTTTGTTCATGGATGAGGGTGTTTTTGAATTTTTAATTTTGATTCCCTATGGTCAGTTATTTTTAAATTCTACTTGGATTAGTTAACTTTTTCATTATAGTGATTTTTAAATGTTTTTCGTTCAACCTCAAAGTGTGTTTTTTTAATTAAAAAAAGATATTTGGACATATCTCATGTAGTGAGGGCTTTAGACTATAATTTCATTATATACCTTTAATTACATTTACTATAGTATTTTATTTTGAGTAATTTTATTATAAATATAAATATATTCTTTCATTATAGACTCGAATCGAGCACCCAGATGGTGGTGATGACCATGCTTCTAAAGGGGCAGGACCTGAACAACCGATGGTGCAGCATGTAGTGCCACATATGGAACCTCCCATTATACCACTTTTTGTGCACTAAATATGATCTAATTTTCAACAATGATAGGGTTTTCTATACTTAGTATCATCCATAGAGGTAGCTCCATGTTCTACACTGACCATGTCATATTTTTCTAGGGAATTCCATCAATATCAGCCAACTATTTTCTAGTGGTAGGTATTCCCTTCAATGAGTAGTCTATGTTAGAGGCAATAAATATGATATCCGAGTATATGAAGATGCCTCCTGATATGATGTTAAATATTTCAGCCTACGTTCTTCATGGATCTTCTAAGAGATGGTGGGATGTTCTTACTCAGTGATATCATCATCGAAGCATAGTTTAGAGGGAATTTTAAACTAGATTCTTCAATTACATTCTCCCAAAGATTTTGTGAAAGGATTAAGCTGGGGAATTCATGAATTTGAATCATAGTAATATTTCTACCATTGATTAATCAACTCTTTTCACTGAGATCCAGTTCATTTCAAAAACTATTATAGGTGATGATATTTCCAAAAAAGATGTTTTCATTTGGTGCATGGCTCAAATCATCTATTTAAAGGAAGAATATACATAAAACATCTCACAATGGAAACTGTATCCATGGTGTGCATGATGGTAGTTATGTGGTATGTTATCAGTGTTATAGGTATGGTCCCATGAAGCCCCCATGTAAAGGGATCTAGTAGAGTGTCGATATTGTGGTAAAATATGTTATATCTATATATTTTGTAGGACATTTCCATAGGTTCCCAATGAGAGGGGATACACACTAGTTTTATGTTCATTAGTGGGATGTGTAGCACCACACCATGTAAGATGCTGGATCATTTTTGGCCGTTCAAGTTGTTGATTTGGTCCTTTTTTAGAAATAAATTCATGGTATTTATAGTTCCAATGGAGTGGAGCATCTCAAGGAGGTTAAGTTGTATCTCAAGGCCATGGAACCATCCAGTTATATGAAATTAAACCTATACCTGTTGAGAAGATCCAAGAAACATATGTATTTTGGGGAATAATATTAGTTTCCTTGATTTTTGTTTTTTAAATAGGTATTTGAAACTTATTTATATATGTAGCATTGATTCCAATCTGGATATTAGATATTAAGTACCTATATGGGGTAATGTTCATTAACACACTACAAGGAATCAAGTTATATATCATTCGAAATTGCAAGGAATGTCCATTTGAGAGAGGTACATATCATTTTATGTGTGACCTTTTCATCTATGAGATGACAACCACTATCATAATTCTCGAGATGGAATTTCTGGTACAGTTTCTAACTTGTATTTATTATTATAACAAATTATTGTAAATTTAATCACCCGAGTTTAGTAACTATGTTCACAATGAATAATGGGATTTTAAGGAAGGTCTGGCTGGGCCAGAACATCATAGGCTGTGTAAAGTGTCGGCCTCGGTCACTATCTTCTTTCTAGATGATTAGGGAGTAAGATTGGAAATCTTTCTACTATATGTGAACCCTTTTAGGGGTGTCTTTATGTTTTTTTCTTGGATACCTCCTAATAGATTATTTGAGTTTACTTTTGAGCTTATTCTATGAGTAGGATCAGTATCCATTACTACATATTGGATAACATCTACTGAGCTGTAGGAACATAATAGGTAGTTAGAGGACCTATAATCCAAGGTAGTTATTCATCCCATTACATCACTTTGTGGTTCACCATTACTTTTCACAATGAAGGAAGATAGAACATTATGGTAATATGTGGTTTATTGGTGGGTGAATCAGCTTATCGAAAAAAACGGATACCCACATTATCTTTTAAATGATCCCCTGGACTTGCTCCATGGATTTTGGGTCTTCTTGAAGATTGATTTTAGACTGTGCTATCATCTTGTGATAGTTAATCCCTTGGATATTTCTTGTACGATGTTTATATGATGGTCTATATTATATGAATATTTTTAATTTTTTGGTATGATGGACACACATGTTGTATTTATTTCTTTAATGTTTCAGGACTTCCACCCTTATCGGGATTCCTTTGTGGTATTTTTCATTGATGATATCTTAGTGTAAGTCCAATCATGGGAAGATCACATGAGGTGTCTAGAGGCTATTTTGACTACTCATCAACAGCAGTAAATTTCTATAAAACTCTAAATGTAAACCTTTAAGATCAATATAGATCAATAATTAGGTCACATCAAATCAAAATTAGGGGTATTAATGGATCTAGAAAAGGTGAGATAATTTTTCCTTGGGAGTATCCTAAGAATGTTATTAATGTTCATATATTCATGGTATTATCCGATAAATACTATAAATTCTATCCAAAATTATATCATCTTGAGTAACCATTTATAGTATTTAAAAATAAGGGTGTAAGATTTATATGGTCTGAATCCTGTGAAAAGTCCTTTTATTATTTGAAGAAAAGTTAACCCTTAGAACCAATCCTAATTTTTTCTAATACTAGAATAGTGTAAAAAGTTTATATTGATGCATCAAAAATCAAGTTAGAGATATATTGATGCAAGTAGAAAATATTTTGGTGTGTGGGTATTAAAATTTTAGGCCTTGTGAGGTCAATTACCTGACACCGGACTGTCAGCAAGAATTTGTTGTTCATTCTCTACATTTCATGACACATTACCTCATGGAGGACTGATTCATGGAATATAAAAACCATATGATCCTCAAATAAATATTTTCTCAGTGAGATTTTTACATATATAAATTTATGTGGGTTGAATATCTACAGTTTTTTTACTTTTATCTCACATATACACCAAGTAAAGATAAAACTATTGTAAATTTTTTGATCTAAAAGACTCTAGTTTAAGTGATTCAATAACCTGGTTATGAGTGGAAACTGATGAATATTTTTGCTGAAATGCTTCTTGAAGTATAGGATTGTTAAGTAAAACCCTTTCCCATGGATTTGTTATTGTTGTCATCTCTTATGAATCAAATAAAAGTGGATAAATATTTCTGATCCATAATACATGTTATTGAATGATAGTATTTATATTGAAGATTCACCAACTAGTTTTGTTCTTAATGGGGATGATATTTTACATATCTAAGGTCATATATAGGTACCTACATGTAGTAAATAGTAATTGATGTGTGAATATCATGATTTTAAGTGGGTAGTGTATCTTATACAAGTGAATATGTACTATGATTTTCATCACCAATACTAGTAACATTGAATGAAAATGGAAATAGAAAGTTTGTTACACTATGTTCCACCTATCAATGGGTGAAAGACACACTAGTGAACTACTATCCTATCACATCTATTAACAATCATAGAATGGAAATGGGATTATGTTGCAAGGGATTTCATGATAGGGTTGTTAAGGACACCCTACTATAGTGATGTTGTATGGGTGATTGTTGACAAGATAATGAAGGGAATTAATTTCTTACCGATATATGAGATTTTATCAATAGATGAGCTTGAAATATTATATGTCTAATAGATTATATATCTTCTTTATATTCCTTGTATCATTTTATCGGTTAAGGATGCACGGTTGACCTCATAGTTTTAGGAGTGGTTGAAGAATGCTCCTTGTTCACATGTACACTTGAGTACTGCATATCACCCTCAAATTGACAACCAATCTAGGTGATTATACAGGTACTAGGGGAATGTGTAACACCCAAACATATCATAGTATGTTATTTTATTTAAGGTAATTCAATATCTTGTGTTACACGCAACACCGAGTTCGAGCGCACCATGACTTACCAAACTAGTAGTTCAAAAGGCGGTTATGAATATTATTAACTGTATTTTAATTTTTATATTCTCGATATAATTTTAACATCCATATTATTTGTTTTTAGACATAATATAAGAACAAATTTAATTTTTCAGATAAAATAAGTATTTTTCAAAAAATGCACTTTTACCGTCTTTTAATGGTGAACCCATTTTAAATACAATATTTGATACTTTTATATATTAAATTTGACAATATAGACTTATTATTTATAAGTGGTACATAAAAATTTAGTTTTCATAAATTTTCGGCGCTTTTTTGATAACTTTTATATTTTGATAAATAGTGAAAAATACTAAATTCAAATTAATAACAACTTTTTTAATAAATATAATTTATAGTGTTAAATTAAAAATTTGAATGGTTTTTAAGTTTAATTTGATTATATTTTAATCATTTAATCCATTTTTCTCATTGTATATAATTTTATATTTAAATTGTAATTAAACGTACAAATCAATCTCTTGATAGTTTTTACTTCTCAAAAACTCGCTTTCTGGTTTGACAACGGGAATATATTTAAATTAATTAATACAACTTCTATGTTCATAATTTGTTAAAATATACACCGTTTTATGAATTTTGAATATCAAAATTAGCTTTGGGTGAGTTTTTTCTATTTTTCTAAAAACATTCAATTTTTTATGAATAGTGAAAAACAATGTGTTATTGTTTAAAGATGGCTTTTTTTAAATAATTATTTTTAATTTAAGTTTATTTTAAAGTCAAAATAGATATATAATAACTATATTCATACAATTTAATTCATTGAATTGATTTTATAATAACATTATACATATTAAATTTAATTGAACTTTTTACCGTTTTTTACCCACATTCTAGACACATTTGCAAATTTTCCAAAAAACATAATTTTACCACTATTGTGAATTGAATCTAAAAAATCAGAGAGACACGGTAGACATCATTAAGTAAAATGTGGCTCAATAGGATAAAAATAATTTTTGGTGAATAGTAACTTATGAATTTTATTTACCACGGTTAAAATTAAATAGGGTAATTAAAGGTAAAAATGATATTATAATTACCCAAAACATATCCTAATTATATTGGATAAGTGTATTTCAAAACCAATCAACCTTAGGACTTAAATATGATTCTTTTTTATCCACTTGGATTATATTACCACATTTATTATATTTTATTAAAAGAAGAGTTAAAAGTGTGAAATTCAAATTTTAATAACTAAAGCATTTTTAATTTAGGTTTATAAATAAGATAAATTTGACTATAAGTATTCATTATAAGTCTAAAATGATTTCCTAAATAATGGTATTTTATTAATAATATTTATACATTAAATAGTGAAATTTTTTATGACACAATGATGATGCAATATTTACCTTATTAATGAAAGAATAAAATAATTCATGTTATAAATATCACAATAAATGTTAGTTGAAAATTTTGATGCCATCCATGAATTTTATTTTTGAATATTACATTATAGGGTTGATTAAATTTATTTTTTATAATTAAAATGTTTTTTATAACTTTCACAAAAAACAAATACAAAATAGTGTCAAAATTGATATAAAGGTCTTTTTAAAACAAATAATATTGTATTAAATTATATAATAGTCCTAAAAATATAAGGTTTGGTTAGAGGACTTATATAATAATATATATTTCATTAAAGAAGCACTTTAGGTTCTTTGTAATTTTATTGTATATATATTGACCTTATAATATAGAAATACAAGAAGACATGTTAAATGTTAAACTATATAACTTAAAGTTAAATCTATAAGATAAGGTTAATATGGTGAAATAAACTGATCTAAAATATATTTTTTGAGAGGTCTTAGACCCATCAACACATTATCCTCCAAATGAATTCATTTGGAGCCATTATAAATGGAAAATTATTTTATAATAAAATTATATTTCAAGATTTCCTAAAAGTGACCCTCACCTCTCTTATAAAGGGCTACTTGGCCTTCTCTTAATTTCACACTTCCAAAGCCTTTTGAATCGAGCAAAACCTTCTCAAATATCCTCCCAAATACCTTCAATTCAAACTAGAGGCATTAATTTGACCATAAAGCCAACCTATGTACACCTTTTCTTCAAATCAAAAGGAAGTACCTGAAGGAAAGGTAAATACTTCATCACCTCATTAAAAGTCATTTTTTTCTTCAACTTACTCTTTCTTTATTGTTTACAAACTAAAATAATAACATCAGTAACTTCTAAATAATGATATTTTTTTATAAATATGGTAAAACCATATTCATTATTCTATTCATTCTATGAATGACAAAGTCACCAAACATGTGTACGTGCGGCTTACCGCCTCCACGTCGTGGTTTGGTTTGTTATTCAACACTTCATTATTTGGATGCGTATAATAATAATTATAATTGATGTGAATAATAAATATAACATGTCAGTTATTTTGTATATATAATATACCATCTAATTAAATATGATTTCACCACTAATAGAATGATATTGTCGCTCGAGCGTACGTAGGGATTACCGTCTCCACGACACGATGAGATTTCATTCCCCATCATAACCATTCAAGAATAATATTCATTTTATGATTAAAATATTGTCTAATAACTTAATATTATTCTATATATTAATCTAATACATCTTATCCATAATAAACATGACTTACGTAATAAAAAAATATAAAGGAAAACAAATCAGTTAACACCCAAAACAAAGATAATACTAAAATATCATTAACAAAGAAATATTAGAAGATCATATATGATAACATATTTATGTATATGGTTCTTGTATAATTGAATAACAATGATTTCACCATTATATAGGAGTTTAACCTACCCTCGACTAAGGAAAATTCCAATGTAAGGGGTTGTCATCTCCTGTTTATTCCCGTGAGATTTATTCTATATCATCCACTACTTTTTTTATGTGGTGTATGTACTTCCCATAATTTTATTCTTTGTGTAATATACTTTAATTTATGGGTATTTACATCTTCATTGTATGATCCTTATTTCATGGGGTTTATGTTTCGTATGTTACCAAATCGGTAAGAGAATTTCTAATTTAAATTTCCACTCATTGGGTTTTACACACACTTTATTGATTATTTTACTCCAAGATTATGTGTGAAATAACTATTTATTTATTTATGTTGTCATTTTCCACTCCATTTTGTTTGGATATACTTTTGATACACATAATCACTCCTTTTATAAATTCTCAAGTCATTGATATGAACATGATAAGGGTAATCTTAACTCAATTTACATTCATTGAGTTAAACATCCAAGTCATTGGTTTTGTTTTTACAAGAATATGTTTGAATTACCTCTGATTTATTTACAATTTATATCCAATCATATTGAGTGTATTTATATTTTTCACACATAATTATTTCATTTTTTATCCTTTATCTAGGGATAAGGTCTTTATTAGGGATTTAATCTCAATTTACATTCCATAAAGGTTTGTTTTTTGTTATACGCCAATTCACTTTTTTATGGTGTGTATACTATCCTTTGACATATTATATCAGGATGCCCTGTATTAACATGATATTATAAAGTTTTGATTAATTTTATTGCTCAATTATGTGTATTCGAGTGTCTCTCATTCGGTCATAAACCCTTTAACTGAAATATCATTTTAAATGTTTTAAAGATTTATTATTCTAAATCATTCTCATTAATGTCCCTATTTTAAAAATGATATTTGGATTTATTTATAAGGACATGAATATTTTGAAATTTAAATTCCTTTCAAAAAATTTTAAGTGGTAAGGGACACTTTTATTCAGAAATCTATTTTAAACACCTTATTTCAAAAATAGTGCGACTTTTAAATGTTTTCAACAAAAGGGGATATTTCTCTCGAATAGTTTTACTTTTTATTTCCATATATGTCAATATCCTTCATTGTATTTTTTTATTGATTGAGGTTTATTTATTATAATGCAATCTCCCATATTGTATAGAATGAGTTATGTTTGACTATGCATGTGTTATTTTTATACCACTCAGGGTTTGTAGTTAAAGTATTGAAATTTTTTATGCTAGTTTTAATATGAATGTTTGGATTTTGTTTTACAATTTTCATATGAGGAATGTGTTTGAATTTGTAAGTGATGGGCGGGGCCCACTATATCCCCTCAATGCATCGATTGGTCTCATTAGAAAAACTAGTGTCTTAGCACAAGGCCTTGAGAAAATTATTATTTGTAGCCTTGTCACGAGGACTTGACTATGTTCGTTATGATGTCCGAAATTATGCATTCCATTGTTATGAAATATGATAATGATATTAAATGTGATTATTTCTCTAGAATAATATCCATGTGAATGAATAAATAATATTATTTTATTTATCTCTATCATGTTATGCTAAACATTATGTTTAAACGGCTTTTGTTTTAGTCTTATACATTTCCATAAATGTTTTTTCTTATTTATGATAGTTTCTGCTATATTGTTATCCTTACTAACTATTTGAGATCACCCCTTTATTATGTTTTATTTTTCCCATGATGTAAAGAAGTATACTATTATTCACCTATAATAATATGCTAAGGTATATGAGTGTGTTAAAAAAAGACACAATGTTGTAGTTTTTTTATTTTATAATGTAATGTAAAACTTATGAATGTATATAGTTTTTACAAGGCTATTAAATTGAAGGGTCTTTCAGGACATGATCCCTTGTGATCATGCCAATGTTTTGTAATAATGCACCAAATTTGGGTAACTAGGGTTGGGGCGTTACAGTTGGTATTAGAGGAAGTTTTATACAAACCTTGGAAAGTAGATTTAGAAAAATCCAAATTAGAGAATATTACCCTAATATAGACTTTGAGGATTAGTATAGAAGAACTTCCTACAATTTTGGCAATGTAGATATTTTTTTAATATTCAAAGAAATATATCCCTATCTGGATATGAGCAGGTAGAGGCGGCTCTGGAATAGATGTATCTAGGAGTTAGACCCGAAAACACCGCTTTGAGCTAGACTTGAATGGGAACTAGTGCACGAAAACGGTCCTTGTTTCACTCTTGGTTACGAAACTCCCAAGGGATATACTTAGGACAATTCACATTTTCTTTACAAATTGATTTCAATTGTTTTAATATAAGATGGGAATAAATAACCTTGGTTAATCCTAAGGTGTTTTAGATTAAAAATTCAGTGTCAAGATATTATCTAAATGATTTTATGACTATTTTTACTCAACAAATAAGAGAATGTAAAAGATTGATAAGAGCTCCCAGAGTGGAGACCATAGTTAAAAGAAAGCTCAATTTCCATCAAGCAGAAAATGTGGAAGGAGACACCCAGGAAAGTGTCTCAATGGAAAAATAAGTGCATTATGTGTGGGAATGAAAGGCATAAAGTAAAGCATTGCTGAGGAAAAAATGAATAGTGTTATAGAAGAAAATAAAAATGATCCTAAGAATCTATTTACAATCATTTTCTGTAATGGTAGGGGGCCTGGACATTACCTGAGTCAATGCCCTATTCTATAGGATAACCACTAGGTTAAATAAGAACCTATGTGGAAATAAATGGATGGAAAAATATTTAAAAGTATTAATTCTGTTTGTTGATAAGATTACATTGGAAGACTTATCTCTTGTATGTGTAAACCTACAATTGGTTATGTGAAAATTCTATTTGAGGAAGAATTATCATTTCTTTTTGGGATATAGTTATAAAAAACCATTTGGGATTATATTATCCTGGAATTTTAAGAAAATACAGGTTATTATTTTTTGGGATAAAAATTTGAGGTATTAGATAACATTTGTGGTTAAATTATGTTGCGGTTATTTTAAAGAATTTAGCTCATATAGGGAATGTTGTAAAATATAATTTTTGAAAAAGGACATCACGCAAACTTTGTGATAACCCATCGAGTCAGACAAAGCTTTGGGAATCGAACCCACAAACAAAGTACGACTAAGATTTATCACCTTCCAATGGACTACGTGAAGTCCCTGGTGTGTGTTATTCATTCTTTTTAGTTAAATGATCTTGTTGATCAATAATAAGTTGATTTGGGACCTTATGTTTTATCATAGGGATATCCTTAGTATTGAAAAATGATTTGGTGATTATGTTATAAATGTTATTTTTGAAGACATTACAACCGTTGCGAACACTATTTGGTGATTTGGTTCTTTTCTAATAACATTCATATTTTAATGAAAAGTGAAAAATACTAAATTTTTATTGAAAATAACTTTTTTAATCAAAATGATTTATAGTGTTAAATTATACATTTGAATGTTTTTTATGAATTATTAGATTATATTTTAATTATTTTATCCAATCATGGTCATTTTATGTAATTTTACATTTAAATTGGACATAAAGACTTATCAAACTTTTGATAGTTTTTACTTCTCAAAAACCCGCTTTCTGGTCTGACAACGAGAATATTTTTTAAATTAATTTATACAACTTCTATTTTTTGAATTTGGTAAAATGGAAATCATTTTTTAAAATGGAATATATCAAAATTATCTTTGGGTGAGTATTTTATATTTTTCTAAAAACATTCAATTTTTGATGAATAGTGAAAAACACTACGTTATTGTTTAAAGACGAATTTTTATTTAAATAATTATTTTTAATTTAGATTTATTATAAAGTCCAAATAGATATAAAATATTTTTATTAGTACAATTTAATTAATTGAAGTCAATTTATTATAATATTAGATATATAAGTTTTTGTTGAACTTTTTAACCTCTTTTACCCACCTTCTAGACACATTTGCAAATTTGCATAAAACGTAATTTTACCACTTCTGTGAAATAAATTTCAAAAATTTGAGAGACATGGTTGAAATCAGTATATAAAATTTAGTTCAATAGGATGAGCATAATTGTTTGTGAATAGTAACTTTTGAATTTTATTTACCACGGTTAATAGTAAATAGGGTAATTAAAGGTAAAAACGATATTATAATTACCCAAACACATGTCCTAATTCTATTGGATAAGTGTAGTTCGACCAAAATCAACATTAGGAATAAAATATGATTCTTTTTAATCCACGTGGATTATATTAGAACATTTATTATATTTTTTTTAAAGAAGAGATAAAAGTGTTAAATTCAATGTTTAATAACTAAAACATTTTTAATATTGGTTTATACATAAAATAAATTCAAAAATAAATATTCATTATGAATTTAAGAATATTTTCCACATCATGGTATTTTATTTATAATTTATATACATTAAATAATTAAATTTATTTCTGACACTATGTTGATGGAGTAATTACCTTATTAATGAAAGAATAAAATAATTGATGTCATAAATATTAAAATAAATGAAAATTGAAGCTTTTGTTGCCATAAAAGAATTTTATAGTTTAATATTACATGATAGGGTTGATTAAATTTATTATTTTATAATCAAAAATGTTTTTTTACTTTCCCAAAAACCAAATACTAAATAGTTTCAAAATTGAGATAAATGAGTTTTTAAAAAAATACTTTTTTATTAAATTTTTTAATAGTCCTAAATATCTAAGGATCATCTAGAGGACTTATATGAGGATAGATATTTCATTAAAGAACTACTTGAGGTTCTATTAGAATTTTATAGTATGTTTATTTACCATGTAATATAACAATACATGAAGTCATGTTAATGTTAAATTATATAATTAAGAGTTAAATCTAAAAGATAATGTTAATATAGTGATCTAGACTAGTCTAAAACCTATTGGTTTAGAGGTTTCCAACCCATAAACACCTTATCCTCTAAATAAATCCATTTTAAACCATTAGAAATATTAAATGGTTATATAATAAAATAATATTTCAGGATTTTCCTAAAATAACCCCCACATCTCTTATAAAAGGGTACTTCCCCTTCTCTTAATTTCACAACTCCAAATCCTTTTGACTAGGCCAAAACCTGCTCAAATTTCCTCTCAACTACCATAACATTAAACTAGAGTCCATACATTGATCATAAATCCCACCTATGTATCCCTTTTGTTCAAATCCAAAGGAAGAACCCGAAGAAGAGGTAATTAATTCATTACCTCTTTCAAAGTCCTTTTCATCTTCCACTTCCTCTTTATTTGTTGTATCAATACTAAAATAATAACTCCAGTACATTATACATACTAAGATGTTATTATAAATATGATATAGCCATATTCATTATTCTATCCATCCTATGAAGGACTAAGTCACCATACGTGTGTACGTACGACTTACCGCCTCCACGCCGCGGTGTAGTTTGTTATTCAACACATCATTATTTGGATGGGTATAATAATGATTATAATTTATAAAAATAATAAAAATAATATTTTAATTATTCTTCATATATAACATACCATCCAATAACATATTATTTCACCACTAATTTAATGAAATTTTTGCTCAGGTGTGCGTACAACTTACCGTCTCTAGGACGCAATGAGATTTCGTTCCCCATCATAACCATTCACGAATAACTTTCATTTGATGATTTAAAATAATTTTTAAGAACATAATATCATATTGGATATGAATCAAATACATCATATTCATAACAAACATGACTTACGTAACAAAACATATAATGGAAAATTAATTGGTTAACACCCAAAACTATGATACTACTGAAATATCAATAAACAATAAATATTAGAAGATCATATATGATAACATATTTATGTATGTAGGTGTTTTTTAATTTAATAAAAAGTATTTTACCATTATACAAGAGTTTAAACTACCCTTGACTAAGGAAAAGTATAATGTAAGGGGTGTTCATCTAACTTTTTATTCCCGTGAAATTCAGGCTATATTTTCCACTACTTCTTTTTGTGTAGGGTATGTACTACCCATGATTGTATTAATTGTGTAATATAATATAATTTTTGGGTATTTACATCCTCATTGTATTATCCTTCTTTCATGGGGTGATTGTTTTGTAAGTTACCAAATCGTTAAGGGAATTTCTAATTTCAATTTCCACTCATTGGGTTTTACTCACAAATCATTGGATATTTTACTCCAACATTATGTGTAAAATCACCATTTATTTATTTATGTAGTAATTTTTACTCCCCTTTGTTTGGATATTCTTTTGGTACACACAATCACTCCTTTGGTAAATTTTGAAGTCATTTATATGAACTTGATAACGGTAATCTTAACTCAATTTCCATTCATTGGGATTGACATCCAAGTCATTGGTTTTGTTTTTACTAGAATCTGTTTGAATGACCTATGATTTATTTACACTAAAAATCCAATCAAATTTAGTGTATTTATATTTTTCACAAATAAATATGTTAATTTTTTATTCTTAATCTAAGGGTAAGGACTTTATAAGGTATTTTGTCTCAATTTACATTCCATTGAGACATATTTGTTGTTATGCAATGATTTACTTTTATATGGTGTATATACTATCCTTTGACATATTATTTCATGAATCCATTTATTCTCATGATATTATAAATATTTGATTAATTTTATTCCTAAATTATGTGTATTCATGTGTCTACTATTTGGTTAGAAACTCTTTAACTAAAATATCGGTTTAAATGTCTTGAAGATTTATACTTCTAAATATTTCTCAATAATATCCATGTTTTTAAAATGTTTTTTAGAATTTATTTATATGTAAAATAATTATTTGAAATTAAAATTCATTTCAAAAGTTTCTAAGTGGTATGGGAAACTTTTATTCAAAAATATCTTTTAAACGACTTCTTTGATAAATAGTGCAAATTTTAAATGTTTTCAACAAAATGGGATATTTCCCTCAAATAGTTTTACTGATTATTTTCATCTATGTAAATATGCTTCATTTTATTTTATTCATGATTGAGGTTGATTTATTATTAAAAAATCTATCATATTGTATTGAATGAGTTATTTTTGACAGTGGATATGAAATTTTTATACCATTCATGGTTTGTGGTTAAAGTATAGAAATTTTGTATTCTAGTTTTAATAAAAATGATTAGATTATGTTTCATCATTTAAATATGAGGAATGCATTAGACATAGTAAGTGATTGGTGGGGTCTGCTATATCCCATAGATGCATCCATAGGTCTCATGGGGAAAACTAGTGTCTTAGCACAAGGCCTTGATAAAATAATTATTTTTAGTCTTGGAACAAGGCCATGACAATGTGGTTATGATGTCCAACATTTTGCATTCCATCAATAGGAAATTAAATATTGATATTACATGTGATTATTCGACTAGTAGAATATCCCTTTGAATAAGTAAATGGTATTATATGATTTTTCTCTGCCATATTATGTTTAAGGTTATGTTTAAAAGGCTTGGGTTTTCATCCTACATATTGCATTAAATTTTTATGCTTATTTATGATAGTTTGTCCAATATTGTTATCCTTACTGAGCATTTGAAATCACCCCTTTCTTATGTTTTATTTTTCCAAGAATGCAAAGAAGTATATTATTATTCACCTATAATAATAGGATTGGGGATATGAGTGTGTTAAAATGTGACAAAATGTTGTAGTTTTTTCCACTTTATAATGTAATTTAAAACTTATGTATGTATATAGTACTTCTAAGGCCACTAAACTGATTGGTCTTTTGGGACTTGATCCCTTCTGATCATACCAATGTTACGTAATAATGCACTGACTCTTGGTAATGAGGGTCGGGGCATTATAGTTGGTATCAAAGGATGTTTAGTATAAATCTAGTAAACTATATTTAGAAAAACCCTAATTAGAGAACATTTCCGTATGATAGAATTTGAGGATTATTATAGAATAAATTCCTAGAATTTTGGTAATGTAGAGATTTTGTGAATATTCCAAGAAATACATCCCTATCTAGATACGAGCTAGTAGAGGAAGATCAGGAATAGATTTATTTAGCGATAAAACTTGAAAACGCCCCTTTGAGCTAGACTCGAATGGGAACTGGTGCACTACAACGGGCCTTGCTGCACTCTTGGTTACGACACTCCCGGGGGATATGCTCAGGGTAATTCACATTTTTATTACAAACTGAATTGAATGATTTTAATATAAGATGAGAATAAATAACCTTATTTAATCCTAAGGTGTTCTGGATTGAAAATAATGTGTCCTGATATTCTCTATAGAATTTTATGACTATTGTTACTCACACTATGCTTTCTGGTTTTAGTCAATGGTAAGATTCCAAGGAAGTCATAGTAATATTGGACATGATGTACAAGGTGGGAAAAATAATGGAAATGTGCAACTAAATGTAATGTTGATCGACGTAAAAGATATCATGTTCAATTTGAAGTAGGTTTGTAAATATATTCTCAACAACATATACACTAACCAACTCCCAAAACCAATAAAGAAGATAAAGGTGGAGAGTTATAATATCTCTCACAGTGGAGACCGTGGAGAAAAGAAAGCTAAATTTATATCATGTAGGAAATGTGGAAGGTGACATCAAATAAATTGTCTCAATGGAACAAATAAATGCTTTATGTGTGAGAAATAAGGGCATAAGGTGAATAATTACTGAGGAAAAATGATGGGTACTATGGAAGAAGAAAAATGATCCTAAGAATCCATTTACAGTCATTTTCCGTAAATTTCGGGGACCTATGAATTAGCTAATTCAATGCCCTATTCAATAAGATAACTACTAGGTCATGGGAGAACTAATGTGGAAATAAATGGATGGAAAAATATTTTAATGTATTAATGCTCTTTGTTGATGGGATTACTTTGGGAGACTTTTCTCTTATATGTGTAACCCTATAGTTTGTTTTGTGAAAATTCTATTTGAGGAAGAATTATATATTCTTTTGTAGATATAGTTATGAAGAACCATTTGGGTTTATATGATCCTTGAATTTGAGGAAATTATAGGTTATTATTTTTTGGGATGAAAATTTTAGGTATTAGATAACATTTGTGGTTAAATTATGTTATGGTTCTTTTGAGGAATCTATGTCATTTTGGGAATGTTATAAAATATTGTTTTTGAAAGTGGACATCATGAAAACTGTGTGAAAACCCCTCACGTTGGACAAATCTTTAGGAATCGATCCCACAACCTAATCACAACTGGAATTTTTTGCCTACCACTGGACTACGTGAAGTGTCGAGACAGTGTAACTAATTCTTTTTAGATAAATGATTTTATTGATCAATAATAAGATGATTTGGGATCTTATTATTTATCAAATGGTTATCCTTAGTATTGTAAAATAATTTGGTAATTAAGTTATAAATTTTATTTTTGAAGACGTTAGCTCCGTTAGGAACACTATTAGGTGATTCAGTGCTTTTCTGATAGCTTTCATATTATGTTGAATAGTGAAAAATATAAAATTTTAATTGAAAACAAATTTTTTAATAAAAAAAATTTTCAGTGTTAAATTATAAATTTGAATGGTTTTTAAGTATAATTAGATTATATTTTTATCATTTAATCCAATGTTGGTCATTGTAAGTAATTTTACATTTAAATTGGACATAAACACATATCAATCTTTTGATAGTTTTTACTTCTCAAAATCACATTTTCTAGTTTGAAAATGGGAATATTATTTAAATTAATTAATAAGACTTCTATGTTTTTAATTTGGTAAAATAGTCATAATTTTTTAATTTCAAATATCAAAATTAGCTTTGGGTGACTCTGCTATTTTTCTTAAAGCATTCAATTTTTCAGTAATAGTGAAAACACTGCGTTGTTGTTTAAAGACAACTTTTTAAATAATTATTTTTAATTTAAAGTTATTTTAAAGTCAAAATAGTTATATAGTACCTATATTAGTACAATTTAATTCATTGAAATCATTTTATAATAATATTAGATATAAAATTTTTTTGAACTTTTTACCGTCTTTTACCCACCATCTTGGCACATTTTCAAATTTACATAAAACGTAATTTTACAAGTTCTGTGAATTGAATTTCGAAAATATGAGAGATAGGTTTGACATCAGTAAGTAAAATTTTGTTCAATAAGATGAAAATAATTTTTAGTGAATAGTATCTTTTGAATTTTATTTACCACAGTTAAAAGTAAAAATAGTGATTAAATGTAAAAATGGTATTATAATTACCCAAACACATGTTCTAATTCTATTGGATAAGTTTATTTTTACCAAAATGAACCTTATCACTGAAATATGATTCTTTTCTATCCATTTTTAGTAGATTACGACATTTTTTATATTTTACCTAAAGAAGAGTTGAAAGTGTTAAATTAAAATTTTAATTACTAAAACATTTATAATATAGGTTTATATATAAGATAAATTAGTCTATAAATATTGGTTATAAATCTAAAAATATTTCATAAATAGTTGTATTTTATTTAAAATTTTTAAAAATTAAATAATTAAATTTATTTATGACACACAGATAATGAAGTAATTACCTTATTAATGAAAGATTACAATAATTGATCCTATAAATATTAAAATAAATGTAAATTGAAACTTTTGATGCCATCCAATAATTTTATAGTTTAATATTACATTTTTTAATTGATTAAATGAATTTTTTTAGAAGTGAAATTGTTGTTATGACTTTCAAAAAAACAAATTCTAAATTGTGTCAAAATTGACATAAATGAGTTTTTAAAACAATTACTATTTTAATAAATTATATAATAGTCCTAAAAATATAATGATCATATTGTGGACTTATATAATAATAGATATGTCATTAAATAACCACTTGAGGTTCTCTTAAAATTTTATAGTATTTTTATTAACAATGTCATATAAAAATAAAATAATACATGTAAAATGTTAAACTATATAACTAAGAGTTAAATCTAAAATATAAGGTTAATATGGTGAACTAAACTTGTATAAAACCTATTGGTTGAGAGTTTTTCAATCCATACACACCTTAGTCTCTAAATAAATCTATTTTAAGCCATTAGAAACCGAAAACAAATTTATAATAAAATAGAATTTCAAGCTTTTCCTAAAGTGACCCTCACCTATCTTATAAAAGGGTACTTCACCTTCTCTTAATTTCACACCTACAAAGACTTTTTCCTTTACCAAAACCTGATCAAATATTCTCCCAACTACCTTCAATTAATCCTAGAGGCATTACCTTGATCATAAATCCAACCTATGTAGCCCATTCATTCAAAACAAAAGGAAGAACCCGAAGAAGAGGTAATTACTTCATCACCTCTTTCAAAGTCCTTTTGTTCTTCCACTTCCTCTTTCTTTGTTGTTTCCATAATAAAATAATAACTCTACTAACTTCAACATACTGATATGTTATTATAAATTTGGTGCAACCATATTCATTATTCTTTCTATCCTATGAATGACAAAGCCACAATACGTGCGTATGTACGGCTTACCGCCTCCATGTCTTGGTGTAGTTTGTTATTAAACACTTAATTATTTAGAAGGTTATAGTAATGATTATAATTGAGGTAAATAAAATATATATCATGTTAATGATTCTGTATATATAATATATCATCCAGTTACATTCAATTTCACAACTAATAGAATGATATTGTTGCTTGTGCGTACATACGGCTTACCGTCTCCACGACGCGATGAGATTTCATTCCCCACATTAACCATTCAAGAATAATTTTAATTTTATGATTTAAAATAATGTTTAAGAACTTAATATCATTATGATTATGTATCAAATACATCCTAGTAATAACAAACATGGCTTACATAACAAAACATATAAAGGAAAACGAATTTGATAACACCCAAAACAATGATACTTCTGAAACATCATTAACAAAGAAATATTAGAAGATCATATATGATAACATATTTATGAATGTGGTTCATTTATAATTTAATAAAAATTATTTCACCATTATATAGGAGTTTAACCTCTCCTCAACTAAGGAAAAGTACAAGGTAAGGGGTTTTCATCTCACTTTTTATTCCCATGAGATTAATGCTATATTTTCCACTACATCCTTTTTTGTGGTGTATATACTGGCCATGATTTTATTATTTGTGTAATATACATTAATTTATGGGTATTTAAATCTTCACTGTATTATCCTTCTTTCATGGGATGTACATTTCATATGTTACCAAATTAGTAAGGGAATTTCTAATTTCAATTTTCACTCATTCAGTTTTACACACACTTCATTGATTATTTTACTTCAAGATTATGTGTGAAAATAACTATTTTTTTATTTATGTATTGATTTACACTCCAATTTTTTTGGATATACTTTTGTTACAAATAATAAATTCTTTGATAAATTCTTAAGTCATTGATATGAACTTGATAAAAGTAATTTTAACACAATTTCCATTCATTGAGTAAAACATCCAAGTCATTGGTTTTGTTTTTACAAGAATATGATTTAATGCCCTATGATTTATTTACACTTAATATCTAATAATATTGAGTTTATTTATATTTTTCACACATAATTATTCCATTTTTTTATACTTAATCTAAGGATATGGTCTTTATAAGGGATTTCTTCTCAATTTATATTCCATTGAGACTTCATTGTTGTTATGCTCCAATTCACTTTTATATGGTGTATATACTGTTCTTCGACATATTATATCATGAATACCTTTATTCTCATGATATTACAATTTTTTGATTAATGTTCTTCTTCAATTATGTGTATTAAATCATCTTTCATTTGGTTAGAAACTCTTTCACTAAAATATCATTTTAAATGATTTGAAATTTTATTCTTCTAAATCTTTCTAATTAATTTCCATGTTTTAAAAATTGGTTTAAGGGTTTATTTATATAGACATGAATGTTTTTAAATTAAAATTCCTTCCAAATTTTTGAAGTGGTATGGTACACTTTGATTCAAAAATCTCTTTTAAATGACTTCTTTCATAAATAGTGAGACTTTTAAATGTTTTCAACAAAAGGGTATATTTCTCTCAAATAGTTTTACTGATTATTTACATCTATGTCAATATACTTAGTAAAAACCCGAACTTTTTAATTATATTTGTTTCCTAATTGTGCGTGTTATTTTATTTTATACTCAAAAAAACTATATCCTTTAATTACAAAAGTGGGTATAATTAATATGAGGTTGTTAGGTTTCTACTGTTATATAACTGTTGGTCAATATGACCATTGGAATCTATAATCTTAACATTGTGTTTTTATAAATATGGTTATCTTAGTTAATTGATACAAAAAGAAGATTGAATTGCCTTATCTAGTAGACTCGAGCCATATGAAGCCCATCTGTCGGAGCTTGGGACAGAGGTATCATCACCGGGCTTTGTTGTAGACCAAGCCCAAGCTGAACTTCAACGTGTGAAGCTTGGATAGAATCGTCTAAGGGAGAAGTTCAAGCTGATAGAAATCACCACTCATGCAATGTTGTCCAAGCCACCCCAAGATTCTATCAGCATAGCACACCTTACACTTTGGTCTTATGCTGGTGTTATAAGGGGATATGTTACGAGACCTTTTCTTATTTGTGTAATCCTTTTATATAAAATTCTTCTTTCTTCTTATGGTGAAGTTTGTGAATTTTTAAATTTCTAGATAATTATAGGATGTATATTATTGATGAATTTTGAAGAAAAGGTATATTTTAAAATATATATGTAAACCTTAAATAATTAATAATCTGTAATGATTTTCAAAAAATGGTCTTCTACAGTTGTGTTCAATACGAAATTTAGAGTATAATTAGATCAAATTAATTTTTTATGAATAGTAATTTATGAATAGTGATTTTACGCTTACGATTAGAAATGTAACCCAAAGGATTATTAATCTCACTTAAAGAAAGTATTAATATAATTTAGGCACCTTGATTAAGTAATGTGATTCAATAAAATAGGCAAATAACTATTTCAAAAATTATTGGTTATGTACTAGTTTTTTCGTGTGAATAGTGTTTTTTATTTAAATATTAAAAAAAATATTTATAAATTTATTTTCATAAAATATCATTCATTTTTTAAATCAGAGCATCGATATTTGGTTAAGGTGAATTTTTTGGATTTTTCTGAAACAGTTGAATTTTCAGTGAATAGTGTTTTTATTTAAAAATTAATTTAAAAATATTTAGAAAATTATTTTCATAAAATGGAGTTCATTTATGAATTCAGAGCATCAATATTAGGTTATGTTTATTTTTGCATATTTTTATGAAAAAATTGAATTTTCTTTGAATTGTGAAAATACAGTTTTCAGTTTTAGGTGTTTAATGACATCATTAATGACGTAATAATTGTGTAATCTTTCCAGTAGACTTATTAATAGTGAGATATTCTATGAGGTGTCCCAAGTGGACAATACCATGGGAAAATATTGTGGTCAAGCCCATGATTTTTCCAATACCTCCGATGAGGTGTCCCTTGGCCATTAATGACTTGTCCCCTCACTTCTCCTATAAATTCCAAGCCTTTCCCACATTCATTTCATTTCCAAATACTCCCCAACGAAGTTATGGTCTATTTACCTTACAAGGAGTCCTCCCATGTTTCCCTAAAGCCTCCCAAGGTCTCGACCTTCATGCATTAGAAGTTAATCTTCAAGGTAAGGAATCCTTTCACCCTCCTCTTTTAAGCCATGAATTCCATTATGTTGTGTCTTCCAGTTTCCTTCTCTTTTTGTTGATGGTATGTTCATATATATTCTAATTACTGTCCATTTTATGTCTGATTGTTGAGATACCCTTTCCTCTCTCATCAAATTGTTTTATGGATTTTTATGTGACGTCGTTAGGCTGCCGAATTTCTTGTAAAAGAAATCACATCTTCTCTTTCCTTTATAGTTTCTTTTTCTTATGGTATATAATTTAAATATCCATAACATGTTCTTATCTCCATGTTATTTTTTATTTATATTTTAATATGAGTTATTTATTAGTGGGTTACTCTTGTACCCTCTCTTTTTATTATTTTCTAAAACCATGTTATATAGCCGTTATGCTGCAGAAATGTCGCCTCAAAATTTCTATCTCTTTCTCTCAAGAAATTATCTTGTTTGTTTATGTGAATACCCAGACCTATTTCATTTCTTTAGGTGTTCATAAATATATAAAAATGATATATTTTATTCTGGAATGGACATACATATAACTCTCACTTCATTTCCATGGGATATAAATGATATAATGATCTTATTTTTAAGAACTTTTAAAATGTAACAATTTTGAAATGAAACCCATTTCTTTTATTCTCTATGGGTTATTTATGAAATTTTTTCTTACGATATATGTGAATAACATGAAGATAAATACATATTAAGGGTGTTCCCTGATAGCGCTTCAATTCGTTGGGTAAAGAATTAATCTCTAGAGATGAAATGTTTCATGATACCTTCGTGAATAACCTTGGTAATTTTTATGACACCTCGGGGATAATCCTTGGTGATATGTTCATGAATGTCTACATGAAATGTTGTATCCACATATTCAAGTTGTGATTCAAGTTCTTTTCATTATGATATTCCTATACTTCTATTTCTTATGTCCTTATGTTTTTTTATTCATGCTTTTTTCATTATGATATGCCTATACTTCCATTGCTTATGTCTTTATGTTTTTATTCAAGTTCTTATTGATATCACATGTATATAGATTCCCTTATTTTCCCTTACTGGACCTTATTCTCACCCTTTCCTTTGAAGTATGTATCCATGATATGAGTTGCAGTAACTGTACATAGGATAAACCTATGATGAATCCTTATAAGTGGTTTGGAAGAATTTTTTATATTGTTTTCATGTATTATGTTCTTGATTTCCAAGACACTAGACAATAAAAATCCACTGTTTGTAAAATGCAATGAAATGATATGGAATAAAAAGGTGGGATTCCATTGTTGGAATCAAAGTATAGTTTAGTTATTTATGGAAATTAGGATATAAAAACATTAGGAATAATCCTATAGAAAAGTTTAAATATAGGAAAACTTCCTGGTATTTTGGTGAGTATTGAGTGAGTGGTTTATCAAAAAAATACATCCCTGTCTGAATACGAGCAGGTAGAAGTGGCTCTGGGACAGATGTACATAGGGGTAAAACTCGAAAAGACCACTGTGAGCTATACTCGAATAGGAACTGGTACACATCAATGGGCCTTACTGCACTATTGGTTATGACACTCCCGAGGGATATGTTTGGTTAATCTCAAGCTTTTGATGAATCATTATGAAGGAATTATAGAGAAATGTAATTGTTTAAGCATGAATTTTTAAGACATAGATTCCTTTATAGTTAAAATATTCCTAAATGAAATAAGTTTCTCACTAAGGATTTATTCTTTTAGAAAATGGTGGGTAATAGGAGTTTCTTGGACCTCCCCAAGAAACAGAGATATTTTTCTCCATCAAACTCGTACCTGGATCTCATATGATATCAAATACCCCTATAGGATGACAAATGTCGAGCTGGAAGAATTAAATAAAGAACTCCAAGATCTTTTGGAGATGTGGTTTATTCGACTGAGTGTGTTTTCTTGGGGAGCACCAGTTCTCTTTGTGAAGAAGAAGGATGGATCAATGAGGCTATTCATTGATTATAAAGATCTGAATGGGATCACTGTGAAGAAGAAATACCCTCTTCAAAGAATTGATGACTTATTTGACCAATGTCATGGGGCTTAATTCTTCTAAAAGATTGATCTTCTATCTGGTTATCATCAATTGAGGGTGAATAAAGAAGATATTCCAAAAAATGCATTCTGATCAAGATAAGGGAATTATGAGTTTGTTAATATGCCTTTTGGACTGACTAATTCACCTGTTACTTTTGTGGTTTTGATTAATAGACTCTTTAAAGACTAACTTGATAACTTTGTGGTAGTTTTTATTGGTGATATTTTGATATATTCCAAAAGTCGTGAGGAGAATGAGGATCATCGAAGTGTTATTTTACAAACTCTATGGAAGGAGAGACTTTTTGGAAAGTTTAGTAAATGTGAATTCTTATTACAACAAGCTGCTTTCTTGGGGAACATTATTACTAATGAAGGAATCACAGTTGACCCAACAAAAAAAAAGTTGTAGAGGAGTGGCCTCAGCCTACAACAGTTACTGAGATTCATAGTTTCCTTGGATTTTAGGGATATTATAGGAGGTTTGTGAAAAACTTTTCGTGAAATTCTACTCCATTAACCAAGTTAACTCGAAAAGGGGTCAAGTTATTCTAGAAAAATGAGTGTAAGTATAGCTTCCAAGAGTTGAAGAAGAGATTGGTTACTGCACCCGTCTTAACTCTTCCCTCAAGTGGATAAGGATTTTTTATTTTTAGTGATGCATCTATGAATGGGATTGGGTGCGTCCTCATGAAAAATGTCATGGTCATTGCTTATGCATCTCGACAGTTGAAGACTCCTGAGCAGAATTATCCTACGCATGATCTGGAGATGATGGATGAAGCTCATAGATCTACTTTCTCTATACATCCTGGAAGAAAATAAATGTATAAGGACCTTCATGATCAATATTGTTCAGATAATATAAAAAGGGAGATTGCGGACTACACTTCAAGGTGCCTGGTATGTCAGCAAGTGAAGGCAGAGCGACAAATTCATAAAGGGGTATTGCAACCACTACCCATACCAGCATGGAAGTGGGACAATATCACTATGAACATTGTCACTAGTCTTCCGAGAAATTCCAAAGGAAACAATGTGATATGGTTTATTGTGGACCATCTCATCAAAAAATCCCATTTTATCTCCATTCGGGAAGATTTCTCTCTTGATCAACTTTCTAGGATTTATGTGAAAGAAGTGGTAATGATGCATGGAGTTCCACTTTCTATCGTATCTTATCGTGATCCAAGGTTCATATCAAAATTCTAGAGAAGTCTTCAACAAGCTTTGAGCACTAAATTGTATTTTAGTACGGCCTATCACCCCCAAACTGATGGCCAATCTAAAAGGACTATTCAAACACTCGAGGACATGCTGAGAACTTGCTCAATGGAATTTAAAGGTGGATGGGATCAACATATCCCTTTAGTTGACTTCTCTTACAACAACAGCTTCCACTCAAGCATTCAAATGGTACCATATGAAGCTCTATATGATAAACGGTGTAGAACTCCTACTAGTTGGGATGAATCTAGTGAGAGAAAGCATCTTGGTCCTGAGCTTGTGCAAGATATGACTGAAAAAGTCATGGCCATCCCACAACACATTAAGGCTTCTCAGAGTCGAAAAAAGAGATATGCCGACAATCGTTGAAGGGACTTGGAGTTTGATGTTGTTGAAAAGGCCTTTCTTCAAATTACACCTTGGAAGAGAGTCATGAGGTTTTGGAAGAAAGGGAAGCTCAACCCTAGGAACATTGGCCCATGTGAAATCCTTGATCGCGTAGGAGTAGTGGCCTATCAGCTTTCACTCCCACTAAATTTATCCCAGGTTCATGATTTCTTCCATGTATATCTCTTGAGGAAATACATACCTGACCCATCACATGTACAAACCCTAGAGGTGGTACAACTGGAACATGACCTCTCTTATGAGGAGCAGCCGGTGGAGATCTTGGATCTTAGAGACAAGGTTCTATGCAACAAGACTACCCACCATGTTAAGATGTTGTGGAGGAACCAAAAATGTGAAGAAGCCACATGGGAACCCGAGGAGTCCATGAGATAGAAGTAACCACACCTTTTCCCATCAGAGGGTATGAGATAAAATTTCGGGTATGAAATTTCTTATGGGGGGAAGAATGTAATGACTCGAACTTTTTAGTTAAATTTCTTTCCTAATTTCGTGTGTTATTTTATTTTATACTCAACAAAACTATTTCCTTTAATAAATTAAGTGTGTATAATTAAAATGAAAATGTCGGGTTTCGACTATTATATGACCGTTGGTCAATATGACCATTGGAATCTATAATCTTAACATTGTGTTTTCATAAATATGGTTGTCTTGGTTAATTAATACAGAAAGAAGACTGAATGGCCTTATCCAATAGACTCAAGCTATATGAAGCCCATCTTTCAGAGCTTGGGAAGGAGGAAGCATCACTGGGAATTTCTATAGACCAAGCCCAAGCCAAACATCAACGTGTGAAGCTTGAACAGAATCGTCTAAAGGAAAAGTTCAAGCTGATAGAAATCACCACTCAGGCAATGTAGTCCGATCCACCCCAAGATTCTATCACCATAGCACACATTACACTTAGGTCTTATGCTAGTGTTATAAGGGGCTATGTAATGAGACCTTAGTTGATTTGGGTAATCCTTTTATGTAAAATTGTTATTTCTTTTTATAGTGAAGTTTGTGAATTTTCAAATGTCTGGATAATTTTAGGATATATATTATTGATGAATTTTTAAGAAAAGGGATATTTTAAAATATTTATGTAAACCTTAACTAATTAATAATGTGTAATGATTTTCAAAAAATGGTCTTCTATAGTTTTGTTCAGTATGAAATTTAGAGTCTAATAAGATGAATATAATTTTTGATGAATAGAAATTTATGAATAGTGATTTAACACTTAGGATTATTAATGTGACCAAATGTATTAGTAAAATCACTTAAAGAAACTATTAATATAATTTAGGCACCTTGATTAAGTAATGTGATTCAATAAAATAGGTAAATAGCTATTTAAAAAATTATTGGATAAGTATTAGTTTTTATGGGTGAATAGTGTTTTTTATTTAAATATTAAAATAAAAATATTTAGAAAGTTATTTTGATAAAATTGAGTTCATTTTTGAAACCAGAGCATCGATATTGGGTTAAGGTCAATTTTTGGGATTTTTCTTAAATAATTGAATTTTCAGTGAATAGTGTTTTTATTTAAAAAATAAATTAAAAATATTAAAAATATTATTTTCATAAAATGGAGTTCATTTTAGAATTCAGAGCATCGATATAAGGTTAATGTGATTTTTGTGGATTTTTCAGAAAAAGTAGAATTTTCGGTGAATATTGGAAAAATAGTTTTTAGTTGCGAGTGTTTAATGACATCATTAATGATGTAATAATGATGTCATCTTTCTGGTCTACTTATGAATAGTTATATATTCTATGAGGTGTCCCAAGTGGCCAATACCATGGGAAAATACCATGGGCAGGCCCATGGTTTTTCCAATACCACCGATGAGGTGTCCCTCGGCCATTCATGACTTGTCCCCTCACTTCTTCTATAAATACCAAGTCTTTCCCTCATTAATTTCATTTCCAAATCCTCCACAATGATGTTCTGGTCTATTTACCTTCAAAGGAGTCCTTCCAAGGTTCCCTCAAGCCTCCAAAGGTCCCGACCTTCAATCTTTAGAAGTTACTCTTCTCGTTAAGGGATCCTTTCACCCTCCTCTTTTAAGTCATGAATTCCTTAATGTTGTGTCTTCCAGTTTCCATCTCTTTGTGTGGAGGGTATGTTCATATATGTTCTCATTACTATACATTTCATTTATAATGGTTGAGATATCCTTTCTTCTCTCATCAACTTGTTTTCTGAATTTTTAATTGATGTCGTTAGGCTTTCGAATTTCTCGTAAAAGAAATCGCATCTTCTCTTTCCTTTCAAGTTTCCTTTTCTTGTGGTATGGCATTCAAATATCCATACCATGTTCTTATATCCATGTTATTCTGTATTTATATTGTAATATGAGTTATTTATGATTGGGTTACCCTTGTACCATATCTTTTTATTATTTTCTAAAACCATGTTATATAGTTGTTATGCTGCAGAAAGCTCGCCTCAAAATTTCTATCTCTTTCTCTCAAGAAATTATCTGGTCTGTTTATGTGAATACCCAGACCTATTTCATTTATATGGGTGTTTATAAATATATAAAAATGTTATATTTTATTTTTTAATATACTTACATATAACCCTCACTCCACTTCCATGGGTTATAAATGATATAATGATCTTATTTTTAAGAACTTTTAAAATGTCGCGATTTTGAAATGAAACCCATTTATTTTATTTTCTATGGGTTACTTATGAAATGTTTGCTTATGATCTATGTGGATCACATGAAAATAAACACATATTAAGAGTTCACCCTGATAGTGATCCAATGCATTGGGTATAGAATTAATCTCTAGAGATGAAAAGTTTCACGATACCTTGGTGAATAACCTTGGTAATTTTTAGGACACCTCAGGGTAATCCTTGGTGATATGTTCATGAATGTCTAAATGAAATGTTGTAGCCATATATTCATGTTATGATTCAAGTTCTTTTCATTATGATATTCCTATACTTCATTTTCTTATATCCTTATGTTTTTTTATTCATGTTCTTTTCATTATGATATGCCTATACTTCCATTACTTATGTCTTTATGTTTTTATTCAAGTTCTTATTGATATCACAAGTTCACTGATTCCCTTGTTTACCCTTACTGGGCCTTCTGCTCACCCTTTCCTTTGATTTATGTCTCCATGATATGAGATGAAGTGATTGTACATTGGATGAACCTATGATGATGCTTTACAAGTGGTTTAGAAGAATGTTTTATGTTCCTGATTTACAAGACACTAGACTTTAAAGATCCTCTATTTGTAAAATGTAATGAAAAGATATGTAATAAAAAGGTGGGATGCCATATCCTTCATTGTATTTTATTCTTTATTAAGGTTGATTTATTATAATACAATCTCCCATATTGTATTCAATGTGTTGTGTTTGATAGTGGATGTGCTATTTTTATACCAGTAATGGTTTGTGGTTAATGTATTGAAATTTTGTATGCTAGTTTTAATATGAATATTTATATTATGTTTCACCATTTTCATATGAGGAATTAATTGGACTTAGTATGTGATGGGTGGGGCCCTTTTTATCCCCTCGATGCATCGATATTTCTCATTAGAAAAACTAGTGTCTTAGTACAAGGCCTTGAAAAAATTACTATTTGTAGTTTTGGCATGAGGCCTTGACTTCGTGGTTATGATGTCCTACAGGAATTCCATAATTATGAAATTATCTATTGATATTACTTGTGAATATTCGAATAGTAGAATATCCTTGTGAGTAAGTAAATGGAATTATTTGATATATCTCTTCCATATTATGCTGAAGACTAAATTTAAAAGGCTTGTTTTTAGTCTTATACATTTCCATAAATGATTATTCTTATTTATGATAGTTTCTACTATATTGTTATCCTTACTGAGCATTTGAGCTCACCCCTTTATTATGTTTTATTTTTCCCAGGATGAAAATAAGTATATTATGATTCACCTATAAGAATAGGCTATGGGATATGAGTGTATTAAAAGGAGACACACTATTGTAGTTTTTACATTTTATAATGTAATTTAGAACTTATGTATGTATATAGTACGTCAAAGGCTACAAATATGATCGGTCATTCGGGTCATGATCCCTTGAGATCATTCCAATGTTATGTAATAATTCATCGACTCTTGGTAACTAGGGTCTAGGCATTATAGTTGGTATCAAAAGAAGTTTAGTACAAACCTTGTAATCTAAATTTAGAAAAACCATGATTATAGAACATTACCCTAAGATAGACATTGAGGATTAGTATAGAATATCTTCCTAGAATTTTTGTAATGTAGAGATTTTCTGAATTTTTCAAGAAATACATCCCTATTTGGATATAAGTCGGTAGAGTTGGATCTGAAATATATGTATCTAGAGTTAAAACCCAAAAATGCTACTTTGATCTAGATTCAAACGGGAACTGGTGCACGACAACGGGCCTTGATGCACTCTTGTTTACAACACTCCCAGAAGATATGCTTAGGATAATTCACATTTCAGTTACAAAATGATTTGAAGGATTTAAATATAATATGAGAATAAATAACCTTGGTAAATCCTAAGGTGTTTTAGATTGAAAATAAGGTGTCATGATATTCTCTAAATGATTTTATGACTATTGTTAATCACATTATGCTTTCTGGTTTTAGTCAATAGCTGGATTCTATGATAGACATAGTAACATTTAACATGATGTACAAGGTGGCCAGAATGGTGGAAATGAGCCACTAAATGAAATGTTGATATGTGTAAAAGATATCATGTTCAGGCGGAAGAAGATTTCCAAAAATATGATCAAAAACTTATACATTAACCAACTCCCAAACTCAACAATGAAAATAATGGCGGACAGTGATAAGATGAAAATGAGCCTCATCCCAGTTGGTGAGGACTCCTTAAGTGAATCCATGAGACCCAGAATCAAATCCAGGTGTATCAATAATGTAGCAATACTTTAGTAGGTACTGTATTAGGAGCTATATCAGGCACTGTTTGGCACTGTAGTGGCCAGGAATATTCCCTCACCTAGGCCTTCGGGCCACCAATTTGGTCCCCAAGTCCTTTAAGTCTTTCAGGGAACCCATGCCTTTGGTTCAGTAAGGCCATCGAGCCACCTCAAGGCCTTCGGTCCACCTCTAGTGCAGATTCAAACCAAACAACCTACAAGGAACAAGCATCAGAAGGAGGAGCAAGGAGATTTCTCCATAGTAGAAGCTAAAGGGAGTGAAAGAATTAGAGGGTATGTCACCTTCCATTAGGAAAATCCTATGCATGCACATGAAATCCTAGCCGAACATCCATTAGAAGGTGAAGAGCTGATTTCACAATGAAGTTGCTGGGGAGGAGTAGTTCCAAGTAGTTAGTCTGGGTTGTATGTAATTTTTGAAGCTTATGGGAAATGAATTCCTCTAAGGCATATGGTCCATGTAATACTTATGCCTACGGGCTTTGTAAGGGTTCCACCTCACGCCTTGGAAGGTGTATAATCAAAATCAATAAAAAAATTAAGGCCTTCGAGGCATTAGAGGAGAGTGGTAAGAGCTAACATAGTGGAGACCGTGGAGAAAAGAAGGATCAATTTCCATCATGCAGGAAATGTGGAAGGAGACACTCAGGAAAGTTCTCAATGGAAAAAAGAAATTCTTTATGTGTGGGAAAGGAGGACATAATGTAAAGAATTTATGAGGAAAAATGAAGTGTACTATGAAATAAAATAAAAATGATACCAAGAATCCATTTATAGTCATTTTCCATAAATATAGGGGACCTAGGAATTACCAGAGTCAATGTCTTATTCCATAGGATAACCACTAGGCCAAGGAAGAACCTATATGGAAATAAATGCATTATTAAATGTTTAAAAGTATTAATGCCATTTGTTGAGGGGATTACATTTGAAGAATTTTATCTTGTATGTGTAACCTAACATTTTGTTATGCGAAAATGAAATTTGAGGAAGAATTATCTATTCTTTTTTGGATATAGTTATAAAGAACCATTTGGGTTTATATAATACTTGAATTTGAGGCAATTATAGGTTATTAATTTTTGGGATGAAAATGTAAGCTATGATATAACATTTGTGGGTAAATTATGTTATGGTTATTTTGAGTAATTTATCTCATTTTGGAAATGTTATAAAATATAGTTTTGGAAAAATGAAATCACGCAATCCTTGTGACAAACCCTCCTATCAGAAAAAGTTTTCGGATTCGAACCCATAACCAAAGTGCGCCTGAGATTTATTGCTTACCACTAGACTACATAAATCCCTTGGTTAGTGTTACTAATAATTTTTAGTTAAATTATTTTATTAATCAATAATATGTTGATTTGGGATCTTATTTTTTATCAAATGGATATCCTTAGTATAGGATAATGATTTGTTGATTAAGTGATAAATGTTATTTTGGAGGACATTCGATCTGTTTGGAACATTAAATGCCTATGAAAAATAGAATACTATGAGATTTCATTTGAGAAGTAATGGTGGATATTTATTATAGAAGAATCTATTTTTTATAGAGATTCAGTTTATTAAGGGAAATGATTAACCTATTGTAGAGAATATGTGATTTGGTTAATTATACTTCAGTAAGATACTATAAGAGTATTTGGTGTTATTTTGAGATAAATGTTAAGATTTAAAATTAAAGACTATGTGATTAAATTATTCTAAGTTTTGGGTTTCAATAATAGTTTGGATTATATTAAAATATTGTAAGTACAACTGTTTATTTAATGGACTTTATTAAACTTTGGGTATTGTTTGTTTAATTTTGGAAATAAAGATTTTTATTTCTTTTTATAAAGGATTATCCATTTTGGGGATCATTTGATCATGTACTAATCATTTTGGTTTTGGTTATTCACTAAAGACAAGGGAAGTACAAAGTTCATCCTTTTAGGATTATGTGATTCTCTAGAAGTTGATTCTTGTGCTTCAAGTGTGACCAAGTCATCCTGAATACTCATAGTCTAGAGAAAAGATAAGTTAGTGGTATAAATTTATTAAAGGATGAAACTATAATTAAAAATCATGTATATCTTTTTATGTTCTTAGTCAATATCATAAATAAATTCCTCAACTTTATGAAATTGGGCTTAAAAAATGTTGTTCGTCTAATTTTCGTACTAAGAAACTAATGACTGTTTAACCCATTACACTTTTGTGGATTCCTTGTTTTTAACTTTCTATTGATCATCTTTCTATCACTCTTTATCAGAACATGACACTTGTTTAATATACCATATCCATGATTTCATACATGGAATCCTAATATGGGTTATCTTGGGTGACCATTGTACTTCTCTTTCTTTCTTTTAAAGTGATGGTTTTATTGACACTTTTTCTGATGTGGGACGTTAAATGAAGTTTCCTAGCACAATTTTAAAATTTCAAGGATGCAATTTCCAAATGTGGGGAAGAATATAACAACCAAATATTTCATAGTATGTTATTTTCTTTAAATTAATTCAATAGCTTGCACTACACGTAACACCGAGTTCGAGTGCACCACGAATTTCCAAACTAGCCACTCAAAAAGGGTTTATCAATAGAATTAACCTTATTTTTTATTTTTTATTTTCCATATAATTTTAACATCCATATAATTTGTTTCGTAGTCATAATGTAAGAACAAATTCAATTTTTTAGATAAAAGAAGTATTTTTTAAAAAATGTAATTTTACTGCCTTCTAATGGTGAACCATTTTTAAATCTAATATTTGACACTTCTATATATTCAATTTGACAAAATAAAACTATTATTTTGAAGAGGGACATAAAAATTTATTTTGGATAAATTTTCGGTGCTTTTCTATTAACTTCCATATTTTGATTAATAGTGAAAAATACTAAATTTTAATTGAAAACAACATTATTATTCAAAATAATTTATAGTGTTAAATTAAAATTTTGAATGGTTTTTAAGTATAATTAGATTATATTTTTATTATTTTATCTAATGTTGGTAATTGGAAGTAATTTTACATTTAAATTGGACTTAAACACATATCAAACTTTTGATAGTTTTTATTTCTCAAAAACCCGCATTCTGGTTTTGACAACGGGAATATTTTTAAAATTAATAAATACAAATTATATTTTTTTAATTTGATAAAATAGATATAATTTTTTAATTTTTAATATCAAAATTATCTTTGGGTGATTTTTTTTTATTTTCCTAAAAGCTTTCATTTTTTGATGAAAAGTAAAAAACGTTGCATTATGGTTTAAAGCTGCATTTTAATTGAAATAATTATTTTTAATTAAAATTTATTTTATATTATAAATAGATATATAATAACTATATTATTAAAATTTAATTAATTGAATTTATTTTATAATAATATTAGATATATTAAATTTTATTGAACTTTTTACCGTCGTTTACCCACCTTTTAGGCACATTTGCAAATTTGCATAAAACTTTTTTCCCTCTTCTGTGAATTAAATTTCCAAAATACAAGAGACATGGGTGACATAATTAAGTAAAATGTGGTTCAATAGGATGAAAATAATTTTTTTTAATAGTAACTTTTGAGTTTTATTTACCACGGTTAAAAGTAAATAGGGTAATTAAAGGTAAAAATGATATTATAATTACCCTAACATGTGTTCTAATTCTTTTGGATAAGTGTATTTTGACCAAAATAAAACTTATGAAAGAAATATTATTCTTTTTTATTCACATGTATTATATTAGTACATTTATAATATTTTATTTGAAGAAGAGTTAAAAGTGTTAAATTCAATTTTTAATAACTAAAACATTTTTAATATAGGTTTATACATAAGATAAATTCGACTTTAAATATTCATTATAAATATATAAATATTTCCTACATCATTTTATTTTATTTATAATTTTTATACATTAAATAATTAAATTTATTTATGACACAATGATGATGCAGTAATTACATTATTAATGAAAGATAAAATAATTGATGTTATAAATATTAAAATAAATGTAAATTGAAACTTTTTATGCCATACACGATTTATTTAGTTGAATATTAAATGTTAGGGTTTATGGTATTTTTTTAGAATTAACAATGTTTTAATTAATTTCAAAAAAACCAAATACTAAATTATGTCAAAATTGACATAAATGAGTTTTAAAAAAATTTCTATTTTATTAAAATATATAATAGTCCTAAAAATATAAGGTTCATTGGGAGGAATTATATAATGTAATATGTTTCATTATGAAACATCTTTAGGTTCTCTTGGCATTTTATAGCATGTTTATTAACCATATAATATAAAAATTCAAGAAGACATATTCAATGTTAAACTATTTAACTAACAGTTAAATCTATAAGATAAGGTTAGTATGGTGACCTAGACAAGTCTAAAACCTATTTTTTGAAAGGTTATCTACCCATACACACCTTATCCTGTAAATAAATCCATTTGTAGCCATTATAAACCGAAAATTATTTTATAATAAAATAATATTTCAAGCTTTTCCTAAAGTGACCCTCACCTATCTTATAAAAGGGTACATTCCCTTCTCTTAATTTCACATGTCCAAAGCCTATTGTCTCGGACAACCCCAAATAAAATATCTTCCCAAATACCTTACCTTTAAACTAGAGTCATTACTTTGATCATAAATCCATCCTATGCATCCCTTGTGTTCAAATCAAAAGGAAGAACCCGAAGAAGAGGTAATTACTCCATCACCTATTTCAAAGTCCTTTTCCTCTTCCACTTCCTATTTCTTTATTGTTTCCATAAAAGAAACATCACTCTAGTACCTTATAAATACTGAGATGTTATTATAAATATTTTAGAACCATATTCATTTTTCTCTCCACTCTATGAATGACAAAGTCACCATACATGCATACGTACGGCTTAGGGCCGCCACATCGTGGTGTAGTTTGTTATTCAACAATTCATTATTTGGATGGGTATAATAATGACTATAATTGATGTAAATAATAAATATAACATGTTAATTATTCTGTATATATAATATACCATCCAATTACATACAATTTCACCACTAACAAAATGATATTGTCGCTCGTGCGTACGTACAGATTACAATCTCTATGATGCAATGAGATTTCTTTCCCCATCATAACCATTCAAGAATAATTTTCATTTGATGATTAAAGATAATTTTTAATAACTTAATATCATTCTATATATGAATCAAATACATCCTATCCATAACAAACATGACTTACATAAGCAAACATATAAAGTAAAATAAATTAGTTAACACTCAAAACAATGATACTACTGAAAAATTATTAACAAATAAATATTAGAATATAATATATGATAAGATATTTATGTATGTGGTTCTTGTATAATTTAATATCAATAATTTCACCATTATACTAGAGTTTATCCTACCCTTGACTAAGGAAAAGTACGTGGTAAGGGGTTTTCATCTCACTTTTTATTCCCATGAGATTCATGCTATATTTTCCACTACTTCTTTTTGTGTGGTGTATGTATTGACCATGATTGTATTATTTGGGTAATATACTTTAATTTATGGGTATTTACATCTTCATTTTATGATCCTACTTTCATGGGGTGTATGTTTCGTATGTTACCAAATCGGTAAGTGAATTTCTAATTTCAATTTCCACTCATTGGGTTTTACACACACTTCATTGATTATTTTAGTCGAAGATTATGTGTGAAAGCGCTATTTATTTATTTATTTAGTCATTGTCCACTCCCCTTTGTTTGGATATACTTTTGATACACATAATCCCTCCATTGAAAAATTCTCAAGTCATTGATATGAACTTGATAAGGGTAATCTTAACTCAATTTCCATTCATTGTGTTAAACATCCAAATCTTTGGTTTTGTTTTTACAAGAATATCTTTGAATTCCCTCTAATTTATTTACTCTTAATATCCAATAATATTGTGTGTATTTATTTTTTTCCACCATAATTATTTCATTGATTTATCCTTAATCTATGGATAAGGACTTTATAAGGGATTTCGTCTCAATTTACATTCCATTGATACTTTTTTGTTGTTATTCACCAATTCACTTTTATGTGGTGTATATACTATTATTTGATAAATTATATCCCGAATACCTTTATTGTCATGATATTATAAATCTTTGATTAATGTTATTCCTCAATTATGGGTATTTAAGTGTATGATTTGATTAGAAACTATTTAACTAATATATCATTTTAAATGTTTTAAATAATTATTCTTCTAAAACATTCTCATTAATGTCCATGTTTTAAAAATGGTTTTAAGGATTTATTTATATAGACATGAATGTTTTCAAATTAAAATTCCTTTCAAAAGTTTCAAAGTTGTATGGGACACTTTGATTCAAAAATCTCTTTTAAATGACTTCTTTGATAAATAGTACGACTTTTAAATATTTTCAAGAAAAATGGGATATTTCTCTGAAATAGATTTACTAGTTATTTAATCTGTGTCAATATCCTTTATTGTATTTTTTGTTTATTGAGGTTGATTTATTATAATATAATCTTCTATATTGTATTGAATGAGTTATGTTTGAATGTGGATGTGCTATTTTTATACCATTCATTGTTTGTGGTTAAATTATTGAAATTTCGTATTCTTGTTTTAATATGAATGTTTAGATTATATTTCACCATTTTCTTATGAGTAATACATTGGATTTAGTAAGTGACCATTGGGTCCCACTATAGCCTCTCGATGCATCAGTAGGTCTCATAAGAAAAACTAGTGTCTTTGAACAAGGCCTTGACAACATTATTATTTGTAGTCTTGGAATGAGGACTTGACTATGTGGTTATGATGTTTGGAATTGTGAATTCTATCATTATGAAATTAGCTATTGATATTACATTTGATTATTCAACTAGTAAAATATCTATGTGAATAAGTAAATGGAATTCTATGATTTATCTATTCTATATTATGCTAAAGATTAATTTTAAAAGGCTTGTGTTTTAGTCTTATACATTTCCTTAAATGTTAATGATTATTTATGGTCGTTTCTTCTATATTTTTATCCTTACTGGGAATTTGATCTCACTCATTTCTTATGTTTTATTTATTATCTAATGTAAAGAAGTATATTACGATTGACCTGTAAAAATAGGCTAAGGAATATGATTGTGTTAAAATGAGACACAATTTTGTAGATTTTTTATTTTATAATGTAATGTTAAACTTATGTATGTATATAGTAAAACCAAGGATACTAAAATGATTAGTCTTTCAGGACTGGATCCCTTGTAATAATGCCAATGTTATTTAATAATTCACCAACTCTTGGTAACTATGGTCGTGGAGTTACATCATGCTTCATGCATTCATACTATATTTTAGAGTCTCATGGAACCAAAAAATACTCTTACTAAATTATCTTAAAATAATATATTGCTAGGAAAAATTTAGATGGATCTTTATGAGGCTCTATACGGAAGGTTGTGTCATTAACCATTATGTTGGTTAGAGGTAGGGGATGCTGTACTACTAGAACGAAGTCATGTTCATGAGACATAATAGGAGGTTCAAGTAATCACTAATTTGACCATAGCTTAGTCTAGTAATAAGTATTACACCAATCAGAACAACCAACCTTCTATGTTTGAAGATGTATATTGGGTGTTCCTACATGTGTCTCCTAGATTTGGTCATTGAATGATCCATAGGAAATGAATGTTGTAACCATGATATGTTAGTCCATTCTAGAATTTGGAAATGGTCGGTCTGGTAGCTTATTTTATTATTCTTCTTCAGTGGTACAAGGAAATTCACAATATCATCCATATATCTAAACTCCACTATTATTATCATGACTTGACTCATGTTTTTTATCCTAAGGAATATAAATTAGGGGTTGATGCTTCACTATTGGACTATCCAGTATGTATCATCAATTATATCATGAAGAAACTATTAAGTGGAATAGTTCCTTTGGTTCGGGTGTTCTGAAAAAATGTCCATACCAAAGAGGATATGTGGGAACGAGAGTTCGAAAAACATGCTCAATGGCATGAATAATTCTTAGATGTATCTCAACAACCCTCTAAGTTACAACTTATGGATGAGTTTTCTTTGTAAGGGGAGGTTCTAAGACCCCACTCTTTTTCAAGGTATATAATCCTTAATTTATTGTTATATTTACCTTAACATTACATTAATGGATGTATCCATGGGATTAGAGAAGGTTATGAAACCATTAACGATGGTTTTTTCTCAGACCTCTAGTTTTTGTCAAGGCTAAGCAGGGCGCACGGTTACCACACAGTTTGTGCTAACTGTGCACCTTAGCAGTATGACTTCAAAAGGTGGGATCACATTTTTGGATACCATGAGGAGGGGACCATTACACCATGTGAGGCCTGCAATTTATTAATGGTTCTCTTCACATGGTTTTCCCTTGGTTTTTCAAACGGTGTGTATAAATGTTTAGACATTGTTATTCCTAGATAGTAGGGACTTGTGGTTGGAAACTTCTTTTCCAACCATATTCCAAAACCATTCACCTAGTAAAAAATAGCTAAATTTTTCTAATTATACATTTTTACACTTAAATCAACTTTTTGGACTCTCCCCCTCATTTATACACAATCGCTCCACTAGAGGCTCTCTCCTATCCTATCCTCCATGTTAATGGATCTCCTTCTTCTGAAATCCATCATAGCATTTATATTTAACATTGGAAAATTCTTGGAAAGTCTGTAACTTTATTACATTCATTACTATCTTTTTTTTTGTCTAAATCTCTCACATCGTATGAAATTTAAATACACTATTTTTAGGAATTTTGTTGGGTTCTTTTCATTCTCTCATTCTAACTCAAATATGATGTATATTCTGGATGAAGAGTTATCCTTGATCCCTAGGTATGTGTTTTATATTTTTTTACCAAAATGTATCATTGTTTATAAATTTTTTCATTGTCATATACACTAAAAATTATGGTCATTGAACCAATATTTTATATTCCATTAATAAGTCACCAAAAACCAGACCAAGACTTACAATGAACCTCTTGAATACTGTTGATGGTTGAAAACCTCGACCTAAACTGCCACTTAGGATGTGTTAATCCTAACACCAATGAAATAAATACTTTACATATGCCCAAAACACCGTTGGGGGTATTTGGTTTTGAATTTAGAAAAATAAATAAATCTTATATGTAATCAAACCACCCCATTTAGGTATGTTAGGCATTTCTATTAAAATAATAAATTCTAGAAGATGGTATTTTATATATTTATTGACTTATTTAAAAGTATTCAATAATTTATGGTGTCTTAGATAAATTATTGAACTCTAACACCATAATTTTTAAGTAATTATAAGATGAATAGACTAAATAAAATTGTGTAATGATGTTGGTACATATAAGGTTGTTATTTAGTTTTATACAATCCTTGAAAAGATATCCTTTATTGAAAATTATGAATACTAATTATATAATATTATCACATCACCAATGGTTTGGAATTCCTTATGGAAGACTTGGATTCCCTCTTCGGAATGCCTTGTGAAAACTCATATGTTGTCACCTGAATCATTATTATGAATTCCAAGTGGTAATACCACCTTATATTTGGTTAGTTTCTTACTCTCATGAATCCAACACTTTTTCATGATAGATTCATTTGCAACTCTAAAAATATTAGAACCATTGGGATTATTTCCTAATTCTGGCTTGATGTCCTTGGACAAAGAACACCTTGGGTCAACCCCTTGGATTCTAACTGACGCATATCCCAAAATATAAGGATATTTTTTATTGGTTCGGTTAGAGACTCATATGATTATAATGAAAACGGTTCATCCCTTGGATTCCACTCAAGACCTGATAAATAAAAATCATAGATTGATCACAACTAGTTGGATTGAAAACCAAGACAAAGAATTTCTTTATTTCCCATTTATTTGGAATGGGTGTGTTGTGTGGGAATTCCTGGAATACTTCTGAGGATTATATTTCATTATTTACCCTTGGATTACCCAATTTTATGCCTCAGGTACCTTGACTAATTGAAGGGTTGTAGGATTAGAGACATTCATCTCATGTTGAAGAAGGTAGGGTGTAACATCCCGACCCATCTCACCACTAAGACAATGGCTGCACCGGTCGCCACATGACCTCAAGAGTGCCTCCCCATATTCCAGAGGATACTGACTAGTAGTTTAGGTGTAAGAATACTTATTAGGGAGACTTTACCCTCTTATCATAGTTTCACATTGGTATAACATAGTAAATAATAAGCAACAGCGGAAGTAGTAATACATATAAACGAACAAAAGTGTCCAACGCCAATTTATATAATAAATCAATGCATGATATAGAATTGATATAGGACATAAATAAGTAAATATTATAACATGATTTTCAATAAAATACAATATAGGACTCAAGTATGAAAATAACTAAAATCCCAAAGGTGTTCTACTTGAGAATTCTGATATCCATCTCCATCCATTGCATCTACTCCAGGGATAAGTAATGTAGAATCAATCAAGGTCCAAGGCCCTGCGAACAAGAAAGGTCTACTTGGGTATGCCAGTGAAATGGAGACTCGAGTAGGATGTGAAATATAAATCTGAGTGGGCAGAAAACACCAGTGTCTAACCCAATCCCAACAGTATAATATTAACTAAACATGGTTCAACCCTGCATAAATAAAGTAAGCAGTAAAATGTATCTAAATACCCACGTACCTTGTTCAGCCCTCAACTGGTGTCTGAACATGCAACCAATTCATTAAATGAGTTTAACCATTTTATTTATAAGTCACATGTGATTAATTCTCTTACCGAGTCCAAGGATATTCCTCTAAGGTCAAACAGAGAAGAGCAATGACTGGACCCAATGGGCTTTAACCATGGCACATTCTTTTCAATGTTGGACCCAAGGAGTGTATCCAAGGAATACTGTGATAGTATAAGTAATGAAGGTTCCAAGATGTAACAATTGTTCCTAGAAAAGATATCTAATGAGGGAGTTCCTGGGTAAAAATCAAGGTAACCTAAACACACAGAAATATTACTCAGTATTATTTGAGTCTAGATATGGGGTAATATTTTAATCTAAGGATCATAATCCAAGGAATTCCACAATAAGTCTCCTACCAAGTATAAGTTGATCTAAAAAGGTAAAATGGGGCTAAGAAAATACAGGGTCTAATGGTCTTTAACCATTTCACCTACTAGTAAATGCTGGATCCAAGGAGGGTATCTGAGGTATCTTGTAAAAAGAGGGACCCAACGGTATTATACAAAGAATCCAAGGAATAAACAAGAACTAGAGTCTGGGTGGGTATCAACCTAAGAAAATTGTGTCCTTTAATCATAATGGGGTTCCCGAGACCCAAGGTATTCTCCCCTTAGAATCCAAGGTGATATTAAGTAAGTCCATTCTTATTTGATAAAGAGGTCATGTAATGATTCATCTGGTTCAAGTCTTGCCTTCCATTAGTGTGGATAGTTCAAGTAGTGTTGAAACCATTATTTATTGGTTCAAAACTTTACTTTAATTAATTCTGAGAGTTCATGTTTAATTGCAACCATTTATTGATTTATTCAAGCCTTTCCTTCCATTAGTTTGGAATTTTCAAGTATCATTGCATCCGTTTTGTAAAAACTATTAAGGAATTTTTAAAGGGCACTGGTCCACACTGCTACCTTTGCTTATCATAGTAAGGGTTTCCATGGATGTAGAACCAATTCGTGTCTCATGAACCTGAGTCCATACATGGAATTCCTACATGGGAATCCATGTATCACCCAAGGTATGAGCATGAAACCCCATTGATCCCATCATGGAATTCCTACTTTGGAACCCACATGTCACCCAAGGTTTTATTAGTGTTCAAAACATTTGAAAACAATTTGGTAACTTGTTTTGAGGGTAAATCATTAATCAATAACCCTTAATTTGACTCAACTAATTCCATTTACCAAAACATGTCAATTGAATTTAATGGGCTCCAAGTATCCATACAAAAGGGAAATTAAATACATGGATAATTCCAATCCAAAACTATACTAAACACTTAGACCATTCCTTGGTCCTCTATCAATTAAAAAGGGAAATCAATGTCTCTAATTCCATTAGGGCCATGTCCTAAGAATTCCAAATTTCGACATAACATTAAGGAATAATAATTTTAAATACAACAAGTCAAGAAATATAGTTCTAATCACTACTTTTTACCTTGAATGCAGTGCACCTCCATTGGAGGTGTTTTATTAAAAAACATGAAATTTTTTATCAATAAAATCATTTACAACATTTAGCATTTTAAACAAAACATGGAAAATTCACATTTAAGAGGAATTAATTATAAATACTTATCTTCATGGAATTAATCTATAATAAAAGTGTTGAAAGAAATTTATTAATGAGTTTATAAAATTTAAAGTCTTAGATAGGGAACCAGTGTCAAGGTGGAACCAAGTTGTCCACTCATCTCTTGGAGATTTCTAACTAAACACAGCTTCTCCTCACCCACTGATAATACACACATCCACATACATGTAGGGAAGCATAAAGATCTTAATTCCATAGGTGAAAAATAAAGGAGGAGGTGTAAAACATTCCCCAAAACATTGTTGGTGGACTAAAACCACCTGAACTGCCTCTCCTTCGACGGTGGTTCCTGGAACTTGAACCCCAAGGCCCCGAGAGACCATCTACACAACCTAAGAACAGAAGAAAACTAGAAAAACATTAACCCCAAAACCTAGGGTTCTGACGCACCTCACCCGATGCTAATTAGGTCAAATTGAAGCTGGGAAATAGTGGAGAAGAGATATGAGACTTATACCTAGGATATTCCGACTGAGAATCAAAAGAAATGGAGGGCAGAAGTCAATCCATGAGGAGTCTGTAGGGAGGAGGGGTTGTGCACACGGCTCAAAGGGGATCCCATTGCTGTGATGTGATTAAAATGATATAGGGTGACAGTTGAGTAAATTAGTTTTTATTTTATTTTAATTAAATTAAATTAAATTAAATCAAATTTTAAAAACTCGGCGTCGCGCACAGTTTAGCCTACAAGATTTTCCAAACCGTGTGAAAACCATGTGGAGTATTCTACCTCCATGACACGCCCTGCACGGTTTAGGCACATGGTTTAGGAAATCTTGCGTATACCATGCACTAATACACTGCCCCAGTCTAAATAGGGGCGCACAGTTACTGTTGTGGGATGCACGATTTAGAAGAACGTGCACAAACCGTGTTCCCTATGATTTCATTTAAAAATTGAGGTTTTTCGGGTCTTGTAGTCCTGAAGCTTCTCAAGCCACTCAGGAATCTTCTCAGGACTTCACCCACTCCCAAAATCACCACTTAGGAGTGATCTAAATCTTGGATTTAAGTTCTGAATCTTGGTTTTAAAAACGGACAGTTTAGTAAATGAAAAAGTTCAAAAAAATTCGTATTTTAATCCGGTTCAAAGCACATGATTCTAACATCTACCACCTTAAAAATTATCATCCCCAAAAACCTTCGGGACCATCATAAACACCACCATACCTATAAGGGTTGTGAATTTTTTTTCAAAATGGTTTCATTGTTTTACCAACACCAAATGAATCGTAAAAATATATTATGCACTATGTCCTTTAGCATTTACAACCTGATCTAATGATAAAATTTCAACATAAACATAGAAATCAAGCTTACATATGTCCATTTATATAGAGTCATGATCAGTTCAACGTCTCGATAATAACTCAACCAATGGTGATTACCACCATAGGTCTTAACATAAGAAGGAGAAAATTATTATCCACGGTACCTCCACCATGGGAATTGTTTTACAAGGCACAACTCTAAGTATTCTTTCAACACCCATGGCATGATATAATCAAAAGGAAATAGTTTAATTATGATTAGCCTAACAAAACAGGTTGAGAATGATTTCTTAGAAGACACTACTAACAATGATACCACACTTTCCTTTACCTAGAAACATGCTTCAAAATGGTTTCTTAAAACAATAAACATCAACTGAAAAGAAGAGAATTAGTCGAGCCACTTCCCCGGCGTATCATTTAAAAGTTTGTATTAGGCGGCAAGAGAAATTAAATGAAATGGTTGTATTCCATGAGTTTGTGCAAGTCATTCCTACATGGGAACCCAATAATAATTCAAGACTTACCAAGCCTCAATAAGCACCATGCTTGAGAATGTAACACTGGTGAGGCTCATCAAACAAGCTCAACAGATTTTAAAGATTTAGCATGGCGTAATACCGACACTATCTTAGTGCATCGAGGACGATGTCAAGATAGGGGACATGCTCGTCTCTTATGAAGAGTACACTAATAGGATTTAAGATGAGGTTTCTAATCAAACAAACCTAGAAACTAGAATAAAAAATATTTGAACCAGAACAAAGTCGTTCTATCGAGAAATCACTAACATAAACAATAACAACAAGCCTCAAAGGAATTCTAGAAACCCAACCAATTCCCAAAGGCCCCCTAGGTTGTGTTTGTAACACCCCGAGCTTCCATGATACGCTTCTCATTCAATAATGCAATAGCTTCCATTGTACGCAACTTCGAGTTCTAAAACACCGCGACTAATCAAAGTAGCCGTTATGAATTGTAATAACAACTTTTTAAAATTATAGAAATTTTATATTTCAAAATGGACTTTATTTTTGGATTCAGAATATCTAAATTAGCCTATGTTTAATTTTTGGTATTTTCCTGAGAACTTCTACTTTTTTATGAATAGTGAAAAATACTTAAAAACAAATTTTTTAATCAAAATAATTTATAGTGATAAATTATAATATTTAGTGTTTTTAAAGTATAATTAGAATATATTTTTACCATTCTATCCAATGGTGGTCATTAGAATTAATTTTACATTGAAATTAGACATAAACAATTGCCAATCTTTTGATATAAATTGTTTCTTAAAAACACGCTATTTGTTGTTTACAGCGAGAATTAATTATAAAATTAATTAATGCAACTTATATGTTTGGAATTTTGTAAAATAGACATCATTTTTGAATTCGGAATATCAATTATAGCTTAGGGTGAAAAATTTGGCATTGTTCTGAAAAACTTCAATTTTTGATGAATAGTGAAACCACTAAGTGGTAGTTAAATAACTGATTTTTCGTTTAAATGAAATATTACCACTTCTGTGATTTGATTTTCAAAAATCCGACATACATGGTTGTCATTAAGAAGTAAAATGTGGTTCAATGAGATCAAAATAATTTTTTGGTGAATAGTAACTTTTAAGTTCTTAATCGCAATTAGAGGTAATTAGTGTAGTTTAAGGTAAAAATAATGTTTTAATAATATGAGATGGGATTGACACTTGTCCTACTCCTATTGGATGAGTCATGGCCGACCAAGACAACCCATGGGTCAACTTGGGTACCCCATGGAGCAACTTTGGTTGGAAAATGACATTAATATATATTTATTTAATGTTAAAATTAAATTGACACAAACATGAGTTGTTTTACTAAAACAGTTTTTAAGTGGGGTTACACAAGTCCAAATTTTGATTATAAATATTCATTAGAAAGATAAAAAGATTTCCTACATCATAGTATTTTTTTATAATTTTTAGACATTAAATAAATTAAATTTTTTATGACATCATGATGATGCAGCGATGACCTCATTATTTAACGATTTAAATAAAATGGGAAGATAATGAAAAATCCAAGGCTTAAACTTGTCCAAAGCCTATTGGATGAGGATATTTCGAACCCTTATCACCTTAGCCTCGAATTATATAAGTGAGGGACCTCTAAAATCTGAAACTCATTTTATAATAAAGTGGCTTTTCTTTACATTCCAAGAGTGCCCCTCCTCTCCACTTATAAAAGGCCCCCACCTCTCCCACCTCATTTACACTTTCAAGCCATTTGGCTCGGCAAACCTCTGCCCAAATACTCTGCCAACTTCCTCCTCTTACACCTAGAAGCCTCACATTGGGCAGAAATCTTCCCAAGGAAGCCTTTGGCTCAAATCAAAAAGAGTTACCCGATTTTGAGGTAATGTCTTCTCTAATGTTGTTTTGTTTTATTTTTCTTTTCCAACCCCCTAAACTCTTTTTATTCATTTCTTTTATAACAACACCAGTATCCTAAATATACTATGATGTTGTAATAAGAAGGATTCGATCTACACTTACACACACCTACATCTAATGGTTAAAGAACATACGGTTTCTGTGGATGGCGAATTTCTGCCTCACGAAATGATGATTGTTCAACACTCATATAACACCTTCAAAGGTGGCCATTAAGATGTCACTATTTTTATATATGATATATAATATGTTTATGTTTTACTTATGCTTCTGTATTTCTCATTTATGGCATACTTTATGATTTCCATTATGGGTAAAACGCGATAATTTCATTTTAGGAAGTGCGGACTACCGCCCCCTCAAAGTGATTTGAATCGTTAATGCCATACGTGGGATGTATAAAGGATGGAGTAAATGGTATTATACACTATATTATACTGGAATTATATTATACATTTATATCATTATGATTTTGTTCCATTAAATATGAAATTGAAATGAAAGTAGCGTTCATGCGTACGTACGGCTTACCGTCTCCATGAACGGTGCATTTCATTTCTTACCTCTAAATGTTATGTAATATTATAAATGAATGTATATACTGGATATATAAGATATATATGACATCTAAATCATGAATATAATTCTGGAGATAATGGATATTCTACCACATAAACAACTTGTAATTATAAGAAGTTTATTGTTGACTCAAGTACCAAAGATCGACAAAATGACCGTTATTAACTTAAATAATTACATAATGTTCATATCATTGTAATAAGTGATATAATAAGGATAATGAAATTGAAAATGGTTCTTAATAAGGTATATATTAACTCTAGTTTATTATTCAGGATGTTAAAGAACGGTTGAGTCAAGTCAGACACGAGGTAAGGGATCTTCTTAACCCAATTTCCATTCTTTGGGTTAATCTCCTACTTTTAAATTAAGTCAAGATATTGTTATGTCATATATTGTATTTTTAATTTATTTGTGTGTAATTATAGTGAATACACATAATAGATCTATTTTATTTAAATGATCTTTGTAAGGGAACTTCTTAACCCAACTTTCATTCTTTGGGTTAATCTCCTACTTTCAAATTATGTCATGATATTATTATGTCCTATTTTGTATTTTTACTTTCTTTATGTGTACCTGTAGTGAATACACATAATAGATCTATTTTATTTTAAAAATGATCTATTTAAGGACTTCGTCTCAATCCCCTTTCATTGAGGCATATTTGGTTTTATACACAACTTTCTTTTATACGGTGTATAAACCCCTTTGACTTTTACGTTTATTCAAAAGGAATATTTTTTATACGAAGCGTTTTACTAAACGACAAAAGGGAATGTTTTTCTTTCCATACTTATGCGGCGACAATGACTTCTCCGCCGCCGTGACCATTATTTGAGTTTCGGCTTCCTCTACAAGCCATCATTTTAATGAAAAATAAATACAAAGTTTTAACTTTCTTTTATTTTGGTATTGAAAATGGTTTTGAAAGAGTTTTTATTATATCAATGTGTTGTATTGGTATCTTGTGATTGAAATGTGAGAATTTTATGTTTCCTTTATTCATGTTTTATGTGATACGATTATGTTATGGTTTATGATATGTTTAAACCTATTCATATGAGGAATGTATTGGACTTAATAAGTGACGGGTGGATCCCGCTATAGCTCCTCGATGCATCGGTAGGTCTCTTGAGACAACTAGACGTGGAATTGGCCGAGGCCCTTTCCCAATTTGATTTATGGTTTTGGCCGAGGCCTTAATCATTTTAGACGTCTTGGCCGAGGCCTTGACAAAATTTTCAGAATGTCTGGCATTATAAATTCCCTCATTATGAAAGTGGTTATTGATATTGCATGTGATAATTCGACCAGTAGAATATCCATGTGAATAAGTAAATGGAATTATCTCATTTTACTTTTGCCATATTATGTTGAAGTTCATGTTTAAAAGGCTTATGTTTTAGTTATACATTGCCTTAAATGTTTATGTTTATTTGTGAAAGCTTCCGCAATATTGTTATCCTTACTGAGCATCTGAGCTCACCCCTTTCGATGTTTTAATATTTTCCAGGATGTGAAGAAGTATTGTATGAATGACCTGCAGGGATAGTCATAAGAGGATATGAGTGTGGACTATGGAGACTATGTTATTGTAGTTCTTCACTTTATGATGTAATGTAACGTTTATGAATGTATCTAGTGTTTCCAAGGCTACTAAACTAATCGGTCTTTCGAGACTTGATCTTTTGTGATCATGCCAATGTTACGAGTTAATGCACCGACTCTAGGTAGCTGGGGTCAGGGCGTTACAGTTGGTATGAGAGGCAGTTTAGTACTAACCTTGGAAGCTAGATTTAGATAAACTCTGATTATAGCACATAGCCCGAAGATAGACTTTGAGGATTAGTATAGAAGAACTTCCTAGAATTTTGGTATTGTAGAGATGTTGTGAGTTTTCCGAGAAATACATCCCTGTCTGGATACGAGCAGGTAGAGGCGGCTCTGGCACAGATGTACCTAGGGGTAAAACCCGAAAACACCGCTTTGAGCTAGACTCGAACGGCAACTGGTGCACGACAACGAGCCTTGCTGCACTCTTGGTTACGACACTCCCGGGGGATATGCTTAGGATAATTCTCATTTTATTTACAAACCACTATGAAGGGTTATGAGTATATACTCCCTCAAAGAAACCATTTCTTTTTATGATTATGGATTATATCCATAAATAGTTCAATTTATGTAAAGTGTTTTACAAGTATGGAATTATGTATTTTGATTCATAAACTAATCTAGTTTATGCCATTGTTTAGAAATGGCCCCTACTGGACGGAATGGAAACCATATCAATGCACGAACTCCGTGTAGGGATTGCCCTCCTGCTCAAGATAATTATTGTGGATCTGGAGATACAACTGGTGCTGATCAACTTATTACCATACTGGGACAACTCACTCAGGTTATGAATAATAACCTTACTCGTATGGAGCACCCTGATCCGCAACGTGGATGATCAATGTTAGACCGCTTCATGAGGCAACAACCACCAACATTTAATGGGGGTACAAATCCATTAGTAGCTGAGCAATGGATAAACTCCTTAGAGAAAATATTCCATGCCTTGGGGAGTAGCGAAAGGGAGAAGGTTTTCATGGTAGTTTACCGCCTCCCTGGAGATGCCGATCAGTGGTGGTCGCTGATTCAAAACACAAAGGAAGATGATGACGTATCGAATATGGAATGGAAGGAGTTCAAAGAGCTTTTCTTAGAAAAATACTTTCCTCGTGACCATCGAGCAGATATGGAAAGGCAATTTCTGAGTTTGAGGCAGAAGGAGGATGAGAATGTCGCAAAGTATGAGGCTAACTTTACAAGGTTAGCGAGGCATGCTGCCGATTATATACATAACCCAAGGAGTAAGATTGATCGTTTCTTTGATGGGTTAAAACCATTTCTCCGTCGAGCTTTAGTATCACAATCCTTCTCATCATACGAAGATATTGTCTCGTGTACTATCAAGACAGAAAAGCAATTCTCTAAATCTTATGACAACAATGTAAAGCAAGAGAAGAAGAGAACGGGGGAACAAGAGACAGATAAAGGGAAAAAGGGAAATAAGGATTTTCCATTATGTGATAATTTTGGGAAGAATCACCCTGGTACGTGCCTAAAAGGAATGGGAGTTTGTTATAAATGTGGAGAAAAGGGTCACCAGGCTCGTGATTGCAAGGGAAAGAAAGAGGTTGTAAAAGTTGAATGCTAAAATTTTAGGGAAATGGGGCATTATGCAAATGAATGTCCTAAGCGTCAGGGAAACTTACCTCAGAAAAGGCCAAGGGATCAATGCCAATCTTATGCTGTGACTACAGTTGAAGCGGAATAATTAATGTATTGGTGCTTTTGGACTCAAGGATTATATTCTGGTTATAAGAATAATGTGATATATATAAATATTGTACTGCAGTACTTTTTGATTAAGGTAATATGATTAAGGTAATCATATTTTCAGTATGTGACAATAAGAGAAACTTTTCTTTGTTTGGGGAATCTGATGTTACAATTGATTTTGGAATTTAGAGACCTTTTAGAGAAAGTCTGGACGGAGGTATTTTGGATAACTATTATGGTTGGAATGGATTAAGTTGAACCATGGATAGTATTGTTTAAGGTTAAAGCATTTATGAAGATTATTTTTGGGATATTATGATACTATAGTTTTAGGAAAAGGACAACCTGCAGGGTGGGGCATAACTCGTCGTGTCGGACAAAGATGCAGGAATTGAACCCACAATCATAGTGCGACAGGCCTTTATTTCCTACCACTAGCCTACAGGAAGTCCCTGGTTATTACAAAATAATTTTACTAATCTAAATGGTATGTGTTAACATTTGGAACCTTATACAATTAGGATAAATAGAATATTTTTGAGTTCCATTACCATTTGGAGTAAAAGATGGGTTTGTGGTAAAAATTTATTAACGAATGAAAGTATACATAACAAGTATGTATATTCCCTTACGTTCTTAGTAAATCTCCTAAATAAATTCCTCAACATTATAAAAGGTAACTTAAAACAAAAATGTTTTCGGTTAAATTTTCCAACTGGGGATTCAATGACTGTTTAACCAATCACAAGTTTGTGATTTTCTTGTAGTTAAACTTTCTCCTAATCCTGTTTTCTATAACTCTCCATCAGACCTTGATGGTTTGTTTCTCCTCCATATCCATATTTTCATAGAATCCTAGAATGGGCTATATCGGGTGACCTTTGTACTTATCTTGATTTCTTTTAATGTTATATATTTATTAACCTTATTTCCGATGTGGGTTTTCCACAAAGGTATTTTATATTTTCAACCTTTTATTTTCAAAGAAAATTTTCAAATTGCGAGGACGCAATTTATTGAAGGAGGGTAGAATGTAACACCCCAAGCTTCCATGATACGCTTCTCATTCAATAATGCAATAGCTTGCATTGTACGCAACTTCGAGTTCTAAAACACCGCGACTAATCAAAGTAGCCGTTATGAATAGTAATAACAACTTTTTAAAATTATAGAAATTTTATATTTCAAAATGGACTTCATTTTTGGATTCGGAATATCGAAATTAGCCTATGTTTAATTTTTGGAATTTTTCTGAGAACTTCTACTTTTTTATGAATAGTGAAAAATACTTAAAAACAACTTTTTTAATCAAAATAATTTATAGTGATAAATTATAATATTTAGTGTTTTTAAAGTATAATTAGAATATATTTTTACCATTTTATCCAATGGTGGTCATTATAATTAATTTTACATTGAAATTAGACATAAACAATTGCCAATCTTTTGATATAAATTGTTTCTTAAAAACACGCTATTTTTTGTGACAGCGGGAATTAATTATAAAATTAATTAATGCAACTTATATTTTTGGAATTTTGTAAAATAGACATCATTTTTGAATTCGGAATATCAATTATATCTTAGGGTGAAATTTTGGCATTGTTCTGAAAAACTTCAATTTTTGATGAATAGTGAAACCACTAAGTGGTAGTTAAATAACTGATTTTTCGTTTAAATGAAATATTACCACTTCTGTGATTTGATTTTCAAAAATCCGACATACATGGTTGTCATTAAGAAGTAAAATGTGGTTCAATGAGATCAATATAATTTTTTGGTGAATAGTAACTTTTAAGTTCTTAATCGCAATTAGAGGTAATTAGTGTAGTTTAAGGTAAAAATAATGTTTTAATAATATGAGATGGGATTGACACTTGTCCTACTCCTATTGGATGAGTCATGGCCGACCAAGACAACCCATGGGTCAACTTGGGGACCCCATGGAGCAACTTTGGTTGGAAAATGACATTAATATATATTTATTTAATGTTAAAATTAAATTGACACAAACATGAGTTGTTTTACTAAAACAGTTTTTAAGTGGGGTTACACAAGTCCAAATTTTGATTATAAATATTCATTAGAAATATAAAACGATTTCCTACATCATAGTATTTTTTTATAATTTTTAGACATTAAATAAATTAAATTATTTATGACATCATGATGATGCAGTGATGACCTCATTTAACGATTTAAATAAAATGGGAAGATAATGCAAAATCCAAGGCTTAAACTTGTCCAAAGTCTATTGGATGAGGATATTTCGAACCCTTATCACCTTATCCTCGAATTATATAAGTGCGGGACCTCTAAAATCCGAAACTCATTTTATAATAAAGTGACTTTTCTTTACTTTCCAAGAGTGCCCCTCCTCTCCACTTATAAAAGGCCCCCACCTCTCCCACCTCATTTACACTTTCAAGCCATTTGGCTCGGCAAACCTCTGCCCAAATACTCTCCCAACTTCCCCCTCTTACTCCTATAAGCCTCACTTTGGGCAGAACTCTTCCCAAGGAAGCCTTTGGCTCAAATCAAAAAGAGTTACCCGATTTTGAGGTAATGTCTTCTCTAATGTTGTTTTGTTTTATTTTTCTTCTCCAACCCCCTAAACTCTTTTTATTCATTTCTTTTCTAACAACAACAGTATCCTCAATACACTAGGATGTTGTTATAAGAAGGATTCGAGCTACACTTACACACACCTACATCTAATGGTTAAAGAACATACAGTTTTTGTGGATGGCGAATTTCTGCCTCACGAAACGATGATTGTTCAACACTCATATAACACCTTCAAAGGTGGCCATTAAGATGTAACTATTTTTATATATGATATATAATATGTTTATGTTTTACTTATGCTTCTGTATTTCTCATTTATGGCATACTTTATGATTTCCATTATGGGTAAAACGCGATAATTTCATTTTAGGAAGTGCGGACTACCGCCCCCTCAAAGTGATTTGAATCGTTAATGCCATATGTGGGATGTATAAAGGATGGAGTATTTATACACTATATTATACTGGAATTATATTATAATTTTATATCATTATGATTTTGTTCCATTAAATATGAAATTGAAATGAAAGTAGCGTTCATGCGTACGTACGGCTTACCGTCTCCATGAACGGTGCATTTCATTTCTTACCTCTAAATGTTATGTAATATTATAAATGAATGTATATACTGGATATATAAGATATATATGACATCTAAATAATGAATATAATTCTGGAGATAATGGATATTCTACCACATAAACAACTTGTAATTATAAGAAGTTTATTGTTGACTCAAGTACCAAAGATCGACAAAACGACCGTTATTAACATAAATAATTACATAATGTTCATATCATTGTAATAAGTGATATAATAAGGATAATGAAATTGAAAATGGTTCTTAATAAGGTATATATTAACTCTAGTTTATTATTCATGAGGTTAAAGAACGGTTGAGTCAAGTCAGACACGAGGTAAGGGATCTTCTTAACCCAATTTCCATTCTTTGGGTTAATCTCCTACTTTTAAATTATGTCAAGATATTGTTATGTCATATCTTTTATTTTTAATTTATTTGTGTGTAATTATAGTGAATACACATAATAGATCTATTTTATTTAAATGATATTTGTAAGGGAACTTCTTAACCCAACTTTCATTCTTTGGGTTAATCTCCTACTTTCAAATTATGTCATGATATTATTATGTCCTATTTTGTATTTTTACTTTCTTTATGTGTACCTGTAGTGAATACACATAATAGATCTATTTTATTTTAAAAATGATCTATTTAAGGACTTCGCCTCAATCCCCTTTCATTGAGGCATATTTGGTTTTATACACAACTTTCTTTTATACGGTGTATAAACCCCTTTGACTTTTACGTTTATTCAAAAGGAATCTTTTTTATACGAAGCGTTTTACTAAACGACAAAAAGGGAATGTTTTTCTTTCCGTACTTATGCGGCGACAACGACTTCTCCGCCGCCGTGACCATTATTTGAGTTTCGGCTTCCTCTACAAGCCATCATTTTAATGAAAAATAAATACAAAGTTTTAACTTTCTTTTATTTTGGTATTGAAAATGGTTTTGAAAGAGTTTTTATTATATCAATGTGTTGTATTGATATCTTGTGATTGAAATGTGGAAATTTTATGTTTCCTTTATGCATGTTTTATGTGATACGATTATGTTGTGGTTTATGATATGTTTAAACCTATTCATATGAGGAATGTATTGGACTTAATAAGTGACGGGTGGAGCCCGCTATAGCTCCTCGATGCATCGGTAGGTCTCATGAGACAACTAGACGTGGAATTGGACGAGGCCCTTTCCCAATTTGATTTATCGTTTTGGCCGAGGCCTTAATCATTTTAGACGTCTTGGCCGAGGCCTTGAAAAAATGTTTCAGAATGTCTGGCATTATACATTCCCTCATTATGAAAGTGGTTATTGATATTGCATGTGATAATTCGACCAGTAGAATATCCATGTGAATAAGTAAATGGCATTATCTCATTTTACTTTTGCCATATTATGTTGAAGTTCATGTTTAAAAGGCTTCTGTTTTAGTTATACATTGCCTTAAATGTTTATGTTTATTTATGAAAGCTTCCGCAATATTTTTATCCTTACTGAGCATCTGAGCTCACCCCTTTCGATGTTTTAATATTTTCCAGGATGTGAAGAAGTATTGTATGAATGACCTGCAGGGATAGTCATAAGAGGATATGAGTGTGGACTATGGAGACTATGTTATTGTAGTTCTTCACTTTATGATGTAATGTAACGTTTATGAATGTATCTAGTGTTTCCAATGCTACTAAACTAATCGGTCTTTCGAGACTTGATCTTTTGTGATCATGCCAATGTTACGAGTTAATGCACCGACTCTAGGTAGCTTGGGTCGGGGCGTTACAGTGTTCATTCTACTTGGAAGGAAAAATTTACTAGGTTCAAGAAATCACTAACCACCTCAGGATTGTCCTTGCAGAAATAACAAGGAAAACTAACCGCCTATTAGCATGCTAGATTATAACAATGAATATGGCATGTCAAAACACCCAAGTCTTTCGAAATCCAGTCCAAGTATTGGAATTGAAATCATTCTTTAATGTTCAATGCACTCTAAATGAAGATGAACAAGGACAGTAATGAATATTAAAAATATATTCATTTCATAGACGCATTGTCTCATACAACCATTCTCTTTGAGGACACAACTCCAAGCCATCCATTTCTAAGAAGAAAAAAGGGTCAAATGACCGAAAAAGAAGCCAACCATGCCCGAGGCATGTCTAACCAGTTGAGAAGGAGTAGTACTCGATGCTAAAACCCATAACATGGTTAGGAAACACATGACCACCCATACAAATATAGGTTTTGTTGGAAATAGAAAGTCCTACATGGGACAACGGCACCTAGAAACCCCAAAAGAGTGAGAAAGGTCACAGTACTAGCTATGCATTTATGTTCTAAGGGTGACACCTACCATGGGTTACCCCTTACAAAGGAAAGGTTTCAATACTGAAACTATTTATTTCCAATATGAAAGTCACTAGGATCAAAAGTCAATCATAAATCTGTTGATACAAGAAATAATGCCAACTGAAAGTACTCACGCTTCCATTCCAAGGCAACTCAAGAGAAGTCAGAACTACCCTATACATGACCGTTTTAAATAGTGGACACCACTATAGGTTCCATTTCCAATCCACTTACATTTGATCACATTTAATCTTTAATCATCAAAAGATTTAACCAAAACCCCAAAGTAACATTTTCAAAACAACAAATGGTACTTGATTTTAACCAACAGCCAATGAAAAAACATGCATGTTTTTATAAAATAGCCTTTTTAAAACATTTTACATTATTTGAAATCCCATCATTTTCATGGAACTTATCAAAATAGATTCATTTAAGAAGATAAGGCGACCTATGAGGGTCCCATTTTAACTAACCTGGGTTCCCAATAGGGCAACCCAATAGCAAATTCACCCTTATTTAAATCATAATCTCTCAAAAAGGTCATCTCATGATAACTTTTCCCAACTTACCTTCTTGGGTCCATGTGCATTTTTAAATATATCCATTTGATTTTTGATTAACATTTAACATCTCTAAATAAAATAATCATTTCATAAAGCATTGTTCCATTTTATTTAACATGGGTTTCCATTTCCCAATTCATGAAGTGCTCATACACTCCACAGATTGAGAATTGGCTCCCATTAATCGGTACCAATTCCAATTTAGAATTTAACCAGATCAACATAACGGTCCAAATTATATGGGTGGAAACCTACCAACCAAAAAAGCACCCATACACTTTATAGTTTGGAATTTGGCTCCCTTTGGTCAAAACAAACATACTTTAGCAATTGAATTTTGCAGTCCTTTTACAATGGTTTAATTACATGGGTTACCTTTTCCCAGAAATAAGGTGACCATACAACTTACCAAAAAAAACTGGCTCACATAGAAATCACAGCCTTTAAGATTATCCTATGCAACCATTTAATCACAGAAGGCAAGTCTCGTCATAATCACAAAGTAAGCTTGCATGTCATGTCACTTCAAGCAGCTAACACAGAGAAACAAACTGAAATCAAATAAGTATAGAAATTTAATCACAGGAGTATGCTATAATGAGAAGTAAGAATAGAAGGAATGCTAATGTATTACTTAAACAGTTAGAAATCTAAGCATGTAATATTAATAAGGCACTAAATCATTTTTAGTAGGAAACCTACTAATGAAACTACATGGCATGGCATATAAGCATGGCATTTGAATTTCAAAGTTCCTAGTGTATTGCATGTAATGCAATATAATTTCCATATCGAGACAATTAAAATGTCCAAAATTCCAAAAAATCATAAGCAATTGAATGTACACTATTCACTCTAGGTGAAATCATATCAATTGTAACAACGAACAACATAACAACAATCCTAGCCCTGGCCACTTGGTCATTTCCCATACATGGGGTGATTAGTTCCAAGAACATCTATTAGCCAAGTGCCTAAACTTTCTCAGTCTTCTGTTTACCAAACCAAAATAGTAAGACAAAGGGAAAAACACCTCTGATACCACTTTGTAACGTCCCGACCCGGCTCACCACTAAGACGGTGGTAAGACCGGTCACCACAATAACTCATGCTGACCTCCCCATACCCTATAGGTTTCTGACTAGTAGCAAGGGAATAAGAATAGTTAGTGGGGAGACTATAACCTCTTATCATATTTGTTCAGTGGTATAACAGAACAAATATTAAGAAACAATGGAAGCAGTAATACATATAAATGAACAAAAGTGACCAATGCCGATTTATAAAATAAATAAATTCTTGACATGGAATTGATAGAGGATAGAAAGCAGTAAATAGTACAATATTATTTCCAATAAAATACAATATAGGACTCAATTAAGAAAAGAATTAAAATCCAAAAGGTGATATCCTTGATCATTCGGAGCTCCAGCTCGGTCCTTTTCTCTTACTCCAGGTTCAAGTAATATAGAATCAATCAAGATCCATGGCCCTGCAAACAAGAAAGGTCTACTCAGGTACCCTAGTGAAATGCCGGCCCAAGTAAGGTGTGATATATAAATCTCAGTAGGTCAAAACCCCTAGTGTCTAACCCAATCCTGTTAGTATAATATAATCTAAACATTGTGAATGAATTCATAAATAAAGTAAGCAGTAAAATGTAACTAAATACCCAAGTACCAGCTTCACGCCTCAGCTAGTTTCTGAACATGAAACCAATTGTATAATTGATTTTTACCATTTTATTTATATTTCACATGTGAGTAAGTTGCCTACCGTGTTTAAGGACTTTCCTCGAAGGTAAAATGGGGCTTAGTAATGATAAGGCTCGATTGGATTTAACCATGGCACCTACTTGTCAGTGATGGGACCATAGAGTGTATCCAAGGCATCATGTGGTAGTATAAGTAGTTAAGGTTCCATGACGTAAAAAGGGAACATGGTAACGATATTCAGTGAGGGAGTTTGAGGGTAAAAACCAAGGTAACATAAACTCACAGAAATCTGTCTTAGTAGTATCTAAGTCTAGATAATGAGTAAGAGTGTAATCCATGTATCGTAATCCAAGGAATTTAACAATACGTCACCTATCGATTCAAAGTTGATTGACCAAGTTAAAATGGGGCTATGCAAATAAAGGGCCCGATGGGCTTTAACCATGGAACCTACTAGTCAATGCTGGATCTAAGGAGTGTATCCGAGGTATCCTGGAATAAGAAGGAACTCAATGGTAGTATACTGGACATCCAAGGAATAGAAAAGAAATGATGTCTAGGTGGGTTTCAACCTAAGTAATCTCTATCCTTGAATCGGAATGGGGTTCCCAATACCTAAGGTGTTCTCCCTACAAGATCCAAGGTGAGATCGAGTTAGTCCATTCCTATTTGATAAATAGGTCATGTAATGATTTATCTGGTTCAATTATTTCTATCCATTAGTATGGATAGTTCAAGTAGAGTTGAAACCATTATTAATTAGTTCAAGCTTTGACATCCATTAGTGTAGAGAGTTCATGTAGCATTGCAACCATTTATTGATTTGTTCAAGACTTTCCTTCCATTAGTTTGAAAAGGTTAAGTAGCATTGCATCCATTTATTAAGAACCATTAAGGTATTTTCAAAGTGCTAAGTCCACACCTCTGCCTTCCCTTAGCATGGTAAGGGTTTCCAAGGATATGGAACCAATCCTTGTCTCATGAACCTAGGTCCTTCAATTTAATTTCTACGTGGGAATCCATGTATCACCCATGGTATGAGCATGAAAACACATTGAGTGCATCATTGAATTCCTACATGGGAACCCACATGTCACCCAATGTTTAATTAGTATTCAAAACATTTGAAAACAATTTTGTAACTTGTTTTGAGGGTCAATCATTAATCATTAACCATTCATTTGACCCAACTCATTCCATTTAACAATACATGTCAATCTCATTTAAAGGGTTCCAAGTATCCATACAAAAGGGTAATTACCGACATGGGTAATTCCAATCCAAAACTGGACCAAACACTTAGACTGTTCCTTGGTCCTTTATCCATTAAAACTGGAACTTTTTGTTTTTAATTTCATTAGGGCCATGTATTAAGCATGCCATATTTCAACATAACATCAAATAATAAGAATTATAAATTCAAAAAGTCAAGAAAGAAAGGTCTAACCACTAATTTTATCTTGAAGACCACATACATCCATTGGATTTGTTTTGTTATAAAAACATGATATTTATTATCACACAAATCCTTTACTACATTTAGCATTTTATACGAAACATGCTAAATTCACATTTAATTGGTATTCATTAGGAATAATTCAATACATGAAATTAATTTCTAATAAAAGTGAAATAAAAAATTTATTAATGCATTTATAAAATTTAATGGCCTGGATAGGGACCCTACCTCAAGGTGGAACCAAGCCGTCCACTCAGCTCTTGGAGCTTTCTAACTAAAAGATGTTGATCCTCGCCCACTGAGCATACACACTTCCACATACATACAGGGAAACATAAATATCTTAATTTAAGAATTTTGAAATAAAGGAGGATGTATAAACCTTACCCTGAAACATTTTTCACTGACCGAAACCACCCAAACTGCCTCACCTTCAGCGGTGGTTGCCAGAACATGATTCCCAAGGCCTCGAGAGACCTTCCTCACAACCTAAAAACTGAAAAAAAAAACCGAAAAAAACATTTACCAAAAAACATAGGGTTTTTCCACACCTCATCGAGGCCGATTAGGTCAAAGTGAAGCTTGGTAAGAAAAGAAAATAGATAGAAGACTCAAACCTAAGAGATTCGTACTGATATTCAGAATAAATTGTGGGAAAAAGTTGATCTGAGAGGAGTCCGTAGGGAGGAAAGTGTGCGTGCATGACTCAAAGATGAGCCCCTTGGTGCATCACAATTTAAATGAGAGAGGGTGAGGGATTAGTGGTTTATGTTTTAATTTAATTTAATATAATTTATTTAAAATAACTAAAATTTTAAAAAATATACGTCATGCATGGTTTATCCCACATGGTTTGCCAAACCTTGTAGAGTATTCTACCTTCAAGACATGCCCCACACTGTCTAGGTGAATGGTTTATGAAACTATGTGCAACCCATGTGCTAAGCCACTATGCCATTCTAAATAGGGTCACAAGGTTACTACTGTGGGACACACGGTTTACCAAACCATACACAAACTGTGTGCCCTATGTAGTCATTTAAAACATGATTTTTTCATGTTCAATACTCTTGAAACTTCTCGAGCCACTCAGGAAACTTCTCAGGACTTAGCTTATGTCAAAAAACATCACTTAGAAGTGATCTAACTCTCGTAATAAAGTTCTAAATCTCAGTTTTAAAAATGTACAATTTAGTAAATGAAAAAGTTCAAAAAAATTCTATATTTTAGTCCGGTTAAAAACCCAAGATTATGTATAGGTTTGGTTTTTTATCACATAAGGAACTCGAGATCGACAAGGGGTATTTTATTTTATCGGTTTAAATTATTATATATGAACACCATGAAATATTATATTCACATATGATAACTTTATTAGAAACTATTGGTTATGACCTAAATTTTTTTACTCACCACTTGTTTGGGTTGTCGCTTGGTACCTAAGTAGATTTCATGGATATATGAAATGAAAAAGGGAAGAGCCCTCCTATAGATGCTTCCATTCTGTCTTAGGTTATAGAATGGTATAAAATATCTATCCATGTCTAAGAATGACCATGGATATTAGAAATTTTTTGGAAATCATTTATTCTTTTTATATCCTATTATTTTATGTATGATTTCATTCCTGACATACTTGACTCATATTATTCACCAATATAAAATCATGTGTATTTATCACAACCGTATTTATTTATATCTATTTTATTCCTTTATTTCTATTCTATTCTGATCTAGTAATGAGGGTATAGTCTCCCTACCATACCACCATACACAATCACTATTAGTCAATGTCATCTAGTATATGCAGAGGGGCACATGACGCCTTTCTTCCCTCTTGACCGGTTACTTATCATTGAACCAGGATGAGGATATAAAAAAGATAAATAAAGGAGTAAGGAAACACAATAACCTCAAAAATATCAATATCTTCCAAGAAACAATTTTAAAACCATCTAAGATAAATCTTTTGAAGTGTCTATCAAGAATAAAACTAGTATAATGAAATTTAATCCTCAAATCATTATTAAAAAATATAATGTTTTGACTCTTAGGGAGGAGAAAAATAGAAATTAAAAATAGTAATAAAATAAGAAAGAGTAGGTGTAAAAATAGATACACACAGAAGTAGATCATGAATTTCTCAAAGAATTAACAATTTGAGAATATGTTTTTATTAATGTTTATCCTTAAAAAAGAATAATGTAATTGATGTTTTTTGAAAATAAAATGATATTTTTGTTGACTTGTTCGAAGATTCTCAGGAATTTAAATTGGGGAGTCATTTAGAATCTACAATTTATAATATTTTTATTATTTAAGTTCAATAAATACATTTCCAATATATATCATTCATTGAAGGAATCATTTGTATACACGTTTTTGTCTATAAAAACATCTTAATCATAAAAGTAGTCAAAATAAGTTTCTAAATGATCTATGGAAGAATTTTGGAAGACTGATTAAATGTGAAATTAATTATATGATCAAAGAATAGTTTATTTTTATGTTTATTATATTTATAATAGATATTTCACATTATTTGTTTAAAAATAAATAAGACTCCCCACACCAAAGGATTAGAAAAAATGCACTTCCATGTGTTTATGATAGTTCATCCAATTCTACACTAGATAGTTATATGAGTTTGGAGATGAAGTTAAATTATTTTAATTCTTTAATTAAAATAATGGATGGAATGTTGTGTATATTTTTGGATATCCAAGATTTATGTAGGTTATTTCAATAATAAATCATTCATACTCAGGATGTATATTGGAAACAATATATTTTTGATTATATTATAGAAATTAAGGATGGTATAAGAAGTATCAAAGAAAAATATTTTTTGGCTTTGAAGAAGTTCAAGAATGTTATAAAATGGGAAAATGAGTCTAAAATATATTTCATGATTTTTAATGAACAACTGATCAGAATCAAAAAAGTTGATAATTTTCTTTTTAAATGGGGTGGAAGATTCATATATGATATTTAAGAACATTACAAGCTATTTTCTAATCTAAATTTACTTGTAATGCAGAATGATAAGGATAAAAATGACCTCTAGAACAAATATAAGGTGAAAGATGAAAATATTTTCAGGATTAGAAAGGATTTTAAGAATATGTAGAATTTTGTTAATAAATTTTCTAAGAAAAATTAATTTAAATTGTAATTTCAAAATTTATAAAACAATAAAAAAATAAACAATATGATGAATTCTTATTTTAGAATACTTTATATGTATTTGTTTGTCTCTTTCAGAAAATTTATTTAATTTTCATTTTTATTTTTTCTCAAATTTATATTATATTAATTTTGCATTCTTTAAAAAAACAAATTTCTGAAAATTAGAGTACAAAATCTATTTACTAAGGGGACGTTTGTGTAAGTTTATGTTAGTATATTTTTTATGCTTATGTTATTTATTTTGGTGTTTCTTTATTGTAATTTCAAAAATGTAAATATTTTTGGGCTAAAACAATTATTTCTATACTAAATTTGAATATTATAATAAACATATTCATTTCGTAACTTATAATACTTTCCAAGCTGATTTTTTTCTATATTTTATGTTCCACTAAAACAGTCATTTAGATATACTTTACCATAATCATAAAAAAACGTCAAGTGTAATTTTACTAAAACTAAAGGTATATGTGAGTACTATTTATTTCCTTTGCATAAATTTATTGGATGATTTATTCTTTTTGTTGTATTTTTCAAAATCATCATTATAGATCCACTTAAAAATAGCATCGCTTGAAGAAGAACAAGAGTGAATTCATCAGAATGTGTATGTGATGTTTCTGATATAATTTTAACTAAACCTAAAAATAAGTAAATCAAAATCCTAGATTTTTTATGATATTTTCCTATATATATAATTAATATCAAGGTATATAAGTACACGAGATAATGAAAATTAATCTTAAGGTTTCTTAGGTTTTGAAGATTACAAATTCCCTTTCCTTGAGTGATTTCATATGTAATATTTTTAGAAGGATTTCTACTTAAAAGAATCCATTTGTGAGGATATATTGTAAATTATCTTATGGTTATTATATTTTTTTTATTATGATCTATTATATCAAGGTATTATGAGGATAAAAAATAGAATTCATTCTAATCTAGTGATATAAATGAATTTTAGAAAGAAGATTGAATGTTTTTTCCGATTAGGCTGATCGGCGGCTTCCTATGTTTTGTAAGACTTTATTACTTATAGTTTTATAATAAATAATTCCTATATTAGACTCTATAGAAATAATTTTTCACTTGGTTTAAAATAAAAATCTCAATCATTTGATGTGTGCAGAATTTTTATTCTCTTATGCATAAGTTTATGATTTTATTTTGTTTCTTAGTTACTTTTTTAAAATAAAATTTCGTAGTTACTCTATTTTATCTTTATTGGTATAATACCATTACAATTATTGTCTTAAAATATTTGAATAACCTTATTTTGAATTTTCATTATCTTGTGCTTCATTTTTGTTTTTTTAAAGAGTGTGAATGATTTAATACTTTGAAAACAACAATTAATCCCCCTCCCGACCTTGTAGTATAACTATAATATATTCTTAGTAAATATTTTTTATTAGATATTTTACCTATACTTTTTTGTTATTACACTAACAATTTGTTAAGGAGAAGATTTATTATTATTTCAATTTTCTCTATTGTAATGTTGGAGGATCTAAATCTTAATTGACCAAAAAAATTATGTAGATGAATGTATGTACTATAAAGATTGTATGAAGACTATTTTTATTAATAGTGGAGTGGATAATTTTTTATGGCAATAAATTATAATATTACATATAATAAATTTAAACTTTTACATAAAAATAGAAAATTGAGTATCAATTGAACTATAGAGTTCAAAACACTCTTTTATTCTCATTGATGAGAAATATCTGCAGTCCAATATCTTATTACGAAATATTAAATAATATATCATGAAAGTTATAAGTAACACATTTTTGAATATTTAAATAATTAAAACCATAAGTTTTATGATTAAAGCTAATTATTATGATTTTGATTTCTTATATGGTGAATCTATTTCAAAATTGCATCAGAGGTTTATGAAAATTGTGAATAACTATAAATATCTTAGAGAGAAATAGTTATCAGTTGTAAAGGTTTTTTAAAAGATAATTTATATTATTCATAAATTCTGGGAATCTAATAAAACATTGATTATTTAAAATGAAAAGGTATTCATGATAAGGACAGTCCATCTAAAGGTTACTTACTCTCTGAATAATGGAACTTTGCACTACCTTGAGTGATTATCTTTATAATATTTTCTATAGGTTTTATACTTAAGAGAATAAATCTGGTAAGATATATCATAAATTCTATTAATATTCATTCATTTTACTTATTTTGTATGATCTATGAGATTGAGGAATCCTATGTGAAAGATGATAGAAGTCATTTTGATCATGTTAGATAAAGGGCTTCTGAAATGAATACATAAATTTAGTCTAATTTGGCCGATAAATGGCTTATAGAGTTTTTGAATACATACATACCAATAGGTTAACAATTGTGGGTATCTATATTTGGTTCAATATAATTCCTTAATACTTTGGGATAATGGTAATTCCTTAACCAGTTGAGGTATTTTGACTCTTTGTTCTATTGTTTATAAGTTACTATTTTTAAATAGTTTCATGGTTACTTTGTTTTTATATACAATTTATTAGTTACTATATTTTAATTTTATTACTATAAAATTATTTTAATTTATTTATAAACCTATAAAAATTATATCACTTTGAAAGTCTATTATTTCATGCTTACTTTTATTTTCTTTTATAAGAGTGTGAATCTTTAATAGTTCAAAAAATAAAATATCACCCCACCCCCACTTATAGTATATATTTTATATATTATAAGTTTACATTTTCTATTAGATATGTTCTATAAACTTTATTTAGTTCTCACATTTATTATATTGTATATAAAAGAGTTTTCTTAATGGGTTTTTTATCTATTAGAATGTTATAGAATCGAAATCTTTGTAGGCCACTAAATTTTTATGGATCTGATAATGAGTACTAGAGAAATCATATAAATAATTTTTTTACAACTAATAGAGTGGATAATTCTGTTATGTTGATTGAAAATTAAAATATTCCTAATGATGAAGATATAAATTTTTCTAGGCAAGAGGAAACTTAGTATAAATTGAACAATATTGTTCAGAACACTGTTTTGTTCTGAATGATGATAAATATCTACACTCAAATATCTTATTATGAAACATTAAATAATATATTGAGAAATTTTTATGTGACAAATTTCAGAAGGTATAATATTTTAGAATCTATAAGTTTTGTGATTATTGGTATTATAATAATTTTTAATTCATAACCAGTGAATATATTTCAGAAATACATCATAGATTTATTACTTTTGTATATAGCTTGAATTTTCATGGAGTGAAAGAGTTGTCAGTTGAACGTATTATTGATAAAATCATTGATATCATGCCTAACGAATGGTAATCTGTGAGAACAACTAATTGTTAAATAAAATATATCACAAATAGGAGTCTTTATTATCTTATTGGAACCCTTGTGACATATAAAATCAGATTGAATAGATATGCTGAAAAAGAAGAAAAAAGAATGTGGTGGTTTTTAAATCAGCTTCTGCGGCAGTTATAGCTATAAAATCTATGTCTGGTGAAATTAATTCAAAATAATTAAACTCTAAGTGAAATGTTAAATATGAGTTAGGTTTTATTATATCTGAGGAAAGTGAATATGAAATATTTCATCTTTCTAAACAAATTAATGGGGTTGTTGGTAAGAAATATTTTCATTATAGGTGTAGAAAGAATCAAAAATAAAAATTTGAGATGAAAGATACTTCTGAATTTGAATTTTTATGAATGTAAGAAACTGGGGAATATCCAAACATATCTTCCTAGGTTGTCAACAATGGAAATAATTTTAAGGTTATATTATAAAGTTTAAGGGAAGAATAGTTTTAATGTAATCGACACATGGATGCCAAGTGGTAGACATTCATCATCACATAGTTATTCAAATGAGAGTAGTGGAAGTCAAAAAGTATTTTGTATCTTTATTGATATTAAAAACACTAATAAATGTTATATATTTAAGGTATATACTTAGTCTTTTAAAAATTTGACATCAATTAAAAATATTCTTGACACATTAGATGAAAAGTATGGTTCAACTTCTTCAGAAGAATAGAATGTTTTTTCATTAGAAATTAAGGATTTTTTACCATCAATTGAGGAAATAACAAGGTATAAAATCCTTATTGATAAAAACAATTAAAAATTAGTGAAATAGGATGATTTTTTAATGATGGATCTTTTTAAATACCGTGGTATACTTTTAGAACATAATTTAAAAAAATTAATCTCATATCAGAATTATTTAAGCAATATAGTTCTAGTTTAACTCGTGAAGATAGAAATTTGGATTTGAAACATAATTATGATATTCATAGCCTAAAAATTATTTTATCATATTTTTCTTTTGGAAAGTAAAATTTGGATAAAATTTTAGCTAGTTGAAACCTTGTAAAATAAATTCTAGATTTCTATTTACAAAAGATAAATATCATTTTAATTTAATTAATCCTTTCACGAAAAACAACATTTTTATAAAAAAATTAAAATGGGAAGTCATTAGGAAAATATATTTTCCATAAATTTTGAAAAATCTTTAGGTTGTAATAAAGTATATGTTTTTAGATAATTGAAAATTATACAACAAAAATATTTTGATGGATTTGGATTCAAAAAGTTTGTTTTTCTAATACTTCTAGACACAATATATTTTTTGATACAAAAAACTTAGTTTATGATATTTTATGAAATAAGTTTGAGTACCATTAGTAAATACATGTACGAGATGGATAGTGGCTGTTCATGATACATGAAAAGAAATTAAAATTACTTGTGAATTTTTCAAATACTAAAAGTTAGTAAATTGACCTTTGGAGATAATGCTCAAGGAGAAATCATCCATATAAGTTATGTTGAGTTTTTTATTATAACTTTAATTTAAAATTATGTTTTATAGGACATAGGAACAATCTCATTATCATATTTCAATTATTTTATGAAAGTTATATTCCAAATATCTAAAATTATAAAATTATTATTCAACATTCAGATGGTCAGTTTATTATTTTTTCTGATATTCATTATAATTTTTAAACCTTAGACATATAATTCCTTAATAACCAAGATATAACTTTTTTATGTGTAATGAATGGTCATAATTATTTATGGAATAGAAGGCATATGTGTTGTAATAATCATAATTTAACTAAACCTTCTAAGAAAATACTTGTGAATAATCTACAAAAGATTAGGTTTAGTTATTCAAAAAATATTTGATTACTTTAAATATGTTAAGATACATATGTCAAGTTATGAATATATTAGTGGAATATCAACTTATAAATATCTACAGTTAGTGAACATGAATTTATTTGTCCCTATACAAATTGGATATATTGAAGGAAAACACTTTGTGTGTATCTTGGTTGTTTATTACATAAGATGTACTTGGGTATACTTTTTAAAAATTAAGTAAGAAGATATTTTTTTAATATTTTTATTACTCGTGTTAAAAATGAGATTAACCTACCATGGAATATAACTAAGATTGATCATGGTGGTGAGTTTAAAAACATATATTTTGAATCATTTAATAGTAAAAAGGGTAGTACTTGAAACTTCTCAACACCAAGAACTCCTCAGCGAAATGGTGTAGTTGGGAAATTAATTAAAATTAATTTGAAAATTACTCAAACCATGTTGAGTGAATAAAAAATTTATAAACATTTCCAGGATGATGAAATTAATACATATTTATACATTATAAACCATGTTTTACAAAGAACTTTTCTTTATAAAAATATTTATGAGTTGTGTAATAGAAGAAATCAAAAAAAAAATCTTCCCTCATAGATTATGGATATAATGTGTTCAATCCAAATTTGAAAGATCATTTACATAAATTTCATCCAAAATTCAAATAGGGAATATTTCTTGGATATTATACAACTAATAAAGCATGCTATTCTTTCAACAAATTAACAAAAACTATTTAAAAAACAATTCATGTTAAATTTTATAAAACTGATTTGTTTTCATTAAAATGTTTAGAAGTTATTCATTTAGATTATTTTTAAAAAAAATAATTTCAATATATTGAAACTAGTATACAACCCACATAGTAAAATTATTCAGACAGAAGATCAGTAGAACTTATTATTCAATAAGATTATCATTTAGAGGAATTTTAACCTATTTTTATAGAATATTATTTTCCAGATCCAAGAAATATATTTATATTAAACAATCTTCTCACTAATAATATTAATGGAGATGTAGATAAACCGGTAAAAATTCATAGTTCCTTAGGAAATAAAGGAGAAAATTTTTCATTATTACCTCTATTTGAACTAGAACGACTTGATGAGTATTTTAAGTGATGAATAATACAGAAGGAAAATTCAAGATGAACTTATTGAATTTGAATTGAAAAAAGATTGAACTTTGGTAGAATGACCAAAAGTTCTTCCCAAAATTGGAATCAAATGGTTTTCTGAAAATAAATTTGATGAAAATGGTATTACTATTAAAAATAAATCAATTCTTTTTTATAAGGGTTATAATCTACAAGGATAAATATATTATAAATAAACCTTTATTCCTATAGTAATACATTAATCTATTCGAATACTCAAATCCATTATAGATTATCTAAATTTTACACTTTATAAAATAGAGGTGAAGTGTGATTTTAATATTGAATATCTTTAGAATGAATTTTCTTAGACCATACACCTAGTGTTAAAAGTTAAATTTATGGAATATGAATATGAAACTCACAAGGAACATTGTGTATTAAAAAAAGATCAAAGAGCTTGGTATGATATACTTAAAGATTTTATCTTCAAAAAAAAATTAAAGGAGAAGTTTAAAAAACTCTTGTTATAATTACTTTTTCAGGACTCTATAATTATTAAAATTTATATTTATGGTATAATAATTTTCTAAAATAAAAAAAATCATTCAAAAACTTTTTTAGAACTTATGAAACTTGATTTTGAATGGAGAGTGAAAGTTGAAGTATGTTTTTTACAAGGTTTTCAAATTTTATGAATAATGGAATGATGTTTTTTAAATTAATAAAAGGTAAATTAAATATTTACAAAAATATTTTGGTTTTTAAAAATATAAGATTATACGAAGTAACATTGGATCATATGAAACTCTTGATCGTGATGAATCTAAAAAACAATATGATTAATAACTTTTTCGAGGGATGATTATAATTTTACATTATATAACAACTATTTGACCAGATTGAATGTTTTTTGTGTCCTGGTATGAAATATTTTAAGAAAATATGAAGGATTCACATTATAAAGATATTTAAATAATAGTTAAATAACCTAAATAAACTAAAAATCATGATTTATTTTCTTCCAAGGAAAGTAATGTTGAATAAAAAAGGTTTTTTGATGCAAAATTTGAAGAAAATAAAATATATAAAAAACTGATATTTATAAATTTTAACATATTAAGAGAATATTTAGTGTCCTCATCATACACGAAATAAAAATAAGTATCACTTTCTACTATTAAAGTAGAATATATTGTAGCTGGAATATGTTGTTCTAAAGAGTTTTCAGTAAAACAAATACTCACTAATTTTTGAATTTATTTTACTAAGACCTCAATTCTTTGTGATTACACTAGTATTGTAGATTTTTTTAAGAACCCATAACACCACTAATAAGAAAATCACATTGATATAAGTCACTGATTCCTTTGGGAACAAACAAAAAAATAATATATTATTATTTAAGTCATTTAAATGCATGATCAACCTCTTAATATTTTAACAAAACCTTTTTATTTCTAAATATGTTAATACATCAATGTAAATCTAGAAATTATATATAAAAAGTGATAAATTAATCTACATCTTGTTTTATCCATCTTTATGTGGGGAAACCCCCTTGAAAAAGGTGTATGGAAGTTATATTTCTAACAAATATTTTCTATTTTATGTTTTTAAATCATAATAACGATTTATTAGTAAAAAATCATTCTTTAAAAGGAATATTTTTCCTTCATAAATAATATCATTAATTATTTATTCTACTGAAGGTATTAAATATTTATATTGTAAAATTTAACAAGTTTTAGAAAGTTGTTTTATTTTATTAATCATAAAATAAATTTATGAATTCATGTTTCAAATGGGTATTTAATCTCAATTTTTCATTTTTTTAGAAGATAAACTTCCATTTATTATTATATATATTTAGATATGGATAGAGAGATGTATATGTGGGACAATTTTTTATTTTTACAGAAATTGTGACCTTCTCTCTTCTATCAAGGTTTTGTTCTCCAAAATCCTTCTAGGTTATTCTGTTTCATTAAAAGACATGGAATCTCCAATTGATATTTCAATGAGAGAAATCCTCAACAAAAATATTGGTAGATAGATTCTGGTTTAAAAAGTATGATTCTATTATGAAATACATTATTTTGTTTCAAGGTTGGGAATAATTTTTCATGAACAAATAATATAAAGATTTATATTTTATAACTACTATTAGATAGTTTTATGGAACTGAAAACATTATTGAGGCTAATGATGTTAAGAATGTTTATTTAGATATTTTTTGGAATAATTAGAAGTGAAATTCGAAGTGAATAATGGAGCCGACTATTTTGAATTTATAAGGGGAATCTCTCTTTATTTCTCATAAGTTACCAAATAGTGAAGGTTCATTTATAAAATTAAAAGCTAAAGAATAAATGTCTATATTCAAGGAGAAAGTTTATAATCTAAATTATTTATCTCTTGAAGAAATAATACTGTTTCATTATGTGAAATAATTTATTCTTCAAATAAAATGAGATAAGGATACTATCAAAATTCAATATTTGAATATTCTATACTTCTTATAAAGCATCATAATGTTTAATCTTGTATAGTTTATTTAAATCAATTTTAATGAAATTTTCTCTAGAGTTGTTAAGATAAAATTTATCCCTGATTCAGGATATCATACAAGGGTAGTTTTTAACTTTCTTTAAGATAAAAAATAAAGAATCACGACCCTTCATTTAGAGAAAATAATATTTTTTATAGAAGAGAAAATTTTTAAAATGAGTTTGGTCAATAATTTTTATTAAAATTCATTTTTGGAGAAATATGTTAAGAAAAATTTTGAATATAGCTTTTCATTCTTAAAAATAGTGTTTGAAAAAAGGTAAAAAAACACATGAACCTAAAAATATATATCGAGATTCCGATAAAAAATATGAAGGCTATGTCAAATAACACTTTTATAAGGTTAATCAAGAATAAATAATATTGGAATTAAATTGATCATCTACTTAGCCATGAGAAAGATAACGTTTTGACGCTTAGGGATAAGACCAATAAAAATTTAAAGGAGGAAAAAAAGAAGAAGAATCAGGTGAAAAAAGAGAGACAAGTGTGAGTTCCTAAAAATATCTCAAAGGAGTTACTATTATAAAATATATTTTTCTTGATGTTTCTCTTGTAAAAATTTTAAAATAATGAAAGAATATGTAAAATGGAATGATATTTATATGGATTATTTGGAATTTTATAAGGAATTTTTTGTAGGAAATTATTTAGAAATTACTCTTTATAAGAATTTTAAATTCTATGAGTTGTTGAAAAAGGTTATCTAGATAGATAATTCACTAAATACATTTTCTATAAACAATTAATTGTTTATAACTGTACCTTCATCAAAAAACAAGTTATAGGAAGATTCTAATATTTCTACAGAATATAGTTTAAATAATATTGAAATATAGTAGGAGGAATATGATTAAATAAAATAGGATGATGGTTTTGATTTTTATATAGATATTTCACTATCTATGTTTAAAAAACAAGAATTATCTAATTATTAAAGGATTAGAAAAACCACTCTTTATCATGTTTTGGGTAGTTCAACAAATATTATGTTGGATACTTCTAAGAGGATGGAGGGGAATTTAAGTTTTTTTAATGAATTATTTAAGAATTTGGACTTAATTTTGGATATATTTTTTTAATTTACAATATAAATGTAAGTTGATTCAAAACAACTCATTCATTTTCAAGATATAAAGTGGAAAAAATGGATTGTGAAATCAATTTTAAAAATTATGGCTATTATGAGAAGTAGGAAATAAAAATATTATATGGATTTTAATAAGTTAAAGTGTGTAAAAAATAGATGAAAAAAACTAAAAGTGATTCAAAAAACATTATGAGAAAGTGACCAGAATTAGAAAACTTGATGAGAGTCATTTTAAGATTAATGAAAGTGTCATATTGAAACTTGGGGAACATTTATGGGAGGAAATTTATCTAAAATTCCTTAAAATGTAACAAGATGATGAGATTAAAGACCTCATGAACTAATATAATATTAATGATGAAATGTTTAACCATATAGATAAGGACTTAAACAAAGTGAATAATTCTATTAAAAATTTCTAAAAAGGATCCATTTCTTTGGGACTTTCAAAATGTATAAAATGTTAAATATTTTTTATACACATTTAAGAATTTTATTGTTGAATTATTTAAATTTGTTTATTTTTTTAGGAATATTTATTAAATTATTTTTTAATGTGTTCCCACTTTCATATTATATTACTTTTTTGTTCTTTTAAAAAAAATAAATAAAGAGTAGATAAAAATATAAAAAAATCATTTTACAAAGGAATAGTTTTTTATGTTTATATTGCAAAAGATTTTAGGATTGTTTGTTTTCTTTTTCTTCTTGGGTATTGTGTTTTTCAAAATGATAGATTATTGTGTAGAAATACATAAATTTATATTAATTTTTATGATCATAATACATATCTTTATTTTTGGTTTTCTTGTACAATAGTTTCCAATTTGTTTTTAAGATTATTTTTTGTTCCACTGAAATATCATTCTAATACACTTCACCAGAATTTGAAGAAAATTTCCAAGTGAGAGTTTACTAAAGGGTATGGTATATGTAATTTATATTTATTTTATTTATATTAATTTTTAAAGTTATTTTTTCTTTGGGTTTTTGTTTTCTATAATGAGTGGTGTTGCGGAAATTAATAGCTTCATTGATAGAAGAAAAATAAGAGTAAAAACTTCAGGAGTAATAGATATTATCGATGTAGTTGAAACTAAACCCAAGAATTTCATAATTCAATCATTATAGTTTTTTATGAAATATATAAATGAATAGAACTATGATCTTGAGTTGAATAATTACACATAATAATTAAAATACATGTTATGGTTTCTTATATTTTGATGACCTAATATTCTATTTTCCTTGAGTGCTTTTTTTTATAATGTTTTCAAAGTGTTTTTTCCTCATGAGAATCTATCTGTAAGGATATATTGAAAATGATGTTACACTTCTTTAATTTTATTATTTTTTATTCTATTCTATGAGATCAAGGTAACATGGAGATAAGGAGATAGAGGTCATTTAATTCCGATGAGGTAAAAGGATTCTGGAATGAATATAGAAATTTATACGAATCATCTTAATCGAGGGATTCTTGGTTTTTAGAGGAAAGAACTACAGATATGATTATAATTAGGGATAAATGATGTTGTGTTGACATAATTCCCTTCCAATTTTGGTTAGATCAGTTACCTCACTTAGTTGAGGTACTGTGGGTTTTTATTTCACTTTGAATAATTTTTTATTTTTATATAGTTTCATATTTACTTTTTTTTATATAAAATTTCTTAGTTATGTTGTTTTAATTTTATTAGTAGAATATCATTCAAATTGTTTGCTAAACTTTTCAGAAAAATATAATTATGAATTTATATTATCTCATGATTCCTTTTATTTTTTTGCAAGAGATTTAATCATTTAATAGTTTGAAAAACTAAAATTTACACCTACCCCCATAGAGAGAAACACTTTTAGTATATATGTCATACATTCTGATGAAAATTTTGATATCAAAGTTGGTCTATACTTTTTTTTCTTAAAAAAACTCTGTTAGAGAAAAATATTTTCTTATGGAAGTTTTATATTTTGGAATTTAAGAAGATATTAATCCTAGCATACCACTAATTTTTGATGGAGCTAACTATGAGTTCATGAGATATCATATAAAGAATTTATTAACTAATACTAAAGTGGACGCTTTTTTTATAATGATAAAAAAAATAATCTTGATAAGGTAGGTTAAAACTTTTACTAGAGAATATAAAATTGAGTATGAGTTGAACTATAGAGTTTATAACACACTTTTGTATCCAATAACGATAAATATATATAGTGAAATATATTATTGTGAACTAATGAATAATATATGGGGAATGTGTGCAGTAACACATTATGGAACTTCTAAGGTATTAGAAACTAGATGGGTAATACTTTATATTGATTATCAGGATTTTACTCTCCCAGCTTGTGAATCTATTACACAAATTCATCATTGGTTTATGACTAATATGAATATATATTTTTCAATTAGAGTGAAATAGTTATCTTATTACTAGATTAATGGTAAGATCATTGATATTATTCCTAAAGAAAGGTAATCAAAGAGAATAACTATATATGGAATGAAGCATATGATTAATCCAAATTTTCATGATCTTATTAGAACCCTTATATAGTATGAAAGAATTTTTAAGATATATGGTCGGAAATAAAATAAAATAGGGTAGTGTTTTCAAAAACCTCAGGGGAATTAGAATCTAAAAAAGTTTATTGAAATGTGTTCTAAGTATTAAAATCCTAATAGAAAAGTTAAATATGGGATAGGTTTTAAAATTTCTAGGGAAAGTGATAATTAAATTTCTTATATTGTTATATTAATGAATATGATTTTGGTAAGAAATATTTTCAGTACAAGTATAGAATAATCATAAATAAAAAGATGGGAAAAAGATACATATGAACTTATTTGTTAGGAATATAAATAACTAGGGTATATCAAACCTGATTGAATAAGTTTTAAAGTAAAGGAAATACGTTCAAAGATATATTATAAAGTTAAAATAATAAAATTACACCATGGACATGTGGAGTGAAATTGGTAGAGATATATCTTCAAATAGTTCATCAAATGGGATTTGGAAGAGTTAAAAATTTATTGGGTTCTATTCGGATATTCATAAGATTAATCAATTTCATATGGATAAGGTATCTATTGAATCCCTTACTAATATGATATTAAAAAAATCCTGATACTTGATATGATTAATTTAGTTTCAAATCTTCTAAAGAATAATTTTTTTTATAATAAGAAAGATACTATTTACCTTCATTTTAGTAAATGATTTGGTTTGTGGCTGTTATTTAGAAAAATATTTTTAAATTAATAAAATATTGTGATTATGTTATGGTTGTTTTTATTAATAAATTAGTATAATTTGAAAAAATATTTCCAAAATTCTTAATCTGACATAATAATTAGATAAGTAATATTGTTATAGTTTTATTCATGAAGATAAATATTTGGTTTTGGCAGAGAATTTTAGGATACTGTAATGTTTTAAATTTAACTAAACATATTAAGAAATGACTTGTAAGGGTTTTATTAGAGGTGAGGTTTAATTTTTCAAAATTATATGACCTCTGTTAATTTAGTAATAAATATAAATCAATCCTATAATATATTAGTGAATTATAAACTTTTATGCTTTATAGCTAGTTCATATGGATTTATTTTCTCCAATATAAACTAGTAGTTTTGGTGGAAAAAACTATGTGTATAACTGCTTTGATGATTACCCAAGATATACAAGGGTATATTTTTTTAAAAAAATAGTTTGAATCAAATTTTTGTTTTAATAGTTTTCATAAAATTATTAAAATTGAGAAAATCCTACCCATTCTCTTTATTCTAGGTGATCATGCTATAGATTTTGGAAATATTATGTTTGAAACATTTTTTTGTAAACAATTCATTACTCACAACTTATCACCACCTATAAATCCTTAAAAATGTTGTATTTTAGTGACGAAATATAATTAATTAGGAAATTACATAAACTATATTGAGTCATTACTCAATTAATAAAAAATTATAAGTTGGAGTAGTTATTACTAATTTCTATACAATAAATTGAGTCTTACGTAGAACCTTTCTAAATAAAATTCCTTATGAGTTATGGAATGAAAGAAATCAAAACATTTCTTACATAAATGTTTTTGGATGTAATGTTTTAATTGTAAATATGAAATACCATTTACATAAATTTGATTCAAAAGGGTATTTCTAAAAATTCTAGAACTTTTATGACATATATTGTTTTCAACAAACTAATAAACACTATTGAGTAAATGGTGCATGTTAAATTTTATGAAACCAATCCATTTGTTTTCAAATTTCAAGAATCTATACATTAAAATGACTATTTTAAAATGAAATATTTTTCAAATACTAATACTAATATATAACCTACTGTGGAAAATTATTTGGATTAATGATCTATAGAAAATATATTTCTATAATTCCTTCCACTGGAAGATGTTTAACCTGTTATTTTATAATAGAGTTTTTAGTATCAATGAAATTAATAAGTCCTAATCAAATATCACACTAATAATATCATTGGAGATGAATATCAACCAACAAAAACTCATACTTCTTTAAGAAATGAAAGTGTAAATTTTGCCTTATTATCAAAATTTGAACATAAATCACCTAATGATGGTTTTGGACATCTGTATTGGGTAATAGACCTTCAAGATGTACTCAATGAATTTGAATGGAAAAAAGATTATAATTTGGTAATATAACCTACATATCTTACTATAATTGGTGACAAATTGGTTTTCCAAAATAAATGTGATGAAAATATAATTATTGAAATATATGATTTATGGCTTGTTTTAAATGGATATAATTTATAAGAAGCTATATATTATGAAGAAAACATTTCACTTATAGAGATACATAAATCTTTTAAAATAATTAAATACTTTACATCATATATAAACATTAATCTTTATCAAAATGGATATGAAGTGTGGTTTTATAAATGGATATGTTCTAAAAGATTTATTTCAGAATGAAAACCTAGTTTTGGAAGTACAAAATTTATGTAAACTTGTGTATAAACATAATAAGATACATTATGTACTTCATAATCTCCAACAGTTTGGTATGATAGTCTTACCATATTTTTCACTTTAGAACAATTTTTTTAAGAGATGAGTTCATCTAGATCATTTTATAAATTAATTTTTTAAGGACATCGTCAATATTAAAATTTATATAAATGAAATTATTTTATAATCAATTCAAAAATAACTTTTCAATTATTTTTTTGAATAAAAGAAATTAGAGTTTGAAATAAGCATGATAGATAAACTATTTTTTTTCTTGATTTTCAAATTTCTCAAAAATTATAAGAAAACTATTTACCTGAATAAAAGTAAATTAAATATTTACTCAAATGGACTGGTGTTAAAAATTCTAAGAGTATATGTATTATAATTGGAACAGCTAAAACTCTTGATCTTGATGAATCTAGGAAACTCCTCTACCAAAAACATTTCAGAGGGATGATTGGAAGTTATCTTTATCTTAATTATTTTTGGCTAGATTTAATAATTTTTGTATTCTTATGTGCAATATTTGACGAAAATCCGAAAGAATCAATTATTACAGATTTTATATCAATTTTTAATTATCTTAAAGGAACATCATATCTTGGTTCATTTTATTATTCCCAAATTTATTTTGAACCTAATTTGTTTTGATGGTAATGTTGGTAAATATCATATGAATATAATAACTACATATAAAACATGTCACTTCTTAACAGAATCTTTACTATCCTGATCATGTAAGAAAAAAATTTGGTGTCACTTTCTACTATTGAAGGAGAATATGTATCTGCTAGATATTGTTTCCCCAAGTGGTGTGGATGCAAGACATGCTCAATACTTTTTGTATGTGTTTCACTAAGAACCCAATTTTTTTACAACACAAGTGAAATGTACCAATCCTAGGGTGTGAGAAAAACAAATATTTCATTAGTTAAAAATGCAGTAACAAGCCAAAACTAGGTTATCTCTAGTGATGAGCACACAACAATCAAGATATCAACATAAATTTGAGAATTAAGTAGAGGTTGTTTTGGATTTTTTTTAATTTTAGAATGAAAATGAAAAAAATAAAGGAAATAAAATTAAGAAAATATTTGAGCAAAAATGACAAAAACAAGGGATTAAAAACAATTATTTGTGATGGGTGATCAGGTCAAGGTCATTTCTCCAATTGTAATTATGTAATACTTTTAATTTATCCAATTCTATTCTACTCTGTTGATAAAATTGACATTCTACATTCACTTCATCTCACACCCTTGGTCCAATGGTAATGGTGAGAATAAAACATACCAAAATCTCAACATGGTCTACACACCTTCAAATGTGTGATAAATCTTTATAGAATACCCCCAATTGAATTTGTAAATTCCCAATTTTTTCTTTTTTGTCCCAAATAATAATGAATGTCCCATACTCCTCACACATGTACTAGTGATCGCTGAGTACATCACCACTAATATCTAGTCGGTTTCATCATATATAAACCAGAACCTAGTGGAAAGAGATATTTATCATTGACCAAATCAATAATGATAACAGAATTTAAAATCATATACAATCATACATGAAAATAAAAATCACTACAAGAAATTAAAATAAACATCATATAAGGGAGAAAGGTATATTAAAAAAATTAAGTTCAAGAACTCAAGAATTAAAAAAGGTAAAACCTATACATCCCCAATCACACATAATTTTACCACCCCATGTTAAATTTATCCATTAATAATTGGTAACAATAACTCCTTACAAAAATAAGATGAAAAAAATAGGGAAAAGAAATAATTAATAATTTTCTCCTCCAGAATATGCCCGGTTGATGTTTAATTCAGTTATGCCCAACAAATGGCCTAATAGAGCCAAGGTATTTTCTTAAAATATGTTTTTAGTTGAATTTGATATTGACCCTAGATATTTAAACATGTTTTTACGTGTGTAAAATAATTTATGGCCTCATTAAAAAAGATTACATTTTTTATCTGAAAAATATTGTTCCACCTACTCTACAATGACTCATAAAAAGGATTCGGTAATTTGATACTTTATCCGAGGAATTTAATGTGAAATGGAACCTTCAATACATCTTTATAACCAATATATAATCCCTTAATTTTGATATTGGTAACCTGATATTTGGATTATTTAATAAGGTATGGTTCGTTTTGTCGACCAGAATAATTTTTCAACATGATCGATTTGTTTGGGATTGCGTGATTTCGAATAGGCAGTGGGGAATAAATACAAATTTTTTCCCCATGAATAAAGGTATACTAAAATATAATCATTTCATTGGGATCAATATTTTAACTTTTAAGCTTGAAATACAAAAGTGAACAAAAATTATTAAATTTCCATAATTAATCTATTTTCACACTTTAGCTCAAAACTCACCAAAAATCATAAAATCATATAAATAAATTAAAATTTATTAATTTTAAGTGATTAAATAATGGAAATAAAAGTAAAGATTTATGAAAATATTAGCTCTATCAATTCCACCACACTTTTTAATTGCACTCCAGGATAAGTAAGAATCCGAATTAAATCAAAGAAATTTTAAAACATATATCCATGAGGTCCACTAGTTTAAAAACCATGAAAAAAAGGTATCATGCAACCTAAAATCCCATTATTTAAAGTTATCCATTTATATTAATCGATTTATTTCCTCTTTATTTCTCTTCTCATGAAAAAATAATACTTACCTCACATTCATTTTCCCTCATCTCACAAATTTCATTTTTCAACAATGATTTTCCCATAAAAACCCACACAAGAGTCACAATAGAATTGATAAATTCATACATTTTCACCTGATGTGAGTCAAGGACATGTTTTTATCATGGGGACATTTCAGGGTTTTTCTTTCTACTTTGGTTGTATGAATTTTGATATGAAAAAATATGAGGCAGAAAAAGGAGAACTTGGATATTTTTGAAGAAAATTTACTAGATTATAATTTTTACCTGAGTATGGATTCCTCATCACTGTCATTTGGAGAAAATCAGCTCTATATTCATGAAACATAATGGAAAGTGAAAATCATTGATCATTTCAGAAGAAAAAATTTGAATATTCTCAAACCTTGTTTGTCTTCATATCTACAGATAGGTACAACTTTCTTTCTCATTTAGATACTCTCGAATGGATAATTTTCTTTTATCATGAAATATCCATAAAGGAATCTCTTTAGAAATAATGAATTTTCATTGCAAAATAATATCTTAAATATTTTATTTTCCACCCAAGTATCGCCAAATAAGGTATCACAATTCAAGACATCTTTCCCCACACATAAGTTCAACTAGATCATGAAATTTCACTTTAAGAGATGGTTGGATAGGAGAAATTGTATTGTAATGTGTCTAACCTAATAGGATGTTCATGAATTTTAAGGGATATAAGGATTAAATGTGTAAGTTAAGACATAATAAAAATGATTCTATAGAAAATGGAGATTTAAAAATAAATAAATCTATTAATAATTAAAAATAAAAGTCCATAAAACCCTCAATTTTTGACATAAATCAGTCAAATTATAGTTAAAGAAAACATGTCCACATTATCTTATTAAGTGAATTGAAGGAAACTAATAAGACAAAAAATGGTTTAGAGGCCTCATGGGGAAGTGATTTCAAAGATAAATTAAGTGAGATGTGACATGGGATTAAACAATATAAGTAATTTTCATGAAATTATCAATGATTTGAACTTGAAACAAACTCATTTTCAATATTTATTTAACCTTACGTTCATAGAATAAATTATTTCACTCATAGAAATGGGTTTTAAAATTTCAATGATAGTCATTTTTGGTCAAATGATTCAAAAACACACAAAAACTAAAAAATAAACCCACAAAAATTTTAAAAGCACAAATTAAAAAAAACAAACATTAAATAAAAATTATAAACTACAAAGGTTACCTTCACCAAATTTAACTGATGTATTTTTTTCAATTAATTCAAATATATATGACATGTATGATTTTTTTAAATTAAATCAAAATAAATAAGATTGTTTAAAGTAGAGGTTCGAACTAATGAATTTCATTGATAAAGAGGTTGGAAGAGTGTGATATCCTCCACTATATCTGATTGAATAGTCTCTTGTAATTTATTCTGCTTATGTAAATTAATAGGGAATGGATCCTAATCCCCGTCCTACATAATCTGAAAAGCAAAAAAATATAAATATATATGAGTAACTATAAATAGAAATTCACATCTAAAATGAATTTTTCCTATCATCACCTTCTGTTTTGAGTTAAATAATAACACTATCTCCAGGATGAAAAATAATTTGTTTTGATTATATTTTCATGAGCCAGTCTTGTTCTCTCTTTAAAAATCCTGGATTTATTAAATTATTCCCTTCTAATTTCCTCCAACTCCAAGAACTGAAATCTTTTTTGCATCCTAGAACTTTTAAGATCAAAATTCATCTTCCTCACAACCCAATATACCTTAGGCTCCAATTAAATTGGAATATGAGATCTTTTCCCATAAATAAACATATATATACTCATTATAATCAATTTTTTTAGGTTTTCTAGTAAGAACATAATTTTTTATACTAATGTTGGATCTAATCCTTCATGTTTGGTTTAATAGTCTTTTCCAAAATTCCATTGATTTCTAGTTTGACCACTTCATCTTGACCATTCGTCTATGGATGATTGGGAGTTGATGTTTCATGATGCACTCTATAGTAATTAAGAAAATCCTTCATTATCTAATTGATTAATTGTGTCCCTTGATCACTTATGATGGCTCTAAGCACTCCAAACCTACAAGATATTTTATCCCTGACATAATCACAATTAACATTATCATTTTCATCAATAATGGATTTTTCTTACACACATTTGGAAACATTATAAACTACAAGAAATGTATAATAATTTCAAAATCAAATTGGGAAATGGATAATAAATTATATCCCCTAGACATTAAAAATATCTCATAAATTTAGTGGTTGTTGGGGAATTTCTGGAATCTTTGAAATATTTCAAGAAAATTGACATTTATCACACCTTTAGAAATATTCATGAGCATATTTAAAAAAGTTGTGAAAATAAATTCGATATTATAAAATCTTATTTACTATACTTTGATGTCTTAAGTTCCCTCCAAAAGATAAAGTATGAAAATACTCAAAAATTGAACCAATTTCACTCTCAGGCACACATCTTCTCATCATTTTCTCATTGAAAATAATAAAAATAAATAGATAATCTCAAATGTAATCTCCAGATTCAGATTTTAGTTTTGGAATTTAGTTGGAAGTTAATTGATATAGAACCAGAGATGTTACCAGATAATTGTTCATGTCATCATACCAAGGAGCTTCTCCTTTAATTAAGTACAATTGCTCTCCTAGAACGTGATCATTCAGTGGTTCTTTGTCTGGAATTTCAACTTCATCTGTTTTGGGATTTCAACTTAAGTGATCAGACACTAGGTTCTTAGGTCTATTCTTCTCATTGATTTATATATTGAAATCCTATAATAGTAACACCTATCTCAGAATCCATGGTTTAGATTATTCCTTCCCCATAAAATACCTAAGATCTGCATGATCAGAAAAAACAATGACTTTAGTTCCAATAAGATATGATCTAAATCATTATAAATAATATAAAACTATTAAAAACTATTAAAAACTCTTTTTATGTAGTTTTTAATTAAACTAAGAAACAAATAAGGTTCTCGAGGCATAGGAAGTCACTTTTTTCTACCCTTATTTCACTGAGAAAGGACTGCAATGACTACCTGGCTGGAAGCATCCCAAATTAACTCAAATAGTGCTTCCCAGTTTTGTGGTTATGTCATGGGTGGTGTAATCAATATCATATAAAACTCATAAAAGTATTCCCTACATGCACTATTCAAATCAAAATGATAATAATATAATAGAAATCTTGATAGAGGGAGAGAAATCTTACTAAAATCGTTGATAAACCTCCTATAAAATCTTGCATGTCCAAAAAAATGATCTAACACTCTTCACACAATTTGGGTAAGGAAATGAATTTATCACATTATATTTTGATTTATCCACTTCTATAACCTTTTTTGAAATTACATGACCAAGTTAAATTCCTCTCTCAACCATGAAATGACACTTTTTAAAATTTAAAAAAATATTATTTTCAATGCAGGTTTTCAAACAATTTCCCATAGTTTTCAAAAAACTGTAAAAATAATTTCTAAAAACAATTAAATAACCCAAGAAAACTTCCAAGAAATCTCCAATGTGATCAAAAAAATTACTAAAAATACACCTTTAAAATGTGCATGGGTCAGTATATAATTTAAATGGAATCCTTTTATATGAAAAATTGTCGAAGGGATAATTAATGATTGTATTCACTAGATCCTTGAGAGTAATAGTTACCTAAAAATATCCACAAAATCTGTCTAAACAGAATTAATTAGTTATCTTTACTATCCAATCTAACATAATATTAATAAATGAGATGAAAAATGATATTTTCAAGTTACCTGATTCTACTTCTTAAATCAATTCACACTCTCCAACTATTATGAATTATCACAAGGATTAATTCATTATTTTCATTCCTCACAGTGGTTAAGATATTTTTTTTCAAAACAACATGAATGGGGATATCCCACTTTGAATATGATATGGGATAGATGATCTGATCTTCCAAGAGCTTTTCAATCTTCTTCACAACCTTCATCAAGGTGGGATTCATCCTTATTTGGGGTTATCGGATAGGTTTGTAATCTCCCTCAATAAAAATTATATGTGAACATATTTCTGGGTTTATTATTATTATATAACCTAATATTAACCCTATTTCTTGTAAATTATATCTAAATATCTCATTAAAAGATTTTTCTTGTGTTTTAGAAAGATTATTTCCAATTATCACTAGTAATTTATCTTCTTCCATATGATAAAAAAATTTCAAATCATTGAGGAGTTGTTTTAATTCTAGATAAAGGGCTGCTCAAGGGATGAAATTAAACTAATGTTCCCAACATAAATGGGTTGGACCTCTTATACATAAGAAACCATAACAACTTCCTCATCATTTAAAAAATCATCAAATAAATAATATTTTACCAATTCTTCCCACATGAAATAAAAATCTCTTGTTTTTAGGCATTCACATGTTCAATGATATTATCAATGGAAAAATTATCTTATAAGGATAATAATTCATGAAACATACCTAATTATTCAATGGTTTTAGTATCAATATCATGGTAGAGTGAAAAGATTGAGTGATCATTTAATGGGTGCCTCATGTGGTAAAAAATATTTTAGTGGACAACGCTATCTCCAAATTCCATAGTGTGTGTTCCTTCATGGAAATTAATCATGGTTTTAGTCGAATTTAATAATGGACTCCCAAAAATTATGGGTGATTGTGGCAGAATCCTATCTTCTTTCATATTGATTACATTGAAGTCATCTGGGAATAAGATATCTTTTTTTTCACAAGGACAACCCCCAGAACTTCTACTGGGAAAATTGTGGATCTGTTTGCAAGCTAAACCACCACTATTGTGGGATTAAAGTATCTCATGTGAAAATAATTTTATAATAATTAATGAAATAGATTAATTAAAGAACCTATATCACACAAATAATTAGGTCAATTCTAAATATGAATGGTTCATGGAATGAAAATATCCCTGGATCTTGACATTTAGTTAGTGACTGTATTGTGAAAAGGGTTAAGACACTTATTCCCAACATGATCCTATAATTCCATTGAAGTATCCTGTTATTTTTGAAAATATGATTTTAAATTATAGCATACTTTGGATTTTATTTCTTAGTCATCAACAAAGGGTATATTAATTTACACTTTCTAGACGATGTCTACAATTTCTTTTTGAATTGATTCTTTATAAAATCTTATTGATTCAACCATAAATGATGTAAATGGTGTTGGTAAGTGTTTATTGTCAATTTTTTAAATTTTCAATGGTGTTTTATTTCTCTTCTTCCTTGTATTACCTTTATCCTCCACTTTTTCTCTTCATCACAATGCATTTTCACATAATTTTTAGAATTTTCAACTTCATTATCCCTCAGTATAGGTGGCCTTTTTTCGGGTTCATGGGAAAATAGTGGTGATTGTACTTTTCCACTTCTTGTATTTATCATTATAACATTCTATTTTGGGTTTGTAATTTTTTGGGGGAAAGTTTCCCAAGATTTTTTTTAGGAATTCCATGAGACTTTTGAACTTCTTGGAAAAACCTTTTACTATATTGTTTAGCCCCTCAATATCAGATATATATTGTGGGTCTTGAATTGGATATTATTCAATGGTGGATGGATTCTCATAATCTATTTTGAAATTGTATGGTTGGTGTTAAGAAGGATGATTATAATATTCCTTTGGTTGAAATGGTGGTGGGTTTTGGAATTATTGTTCGAATGGGGGTTGGTTTTGGAATTAGTTTTTGGTATGGGGTCTAGCTTGATTATGCTGAATTCAAAATTCATATTGGAATTTGTTAGGCTCTCTCCATCCTTGATTATTTTTTAGAACTAACCCAATTGAAATTTTTTCTCACAAGTTTCCATTCTCTGTATTTCAGCACACTAGTCAGTGAAATGATCAGGTGATAATCAAAAACCAAATACCTGAATCAGTTCTTATTAGTCCTTCACTTATTTCAGGGCCATCTGTCACACCATAATGGTTACGTCATAAATATTAGTTTCCAATAAAGGTTATTGATTACAATTTATTACCTCATAAATTCATATTCTGTCAGTACCCCTTGTATTGAACTTTTGGGAGTGGTGGGAAATATTCTCTATCAAACATTTGGATTTGTCTGGTGACTTTTCAACCAATGTGCACCCATATGATGCATCCCAAAGGTTTATTTCATTGTATACTAAGTCTTGGTAATATAATACAAGAAAGTTATGCTCTTAAATTTATATATGTGGGCATCTAGCATATATATTTTTAGCCCTTTCCCAGTACTCGTAATGGGTTTCTTCATATGGTTTCCTGAGGGCATAGATTTCCTTCCAAGTAGCTATGATTCTGGAGGTGGGGATTAATATTTTATTGAATAATCTCACCAATACATTAAAATCATGAACATATCCCAATTTTAGGTCATACATCCATTCTTTGGTATCTTCTTTCAAGGAAAATGGGAATTCCTTCCAATTTACATGCTCTTTAGCTATTCCTCATAGGCTTAAAGTTGGTCTGATATGCATGAACTCTTTAATATGTTTTTATGGGTCTTCACCTTACAAACCATGAAATTTAAGGGGCAATGAAATCATGTTAGGTTTCATCCCAAAAATAATTTTTTAACTCTGACATGGAAATTTGATTGTTTTGATTATTGAATTATGGTGGGTATATGTCTCAATGGTTTGGGTTCTAATTTCTAGCCATGCTGAAAGGTTCCATGTGAAAAATTAAAGTTTCACTCGATTATGTAAGTGAAAGTTTCTCAAATTAATATTTTAAACAAGTTTTTCTATGTTTATTCAATATAGTTCATTAAATTTTAGGATCTAGATTTAAAGGTTCAGTGTTCGCGGTTCTTATAATGTAATTTCTAATAGAAAATAAAATATTGTCGGCACTAACTCCCTAGAAATGGTTCTATGTTTTAACACATGAATATAATGGCCTATGTCAAAAACAAATATTTAATAAGTTAAAAATTTATTAAAGTGGTTAACCTAGGGTTTCTCTAAATAAGAGTGTACAACAATAGAGCTCTCACCTTACATTTGAGAAATAATTTCAGGTTGTTCTTGAAATTATTTTATTTTAAAAAGATAATAACCAAAATAAAATAATGAAATGTAAGACATTTATTGAGAATAAATTGGAAAAACAAGTTATTTAAACCTATTATATGATAATTTTGATCAGTTCAGGGTTATTAATCCAATTTTAATTATATTATAGTTTTAATTCATCAAATTCTCTTCTATTAAGTTGATATAAGTGATGTTCTATAAATGATTCCTCTCACTCCCTTGGTCAAAGAGTAATTGTGAGAATAAACCATACCAAAATCTTGGTATCATATACAATCCTTCTAATATGTGATGGAGTTATAGGTTATACCCTTAATTGACTTAGGAAATTATCAATCAGGTCTGGTTTATCCCAAACAATCATGAATGTCCACTACCCCTCACACACGTACAAGTTATCACAGAGTACTTCACCACGAATGTATAGTTTATTCCATTCTATATAAACTAGATCCTAGTGGAAGTAGATATTAATCATTGACTAAATAAATAATAAAAATAGAATCTAAAATCAAATAAAATCATACATGATAATAAAAATACATAAAATAAATTGAAACCGACTTCACAGAATATTGGAAGGGATATTAAAACATTAAGTTCAATAACTCATGAAATAAAAAAGTTAAAACCTATATTTCCCAAATAACACATAAGTTTAACTATCCATGATATGATTATCCATAAATAAGGGGTAATAAGAAGTCATTACAAAATTAAAAAGAAAAAAATAGTGAAAAGAAAGAACAGACAATAGACTCATCCAAAATTCGTCTTCCATAATTTTACTTCAGTTCTAGACACCAGATGTATAGATATCACCAAGGACCCTTCTTAAATGTAATTTTCAATGTAGTTAGATATCTATACTAGTAATTTAAAATTATTTGAACCTATTTACAATAATAAATGACTGTATTAATTAATATGACCTTTAATGGATGAAGAATACTGTTTCACCCACTCCACTTTGACTCATTCAAAGGATACCTTAATGAGTGTCTTTCTCCATGGAATTTATTGTGAAATTAAAATTTCAATACATTTTTTGATCCTAGAGATAATATTTTCATTTTGTGGTCATTAGCACGAGATATATCTCATTTAATGGTGTAGGGTCCATTTTGATGACTGGAAAAAAATTTCAACATGATCGATTTTTTTGTTCTTGTGAGAGTTCGAAAGGGTTATCTGTCTATAAGAAGAAGATTTAGTCTATGAACAATGGAATCCCAAAAAATGAATTTGTTTCATTTGGATAAAATTTGAAAAGTTATGCTTGAACTACTGAAGTTATATAAAACTATTAAATATTATGAATTAACTAATTTTTACATTTTATCTCAAAACTCACCAAACATCCTAAAATATAGAAATCAACTAAAATTATTTAATTGGATGCGTTTGAATAATTAAAAAAAATATGAAGAGTTGTGAAAATTTTGTCCCTGTCAACTAGATTTATATATTTTCATATAACCCATCATATCATTCAAAAGAAATGAATATAAACATAATACACCCTTTATATCAAGATAAAACATTAAAAGGGTATATTATTTTTCAGTTCATTAGAATGAAAGATCACCATCCTGATATTTTTACTAAATATTATCATTATGAATCATTTTAATACATTAAATATAATTTAGGAAAAATAAATATAATGTAATAAAAAATATATGTCTTATTTTATCCATCTTCTTAAAATGAAAAAATCCTCAAAAGGGGTAAATATTTGTTCTTCAAACCTATCTTTTCTATTTTCTGCTATTATATCAGAAAGATGATTTCTTAGTAAAAATTTATTTAATCAGAAGGAATATTTATTCATAAGAATTAATTTTTATTCATCAGATAGAATATTGTTTTTTATTTATTCTTCATAAAGTTTGTTTCTTTTATAATGTATCATTTCAATAGGATGGAAGGTATAGATTAATTTTTAAAATCCTGTGCTAAATTTATAACATCATTATTTATACAGATATTTGATATCAGATATTGATTTTTTCAGAAACAAAACTATCTATTTATTATTATATATATATATGTTGAGGTGGGACCTTGATTTTTTATATGAATGGGGACCCTCTATAATCTCCTAGAGTTTTTTTCTTACAATTCATTTGAGGTTCATTGGGTTCTTTTAATATTTCTCATGGATTCTTCAAGTGCTATTTCAATGTTAAAAAGAATCCAGCAGATCTTGATAGATATATTCTATTTTAAAATGTATAATTATATTTTCAATTACGTTATTTTATTTAAAGGGTGGAAATATTTTGTCTTAACCAAAAAAGATCATGATTTTTTAATTTCCAAATATTTTTAGAGATTTTTATAGAAGTGAAATGTTTTGTACGGTTAATGGTGTGATAAATGTTTATTTTGATCATTTTCAAAATATTTATAAGTTTAATTTGAAGAGGTTGGAGGATATTTTTGGTTTAAACAAATAATGGGTATCTCTATTTATTTCCCATAAGTTACTACATGTTTCGAGAACTTCTATAAAATTCAAAGATGAAGAATATCTATTTGTTGTCAAGGAGAAAGTAAAAAAAGATGAATAATTTTCTATGTAAGGAAGAAAAGATTTTTAGTGGGTACAAGAATTCATTATACCATTAAAATATCTAATGATAATATCAATGTTATATATATGTATATTTTATACTTCATGTGAAAAATGAGTTAGTTTAATCTTGTCCATTTTATTTAGAGCTATGTTGGAGAAATTTTCTTCAGATTCATTAAGCTAAAATTTCTCAATAATATGTGATTTATCACAAGGGTAATTATTAATTTTTTTAAAGGTCAAAATATAAAGATTCATGAACCTCTGGTAATAAAAAAGATTCTATTTTTATTGAATAAAAAATCGTGAAAATATGGTTAGCCTGAGATTTTGATCAACAGTCATTCATAGATAAATTTGATAAGATGGTTTTGGAAGATGATCTGGATTCCTTGAAAATAAAGGATGAAAAAAGGATAAAATAAAAACCCCAATATAAAAAAATCTTTGAAAATTCCAATCAATCAATTTAAATCCATTCTAGATAAATAATTTTAAGAGTTAATCAAGAAAAAAAAGATCAAAAGGAAGTTGACCCTCAATTTTTTCATTAAAAAGTTTGTCTTTTCGAACTTAGAGAAGAGACCAATGAAAAATTAAAAGGAAAATAAAATAAAAAGAAGTAGGTATAAAATGGGAGATAAGCACAGGTAGCTTAATAATTTCTCAAAGGAGTTATAATTAGACAATATGATATTTCTGGGGTATCTCCTCATAAAATATTCATGGAATATAAGAAATTATAAATGTAAAGTAGGTTGTAATTTTTAATATTTATGTTTATAATTAAATTAATGTAGTAAATATCTTAGAGGGTACTCTTTCCAAGAATTTTGGATTTTCAAAGTATGCTAAAAAAATTCCCATATAGATCCATTGCTGATGGAATATTTTGTACACACTTCTTTGTCTATAACTACACCTTTATCTTAAAAGCAGTTAGAAAAATATTCTAAACTTTTAGCATAGCAGTGTTCAAAGAATATAGAGATGCAAAAATAAGAATATTATTATAGAAAAGATGATATTTTTGTTGATTTAGATAAAGTTGATATTTTTTCTTCTAAGTGTGAAATTCAATAATACTCTCAACACCAAAGGATTCAAAAAACACCACTTCTGAAAGTTTATGATAGTTCAACCAATAATATGAGGTATAGTTATAAGAATATAGTGATTAAGATGAATTATTACAAAAAATTAAATAAGATTATTTATGGAATGTTTAAGATCTTATTTTATGTTAATTATTGATGAAATTTGATTTAATAACAAATATTTCATGTTCAAGATATCAATTGGGAAAAATATATTAAAGATTTTATTCTGGAAATTAATGTCTATCAAAGAAGTCTAAACAAAAAAATATTTATTACAACAAGTTAAAGAGTTTCATAAAATGAATTAATTATTTTAGAGGTTATTTAATTTTATTTTGAAAAAAGTGACCATAATTAGTAAATAATATTAGTTAATTTTTAAGAGGTCTAAAAGTGTAAGATTAGAAGGGAGAGGACATTCTCAGGATTTTGGTGATCTAAAATACCTTTCAAAGAAATTAGTTGAGGATATTAAGAACCTTAGAAATAAACATAAGTTACAAGATGAAATGTTTTTCAAGGAAGAGGAGTTAAAAAAGTTCAATTATGTTTAAAAAAAATTAAAATGATTAATTTATTTTTTACTTTAAATATTTTTAAGACTTTTAAATTTTTTAGACATGCTGATGAATATTTATTTCTTGATACTTTATATGTATGTGATGGTTTTTTCTGAATATTTCATCAATTTATTTTTTGTTTTTGTTCTCATATTCATACTATATTTTTTTTGTTCTTTTTGGAAAACATAAAGAGGGATAAAAGTAGAGAAAAAACTATTTTTACAAATGGAATTTTTTATAAGTTTTTGATAATAAATTTTTTAATGCTACGTGTTTTATTTTTTGTTTTTTTGTTATTTTTAAAAATGGGGAGATTTTTGGGTTGAAGGGCCTCTTTATATGGTACTTTTGAAAATTATAATACACATATATTCTATATTTTTTTTTATCTAATAATATTTTATAGGTTGATGTTTTTAATTAATTTATTCCTTATAGATTTAGTCATTTTGGTCTACTTTACCATAAAAGGAAGATCTTTTCAAATTGTGAGTTTACCAAAATGAATGGTACATTTGATTTCTATCTATATCCATTATAAAAATTCTTCAAAAGAAGATTTATTTGTGTTTTGTTTTCGAATGTATAGTTGTAGCAGCATTGAACAACTTCATTGGTAAAAGCAGAATATGAGTGAATTAATTGGAAAGAGTAGATGATGATGCCTATGCACTAGAAACTGATCACAAGAATCATGAAATTGAAACATTGGATTTTTTATGACCTTTTTTTATAAATATAACCACTATCCTAAAGTGAATATGTGTACATGAGAATAAAAATCCTTCTAAATATTGTTTACATTTTAATGACGGGAACATATCATTTCCTTGAGTAATTCTTCTTATAATATTATTATAGGGTTTTTTTATTAAGATAATATATTTGTGAGGATCTATTGAAACTCCCATCCATATTAATCTATTTTATTTGTTTTTTTCTAATCTATGAGATTTAGGTCTCCTAGGGATAAGGAAAGATGTTGTTCTGATCATGTGAGATCGAGGGCGCCCAAAAAAAGATATAAAGTTATTTTGATCAGGCTAATTGAAAGATATTAGGGTTTTAGAATATATAAATACTAAGAAGTTTATAATTATGGATACCTAAAATAGTGACCTGAATTTTTAATATATGTTTATTACATCAGTTTTAAGATAAACAACATAATAGTGATACAGATCTAGGATCCAAAGGTTTAGTTTCATTGGAAAATTTGGCACATACATTAATTGTATATAGTAAATCTTAAGTATTATTTAAATTATTCTTATTTATCCTTATAAATAAATCATTTTAACCTTAGTATATTTTTTCAATTGAGAATATAAATAAAAGAAAGGGTTGAGCTAAAATCCTAGTTAGGGGAGGAATATGGGACATGAATCAACTGTACATGGGTGAGAATAATCAAAACCATCATGTAATAAGTATAGTATCATCATTGAAGTCATGAGGAAAATATTTTATAAAGGTATGGAATGTTTTATATGAATCAAAATAAAACATCAATTCATAGTATTTAAATACCACACATAGTTGTGAACAAATATATCGTCGTGTCCACTCAAAGCATCTGTGCATAAATTAAAAATGCTTCATTGTGAACAAATATAGAATCATGTTCATGAATAATACACAAAATATAATGTGATATTTCACATTACACAATTATTTATAGAGATATATAATTTCAGGACCACTCATCACATCAATAATGCTCATAATCATGCATGACACATGGAACACATAACAATCAATGTCATGAAATAACCCATAGAAATGAATGGGTTTCATAAGGATTTAAAAAATAATACTTTCATGACTAAATTCTTGGGTTTCAAAATGAATAATAGAAAACATATTTTTCATAAGCATGAAAATTATTTAGTTAATAAGAAACCACTCGATATGATTTAAGGATGTGTTTTGGAAAAACTGTCTTTTGGAAAAATCTTCGTATTCAGCTCAAAAATCATTTTAGAAAGGCAAAAAACTTGTATATAATAGAAAATTTAATAGAATAAGAGTGAAAATATATTTATGGCATAATATGTTAATATCTATACTGAAAATGATAATAATGATTGATAACCAATAGAAAACGAGTTGGGTTTGAGAATCCTCTAGCCATTAATCCCTCTTTATTTGGTCGCTTTTACACCTCATGAATAATAAAAATAATATTATTAAAACAATGAACTAGAGTTCAATTATTTAAATTCCTTCACTATTTATAAATTATAATCATTGGATTATATTTCTTAATTCCCTCATTTAAATGAAAATGTTTTGGATATTATGTTTCCTTCAAAGAATTTTTATTTTTATTCGTTTTTTCTATTTTTTTCCGTAGTCATTTGTATATAAGTATAATTAATTCAAAAAATAATAAAATAAATATATTTAAAATTTTATATATAATATATAATTTATTATAACCATCATTAAGGTTTTTTATAAGGAAAGAAGTCGTAAACCTCCTCATTGGAGGTAAATCGACCATTATCGGGAACGTTGTCCAAATGGGGGGAAAAAGAGATATAAAATATAAATAATTCAACAATTTTATTTTTAAAATATGTTATTTTAATTAATATAATTTTAACATAGATAATAATTGGTATTAGAATATTTTTTTATGAAGGAAATTTGGAAAAAATAGAATATAGGAGGAAAATGATAAAAGAGCTAGTAAAAACTTACTCTTTTATCAGTGTTGCTTCTCTTGAACGGCACAGGACTCCCAGGATGAATGGATTTGGATTACTATATCATGTTACTAAGGTTGATATGGTATTAATATATAGGATTAATGAATATATTGGTCTCTATTAAGTGAGGGGCTAGTGATTTTCCAAGGGGATGGAGAGGGATTATTTATACATGAGGAGAGGGGTATTTTTTGAGATAAAATATCGAATAAAATATAATATTAGAGGTAAACATTTCAATAGTGATATTTTTGAAATATTAAATCATAGATAAATATAATATAATATTTTTAGGACTTCAAACCCCTTTATAATTCAAATTAATTAGTTTATTAAAAAAAATTGTCAAAATGAGAGAAATGTTTTTTAAAGGAATACTTTCGCCTTTAAACTTTGGAAAGTAATTTTTTGGTTTGGAAAACATGTTAATTATATTTTAATAACTGATTAATCAAATTAAATATTTTTGGGTTGATCCACCATTTCTTTAAATTATTTGGTCATTATTACGTCAGGATCGATCTAATTTAAGTTACACTGGTTATAGAACAAAATTTATTTATACTCCTCACTAGAAAATTCAAATATTTCAGAAAATTACCAAGAAAATAACCATTAGAAAATTTTGATTTAATGTTTTCAGAAATGAAATTAATTATATCAAAATAATTTTCCAACATAGTTTATTTTATTTTTTAATATAAAAATTATGATATTTATAAATTAAGTAAAAATATAGTGTATTAAAAATGTGCTTATATATTCATTAAGTTTTGTAATCTTGATATTTATTTTTTTTAATTATAATATTTATATTTTCTTAAATTACAAATGATAAATGTTATTTGTATTGAATTTTATTATTTTGAGGTAAAATTACTATTTCCAAGGTTCAGTTACTATTTTCAATGGTGATGTTATTATTCCAAATAATCGGTTATTTTTAAAATAGTCCCATTTCCACCTATAAATACTGCTTCATTCCATCATTTATTATTTACCTCAGTTTCCCTCAAGGTTATACATTTCTAATTTCTATAATTTTTATTTTTTTACTAATATATATTTTTTTTTCTATAGTTTTGTTCATGGGTGGGATGTTTTTAGCTAATCGAGGTGATCCAAATTTTCCCATTGTATTTTTTATTTTTTATATTTTTTCCCTTGTAATATTTCTAATATTAATGGGTTTATTTTTTGATTAATGTTACGATTTTCATTAAATAAATAATGTTTTTTATATTTCTCTATGTGTTTGACATGCATAATATAGTATAATATAATATAATACACGTTTATTTCAAAAACATATATAATTTATTAACACTTGGTTGATAAATTCTTTCCCACTTTTAGAAATTTAAACCTTGATGTTTTTACTCATATTCTTGATAATGAATAGATTAAGGTACTTTTTTATTGTTTCCTCTGGTTCCAACATTTCCTCTCCATACTTATGGTTTCTCCACAACACTTTAAAAAGGTAAGTTTTCTTGTTTCATTGGAATTTGTCTCTTTGGTCCCAGATTTTCCCTAAATCCTCCTCGTATGAGAGGTCCTTCTCTAGTTATACAATTTGAAAATTCAGGTTTTATGAGGGGTTAGGTATTTACTTCATTGAGAGATGTATGTGGAACACATCATGAACATGGGCCATTTTTTGGTAAAAGTTCAAGTCGATATGAAACTACTCCTTTGTGATCAGGGATCTCAAAGGGGCCAATATACCAAAGGATAAGCTTCACTTTCTTTCCAAATCACATGAAATTCATTAATTGTGAAATTCAAAGGAATTTTTTGTACCAAACTTCAAACTGTAAGTCCCTTAGATGGTTTTTATCATTTCCCTTCTACCTACACTGAGCAAGTTTTATATATTATTTAATGAATTAGACCTTCTAGATCATCTCTTTCACAAGATCAGGTCCAAGTATCTATCATTCTACAACATTATCACCAAAAGTAGGAGTTCTAAATCACTTTCCATACTGAGCTTCATATGGACCTATTTGAATACACGATTGGAGGTTTTTGTTGTATGATAACTCAACTAATGGGAGATATTGATCCCTTCCACCATTAAATTTCATTGATAAATCTCATAGTCTTTCCTCGAGTGGTTGAATAGTAATTTCATATAGGCCATTTGTTTGTGGTTGATAGACCATGTTGAAATTCAATTCAGTATTCAAATCATGTTGAATAATTCTCCATAATTTATAAGTAAACATTTGATCATGATCCGAGAAGATCAAAATTTGTTCCCCATACAGCCTCACCACTTCCTTTATATATATATATATATATATTATCAAGTAGCACAATAAATAAATCCTCCTAGAAGTTGATAAAGTGAGAATTCTTGGTAATTCAATTCATCACAATCCATATTGCATTGTTTCCTTTAAATATATTTGGGAGACCATTGATAAATTCCATGGTCATTTTCTCTCATTTCTAAGTATTTATTGGTAATGGTTGCATCATCCCCTTTGTCTTTTATCACTCTACTATAACTTTCTTACATAGCAAGAACTTTGAGTCATACTCAGTATTCTCCTTCTTCATGATGCCCCACCAGAAGTTCTCTCATAGATCAGAGTACATCTTTGTGATTCTAGGATGGATATGGAAATATGAGATATACACATTATCTATTACATAGTTATTTATCTCATGTGATGAAGGTTCACATATCCTAGTAAAAAATCAAATAACACCATCAACTTCGATGTGAAACTCAGGAAGTTTTCCTTTCTTTACTAATTTCACCTTTTATTAATGCTACAGATCATTCCTTTGTGCATCCTTGATCTTCCCTTGTATAGATATATGGGAAATCATTTTGTAAAGTTAGGATTTCTTCCCTACTGATACAATTTCCAAATACATTCTTTTCATATACATAAAATAGGGTATTTTCCAATCTCCATTATAGAAAAGGTTAAAGGTTATTTTCTAATAAGAGAATCAGTTGCCCTATTCTCCTTTCCTAGATGGAAGTGAATAGAGAAATCATAGTCTGTGATTAGATATAACCATAATCCTTAATGTATTATGATCTTCTTTTATGTTAATATATACTTTAGACTCTCTTTTTCTAGTATATATGTAACACTTATTACCATATAGTTAGTGCCACCAAATCATAAAGGCAATGATCATAGTTGTTACGTTTTGATCATGAATTGGGTAGTTTTTCTCATGGATATTTAAATTTCATGAGGATTAGGCTATCAATTTTTCATTATTTGTGAATAAAAAAACAAAGCCTTTCATTAAAGAATCATTGTATATCACAAAACCTTATTCACTTGATGCGAGTTTGACTACAAGAATAGTGATTATCCTTTTCTTGATCTCCTTAAATATCTCCTCATATTATTCTGTCAACACATACTTTACCCCTTTCCATGTTAACTTAGTTAGAAGGATATAAAATCAAGATAAATATCTCACAAAATGTCTATAGTAACATGCTAAGAAAAGAAAACTATATATTTTTGTAACACTAGTGGTTTTGGTCCATTCTTCAACTGAATTTATCTTTCAAGGGTCCACAAACATTCCCTAACTATTTATCACATCCCCTAATAAAGTAGATTTTTGTGTAAAAAGGTCACACAAACTGAGCATGTCATATATTTTATCCATCCTTAGTTTCACGAGTACAATCATTATATTCTCTTCATGTTCTTCTCTACTCTTGTATTAAATGAGAATATAATTAATAAATACTGCCAAAATTTTGTTGAGGTATTCTATAAAGACACTATTTATCAAATCCATGATAATTTCTTGGTAATTAGAGAGTTATAACAGTAACACTATGAACTCTTGGTGCCCATATCTTGTATGTAAATTAGTCTTTTAAATATCTTCCTTCTTCACCTTTAACATATGATATCCAGAACAAAGATCTACCTTTGAGAAGTACTGATATCCTCATAGTTGATTGTTCAAGTAATCAATCCTTAGTAGGGGTACATGTTCTTTATGATGATCTTGTTGAGATCCCAATAATCTATATACGACTACATTAATTTATCATTGTTCATTACGAAGACCACCAGTTCACCCCAAGGTGATACATTGGGGCATATGAACCCTTTATCTGAATGCCCTTTTAGATGCTTATTAAACTCCTCCAGTTTTATAGGGGCCATCCTATAGGAACAATTTTAGATTAGAGTGGATTGGATTATGATATCTATACATATATTTACTTATTAATCTAGTGGAATTATAGGAAACTCTTTGAGAAATACCTCTGTGTATTCCATCACTATAGAAATTTACTTAAGGTTAATAATTTCCTTTGACTCAACCATTTGATGGCATGGTATACTTTTCTATAGGGTATCGTCACCCACACCATTGAAGGGATTATTCACAAGAGATTAATTATCTCCCTTGAATTTTTACAAAATAATAGGATGCTTCTTAATATATGAAATATATTTACTTTTTCCAATATTTGATGAGTTCTCTATATAAAAAGTGTCAACCCATGCCCAGTATAAAATTGAATTCTACCAAGGGAAGGATTACAATATATTTTGGATAAATCTTCCCACATATGAAAGTTGAAGAAGAATATTCCAACAATTTTGGTTCATTGATCATATTTATAGGTGTTTTTAAGGATATCTCAACTTAAGGTATTGGGGAATTGATTCCACAATCCTATAAAACATGCATGTTATAATGGAAGGTGTAGAACTCTATTAAAAATTCACTAGGAATGGGTTAATATTAAGAATTCCTTTCACTATTTCCTTTCATTGATTATGGTTCAACCATTCTCTTATGAATAAAATTTTATAAAAAATAGAAATAAACCAATCATTAATTAAATATTTATTTTTATGTTCAAGTTAATTCTAAAGGAATATCTAATGGGATCGTAATGTTTATCCATTTTCTAATATGATTCTTCAAGTATTTTTATCGATAAATATAATTATACTTATGGTTTTAACTAACATTTTCTAATCCTAATTCAATAATTAACTAAACTATAGCTTTAATGCTGACTATAGGAACCTAAATTTTTCTAACATGACTATTACATCATTTTTAATAAAATCAAGAAAATAGTAATAAAAATCCAAGATCCAAAGGTTGGGTATCATGAAAAAATGGGGCTCATGCATCGATTGTACATAATAAAACATAAAAATTATCTTAATTATTCTTATTCTCATTCTAAAGATCTAATGATATCCTTATGGAATATATTCACTTGAGGATATACATTAAATAAAAGGAGGATCTAAAATTCCAGTAAGGCGAGGAATAAGGGAAAAGAATCAGTAGTACAAGGTTGAGTGTAATATACATCATCATGTCATATTCATCATATCATCATCAATATCGTGTGGAAAACATTTTGAAAAGGCAAGGAATTATTCTTATACATAAAAATGAAAAATCACGTCATAGTTGTCAAATACCATAAAAATTTTTTAATAACGATAACATCATATGTCTATAAATTATAACATCGTCATTGTGAACAAATATATCATAATCTTCATGAATTATTCACATAATCTATATATATATATCACATTAACCAATGAATTGGAGAGCTATATAGTTTTTTTCTCACCTTTAACATCAAAAATTCTCATAATCATGCATGCCACAAAGAACAGATAACAATCATAGTTGTGGAATAACCTATGAAAATGAATGGGTTTCAAAAGGATTTTATAAATAAAAGTTTCATTAATAATCTTTTTGGATCCTAGATTAAAAAGTGAAAACATATTTGGAATAAAAATCACCATTCATTTGAGAACAATAAACACTTCAGATGGTTCAAGGATGTGTTTTAGAAGGAAAATAATTTTTGAGAATTTGTTGTATTTGGATTAAATAATTGGCAAGGAGGAAATCATTTATATCCCCATTGAGAAAAAGGAATAATAGTAAAATTATATTTAAGTAATAATAGGGGAATATCCATACTAAAAATTATGAGAAAGATGGATATCCCAATAAAAATGAGTTGGGTACAAGAATCCCCTTACCATAAATCCTACATTACTTTGTCTCTTTTACACATCCTAAATAATAAACATAGGTTTATTAAAACATTGAAAATAAATTGAATTATTTATATTTTTTACTATTTATAAATTATAATTATTTGATTATATTTATTATTTATATTAGTTAAATAGAAAAAGTTTTGATATCATGTTTTCCTTGAAAAAATCCCAATTTTTCTTTGTTTTTTCTATTTTTGTTCGTGTTCATTAATAAATAATTATAATTAATTACATAAGCACAAAATAATGTTATATAAACTTTTATATATCATAATTAATTTTTAAAAACTAGAACAAAGGTTGGTGATAAGAAAAGAAGTTTGAAACGTCCTCATTGGTTGTTAATCACCTAATATTGGGAACAATGTCCAAATGGGGAGAAAGAGAGGTAAATATATATTTTTTTAAGTATGTTAACATAACTAAAATAATTTTAACATAATTAATAAATAATATTATAATGTTTGGTTTTGAATGAAATCGGAAAAAAATAGAACATAGGAGGAAAAAAGAGAAGAGTTGATAAAACTTAACTCTTTTCTTGGTCTTGCTTCACTTGAGTGGCACTATAATTCCATGATGAATGGATTTGGTTTACACTAGAACCTCTCTAAGGATTTTATGTTATTTAGGGCGTGTATTTTTTGAATATATTGGTATTTTTTATGTTAAATATGAGTGTATTTAAAAGGGGAGAGAGAGAGGTTATTTATACTTGAGGAGAGTGGTACTTTTGAGTAAAAATATAGAATAAAATACTACATCAATGGTAAACCTTTTTATAGTTAATTTTTTTACATAATGAATCATAAATAAACTAAATATAAATTTTCTTGGACTTTAGACCCCTTTATAGTTTTAATAAAATAATTTATTAAAACGGAAAGTGGAGAAATGAGGAAACAATTAGGAATACTTTGGACTTCAGACTTTAGAATATAATTTTTAGGTTTGGAAAAACATTTTTATTATATTTTAATTACTAATTTGTCAAATTAAAAAAGTTTTATTCAATTCACCGTTTCTATAAACGATATGTTCAATCTTATATCATGAATGATGTAATTCACGATACATGAGTTATTGAAAAACTGTATATTTACTATTCACCTGAAAATTGATGTATGTCAAAAAATTACCAAGAAAATACTTGGAAAATTTCAATGAGATAATTTCAAAAATAAAAATCATTTTTAAAAAAATTAAAATATATGTTATTTTAATTTTTATGAAATAACTTAAAATACAATTTATTAAAAACGTGTTTATATTTTATTTGAGTTTTTTAATCATGATATTAATTTGTTGGAATTATAATTTTCATATTTACTTAAATTACCCATGATAAATACTAATTATTTTAAATTTCATGATTTGGAGGTTAAATTGCTATTCCAACAGTCATGTTACTATACCTAACGGTGATGTTACTATTCCCAATAATCAAATTATTATTCCAATGATCACGTTATAATTACAATAGTGAAATTTCATCGTATAAATAATATTTCATTTCATCATTCATTATAATCCTCAGTTCCTCCCAAGGTTATCCCTTTCCAATTTTTATAATTCCGATTGGTTTATAATAATCCGTTTTTTTTCAATGGTTTTGTTCGTGGAAGGGATTATTTTATTTGATTTGAGTGATCCAAATTTTCCCATTATTGTTTTCATATTATAAATTATTTTGCCCTTATAATATTAGGAATTTTAATGGGTGTAATTTCTTACTAATGTGATGATTTTCAATATTAAAATAAAGTGGTGTTGAATTCTCTATCTGTTATATGTGCATAATATTTTATAATATAATATAATAAACATTTATTTCTAGAAAAAAATATCATTTATGAACTCTAATTTGTTACACCTACAATTGGATCTACAAACTTCCTTACCACAATAGCTTAAAGTGAAAGCCACACTCAATTGAGTTTTTGTGAGTTTTTTTCCCACAGTGCAATATTTATATTTTTATACAGTTACATAGTTACTTTTTTTACAAAAGAAATCTTAGTTACTCTATTTTGAATTTATCAGTAGAATTTCATTTTGATTATTTAATCAACTTATCAAAATAATCTCATTTTGAATGTTTGTTATCTCATTCTTCCTCTTATTTAATTATACAAGAGTGTGAATATTTTAATAGTTCAAAAAACTATAATTCACCCAGATATAATATATCTATTATACATTTTGAAGAAAAAATTGGTATCAGTGATGGTCTCTACACTTTTTTTGTTCTTACACTAAATGTGTAGTGGATGAAAAAAAAATTTATGGAAGGATTATCTGTTGGCATGTTATATAATCTAAATATTAGCTGATAACCAACTTTTTATAGATCCATCTATGAGTAATATAGAGATTAAATAGAGAATTTTATGATTATTACTATATTGGATAAATTTTTTGATGATTAAAAGTTAAAATAATTATAATAAGTGAGTTACAAATTTTACGAGAGGAGAGAGAATTGAGTATTAGTTGGACTATAGAGTTCGGAAAACTCTTTTGTTCTCACAAAAAAGTAATATTTACAATCAAATGTCTTGTTTTTTAAATAGAAAATAATATATAGATAAATTTGTAAGTAACACATTTAGAACATATATGGTTTTAAAAACCATAAAGGCTATGCTTCTTACTGATTATAAGGATTTTGATTTCATACCCTGTGAATCAATTGCACAAATGCATCATCTATTTATGAATATTATTAATATCTTATGACTTCTTGGAGAAAAAGTGATTTGATTTAAATATTTTATTAAGAAGATCATTAGTATCAAGACTAAAGAATGGAAATCTAAAAGAACAATTATAGATTATATGAAACATTTAACTAAGATTATTCTTAATGATATTATTATAACCCTTATTCATTAAAAATTTATGTTTAAGGGAGATACAGAAAAAGAGAAAAATAATAATGGGTTAGCTTTTGGATCTACGTCTTGGGAAATTACAAATAGAAAAGATAATTTTGGTTAATTTGTTTCGAGATATTAAAATTATAAGATAGAAGATAAATATAATTCAACTAATATTATTTTTTAGGAAAATAATAATAAAATTTCAAATATTACAATTTAGATGAAAAAGATTGTTGTTATGAAATATTTTCATTAAAAGTATAGAATGAATCAAAATGAAAAATGTTCAAAGAAAGAAACTTACGAATTTATTTTTTAATAATAAAATAAAACATGGAATATAAAATAAAATTTTCTATTTTTTAAAATTATGGAAATAAGATCAAATAGATATTATAAAGTCAAAATACGAAAAATTTTAAAATCCATAGACACATGGAGTGAAAGTGGTGGAGATAAATTTTCACAAATTTCTTCAAATGGGAGTACTAAAAATAAAAAACTATTGTTTTCAATATTGATTTTCTAAATACTAATCAATTTTATATGATTAAGGTATCTTCTAGATCCATTACTTATTTTATATTCAACGGAAGTCTTCCTGATACTTTGGATGATGAATTTAGTTCAACATTCTCTTTAAAAGAAGAAGTAGTTTCATCAGTAGATGAGTATTTTTTACCTCCATTTGAGGAAATGACAAGGGATGTGACTCTTATTAAGAAAATAAATTCTAAATTAATGAAATATTATTATTGTTCTATAGAATATCCTTCTTAATATAATAGTATAATTTTAAAACTTACTTTCAGAAATTCTAAACTCGTATCAGAATTAAATTTATAATATTGTTCTAGTTTAACTCAAGAATATAGAAATTTAGTTGTCAATCTTCATTATGATATTATTAGTCTAATTTTTTTATCAAGTTTTACTTTTGGGATGGAAAATTTTGTTAAAATTTACATATATTTGAAAATATGTAAAATAAATTCTTGAAAATAATTTACTTCAAATTATTAATTATTTTCATCAAATTATTTATTTCTTAATTGTAATCCTGTTTTATAATATATCAAAGGGAAGGTCACTGGTAAAAAAATTGTTTCTTATGAAAAGTTAAATTTTTTGGTTTTCATAAGCCTTATATTTATAAATAGTTATCAAAGATGAAACGTAACAGAGTTGGACATATGTGGATTCCTAAAAAAAGCCCTAATACTTCTTGACCCAAGCATGTATGGTTAAAAAACAATGGTTTGGGATATTTTTAGGTTTCAAAGTTTAGTACTAAAAACCAAATCATTTGTTATATACATAGTGGGTGTTTAGAACACCTGAGAGGATATAAAAAACTACACACAATGTTTTCATATATTAAAAGATGGTAAATTTACAATTAGAAATATTACTCAAGTAGAAATCGTCATTATTGGTGATATTGCGATTACTTGTGAGACTTTAATTTCAAATTTTTTCTGTGTTATTGGATATAGGAAAATCTAATGAGTATAATTCAATTACATGATAAAGGTTATCTCGCTAACTTCATGAATGATAAATGTATTATTCAATGTTCAGAAGGTGAGATTATTTTTTTTCTTTGATAGGCATAATAATTCATACACATTAGATATAAAATAGATTATAAACCATGATCAACCTTCTTTTTGTGAAATTTAAGATCATTATTGGTTGTGTTATATAGGATTTGGACATTGTATTGTTTAGCCATTAGCTAAACTTTCAAAGAAAAAACTTATCAGAAATCCATTAGATCTAAGGTTTAATTCTTCCAAATTCATTTATCCTTGTCAATATTTTAATAAACATAAGTTTATATTTAAATAAATTAATGGAATATTAATTTCTAAAACTATACTGTTAGTGTATATGGATTTATTTGGTTCTACATAAACTAGATTTATGGGAGGAAAAAACTATGTGTATGTCTTGGTTAATGATTAAAAAATATTTACTTTGGAAAATCATCTAGAAAAGAATTAAAAAAGAGCTTTTTTGTTTTTTGAATTTTATTTATCATGGTAAAAATATGAAACACATACCTTTAAAAACTATTTTTAGTGATCAAGGTGTGGATTTTGAAAATTTTTATTTTGAAAAAAAATTCGGTAAAAAAGAAATTGCTCATAGCTTTTTAGTACCTAGAACTCCTCAAAAATATTTTGTAGTTAATAAACTAAATTGAATTATTTAGAAAAAAATCCAATAATATTTACTGAATACTCAATTGATAAACATTTTTGGGTTGAATTTATCAGTACTACATGTTATATTATAAATCTATTTTTACTTTGATCTTTTCTAAATAAAAATACATATGACTTGTGGACTAGAATAAAAAAAATCTTACATTATATATTTTGGATTTAAAGTGTCCACTCTAGATATGAAAGACCATTTACCTATATTTTATCCAAAATTGTATGAGGGGATATTTCATAGATATTTTATAACTAGTATGGAATAACTTCTATAAAATAAATAAATTAACACTATTAGGGAAACTATGTGTGTTAAATTTGATAACATTGGTCATTTATTTTAAACATTCTAATTTTATTACTTCAATGATGTTTTTAAAAAGATATTTATAAATCCTAAAACTAATCTACAACCAACATTGGAAAATTATTCGGATGGAAGATCAATGGAACTTATTTTCTTATAACTTTTCCTTCTTAATAATTTCAACCTATTTTTTTTGTAGAACAACATTTTTATTATCCATGGAATTAGTTGATCTTAGGGAATAATTTTCCTAGTAATATCATTAGAGATTTAGATCAACCCTTTAAAACTCATAGTTACTGGATAAATTAATGTGAACATTGTTCATTCATGTCACAATTTTAACCTAAAACACATGATTAATCATTAAGTGATGGAGATTGGATAAGGGTAATGGGAGCTGATCTCAATCATTTCAAATAGAACAAAGCTGGTAATTTTATAGAATGACCTAATGATCTTCCAATAATTAAAGTCAAATAGTTTTTCTGAAATAAATTTGTTGAACATGGAATTATTCATGAAAATAAAGTAAGACTTATTTCTAATGGTTATAATCAATAATAAGGAAATTATTATGAAGAAACATTTGCACTGATAGAATGACATGAATTTCATAAAAACATTATTTCATTTACATCTTATATAAATTTTACTCTTTAACAAATTATTGTGAAGTGTTCATTTATTAAATGATATATCCAGGATGATGTTTTTTTAGAACATATACCTAGTTTTGAAGGTAAAAAAATTCCCATAACATGCATAAAAACTTACTAAGGAACTTTATAGACATAAACATGCGATGAGAGCTTGGTATAATTGATTCCAAAGCCAATATTTTCAATCATTATAATTTTAGTATTAAAATTTTAATACCAAAAACGTTTTTTAAAGTAAATTTTCACATTTAATGTGTTTAGAAGCATTTTGATCTTAATTTTGGAATTAGACTATTTTTTTAACATTAATAATTTTATGTTATTAATTTATTTTAGAAAAAAATTCCCTATATTAATTAAAGTTCTGAAATTACTTTTTTATCCTCCTATGTTTATTGGGATTCATTTCAAAAAATAGTACCTAGAGCTGAATACAAATATTTGAGGCCCAAAATATTATCACAATCCAGGTAATGAAATCTATTGAATGATCTTGATAATTTTGAGTATGGGAATATATCAAACAAATTAAAGGTCCAATTGAGCTAACATTTCTCCTAAAGAAATAGAATAACTTAATGAAAAACATTGCTTACTATGGAAATGTGTGATACCTTCTCTTAAAAGGTTATAATGGTATGGTAACTTTGTGAATTGGAATATGAATATTCATCCATGCTAGTATAAATAGATGAAGTAAATTAGCCATAAATACTTCATTACATGGCCAATCAAGATAAACTTTTGAGGGTGCGTGAAAAAGACATTGGGGAAAACTCAATAGATGTAAACATTTCCAAATTACTCCATTTTATTTTTCTACCCTATGAATATGTTTTGAGAAAAGTTTTTAAAAGAAAATGAGCTACCCCGCTCCCTATAAATTTTAATATCCATAAACTTTCAAGGGATCAACCACTACACTAAATATTTGGAAAATGTTATGATGTATTTTATTATCATGTTTTATTTTATTTTAATTTTTTAGTCTAATTATTTGTATTAATTGTAGTTATGTATTTTCTCTCTTATTATATCTCTCTTTCATTTTCTCTCCCCATTTTTTATTCACTTTTAACTCTTATACTCATGATCATGAGTAGATAACCTATGGAAGTTCTCTGGTAAGTAATCTAGTAATAAATAAAAGTCTTTCAGGATTAATTCATAATGTTTCTTATTTGATTTTATTTTGGTTGAGTGGGATCTTATTGGGAAAGGTATCATTGTGTCTCTATATTCCACCCAAGGCTAACACTTTTCTTCTAAAATATTCTCCCATAATCAAGGAGGTAGATGTGCGGTTTAGGCGATCATATGCACCATTTATTTACAACATGTACTAAAGGGTATGTTCAAATATATGATAGAGTGTGTTTATTAAGTAAAATTAAAATTAATAATAATATTATGAAGGTTCACTCATATTGATTCTTTCGGGAATATCTCATTTATGACTAACCTCAATCTGTTTTTATTACATTTGGATATTTACTTTTAGAATCTAATTATAAATAATAAAACCTCAATTTATTTTACATTTTTTTCATAAATAATCAATATAAAAAGTAAAAAATTTAATTATAATTAGTGATTGATTTACTGTAAGATCTCTTCAATATGATATCCTAATTAGGCCATGTTTTTCACCTTGTAAAAATCATAATATTTTGAGAGTGTGCAAGACAATGCTTCATAAAATTGTTAAAATTTAAAATAACCATGTGGTTTTAACTCTCTATTTTTATTCATATTTTGTAAATAATTTTTTGATCATTCATTTTTTAAAAAAATATCATATTTTTTCCTGATGTATTTCAATTCAAATTATTATGCATTTATTTACCAATATAATGTGAAAGAAAAAGTTCATAGTGATTCTAAATCTTGGTTTCAAAGGATTGGTGATACAATGTAGGAACTTTAGAGACAAATATAGTAGATAGTTAAATATGTATGTGCATCCCAGCAGCAGCAGCAGGTGCCAGAAAAAAAACTAGAATGAGTGGTGAAAGGGGCTTCACCGATCTTTTTTTTTGATATAGAACCTGAGGAAGTTGAGAAGGAGATACTAAAGTAATTACTAATATCATCCTAGAAGAAACCATTTCTTGAGTAAGTACCTGAAGAGAACATGTTAGCTGTTATAATTATGAGAGATCAATATTTTTTGGATAAATCATGGAATATCTTTATTGAACAGAACCTAAAACCTGATCTTCACATCCTATATAATGAAAAATCATCACCCCTCTACCTCTCTCTTTCATTGGAAGATGGTGATGAAGATACACCTATTGATATTGAGTTTTAAATGGTCCTACTATAAGAGATAAATTTACCATTTGAATTACTTGAAAGATAATTTTTCATCCTTGATTCTTCATATTTTAATCTTATTCAAGATGAATTATTTTTTTTACTTCTATTTTTTATGAAATTTCTAACACAACAAAAATGGAACAGGCCTTGGATGTTATAGAATATTTCATACAAGTATTGGATGAATAATATTAGATGGAGTAGCATGTGGAAATGTACCTATGTCTTATACAATAATATGTATAATATATGGAATAGGACACTACAAAAGTCAATACGGAGCACCCTTATCTTCTTCTCCCTCCCACTATAGACCTCAAATTCCCTATTTATTTTTTATTGGGGGTTGGAAATTTTATTATATTTTTTGGGGTTCTATCTTATTGATTTCTATTAATGGATACTAAGAAAATTAACATGTGATTATACATCTCAACTTAAACATACCAACCATCAAATTGGGGTTAAAATTCTACAACTGCCTAACTAGGGGATGTAAAAACCTACAACCCACTTAGTGGAATAAACCTAGAATTATCCAGTTTCTTTCCCCTTTATATTTTTATTTATTTATTTTTCTTATTAATTTTTATATCATTCTTTTGTTTTTAATATTCTAGAATTTAGGATGTTAACTCCAGGCTTCCACTAAAAAATAAATTAGGTTGTTTCTTTCATTTTCTTTATTTTATTTTGTACCTAATTATAATTTTATATGAAAATATTTATTCATATAATTTGAACAATAAAATTCTTAGTAAATGTCATATGTGTATGTAGAGACCCAAAGCTTGACGTACATGGAAATTACATTACTTTTGCGGAATACTTAATACATAATAAGAACCAACACTCAAGGACCGTATCAGTTTAGTGTCTTTGGAAACTTGGAACATAATCTTCTAATCGTGGTGAAAGATCTTCAGCATCTCCATAAAAATCTTCCCCTTTTTTTTTCTTACGTAAAACCTTTCTTTATATCCTGGGGAAAAGAAAACATATAAAGTGTGAGCTCAAATGCTCAGTAAGTGTAAGAATAGACAACATAAAACAATCCATAAACATTTGAATGCAAAAACTTGAACATAAAATCTAAACATCAAAACCTTGAACAAAGACATAAATCTTAGAAGTGCGTAAGGAATATATCATAAAGGAACATCAATCATGATAAAATAGCATAGGAATAAAACATGTAATTGTGGAAACCATTAAGCATATGTTATGATTTCCATAGTAGCCAAGGTATTGCTGCCAATACCATCTTAGTGGACAAAGTCCCTTTCTGAATCGAGTTCACTCCTCGTTCCAGTCAAGTAATACTGAACCAGATTAAATTACCGTTCCATCCATGTCTATCTCATGAGATATAAATCATTACCCAATTCATTGGAGGGAGATATAGGTCCCACCCATCTCATAAAGAAATCATTCTTACTTGTGCCAAAAAATAAATTTAAAACATTCATCATAACCCAAAGAATAAAATTGGTTTCATAAAAATCATCCCATCATCACATAATCTATATAAAACAAATAGATATTTCATCATAAGAAAATAGAAACCATGTAAATTATATAGACATTATATAAAAAACATACACATATGAAATAATGTCATCTTAGATGGAAAATGGTTTTGATAAAACACTTGAAAATAATTCTTGAGGAAAATATCCTTTCTTCTTCAAAATCAAATTCCTTTCACAAAATTTCATGCAATTTTAAAATAAAAGGATTTTTTGAAAACAGTCATGAATTATTTTGGTGGATGCTTCATGAAAATAAGGCTTTATAAAATTATAAAAATATGTTCAAGACGTATAAGATAAAAATAACATTCTTCTCATACTTTTGTCGGAGAAGTGAAAAAGTACCTCATATGATAAACAAAAAGAAATATTCCTTCCATACAATGTGGTAAAAGTAGAAAAGAGTAAAAATGAATTTAAACATACATGGATGAAAAGTAAACATTTTATGAAAGCATTTTTAGAACATATGGACATGGATAATAATCATAACGCCAGTAAATACTTACAAATAAACAATCTTAGATAAGAATGAGATTGGAATAATTATCCCTTACCTAAGGTCTGATTTTCTTCATATGGATTCGAACCTCCTGTATAATGATTTAAATAATTTCATTGACTTATTACATAATCATATTCATTGTTATGATATTATATATGTTTCACTTATGACTTTATATTACCCGTTCTTTTGTAAATTCCATGTTAAAGCAGTGATTTGGGTAAAATCATTTCATTTATCGAATGTGTTTCGACTTGATGTTGTTGATATTATTACCTATATCCTGATTTAAATAATTCCATAATGTAAAACATGATTTATATATAATATATATTCATAATATACATATATATAATAGATCTATAAAAGGAATGAAATACACCGTTTATGGAGACGGTAGGTCGTACGTATGCATGAACGCTGTTTTCATTTCCTTATTGAATTGAATGGAATTAAGTATATGGCATACATATATATATACATAAATCCAGTAGCATTATTATGTAATATATTTCATGATTACTTATTATATATACTTTATAATCATTCTTGAATTGTTAACATGGAAAATGAATCTCATCGCGTCGTGGAGACGGTAATCCGTACGTACGCACGAGCGATGATATCGTTACCATATTTATTGAATTGAATTGGATTGAATGATATAATATCTTAGAAATCAGTATGATGTTATAATAATCATATGTATTTATTCTTTACACCATTATACCCATCCAAGTAAGGTGGTGGTGGAAAAACAGATTACAGCACGGCGTGGAGACGGTATTCCGTACATACGCACGCGCAGTGATTTCATTTTCCGTAGGATGTATAGAAGTTGAAATGAGGTTGTTTAATATTTATAATAACATATAAGTATATGAGGGATACTGATGTTATTACTTCATAATGAAACAACTAAAGAAGAGAGAGTAGAAGAAGAATGTAACATGAAGAAAACGGTAGAAGGTATTACCTCTTTCTCGAAGTGCCTCCTTTAAACATTCTCTTAGGGCACTAGAGTTGGTCTTTTGAGAGAACCAGTACCTCTAGTAGGTCTCTAAGGAAGTGGGGAAGTGAAATGGGAAGGGTTTTTCCGAGCTTGAAGTCTCAAATTGGTGTGAGGGGAAGGGGGAGTAGGTTCCCTTTTATAATGGAGGAGAGGGGCACCTTTGGAAATATAAGAAATATTAGTTTATATTAAATCCCAAGCCCACATAAAAACTTCCAAAATGACTGATATCCGAAGATTAGATGATATAGGGTTGTAATATAATCATCCAATAAAATTCAGACATGTTAGTAATTTATTTTAAACATTATCAACTTGATTTATCCTTATTTATCAATTTAATTTTGATTGTGGTAATAATATTCTAAATTTTAAATTATTATAAATAATTACATATGTGTTGTGAATTTTCCATAATTTGAACCTTTATGACATTTTCGACCATATAAATTTAAATTTATAATTTTTAAATGTTTTTGTGATTTTAAAACAATTTTATAATATGTTATTTTTATAAAATAACTATAGTGTCAATTTTGACACTATTCATTAATATGAATTTAAATAAATCATATATAGAAGATATATTCGAAATAAAAGATTTAATAAATTAAGAACATGTCATATTTTTCTATAAAATTAGTGGAGCACATTAAATAGTTTATATAATATTTATTTTAATATTTTTAAAACCATTTATTTGATATTTCTCTTAATAAATTAATTTCAACATCACTATTATGTCACCTTTAATGATAATTATATAATCATTAAAAATTATAAATAAATTCATATGATGTATACAATTTTATTAGAGTTCTGGAGACTATTAATTTTCGAATTTTCATGAAATTTATCACTAAATTAAAATTATTATACTTTTAATATTTGAGAGAGTGGCATGTTGTCACTTTCTTTGGTTTTAATAATAATTAAATTATTTTCAAGAAAACAAGTCCATAAAATGAATCTATTCTGCCCCTTAGGTGATATGGTTCAACTTTTAGTCATCCAATGGAATTTTTTCAGGTGTTATGGTAATTTTATAGTCTTATATTTACCCTTAATTACCTGATTTACCTTTAACTATGGTAAATAAAATTTACCGTAATTACCATTCATAATGCCCAAAAATAAAAAGTAGCTTATTAACATAATTTGGACCCACTGATTCCAAATATAGAATCCATTTTTCCATATTCAATACATAAAAGTTTGAGAAATTAAATTAAAATTAATCCCTTTGTCAAAAGAAAGCGTGTTTTTGTTTAAAACATTGCAAAAGATTGAATTGATTTAACCTACAAATTCAAGGTAAAATCAATGCTAATGAAATAAATTATATTAAATGGTAAAAATATATTCTATTTATACTTTTAAACCATTAAATATTATAATTTAACCTCATAAATTATTTCGATGAAAAAATTTGTATTTAATTAAAATATAGCGTGTTTTTACTATTCATTAAAATATGAAAGTTATCAGAATAATATGAAAAATTTATCCAAGGTAAAATTTTATATCCTTATTCCGAAGAATAATTTTATTTTTTAAAATTTAACTTATAAACATGTCAAAAACAAGATTTAATTGTTGGTGTGCCATCAAAAGGCAGCAAAACTGCATTCTTTGAAAAATACTTATTTTACCTGAAAATTTATTTTATTCTCACACCATGTTCTAGAAAATGTTTAAGATGAATTATAATTTCATAAAATTCAAAATTTAGTTAATAATATTCATAATGTCTAGTTCATAATAATATTATAGTAATATATCGTTGTTTAGTGAAACACGGTATTGCGTATAACACACGCTATCGAGGAAGGTCGTGATTGCATGTAATGAAAGCCGAGTCAGGGTTGCGTGTAGTGAAAGACTCCTTTGTTGTTGTGTATAACAAAATAAAACCATATTTAATTATACATTGAATATATATATATATATACTCAATGTTGTGTAGAATAACTACTATCAAACAAACTTGAAATTGTGTGTAACAGGATCCAAGAATAGTGTTGCGTATACTGCAAGGTAATATGGTGTTGCGTATAGCGCAAGATAGTCTTGGTGTAGCATACAATAGAAGATATGAAAGAAATTAAAAATAATATATCTCATAAAATCTCGGGGTGTTACATTCTACCCCCCTTAAAATGAATTTCTCCCTCGAAATTCATCGGGGTTATAAATGGTTTACTATTTTCAAGTTTTTGTAATAGAAACCCACATCGTAAAAAGGAATACCAAAACCGAACTTTAAAAACTAAATTATGAAATGTAACGGTTACCCAAATTTACTAATCGCCGGATTTCCTCATAGGATAACATAGGTGAAAATATGGATATTGAAGAAAAATCTAACCATCATGTTCTGATGGAGGGTGGTAGAGAACATGGCTATGAAAATGCCAACATTCACAAAGCCATAAACTTATGATGATCTAAGGTACCATCTGATTCATCATATAAGAACAATAGGACAACATTTTTGGCTTTCAAGACAATTTCCCTAATGTTGAAGAATTTTTGAATTAAAATAAATTCTTACTTGATTTTGGTACACTCTCATTAGTGTTCATGTCTTGAACAATTTACACTTCATCTCTTAAAGAAATGAAGTTGAATTTGTTTTCCATGAAGTGTTAGTGGATCATGTGATAGAATGATGGGTCATTCCATCTGATTCAAACAAAAGGTTAGCAAAAGGTATAAGTCCGTCTTATGGTGAGATTAATCATGTATTGTTCCAAAAATGGACTTATTCATCATTTATCATACCGTTTAATAAAATAAAACTAGTTTCCAGTAACCAGGGACTTCCTGTAGTCTAGTGGTAGGCGATAAAGTCCTGTCACACTTCAGTTGTGGGTTCGATTCCCACAGCCTTGTCCGACGCAATGGGTTGTCGCCCGTCCTGCAGGTTATCCTTTTTCTAAAACTACACTATTATAACATTCCATAAATAATATCAAAAAAAATGTTCTATCCTTAACCAATACTATCTTATGTCCAACATAATCCTTTCCAATATTTAGGCTTATACATATTCCCAATATCATTGTATAAAGAAAAAGATTACTTGAAATGTCACATAACAAGCATGTGAATACCATCATTTATCCCCCATATATCATAAGATATATCTGGATGGTCATAGTCCAAACATGTGAATACCTTAATCATGTATTCCTTTGAAACATGAATTACCATAAAACCTTAGTGAAAACATGAGTGCTATTAAAAGTTAACTCTTTCCACATACCAAAAATCCCAAAAATTCTATATACTCAATCCATGATTTCACTTTGTCCTTATATCAATCATGAGCTCATGAATACTACCAAAAATATTATTTTCTCCTTATACCTTCATTATGTGTATATCATTTTCTTTCCAAAAAGATTTCAAACACCTTTCATGGTTACCTGTACCATAAAATTATTGAAAACCACAGTAGACCAATACATAAATATTATAATATTCCACGATATAATATACCACATTATTTTAGAATCCCATTACATAAACACTTAATCATTCCACCACATCGTTTTCATATTCCACATCACTAATAGTGATCGCATGTGACTTCCCATTGTCCTTTTCTTTAAGTGGTTGCTCATGTCGATCATCATTAACCCTTGTATTAGGTCATTGATTAGTATAATGCCCCATTTCATTGCACTTGAAGCATTGAAGTGTTGGTGGTGCGTTCTTTGCAGTCTTTTCTTTATCATTAGTAACCCTTTTTCCATTACTTTGACACTCAGAAACTCGATGAACTTATTTTCCACTCTTAAAACATATTCCAGTCCCTTTAAGACAATCTCCACCATGCTTCTTTCCACACTTTGAGAATAAGGAATCATTCATCTTCTTTTCACCATTATTCTGAGTTTTATCCTTGAACTCAATCTTTCATTTCTTGTCAAAACCATGAGATGGATATGTAACACCAACTTCCATTTCTACCTTGATAGCAAAATGCACAATTTCTTCATATCTACTGAATTCTTTTATAGGTAATGCCCTTCGAATACTTGGTTTTAAGCCACTGAAGAATCGATCAACTTTACTTTCAGATTGGATGATAAAGTCAGATGCATACCTTGCATCCCTTGTAAAATTCTCTTCGTATATACCAATAGATTCATCATCCTTTTGCTTTAGTTCAAGAAACTCCTTCTCCATCTTTGTTCGATGAATATGAGGGAAGTACTTATTGAAAAATAAGTTCGTGAACTCGTCCTATTCCATGGACTCAATTTCATCTCTTGGCCTCGTATTCTTGCTAAGATTCTACCATTGATCAGCTTCACCGTCCAAACGATATACTGCTAAGATGACTTTATCATGTTCAGAACATTGAAGAACTGAATATATCTTTTTAGTGGTACTAATCCATTGTTCGGGAACAAGTGGATTAGAAGACCCACTTAAATAAGGTGGGCGTTGCCTCATGAAGGACTCAATAGAATATTGTTCCCTTATCTGCTCATTTGGAAGTCCAGAATGATTCATAGCTTGTGTAAGTATAGAAATAAGATTTTTCACTCCATCTCCCATGACATTGGTTTGTTCAGGAGGACAATCATTGCATTTTCCATTACATTGATCAACACGGTTCCTTCGGGTTCCATCTATTGTATAAAACCCAAAAATAATAGTGTGAGAGGCTAATACCATGCTAGGTAAAACAACATAATAAAGGGGGAGTACCTTAAATATCTAACATCTTAGGTTTAATTCTAATATTGTTACCTAAATTATAGGATTATAACCTATACTTACACATAACCTTAGGGACATCCCTAGACATACCTTAGAAATATCTCTAGGGATCTCACTAACGCTTTCGCATCATAGTTTCCAAAGGTTGATTAAACCTTTCCTCTGATACCAAATTTAGAGACCTGAATCTTGATGTACATGGACATTACATTACTTTTTCAGAATACTTAATACATAATAAGAACCAACACTCAAGGACCGAAATATTTTAGTGTCTTTGGAAACTTGGAACATAATCTTCTAATCGTGGTGAAATATCATCAACATCTCCATAAAAATATTCCCCTTTTGTTTTCTTACGTAAAACCTTTCTTTATATCTTGGGGAAAAGAAAACATATAAAGGGTGAGCTCAAATTCTCAGTAATGGTAAGCCTAGATAACATAAAACAATCCATAAACATTTGAATGAAAAAACTTGAACATAAAATCTAAACATCAAAACCTTGAGCAAAGACATAAATCTTGGAAGTACGTAAGGCATATATCATAAAGGAACATCAATCATGATAAAATAGCATGGGAATAAAACATGTAATTGCGGAAACCATTAAGCACATGTTATGATTTCCAAAGTAGCCAAGGCATTGCTGCCAAGACCATCTTAGTGGACAAAGTCCCTTTATGAATCGAGTTCACTCCTCATTCCAGTCCTATAATACTGAACCAGATTAAATTACCGTTCCAGCCATGTCTATCTCATGAGATATAAATATTTACCCAATGCATTGGAGAGAGATATAGGTCCCACCCATCTCATAAAGAAAGCATTCTTACTTGTGCCACAAAATAAACTTAAAACATTCATCATAACCCAAAGAATAAAATTGGTTTCATAAACACCATCCAATCATCACATAATCCATATAAAACAAATGCATATTTCATCATAAGAAAAGTGAAACCATGTAAATCATAGAGACATTATACATGAAACCTACACATATGAAATAATGTCATCTTAGATGGAAAATTGTTTTGATAAAACACTTGAAAATAATTCTTGAGGAAAATATCCTTTCTTCTTCAAAATCATTTTCCTTTTCACAAAATTTCATGCAATTTTAAAAGGAATTTATTTTTTTGAAAATAGTCGTGAAATCTTTTGGATCAAGCTTCATGAAAATAAGGATTTATAAAACCATAAAAATCCATTCACGCCGTATTAGTTAAAAATAACATTCTCCTCGTGACTTTGTCGGAAAAGTCAAAAAGTGCCTCATATGATAAACAAAAGAAGGATTCCTTCCATATGATGTGGTAAAAATAGAAAAGGGTAAAAATGACTCTAAACATACATGGAAGAAAATTAAACATTTTATGAAAACATTTTGAGAACATATGGACATGGATAATAATCATAACCCCAGTAAATACTTACAAATAAACAGTCTCGAATAAGAATGAGATTGGAATAATTATCCCTTACTTTAGGTCCGATATGCTTCATATGGATCTGAACCTCATGTATAATTCTTTAAATAATGTTATTGCCTTATTACATAATCATATTCATTGTTATGATATTATATATGTTTCACTTATGACTTTATATTACCCATTCTTTTGTAAATTCTATGTTAAAGCAGTGTTTTGGGTAAAATCATTTCATTTATCGTATGTGTTTCGACTTGTCGTTCTTGATATTATTACTTATATCCTGATTTAAATAATTACAGAATGTAAAACATGATTTATATATAATATATATACATCATATATATATATTATAGATCGATAAAAGGAATTAAATACACCCTTCATGGAGACGGTAGGCCATACGTACGCATGAATGCTGTTTTCTTTTCCTAATTTAATTGAATGGAATTAAGTATATAAAATACATATATATATATACATAAATCTAGTAGAATTATTATGTCATATATTTCATGATTAATTATTATATATACTTTATAATCATTCTTGAATTGTTAACAAGTAAAATGAATCTCATCGCGTCGTGGAGACGGTAATCCGTACGTACGCACGAGCGATGATATCATTCCCATATATATTGAATAGAATTGGAGTGAATGATATAAAATCATAGAATTAGTATGATGTTATAAGAATCATATGTATTTATTCTTTACACAATTATACGCATCGAAGTGAGGTGGTGGTGGAAAAACAGATTACAGCACGACATGGAGACGGTATTCCGTACGTACGCACGCGCGGTGATTTCATTTTCCATAGGATGGATAGAAGTTAAAATGGGGTTGTTTAATATTTATAATAACATATCAGTATATGAGTGATACTGATGTTATTACTTCATAATGAAACAACTAATGAAGTGGGAGTAGAAGAAGAATGGAACTTGAAGAACACGGTAGAAGGTATTACCTCTTTCTCGAAGTGCCTCCTTTAAACTTTCTCTTAGGGCACTAGAGTTGGTCTTTTGAGAATACCAGTACCTCTAGTAGGTTTATAAGGAAGTGGGGAAGTGAAATGGGAAGGTTTTGTCCAATATTTAAGTCTCAAATCGGTGTGAGGAGAATAGGGAGGAGGTGCCCTTTTATAAGGGAGGAGAGGGGCACCTTTGGAAATATAAGAAATATTAGTTTATATTAAATCCCAACCCCACTTAAAAACTTCCAAAATGACTGATATCCAAAGATTGGATGATATAGGGTTGTAATATTATCAACCAATAAAATTTAGACATGTTAGGAATTTATTTTAAACATTATCAACTTGATTTATCCTTATTTATCAATTTAATTTTATTTGTGGTAATAATATTCTAAATTTTAAATTATTATAAATAATTACATATGTGTTGTGAATTTTCCATAATTTGAACCGTTATGACATTTTCGATCATATAAATTTAAATTTATAATTTTTAAATATTTTTGTGAGTTTTAAACAATTTTATAATATGTTATTTTTATAAAATAACAATAGTGTCAATTTTGACACTATTCATTTATTTGAATTTAAATAAACAATATAGAGAATATATCTTAGAAATAAAAGATTTAATAGATTCATAACATGTAATACATATCTATAAAATTAGTGGAGCATGTTAAATAATTCATATAATATTTATTTTAATATTTTTAAACCCATTTATCTGAAATTTCTCTTAATAAAATAATTTCAACATCACTATTATGTCACCTTTAATGATAATTATTTAATCATTAAAAATTATAAATAAATTCATATGATGTAGATAGTTTTATTATATTTCTGTATACTTTTTAGTTTCGATGTTTCATGAAGGTTATCACTAAATTAAAATTAATATACTTATAAGATTTGAGAGAGTGACATGTTGTCACTTTCTTTGGTTTTAATAATAATTAAATTATTTTCAAGAAAACAAGTCCATTAAATGAATCTATTCCGACCCTTAGGTTATATGGGTAAACTTTTAGTCATCCAATGGAATTTTTTCAGGTGTTAGGGTAATTTTATAGTCTTATATTTACCCTTAATTACCTGATTTACCTTTAACTATGGTAAATAACAGTTACTGTAATTACTATTCATAATGCCCAAAAATAAAAAGTAGCTTATTAACATAATTTGGACCCACTGATTCCAAATATGGAATCCATTTTACAAATTCAATACACAAAAGTTACAGAAATTAAATTAAAATTAATCCCGTTGTCGAAAGAAAACGGGTTTTCGTTTAATACATTGAAAAAGATTGAATTGATTTAACCTACGAATTCAAGGTAATATCAATGCTAATGACATAAATTATATTAAATGGTAAAAATATATTCTATTTATAATTTAAAACCATTCAATATTATAATTTAACCCCATAAATTATTTCGAAGAAAAATGTTGTTTTTAATTAAAATATACCGTGTTTTTACTATTCATTAAAATATGAAAATTATCAGAATAATATGGAAAATTTATCCAAGGTAAATTTTTATATCCTGATTCCAAAGAATAATTTTATTTTGTAAAATTGAACTTATAAACATGTCAAAAACTAGATTTAATTTTGGGTGTGCCATCAAAAGGCAGCAAAACTGCATTTTTTGAAATATACTTATTTTACCTAAAAATTTATTTTATTCTCATAACATGTTCTATAAAATGTGTAAGATGGATTATAATGTCATAAAATTCAAAATTTAGTTAATACAATTCATAACGGCTGGTTCATAGTAATATTATAATAATGTATCATTGTTTAGTGAAACCCGGTATTGCGTACAACACACTCTATCGAGGAAGGTCACGATTGCGTGTAATGCAAGCCGAGTCAGGGTTGCGTGTAGTGAAAGACTCCTTTGTTGTTGTTTATAACAAAATACAACCATATTTAATTATACATTGAATATATATATATATAGATACTCAATGTTGTGTAGAATAACTACTATCAAACAAACTTGAAATTGTGTGTAACACGATCCAAGAATAGTGTTGCGTATATTGCAAGCTAATATGGTGTTGTGTATAGCGCAAGATCATCTTGGTGTAGTGTATAATAGAAGATATGAAATAAATTAAAAATAATATATCTCATAAAATCTCGGGGTCTTATAGTGTTGGGGAGAAATTTTCATCTGTTTTTAGAATTTTTTCTTTTGTGATCCATTTTATTTTTAATATTTTTTCTAAATTTTTTATTTTTTTATTTTTCGTTTTTATTTTGTTTTTAGGATTCTTCAGCTGAATCAAATATTTTGTTAAATCCAAACTAGCTTCGTATTTTTGGAACATTTCAGGATTTTAAGGATAAAGGATTTCAATTATTGTCAAATGGATTTGGATTCTTTATTTATAACCTTTTCATTTGAGGAATTCTAATTAATTTTGAAACCAATGTGCACTAGTAATGTACAAATTAAAAATCATAACCAACCTGAGAGGATTCAAAATATTTTTAACACTTTATTTACATTTATATTTCTCACTAGAATTTTGATACATGTTGTGTGATCTAGAACATATTGTTTTCTATTTATCAAAGTTATTAAAGTTCATGAAATGTGTAAATTATGATTGAGGCACCACTTTGAAATCCCTTTTAGCATTAAAATATTATTTTTGCATAGAATTTCATTTCAACATTATTAACCCCATACTATCCATGAAATAACTTCTTAGTAATCCACCTTAAAATCCATATATCCATTTACAACCTACTCTAGAAGTTAACTAAAATATTATTGTTGAACTCCAGTGTGGTTGGAGAATATGAGTTGTATTTTACATTCTTAAAGAATCTGTGTGAGATAAAATGAAAAAAAAAGTGTTTATGTATTTATTATAACTTTGGTGGTTGATATTTAATAATGTAAACATGGATGGGTGGAACAAATATCAATAAAAATATAAGTTGGGTGATCATGAATATTTTAATATAAAAAGATTCTTACCCTTTACTAAAACAATTATTCTAAAAAGAAATTACACATCTAAATTCAAGGTAAAATAATTATACAAATGGGGTAAAATATGGAATAAATTTATCATTGATGCTAAAATTCCAAGTGTGGACCTTTTCAAGATATCAAGAGGTGTCTGGAGCAGATTGATTTTCAAGATGATTGAGGATCCCACTATTCCTAAGAAAATATTCTTCATGAATTTACATTACATTAGAGCTTAACCCACCTCATTCTTCATCTTATGTTCTTACATTTAAAACCTTCCAACATTTATCCTCAGAACAACCCATGAAAAATACCTCATGATTGAAACACTTTTGACTCTTTTTAGTTGATATACTTGGATAATATATTGCCTATAGAGTTCACACATGTTCTTGAAAATGATAAAAACTCCATTAAGAATCTTTGAGTGAAGAGTGAAATATTATTTCAAGGAGGCTGGTACAACATTCCCATGAGGAATAACATGATATTGAATGAATTTTTTTTTATTTTTGAGGAGTTATGATATTTTATTTGACATGATAATTGAGTTATATTGTCATTTATGCTTTGGAATCATTTTCATCCTTGGTATTAGATTATTTCCTAGGATTGAAATGTTCATTTGTGGGGGAACTGACAAAGCCAATATTTTCAATAATTTTACTTTTATTTTTAGTTTTTTAATCACACCATATTTTTATTTCTATGCTAACTATCACATTTTATGGTTTTAGAATCATTTTGAACTTAATTTTAAAAATGAAATTTTTTTCGTAATTTTAATAATTTTATATCAGTTTTCTATTTCTACTAAAACATTATCCAAAATAATCCAAATTTGAAAAATAATTATACAAAACTATGTTCATTGTGCTAAATTTCATAAAACTAGACCAGGATTTGAATTCAACTATTTTATGCCTAAAAATATCTCATAGGTTAGGAATCAAAATTTCTTTGTGGATCTATTTATTTTATAAAATGGACCTATATCACATAATGTATATTCCCAATTGAACGAAAATTTCACATAGATAAAGATGAAATCTGTAGAAAAGTCTTTTATCACTATGGTAACGTGATATTTCTTCTCTTTAAAGGTCATAATATCCTAGGAACATAGTGCATTGGAATAAGAATAGTAATCTGGGGTAGAATAAATAACTGGAGTAAATTGGACTTAAATAATTCATTACTTGGACATCAAATATGAAATTTTTAGGGTGAATGCAACATACATAGGGGGAAACTTTATAAAATACATTATTTAAAAATGAAGCCATTATATTTTTGTACCATGTGAATATTTATTCAGGAATATTTTTGAGCAAAAATGAACTTCCCCACTCCTTATAAATTTGTTTTTCCAGAACCTTTAAATGGATTTACCGCTACATTGAATATTTGGCCCAAGATATCTTCAATTTTGGTATCATTTTATCTTATCTTTTCATTATATAATTTCATTCTATTTTTAAGTTTTATTGTTAGCGTTTCTCTCTTATTATATATCTATTTCATTTTAACTCTTCATTTTCATCTACACTATAAACTCTTTTTCTCATGATCATGAGTAGATAACTCGAGGAAGTTCCTGAGAGAGTAATACCCTAATAAACCAAAGTCTATGAGCATTAATTTTTAATGCTACTTATTTTATAAGAGTTAGTTTTAGGTGTATAATAGTGGGTAATGATTATTTGTGTCTCCACTTGCTACCCGAGTACTATATTATTCTTCTTTAATATTGTCCATCGATCGTGGAGGTAGATGTAGAGTACAATCAATCAAGGGTGTTTTTTATTCACAACATGGGTAAATAATGATTTTCACACATACTATCCATTATTTCCATTAATAAAATTTTAAATTAATAATAATACAATTAAGTTTCACTCAGGGTGATTCTATCAGGAATATCTTATTTCTATATAATTTCATTCTCTATTTATTCATTATCTTTTCATTGCATATAAAAATTTACATTTAGTATTTATTTATAAATTATCAAACTTAAATTCATTTTTAATTTTATTTAATAAATACTAACATATAAAAAATAAAAAATTAATTTTAATTAGTGATTGATTGACCTCAAAAGATGCTTGATAAAACGTCCTAGGTTTGCCCATGTTCTACACTCAGTAAAAATCATAAATATTTTGAGAGAACGCATTGTAATTCTTCATAAATATAATTTATATCTTTTTTAATTTATAATAATTATATTAAGAGATTATATATTCTAACTGTGTTTATAAATAAAATTTTTAAGGACACTATCATTGATGAAAATTTTATTTATGAAATTATATTTGGCATAAGTTTAAAATCTTTTTCCAATTTTTTTCAGAAATGATGAATTCTGAGATTGAAATGATCATGATGGGTGAAATATGATTTTTATTTTGATTTAAATTTTCTCAAAATATGGAAGGAAATATTTTATATTAACAAATTTAGATTAAATATTTACACAAATGATTTGGTTTTACAAAGATAAGTGTATAAGTACACCTATTTGAACATAAAAAACACTTGATTTTAAGGAATATGGGAAATCAATTGATTAAAAACAATTAGAGGGATAATTATAACATTACTTTATATCAAACCCAATAAATAATATTTAATGTTTTATATGTGTGTATGTGTAATACTTCAAGAAAATATGAAATAATCCCATCTTAAATCTATTAAATGAATTTTTCTTTATCTAAAAAAACATCAGATATCAGTTTATTTTATTCCTTTGGATGTGATGTTGAACTCAAAGTTTTTTTAGATACTAACATTGTTGGATTTAAAAATTATTAAAAAACTATATCTATAAAGTTTAACTTTTTAAGAGAATCTTAAGTGACCTATTCATTTAAGAAATAATATTCAGTAGCACATTTTATTACAAATGAATAATATGTAGAAACTGGAAGTCGTTGTGCTCTAGTTTTATAGATTAAACACGTGACTAGTTTTGGTATTTCTTTCCCTAATACATTAATTTTTTAGGATAACATTATTGTTATATATTTTTCTTTGAAACCAGTATGTCTATCATGAGAAAATCATATAAATAAATGACATTATTGTTTTTGTGTCACACACAAAAAGGAAATATTATTCTTAAATTCATTAGAAAAAAATTTCCAATTTCTAAAAATTTTACAAAATATATTCATTTTAAATGATTTGAATACCTTAAATAGAAGATAGGGATGTTCAATATAAAGATAAAATTTATCCACTTCTTGTTTTATCCATATCAAAATAATGAAAATTCCTTGAAAAAGAGGGTTGATATTTTCTCTAACCAGTATTTTTTTATGTTTTCATATCACAAGAATGATTTATTAGTATAACATTAATTCTTCAAAAGTAATATGTATTCATCAGAATGTATTTTAATTATTCTAAATGAATAATTTTTTTATTCTATTAAAGGTATGGTTATTTTATATTTTATCATTTTAATAAGTTTTAGAAGTCTTGATTTATTTTTGAAATCCTATAATAATTTTTTGTCACCATGATTTTGAATGAGATCTAATATCAACCATTATCATATTTTTATTATTATATATATATATACATTGAGGTGGGATCATATATTTTTTTGATAGGAATGGTGACCATGTTTTGTCTCTAAAAGTTTTGTTCTTTAGAATCCTTCCAGGTTCATTTGGTTCTTTTAAAGATTTTCATGACTTTTTTAAGTTTCATTTCAAATAGATAAATCCATAAAAAGGTGATTGATAGATTATTGTTTGAAAAAATATTATTCTCTTTTGAAATACATTATTTTGTTTCAAGTTTGGGAATATTTTTTTAGAGTTTTTCATTATTGTAAACTATAATGACGTTGATAGGGTGAAAAATGTTCCTTTCGATCTATTTGGAAAGACTTATAAGTTACCTTTAAAGAGGATGGAGAAACCTTCTAGTTTGAACAAATAAGAGGAATCTCTAATAATTTATCATAGGTTATCAAATGTCATGATATATTTTATAAAATTAAAAGCTAAAGAATCGCTTATAATTTTTAAGGATAGATTTTATCAGGTGAACCATCTATCTCCAGAATGATTAATAGTATTCTAGAGTGTAAAATCCATTATTTTAAAATGATAATGAGATAATGACACCATAAAAATTCAATATATGTATATAATATACTTCTTATTCCACATGAAGAGTTTTAATATTGTATAGTTTTTTTAGATATATATTGAATAAATTCTCTTTTTAATTTTTATGATGAAATTTCTACCATATATCAGATTTCTCAAAATAGTAATTATAAGCATTATTAAATTCAAAAAAAAAAGAAATCAAGCACCTCTGTCCACAGAAAAACAATAATTGTTTAGAGAAGAAGAAATTTTGAAAATGAGTTTGTTCTATGAATTTTATCAAAAGTTATTTGTAGAGAAATAATTTAATTTAATTTTCGAAGATCATCTTGAATCCTTCAAAATAAAGGTTGATAAAATTAGAAAAGAACACCATAACCACAAAATTATCTAGAAATTGTGAGAGGAAAAGAGGAAAAAAAATATTGAAAACATGTCAGAAAAATATTTTGATGTTATTTTCAAGATGAAAAAGACAATAAAGAAGGTTATACATAATTTGATCTAGAAAAAAAAAAGAATCTATATGATCTTAGGTAAGATACTAATAAAAATATTAAGAATGAAGAAAAGAAGAATAATTGTGTAGAAAAAAAAGATAAAAGTATGAGTTGCTTAATATTTTCTCACCAGAGTTTCTATTGGAGAATATGTTGTTCTTGATGTTTCTCCTCAAAAAATAATAAAGTAATATAAGTTATTAGAAATGGAATTGTGATTATTGTGAACTAGTATAAATTTTATAAGGAAGTAGAAGTAGGAAATATTTTAGATGTTTTTTATTCCAAGATTTTTGAAGTTTCTAAATTAGATAAAAAGGTTTTTTAGATATATCCTTCACCGAAGGAATCTTCCATACACATTTTGCATTAGTTCAATGTTTGAGTTTGGAGGTGTAGATAACCTCCAGGTTTTTAGCCTTGATGAATCCTATGATGTTCCAAGATGATATAAAGAGTTTCATGTTTTTTATTTTGGTTCAATTTTAAGGGAAATTAATGATATGTCATTGGAGAGCTTGAAGGTTTCTCTGGTTATAGTGGTTTTAATATCGGGAAGGTCATACCCCCTCCATTTCAATGGTTTTTATTTTTTTTCAATGAAAAAATGTTCTATTTTGTAGGATTCTTATTTTAGATGATGTGGTGACGATTAATTGGGGTGGTGGTTTGATGATGAATCAGTGATGCAATGATAATGACATTAGTTTAGTGTTTTTTGTGATAGTGGATCATGTTTTTTCTGCAACTCAGATGGGGTTGGGCAACATTGGTGACATGGTGGTTGATGAAAATTTGTGGATTGGACCGCTATGATGATTCATGATGATCAAAATGGTGTATTTATGGCGGTGTCGATTTGGATGGTACAATAAAAATGACAAAAAAAGTAATGACATGGTACTCTATGATTTCCCAAGTGACTGTATGATTTGAGGGATCTAAGGTGACATGGTCTTTCCCACGGTGAGACCTTTGCATTAAAATTTGGTTTTTGTGGCATGATTTTTAATTTTAAATTGTTTCACACGGTTCCCACTTCACACTAAAAGTGGATACTATAAAAAAATTGTTTTTTATTTGATAAGTGAAAGATTATAAAAGAAAATAAGATATTGTTGGTGATGTAGATATAGTAGATATTTTACATTTTAAGTTTGATAGTCAAAAACAATCTTAGAACTGAAGGATCGGAAATACCCATCTACAATATGTTTATGAGAATTCAACTAATACTCCCCTAGATAGTTCTATGAGGATGAATATGAAGTTAAATTATTTCAATAAATTAATTAATAAGATAAATGGAATGTTGAATATATTATTAGATATCCAAGATTGATTCAAGTTGATTCGATAATAAATCATTCATATTTAAGATGTTATGTGGGACAACATATTATTGATTCTATTATAAAAATTAAGGCTGGTCTGGTATGTCTCAAAACAAATATTATTTGGATTCAAAGAATTTTAAGAGTGTTATAAATTGTTTTTTATGATTCTGAAAGAGATTTAAGGTTTTTTAATGGATAAGAAACCATAATCAACAAACCCCGTGTAGACTATAATTTTCATATTGGAAGTTAGAAAAAATTCTATGGAAGATGGTGGTTTTAAATCCTTTCAATTTAATAAGATGAGGTTACCAAGGACCTAAATAAAAAACAGAAGTTGGAAGATGAAAAGTTTATAAAGATATATAATAAGCTAAAGAATATGAATAATGTTGCTAAATAATTTCCTATAAAAGATTAATTTATTTTAGAATTTTAAAAATTTTAAACAATTAAACATTTTTAGACTTGCAAATGAATGTATATTTCTAAATACATTATATTTATGTTTTTTTTCTTAATTAATATTTCATTAATTTATTTTCCATATTCTTTCTCACTTTAATATTATATTACGTAAGTGTTATTTTTGAAAAACACAATATAGGGAAAGTATAAAACAAAATATTTTTACAAAAGGAGTGGTTTATTATTTCTTTGTTAGTAATGTTTTTATGCTTATATTATTTTATTTTATTTTTCTTGTGTATTTTTTGTTTTCAAAATGGGTGGTTTGGATCGAAATACTTATTTTTATACTAAATTTGAAAATAAAAATATATATCTTTATTTTTTTGTTTTATCATATAATTGTTTCCAAGTTGATGTTTTTTAGTATTATAGGTTCTACTAAAATAGTTATTCTAGTCTACTTTACCATAACTGGAAGAACATTTAAAAGAGTACTTTTGTCGAAAGGAAAAGTATGTGTGATTTATATTTCTTCTCATTATATAAATGTTTTGAAAAAAAAATAACTCTTTATGTTATTGTTTTTTATGAAGGAGCATTTTAGTGGTGTTGAATAACGTCATTAGTAGAATTTGAACTAGATTAAACTCATTGGATGGAGTAGTTGGTGTTACTGATACAACTAAATAATAACTTAAAAATTTTAGAATCCAAGCTTTTGATGTTTTTTATTTCCTTCATATATAAACATCATCATGAGATGAAGGTAAAGAAGTAAAAATAAGAATTAAAATATATAATAAGGTTACAAATGTTTTAAAGACTCCCAATACTCATTTACTTTATTTCTTCTATTTATATTATTTTCCTATGGTTTTCTACTTCAGATAATCTATCTGTGTGGATCTATTATAAATACTATTAAGGTTATTATTTCTCTGAGTTATTATTATGATCCATGGGATTGATGGTTCCTAAAGAAAAGAAAAAAAAGTTATTCTAATCGAGTTGATCAAGTAATTTCAGGGTTTTAGAATATAGACCAACCAATATGTTATAATCAAAGATACCTAATGTTTAGTCTACTGACTTCCTTTATACTTTCGGTTAAAGTTGAGGTGTTGTGAGTTTTTCTTTTATTGTGAATAAATTTATATTTTAATTTAGTTACATAATTACTTTGTTCTATATTAAAATTTATAGATAATATATATTATGTTTATCAGTAGAATATAATTCTGATTGACTTATAAACTTATTGAAATAATCTCATTCTGATACTATGTTATCTCATGCTTCATTTTATTTTATCGTACAAGAGTATGCCTCATTAAATAGTTTGAAAATATGAAAGTCATCCCGTATACTCCCTTATAGTATATCTATCATTCATTATGTGGAAAAATTCGGCATCATACATGGTCTCTACATTTTTTATTTATTACAATAATAGTGTGGTATATAAAAGAGTTTTTATTATGTAAATTTTCTCTGTTGGCCTGTTAGAGAATCTAAATCCTAGTATAATACCAATTTCTAATCGAACTATCTATAGTTACTAGACTGATCGTATGAATATTTTTATAATAATACTAGAGTGTAATATTTTAATATGATTACCGGAAATTATAAGATTATCAATAAAGAATTTTTAACTTTTACTAGATAATTAGAAAATGACTATCAGTTGAACTATAAAGTTTGGAACACTCTTTTTTGTTCAATAACAAGAAATATCTACCCTCAAATATCTTTTTTTGAAATAAAAAATAATATATGGATAATGTTAGACGTAACACATTTCAAAAACCTCACATGGTTTTAGAAACTAGATGGTCTATGCTTCATGTTTATTATCAGGATTTTGACTTATTACATGGTGAATGAGTTTCACAAATGAATAAAAGGTTTAAAACTATTGCGAATACGTTGCGACATCTTGGTGAGAAATAGTTTTTAGTTTAATAGCTTATTGAAAATATCTTTGATATCATTCTTAAATAATGATAAGCTAAGATAAAAATTATAGATGACATGAAAAAAAGAGTAAGATAAGTCTATATGATCTTATTGGAACCCTTATACAGTATGAAAGATGATTAATTAAAGATGTTGAAAAAGTGAAAAAGAAGAACGAGGTATCTTTTGAATCATCTTTTGGGGTAGTTATAGCTAGAAAATCTAAGTCTGGTGAATTTTTTAAAAAATATTTGAATTATAAGAAAAAAGGTAAAGATGATCCAGGTTATATTATTTTTAGATAAATTATAAAAAAACTTTCTCAACTTGATAAACTAATGAAAAGTATTATTTTTAAGAAATATTTTCATTATTAGTATAGAAATAACTGGAATGAAAAATGTGAGAAGAAATATATTTCAGAATTTTTTTTGAATAAATGAAACAGGTGAATATTATACAAGATTCTTCAAGGTTAAAAAAGAATTAAATAAGTTCAAAAGGATATTATATAATTAAAGGGAATAAAACTTTGAAATATATGGATACTTTATGTTTAAGTGGTATTGATACATCTTTAAATAGTTCATCAGATCTGAGAAGTGATAGTAAAAAATCTATTGGTTTTTATGTTGATATTCCAAATACTAATCAGTGTTATATGGATAAGGTATCTACTTATTTCCTTACTAATTTTATATTAAATGAAAATTTTCAGGATACTTTAGATGATAAATTTAGTTCAACTTAATTAGAAGATGAGACGGTTGTTTTATCAGAATTTTGAGATTTTTTACATTCGTTTGAAGAAATGACTATGTATATAACTCTTCTTGAGAAAAATAATTATAATATAATTAAAGACTATGATTTAATTAACAAATATCTTACAAAATCCAGTAGTATAATTTTAAGACTTACTTTTTAAATTTCTAAATTCACATCGAAATAAGATAATAAATCTAGTTTTAGTTTAACTCGTGAAAATATATATTTCTTTATGAAACTAAATTTTGAACATCATAGTATAAAAAACATTTTATCTAATTTTTCTACTAGGAAGTAAAATTTTGATAAATATACAAAAAATTAAAACCATGTAAAAAATTTCTGTAATTTATTTACCTCAGATGATCCACATTTCTAAACAAATTACTTCATTCCAAAAAGTGACCCTTTTGTGAAAAATTACAAAAAGGTAGTCAATATAAAAACAAATATTCCTTGAATGATGTTCATTATTTTTTATTTTAAAAAAATAATATTTCTAAATAATTAGAATGTGTACAATAGAAAAGATTTAGACAGATGTAGATTCATAATGTTTTTTTATAATACATCTGGACCTAAGTAACTATGGATACAAAAACCATAGTTTTTCTATTTTCATTAATTAAGGATGATTATTAGTTGAAAGAAATATACTATATGAATAGTGGGTGTTCAAGACACGTGATAGGGAATAAAAAATGCTTATGAAGTTTAAAAAAATGAATGGTAGAAAAGTAACATTTGGAGATAATTCTCAAAGAGAAATCATCGGTATTGGTGATATTTAGTTTCTTAGTAAGAATTTATTTTTAAATTTTTTATATGTTAAAGGAAATAGAAAAAATCTCATAGAATAAGTCAATTATGTGATAAAGTTTATCTTGTGAGAATTAGGAATGATAAATTTACTATTCAAATTTCAAAAGGTAAGTTTATTATTTTTATTGATATGTATGATAATGTTTACATCATAGAGGTAGAGGACCTTTGATACCACGATATTCCTTATGTTCGAACTCTAACTAAACTTTATAAGAAACTAATTGTGAGGGATCTATTGGAGATGAGGATTAATTCGTAAAAATTCATCGATCCTCATAAATTTGGTAACCAAAAAAATAAATCTACAATTATATGAATGGAATCTCAACTTTTTAAGATTTATAGTTTGTGCACAAGGATTTATTGACCCAACATAGACCAGATGTATTGGGGGGAAACACTATGTGTTTGTATTTGTTGATGATTACATAGGATATTCATTGTTTTATTTTATAAAAAAGAAGTCAGAAGATCTTTTTTGTTTTAATATTTTTCATTATATTGTTAAAAATGAGAAAACCCAACCTTTGGTTACTCTTTATAATGATCATTGTCAGTTTTAAATTTTTTATTTAAAAAATTTCTCTAGTATAAAAGGCATTACACATAACTTATCAAAACCTAGAACTCCATATAAAAATGGTATATTTGGGAAAAATAAATATAATTATTCATGAAATTACATGAACCATATTGGGTGAATAATCAATTTCTAAACAACTTTGGGCTGAAGTAGTTAGTACTGCTGGCTATACTATAAATCTAGTTTTACATAGGAATTTTCTTAATAAAACACTTGCGGTTTCTAGAGGGAAAGAAATCCAAAACAATATTAAATAATTATTTTTCGATCTAAAGTGTTAATTATAAATATTAAATTCCATTAACATAAATTTGATCTAAATTATTATGAGGTAGTATTTAATGTAAATTTTATAACAAGTATGGTACATTTTGTTTTCTATAAATGAACAGACATTGTTGAGGAAATGATTCATGTCACATTTGATAAAACATATATTTTTCAAATGTATAGAAGTCATGACGTTAGATTATGTTTTTAAAACAACTTCTTTTTAAAATCCAAAAACTAGTTGACAACCCCCATTGTAAAATTCATCAGATTCAAGACCAATGGAACTTATATTTCTAGAAGTTGTTCATTTAAAATAAGTTCAACTTGTTATTATAAAATAGTGTTTTATTATATAATAAATTAGTATGTCTTAAGGAATCATCCCACTACTAATATCATTAGAGATATAGATCATCCATATAAATTCATACTTCTTTAATTAATAAATTTAATCATTATTCATTCTCATCTCAGTTTGAAACTGACAGACTAGAAAAGGCTTTAGGTGGTGGATATTAGATAAGGTAATACAAGATGAACTCATTGAATTTGAATAGAAAAAAGATTAAAAATTGGTAGAACATCCTAAATATCTTTTTAAAATTAGAGTAAATATATTTTTATAAAATAAATGAGATGAAAATTAAATTACTGTTAGAAATAAAGAAAGACTTGTTGTTAAGGTTTATAATCAACAAAAAGGAAAATGTGATGGAAAAATTTCACTGGTTACAAGATTTGAATCTATTTGAATACTTATAGCCTATGAATATTATCTAAATTTTATTATTTTTCAAACGTATGTGAATATTGTTTTTTTAATGGATATATTTTGGTTGACGGTTTTTTAAAACAAACACCTTTTCTTGAATATAAAAAATTTATATAACATATGTTACTCTATGGATTTAAAAAATCTCTAATAGTTTGGTATGACAGTTATGCCAAACTTTTAGGTTATAAAACTTTTTTGAAGGGAGAAACAGATCCAAATTTTTTTATAAAGATATGTTTTAAGGATAAAATAATTTTTTACATTTATATTGATGATGTTATCTTTGGACCTACTAAAAAATATGTTACCTATTTTTTTCAAAACTGGTGACATCTATGTTTGAAACGAGCATGATGGGTGAACTGTATTTTTTCCATGGTTTCTAAATTTCTAAAAAACTATAGGGATCCTTTTTACCTAAATAGAATTAAATTAAATATTTAATCAAAGGGTTTGTTTTCACAATTCTCAGTGTATAAGTAATCCTATCAATACATTTAAAATTATTGATCTTCAAGAATCTAGGAAACATTTTGATCAAAAAATCATTTCACGAATGATTAGATGCTTACTTTATCTCGTGTCCATTCAACGAGAAATAATGTTTCTTTTGTGATTTTGTTCAATATTTAATGAAAATATGAAATAATCCCATCTTAAATCCATTAAACATAATTCTTATTATCTTAAAAGAAAATTTCAATCTTGGTTTATTTTATTCTTTCAAAAGTTATTTTGAAATTAAATTTTTTTATATGCTGGGTTTTGTAGATGTAAAATGGATAGAAAAAGTACCTTTTGAGATTTTCACATCTTAGGAAAATATTTATTTCCTCTTTAGGTAAGAAACATAATTCAGTATAACATTCTACTACTCAGGCATATTATGTAGTTATTGGAAGTTATTGATCCCAAGTGTTGTAGATGCAACACAAATTCACTAATTCTGGTATGGGTTACACTAATTGATGAATTTTTTGTGATAACCCTACTATAAAATAATTTTTTAAGAACCCATAACATTTATAATGAACATATCACATAGATATAAGACACCATTTCCTTTGGGATCACATAGAAAGAGGGGATATTATTCATCAATTCAATGTAATAGAAGACTAACATGATGATATTTTTAGAAAACCTATTTATTGTGAAATATTTGAATACATTAAATAGAATATAGGAATGATTAGTATGAATTTCTCATTAACCCACTTCTTTGTTTATCCATAACCTTATAATGAAAAAACTGCTTAAAAAGGTGGATATTTTTTTTTGATGTCCTATGTTTTATATATTGAGTTTTTCCATCATGAAGAATATTTACTAGTAAAAAATTCATTCTTCCAAAAGAATATATATTATATGGAATAAATGTTTATTGTTTGGAAGGAATATCATTTTTCATTTATTCTTAGTATAAGGCCCCAACCTTAAATGTTACATAATATTGATTTATTTCAAGAATTAACATTGAGGATATTTTCAGGTTTAGACCTTTAGAGAATTTAACCATAACAATTACATAGCAAAAACATAGAAATACAAAGTGGAACCTTCCAATAGTATATGATTCTTCCATAATAATAAGACTTTTAAAAAGAAACATGGTTTCGTTTCATGTTTAATCCTCATAACTTTTCCTTAACTCCATCCTAGACTTTATTCTCCATTAAATCTTGTGAAAACATTTTAAACTTGGGAGGATAATAAAAACCTTAGTAATGGACATAAAAAATAAAAAAAATTATATAGTTAAACCATGATAACCCATTCAATGTTCTTTTATTGGATGAAAAAAAAACAGTTTCGCATGAATAAAACTCATACTTTTTTCTCAATGAAAAAAACTAAATCCAATAGAAAGAAAATAAAACTCTTTTAAGTGACTTAGAGAATCATATATATATAACCCTTTCAAATATCATCCAATTGTAATACCCATATGGTAAAATTCTAAATTGGAGATCTATAATGGGGAACACCCTACATATAGGCTATATCGGGCTCACCCATGAGCTATAATGGGGCTCCACCCTTTGAATAGGATGTTTCAGGCTCACTCATGAGATATAATTAGGATAAAACCTTCATATAGGCTATATCAGGCTCACTCATCCCATATATTTATCATGTTCCATTTTATGAATAAAACACGTTCATCACAAAACCACTTTTTGAAAAACTCATATTATCCCATATGAAAAACATTTCTATATAAAAATACCATTTTCATTTAAGATCCCATTTTCAATACCAAGATACCCATAAAATGAAATAAAAGGTTTATTTAAAATATATTTGTCACGACCCGACCTCGGGGCCCGTGCCGTGACTACCCCAAGCCCGCCTTCCATAGGCCAGGGGCTGGCGACTAGCTCCAATGGAAAAAATCCCGATAACTGGGAAGGCATTGCCATTACAAAAGCAAACAAACACCACAGAGTAAGCAAGCGGAAAAGTAAACACCAGCGAAGAAAAGTAAAAGGGCCGGAAATACAAGCCCAACTGTAAAGTACAACTCGAAAGGGAAAAACAGCAGCTGGAAGAACGAAGCGGCTCCTGGGTCGTCCTCCTCGATTCCTACCTGAAGGGTAGGTACAGATGGCTCAGATCCTGGACCGTCCACCACGAATCCTACCTGAAGGGTAGGTACAGATAGCTCCTCTACTCCTCGGGTCCTGTCGTCTACTCCGGGTACGTCCGCCCAGTGGTCCTCCTCCGGGTACCGACCTGCTCCGCACGCCTCAACTGCGATATGCGCTGTCCGTCGTCTGCAACCAACACAACGAAGTGCGGGCATAGCCCGTGCAGGGGTGAGTATAAGCTACTCAGTAGGGACCCCGAGACCCTTAAGGTCTCACTAAATCCAACATGGATATCCACAAAGTAAAGGCAGCAATCACGAAGTAACATCAGACTCTACTTAGGTATATGCCCATACATATACCTAAGTCATCAAGTAACCCATCCAATCACACGGATACACAAAAATCATGAAATCAACGGATAACCATCACCCAGGTATATGCCCATACATATACCTAAGTTATCAAGCGACCCATCTCAATCATGAGGAAACGCAAAGATTCATTGACTCAGCTCAAACCAGGATTTTCATTATCGAAACCGTAACTGCTGAAGAGCTCCGTCTCTGGAGTGTACAGTGGTCCTGTCACGACTCCGAGGTACTTCTCACTAACCTAAGACTGCTGAGGTACTCCTCCTGTCGAGCACCGCGGGTATGCGGCCAACTACCGGGCGCTCCGTCTGCTGTGGGTCTGTCGCCAAATACCGGGTGCTCCCCCCAATAGCCTACAGAGGTACTCCTCCTATCGAGTACCGCGGGTTTGCGGCCAACTACCGGGCGCTCCGTCTGCCGTGGTTCTGTCGCCAAATACCGGGCGCTCCGTCCACTGGGCTAGTCGACTCACTCCAAGTCGAGTCGGTCAAGCAGTCGTCGGGTCTCAGCCGGCTACACGGTCCCCGTACTCTGCACGCTCGTCTCCGGGAGGGTCCGCTCCACGAGCTACTGGTCGATACTCCAAGTATCACAAGGTCCCACAAAGAAGTGTCACAAAAGTCCGCCTCGTCACAGGGGTCTCAATGCAATAGACGGCGCGTCAATCGGACGCCCGGTCTGTGAGTTATTAGCCTTTTCGTCCCGGGGGCCTGGTTGGTTTCGTGAGCAAACCAAACCCGGCCATATCTCAACTGTACCCCGAACACTCATAGGGTAAGCACATAGGGACCGTTTCTCAACGTGATCACCAACGCCGCTGACGGTTCGTCGAACGGACGTCCTGGCTGAAAGATATCAGCTTTTCCGTTCCAGGGGCCCGGTTGGATTTCGGGTACAATCCAATCCGGCCATACTCCGACTGCATCCAAAACTCGGGCGGAGTATGTCAAAAGTTCCGTCTCATCAAGAGGAAGTCAACGAAACAGACGGCGCGTCAATCGGACGTCCGGTCTGTGAGTTATTGGCTATTTCGTTCCAGGGGCCCGGTTGGTTTCGTGTACGAACCGACCCGACCGTACTCCGTCGGCATCCAAACCTCGAGCAGAGTAAGCCAAAAGTTCCGTCTCACTGAGAGGAATTCAACAAAGCTGACGGTACGTCATTCGGACGTCCGGAGCTCAAGATATGAGCGTTCCCGCTCCGAGGGCCCGGTTGGTTTCGTGTACGAACCAACCCGACCAGTCTCAAAGTCTTCCGAAACCTTGAGTGTAATATACCGAAATGACCGTCTCGATCCAAGGATCGTGTAGCCGCTGACGGTTCGTCAATCGGAGGTCCCAGGCCCATGATATGGGCAAAAGACCGAAGACGGCCCGAAACGGGGGTTCTGGGCCCGGGGCGACCCGGCCCGAACCCCCCCTGGGTCGGCCGAACCGGGTCGACCCGACCCGGTTGGACCGGGTCCGTTCCGGCTCGGGCGCGGCCCGGCCGGTCGAACCGGCTCGGCCGGCTCGGCCGATCGGCCGAGCGCGGCTGCCGCGGGGCGCCGCCCCCGCGGCTCGGTGGAAAACGCGGCCCCGCGGGGGGCCGCCTGTCACGCGGACGCGGCCGGGCCGCCGCGTCCCTCCCCGGTTCCGCGTGGCCGCGGAACCGGCCGCCGCCGCCGCGGCTTCAGCCGCAGCGGATTTCTTCACAGCGGCGCGCCGGGCGCCGCCGCCTTCCGCGGGCCGCCGGAGTTGCTCCGGTGGCCCGTTTTGCCTCCCGTCTGCGCCATAGCTCCTCCCGGGGGCCGATCTTCACTGCGGGATCAACGGATCGCCCTTGCCGCACGGTTCGTCGTCGTCCGCCAAATCCGCACAACAAAAGATCGGCGGAGGGTTGCCGGGTCTTGTTCGTTAGACCCGCACCCTCCGCGTTAGTCATAAAATCATCGGGAGAGATTAAGGCAGCAACAATTTTATCCAAAAATAAAATTGTTCAAGTTGGTTCTTTAATTAAAAAGAATTAGGTCACGGAAACGAATCACCAAGAAAAAATAAAATCCCTACCTCGATGTCGCCGTCGGACGTGAGGTTGTCGCAGAATCGCTCGTCGCGGAAGGAGGGGATCGTCGCGGAAGAGACGTTCGTCGCACCGCGGAAAAAAAAGTCGCGCCGACGATCTCCGGATCTAGAACAAACAGATTTAATTAATTAAATCCGTTGTTATTGAAAATAAAAGTGAGAATTAAACGATCCGTTTCTCACCTTAGTTGCCGAACGAGGATCGGCCGCGGAAGAAGAGGCGTCGCCGAAGAACGTCGCGGGTAGAGCTCGTCAACGTCGCAGATCACGGTGTGCGTCGTCGAATTCCGGTCACCGGCGTTCTTCGCGTTCTTCGCATTCTTCGCGTTTTTCGCGAGAAGGGTGGAGGCTCATAGAATTTTCACAACGATAGCAATCCTCCAAAATAGACAAGTTTGTCTATTTTTATTAATTCGCCAACGAACGCAAACGCGTAAATAACGACCCATTAAATTCGTTGAATTAATTCAACGAATGAAACAGCCCATTTAATTCACGAAATAAACCGCCCAATTAAATGGTCTGTTAAGAATTAATGAAAACGCGCCGGTTGACTTTTCAGTTACTTTGACGGGTTTTCGCGGGTGCGTTACTTAGCGAAAGAAACGGCGGGGCTCGTGCGGGCCCCACCTCACAAATATCCTACCAAGGGGTAGGATATTTCTGGATAGCATCCTATCCAGTTCAACTCAGTTCAAGCCGCCTTTAAGTGGCTTCAAGTGGCTTCCAAGTGGCTTAAGCGAAATAAAATAAAGTTGTTGCAAAATTATTTTATTTCTTAACTTTAAGCCCGAAAATTAAAAACCACACCCGAGCAAACGCAACTCCGGAAGAGGCGTTTCTAAGCGAATACCGGCGCTGCGATTTCATCGGTGCCCTCAGAATTCGATTCCGGGCACCGGTTCAAAAGTTAGAAGAACCCGCTCGTCCGTTCACTGAACGTACCCGAGCCAAAACTTCGGAAAATGATTCCGGGCACACCGGGCCTCGGAATCAGGTTCCGTCAGAAACTGCGTTCTTGTAAAATTCCAAAGAAAATTAAGAAAAAAAAAATTTCCTTGAAATTTACGGGTCTTTACATTACTCCCACCACAGGGCTTTACGTCCCCGTAAAGCTTCACCACAAACTTAGGGAAACAAAGCGGTACTGAGCACGCATCTGAGCCTTCCGCTCCCATGTGCTCACCTGGAGGTTCCCGCGCTGCCAAGGAAAGTGCAAAAGAGGAATCGACCATCCTCCTAGGATCTGCTCCTGTCGATCCTCGATCCCCACAGGAACCTCCGTATAAGACACTCATCGCCACCGTCTAGCTCCTCATGGTCGATGATATGCGAAGGGGGGTCGAGAACGTATCTCCTCAGTTGGGATACGTGGAAAACGTCGTGCACATAGTGCAACTGAAGTGGATGGGCCAAGCGGTAAACCACCTCGCCTACCCAGCTGAGGACCTAGAAAGGTCCGTTGAACCTCGAATATAACTTGCCTCCCAGGCCACATCTCCGTAAACCTCGTCGAGGTGAGACCCGTAAGAAGACGTGGTCGTCATCCTCGAACTCCAGAGGTCTCCATTTCTGTTAGAACTGAAACTCAAAACGACTGCTGCTATGAGGGTATGGTTGACCGACTCAAGAGTGATCGGTCGCACCCTCCTGTGCAAGAGTTACCCTGCACTGCCTGGGGTTTCCTTTTCCGCCGACCAAGGAAAACCCATCCCAACGTTTGCCTAAAACCGTCAATTTGAGTATGAACAGTTATTGCCCATTCCATACTCAACTAACGTCGTAAGGCCTCGACACTGCCACCAAGAGATTCCAACCAGAACTCTCGCCTCGAGGGTCTGACCACACCGTCGGCGTAAGTGTGATTATCGAGTCTCCTCCCAAGGTATCTCCAGACGTGAGGTTCAAATCCATGGATTACCGGAAACTCTAGGTCTGGAACAAGATTTGTGGAAGCGAGGAATGATTCATATCGACGTCTGTTACTACAGCAGCTAGTAGTGGACATAGACTGTCTGTTGAATCATTTCTAGAGCCATTGGGTCACACTCCTTGACCGCATGCAGCCGCACTCTTCCTCCGCCCTCCAGCTCCCTGAGCCTGGCAGGAATAACTAAGGCGGGTGGTTGTAGCATGTTAGGATGTACACCACCTCATGCTGCTCACCTAGCAGTTCCTCCACGTCTTCTGCTTTGTAGACTCATCTCTCCTTTAAGCTTCCTCTTCTTGAAACATTTAACACGCCCGAGTCTCTAAGACTGGCACTGGTTTCCTGTTTCTTACTGCACTGTGCAGTCTTCATCCGCTCCTGGATTAACTGCACCTCCTTTGCATATGATCTGGAAGTGCTGCTAAAATTTCTCCTTTGCCGAAAAGAGAAACCCGGTCTCATCCCCTCTCTAGATGAACCACGACCATTGCCTAATACAGTCAATCCTGGCATGAAGGATGCATTCATGCCATGGATGACGTCGTAAGGCCTCGACGTAACTACTAAGAGATCCAACTGTCACTCTCGCCTCCAAGGGTCAAGTCACACTGTCGGCATCAGTGTGAGGTCACTGGGTCTCCTCCAGTTGAAATCTCGAAAGTGAGGGTCAAGTCAACAGTTTAACCGAGACCACTCAGTAACATCACAAAAGAGGACAGGAAGGCAAACATCACAAGATAAGTGTCTTTATTTTATTGCAGCTCATGGTACAAAGACACAAAAACAACATCAACATGGAACTTAGAAGTACAAGAGACGTATCCACTAGTTCCGCTCCTGTCCACCTGCTTTACTATTGCTCAAGCATTTGTCGCTGCCTCTACCTCGGTGGCTCCCCCAAAGCCTGCGGATCGAGGAGTCGGACAGTCACGTGCCAGGTGACCCTTTCCGCGGCAGGAGTAACACAACCTGCTCCTTGCATGGCTGGCTCGGTTCCCACTCCGGGTGCCCCGTACCACCGGTCCTAAAACCCGAGATCGCCCAACTGCTGGTCTGGTCCTCCTGGACCTCTGAATCATCTGTCTACTGCCCACAGATGACTCGACTTCTGATCGAAAAACACGCGGCAAAGGCAGCAGCTCCTGAACACGCTCGGGGTGTAGAGCTACTGGCACAAACTCCACCCTGAAGAAGGTCTCGAAGTCTTCCCATGTGAAATCCATCCCATCGCAAATCTGGAACAAGTGGCTCCACCACCTGCCTGCTGCTTCCTGAAGAAGACTGGCAGCAAAGGTCACCATGAAGTTTGATGGCGTCCCCACTAGCATGAAGACTCCCACCACAGCCTCCAGCCAATCCTCAGCCGCCTGCGGGTCCGTCTCTCCCCCGAACCTGGGTGGCCTCTGGCGCTGGAACTCATGCAGTGCGCGCAAGTAGCGGGCATCGCCTACTGCTGGGGCTGGTGGCATCGGTGGCCCAACGTATGGTAGTACCGCTGGCGCCTCCGCTGGTGCCTCAACTGCAAGAGGGCCCTGTACCGAAGCCTCGTCACTTGACAGGCTGTCAGCACGCACATCCCTCTGGGCTCTAACTGGTCGTCCGAGAAAAGGCATCCTGAAAGAAACAACGTAACACGGTCAAACGATTATACCTGGTGAGCTTACCTGGTTTGAGCTGACATTTTTAAACTTTGGAAACACACACGCAATCAGTGTTTTCGTGCACAAAGTCGGAATTCAGTTGTCAGGGTCCTGGTGTATGGATACGTCGGCCGCCCGCACCAACACTGGACTCCCTGAACTGAAAACCATACTCGGTACTCTTAACACTATTGCTTCACAGAAAAGGAAAGATCAGAGTCTACGGTAGAACCGACCACCTTTGATACCAATCTGTCACGACCCGACCTCGGGGCCCGTGCCGTGACTACCCCAAGCCCGCCTTCCATAGGCCAGGGGCTGGCGACTAGCACCAATGGCATAAATCCCGATAACTGGGAAGGAATTGCCATTACAAAAGCAAACAAACACCACAGAGTAAGAAAGGGGAAAAGTAAACACCAGCGAAGAAAAGTAAAAGGGCCGGAAATACAAGCCCAACTGTAAAGTACAACTCGAAAGGGAAAAACAGCAGCTGGAAGAACGAAGCGGCTCCTGGGTCGTCCTCCTCGATTCCTACCTGAAGGGTAGGTACAGATGGCTCAGCTCCTAGACCGTCCACCACGGATCCTACCTGAAGGGTAGGTACAGATAGCTCCTCTACTCCTCGGGTCCTGTCGTCTACTCCGGGTACGTCCGCCCAGTGGTCCTCCTCCGGGTACCGACCTGCTCCGCAAGCCTCAACTGCGATCTGCGCTGTCCGTCGTCTGCAACCAACACAACGAAGTGCGGGCATAGCCCGTGCAGGGGTGAGTATAAGCTACTCAGTAGGGACCCCTAGACCCTTAAGGTCTCACTAAATCCAACATGGATATCCACAAAGTGATGGCAGCAATCACGAAGTAACATCAGACTCTACTTAGGTATATGCCCATACATATACCTAATTCATCAAGTAACCCATCCAATCACAAGGATACACAAAAATCATGAAATCAACGGATAACCATCACCCAGGTATATGCCCATACATATACCTAAGTTATCAAGCGACCCATCTCAATCATGAGGAAACGCAAAGATTCATTGACTCAGCTCAAACCAGGATTTTCATTATCGAAACCGTAACTGCTGAAGAGCTCCATCTCTGGAGTGTACAGTGGTCCTGTCACGACTCCGAGGTACTGCTCACTAACCTAAGACTGCTGAGGTGCTCCTCCTGTCGAGCACCGCGGGTCTGCGGCCAACTACCGGGTGCTCCGTCCGCTGTGGGTCTGTCGCCAAATACCGGGCGCTCCCCCCAATAGCCTACAGAGGTACTCCTCCTGTCGAGTACCGCAGGTTTGCGGCCAACTATCGGGCGCTCCGTCCGCCGTGGGTCTGTCGCCAAATACCGGGCGCTCCGTCCACTGGGCTAGTCGACTCACTCCAAGTCGAGTCGGTCAAGCAGTCGTCAGGTCTCAGCCGGCTACACGGTCCCCGTACTCTGCACGCTCGTCTCCGGGAGGGTCCGCTCCATGAGCTACTGGTCGATACTCCAAGTATCACAAGGTCCCGCAAAGAAGTGTCACAAAAGTCCGCCTCGTCACAGGGGTCTCAACGCAACAGACGGCGCGTCAATCGGACGCCCGGTCTGTGAGTTATTAGCCTTTTCGTCCCGGGGGCCTGGTTGGTTTCGTGAGCAAACCAAACCCGGCCATATCTCAACTGTACCCCGAACTCTCATAGGGTAAGCACATAGGGACCGTTTCTCAACGTGATCACCAACGCCACTGACGGTTCGTCGAACGGACGTCCTGGCTGAAAGATATCAGCTTTTCCGTTCCAGGGGCCCGGTTGGATTTCGGGTACAATCCAATCCGGCCATACTCCGACTGCATCCAAAACTCGGGCGGAGTATGTCAAAAGTTCCGTCTCATCAAGAGGAAGTCAACGAAACAGACGGCGCGTCAATCGGACACCCGGTCTGTGAGTTATTGGCTTTTTCGTTCCAGGGGCCCGGTTGGTTTCGTGTACGAACCGACCCGACCGTACTCCGTCGGCATCCAAACCTCGAGCAGAGTAAGCCAAAAGTTCCGTCTCACTGAGAGGAATTCAAGAAAGCTGACGGTACGTCATTCGGACGTCCGGAGCTCAAGATATGACTGTTCCCGCTCCGAGGGCCCGATTGGTTTCGTGTACGAACCAACCCGACCGGTCTCAAAGTCTTCCGAAACCTTGAGTGTAATATACCGAAATGACCGTCTCGATCCAAGAATCGCGTAGCCGCTGACGGTTCATCAATCGGAGGTCCCAGGCCCATGATATGGGCAAAAGACCGAAGACGGCCCGAAAACGGGGGTTCTGGGCCCGGGGCGACCCGGCCCGAACCCCCCCTGGGTCGGCCGAACCGGGTCGACCCGACCCGGTTGGACCGGGTCCGGTCCGGCTTGGGCGCGGCCCGGCCGGTCGAACCGGCTCGGCCGGCACGGCCGATCGGCCGAGCGCGGCTGCCGCGGGGCGCCACCCCCGCGGCTCGGTGAAAACGCGGCCCCGCGGGGGGCCGCCTGTCACGCGGACGCGGCCGGGCCGCCGCGTCCCTCCCCGGTTCCGCTCGGCCGCAGAACCGGCCGCCGCTGCCGCGGCGGATTCCTCCACGGCGGCGCGCCGGGCGCCGCCGCCGCCTTCCGCGGGCCGCCGGAGTTGCTCCGGGGGCCCGTTTTGCCTCCCGTATGCGCCATAGCTCCTCCCAGGGGCCGATCTTCACTGCGGGATCAACGGATCGCCCCTGCCGCACGGTTCGTCGTCGTCCGCCAAATCCGCACAACAAAATATCGGCGGAGGGTTGCCGGGTCTTGTTCGTTAGACCTGCACCCTCCGCGTTAGTCATAAAATCATCGGGAGGGATTAAGGCAGCAACAATTTTATCCAAAAATAAAATTGTTCAAGTTGGTTCTTTAATTAAAAAGAATTAGGTCACAGAAACGAATCACCAAGAAAAAATAAAATCCCTACCTCGATGCCGCCGTCGGACGTGAGGTTGTCACGGAATCGCTCGTCGCGGAAGGAGGGGATCGTCGCGTCGTCGCGGAAGAGACGTTCGTCGCACCGCAGAAAAAAACGTCGCGCCGACGATCTCCGGATCTAGAACAAACGGATTTAATTAATTAAATCCGTTGTCATTGAAAATAAAAGGGAGAATTAAACGATCTGTTTCTCACCTTAGTTGCCGAACGAGGATCGGCCGCGGAAGAAGAGGCGTCGCCGAAGAACGTCGCGGGTAGAGCTCGTCGACGTCGCAGATCACGGTGTGCGTCGTCGAATTCCGGTCGCCGGCGTTCTTCGCGTTCTTCGCGTTCTTCGCGAGGAGGGTGGAGGCTCAGAGAATTTTCACAACGATAGCAATCCTCCAAAATAGACAAGTTTGTCTATTTTTATTAATTCGCCAATGAACGCAAACGCGTAAATAACGACCTATTAAATTCGTTGAATTAATTCAACGAATGAAACAGCCCATTTAATTCACGAAATAAACCGCCCAATTAAATGGTCTGTTAAGAATTAAAGAAAACGCGCCGGTTGACTTTTCAGTTACTTTGACGGGTTTTCGCGGGTGCGTTACTTAGCGAAAGATACGGCGGGGCTCGTGCGGGCCCCACCTCACAAATATCCTACCAAGGGGTAGGATATTTCTGGATAGCATCCTATCCAGTTCAACTCAGTTCAAGCTGCCTTTAAGTGGCTTCAAGTGGCTTCCAAGTGGCTTAAGCGAAATAAAATAAAGTTGTCGCAAAATTATTTTATTTCTTAACTTTAAGCCCGAAAATTAAAAACCACACCCGAGCAAACGCAACTCCGGAAGAGGCGTTTCTAAGCGAATACTGGCGCTGCGATTTCATCGGTGCCCTCAGAATTCGATTCCGGGAACCGGTTCAAAAGTTAGAAAAACCCGCTCGTCCGTTCACTGAATGTACCCGAGCCAAAACTTCGGAAAATGATTCCGGGCACACCGGGCCTCGGAATCAGGTTCTGTCAGAAACTGCGTTCTTGTAAAATTCCAAAGAAAATTAAGAAAAAAAAATTTCCTTGAAATTTACGGGTCTTTACAATATTAAGGCTTATAGAGGAAGCCAAATATCAAATAATGGTTACGGTAGGAGAAAAGTCATTATCACTATTTAATTTAAAACAAATAACATTCCTTTTATTTATTTTTTAAGGAAATTAAAATGATTTGTATAAAAAGATTCCTTTTGAAAACATAGAATTAAATTCTAGATAGACATAAAATTTCCTTTATAATCCTTTTATATCCATATAAATAAATATGTAAATTAATATCACAAAGATAAAGATTTGATAATTAAATCTTTAGTCGTTCAAGGTGTCTCATGCCACTTTGAACATTTAAATATTAATCTCTATGAATTTATAAATAAAATTATTATAGATAAAATATGGTTATGAAATTTCATAGTTTTTGTATGTACATATTATAAAATATAGAGGTTTATATTATCAATAAATGCCTCAATGAAAGGATATTGATACTAAATCCCTTACCTTGAGTCTGACTTGTCTCGTTCATTATTTAATTTCCTAAATAATAAACATTGGTTAATTTCTACTTGTTTTAGAAACTTTTTCAAGTTTATTATTCATTTTATATCACTTATTATCTTGTTATAATAAATAATTAATTATTTTAGTTCATATTGGACGTCAAGACCCATCCCTCGGGGCCCGAACATGACTACCCCAAGCCCGCCTTCCATAGGCCAAGGGTTAGTGACTAGAACCTGATGGGATTTCATGAATAGTGGAGTCATTGACATAGAAATATGTACACATTAAAAGGGGGAAACTGAAGTAAATAAAAAACAAAAGTATGTTATAACGACAATAGTATAGTACAACCACAAGTACAACTGTAAACTGAAAATAGTGGGCCGGAATACAATCCCTAGAAACTGAAAAGAATGCAAATAGTTTTTGCATCCGCCCTGAAGCTCTACCTAGAGGGTAGTATCTCTAAGTCTAAAGTTGAATAAGAGGATCTCGACTACTCTCATCGCACCTAGTTCCACCAAATCCAGAACCTCCAAAGTCTACCTCGAAGTGTCAATAGTCTGCACCAGGCACACACATGCGGGTGGAGCCTGTGTAGGGTGAGTATACCAACTCAGTAGGGGACCCTAAGACCTGCAAAGGTCTTTTAGTAATCCATAAAGGAAAAAATTACAAGAAATACCACTAAGATAATATCACAAGCAAGATCTAAATCATGAAGCACAAAGAAAAAGAGACAGATCACACAAACAATTTATCTTCATGGTTACTGGGATAGGGATGACTAGTCATAAATACAGATCATCATATCTTTAGTAACTCTAATGATGACTGGTATAGGTCATTGTATGCTGACATGTATTAGTTACTAGATGTTTACTCATATTGGTCACTGGTGTGGACCCGTATTGGTCATTGGTGCTGACCCGTATTGGTCACTAGTATAGAGGTAGGGATTATTAGTTATATAGAAATATCATCCCACTTTGGACTTTTTGATGCTAACCCTTATTGGTCGCTCTTCTTCTTCATGTCACAGCCAGCCACTGGATTCCCACCTGAAACATGCCTGATTTTGGGAGAACCAGTCCTAAATCCATCGGTCATATTTCAACCGGCACGATGTCCCATGAAGAAGTAACCTGGTGATGCGTCACGTCTTGAGGGTTCTAACACAATAGATGGCGCATCAACTGGACGATAAGTCTGTAAGTTATTGAATTTTATTTCCAAGGTCCTGGTTGGATTTGGAGTCAATTCAACCCATCTGTACTCCAAATTTCCCCAAAACCCAAGTAGAGTATGTCAAAATGATGGTATCGCTCCAAGGATCCTAGCACTGTAGATGGTTCATCAAACAGACATCTACTTCACATGATATGAACCTTTAAGTGTGTTTCGGCCTGAGAGGGGTGTCGGTCCAGTACGACCCAGTCAGACCGAACTGGCCCGGCCTGGACTGGGCTAAACAAATCGGGTTTGGGTAGCCCCGACCCAGTCTAGGTCTAGACAGGCCCAACCCAACCCGTCGGCTGGGCGCATCCCACTGGGCGGTCCGGCCCGCTAGCTAGCGCAACCCGCGTAGGTCATGTGGTCTGCTGCACCTGAATGGATCAAATCAGCAATTCCACTCCTTTAATTTCCAGTGCCAGATGGTGCTGCCTCATCACCCGCAGGACCCGTATGAGGCTGGTCCCGGTCTTCACCACTACCAAGACTTAAAAGATATGACCCTTCAAGGCGGCGCATGTTGGTGCGCCACCTATGCCTCTGCCACTATGGTCGACTACTATCAGCCGCCCATCCGACCAACATGGCACTACACATCAACCATGGCTGGAGGTTTCGAGATGCTGCAATCGTCTGCTAGTGCCGGTCACCGGTGCTGTGGCACCAGTGATTCTTCTTCGGGACACTGGGTGAGACCCGGTGGTCCATTATTCCTTCCGAATGTACCTACGGTCCTCCTAGGATTCCTAATTCGTTTTGAAGCCCTCAAATATGGCTTTCTGCTGTGTTCGTTATTCTGCCACGAAGAACTTATCAAGGAAATGTTTAGCATAGGGTCTGCCCCTTGTTTTTTTCAGCCCACACCCTACATGTTAGTGCTTTAAACATGTGGAAAATTAATAATAATCAAAAGGAAAAATAATCCCTGAATTTAAGATGCCGCAACAACCACCTGCATGATTTGATGAGACGTGGATGAACCCGTCATTCTATTGGTCCATGTTCATTATATTTTTCAAGAATGGGAAGAGAGGGAACATTAAAGCATGTAAATCCCCTACCTTGATATATGTTAGAGGTGTCATAGTTGCGGTGGGAGGAGCATCCAGGTTGGTTGGAGTCGTTGGCGTTTGTCAATCCTTCATTGTTTCTTCCTAAGCTTCCATCCTTCGTCCTTGGGTATTGCCTCATGAATTTTCCATAGTTTCGTCGCTTGAAGAAGTCATAAAAAAACCCCACCTCAACCTCTATTTAAATAGGAGGGGGAAAGGTGAGTAATGCATGAGAAATTTCATGAGTAATTTAATGAGGTTTGTTAAATGAATTAATGAACCTATTTTAATTCTCAGTGGTGGAGATATACATTGATTAGTCAATCCATTAAATGGCTTGACAAGGCATCAGCACCACCACTGCTTCTCATCCGTTGGAGAAGAGAAAATAAAATTAAAATTACATATTATTTTACTTTCCGTTAAAAAGTCCAAAAAATACCCTTTTCTCCCAACTTGCTATGGTTGAATGGAACCCTCCCTTAATTGAATCTCGGCACTATGGATTCAACAGTGCCCTTGGATTTTTAATCCATTCACCGGTTCAAATGATATAAAACACCACACGCGTGTTTGCTGAATGTACCCGAAAAAAAAAGTTCAGAAATTCATTTCAGGCACCCCGGTCCTCATAATTATGCACCGCCAATTTTTTCAGAATCATAATAATACCATATAATTAAAAAAAATTATATGTAATTTTCTAAATCTTTACATTCTCATCACTTTGGGGATCTACGTCCCTAAAATCCAAACAAGGCTACGCAAACTAAGTGGGGTATTGGGCATGCATATGAGCCTCTCGATCCCATGTGCTCTCCCAGAGATTCCTATTCTGCCACAGAATGTACACTAGAGGTATCGACCCCCCACGAAGGATTCACTCATGTTGATCCTCTATCTCCACTGAGTACTCTGCAAAAGTCACTCCATCTTCAATCTCTAGCTCGCTATGGCCGATGACATGAGATGGGTCATGCATGTATCTCTTCAACTAGGATATGTGGAAGAAATATTGCACAATAACTAACTACGGTGGCAGTGCCAAGAGGTAAGCCACTTTTCTAATCCTCTGTAGTATCAGGAATGGTCCGATAAAACTCGGTGAGAGTTTTCCACCTTGTCCAAATCACCGTAGTCCCCAACGAGGGGAGACACCATGAAATTTTATGAGAAATATTTTATTTTTATGTATTATCTTACACGCAAAACTAAAGGAATATTTAATGACACACAACATTGTCTTGGCTTGCATTACATGCAAGAGCAACCTTCCTCGATAGCTTTCCTTGTACGCAATACTGAGTTTCACTAAACAACGATATGTTAGTAAAAGATTATATAAACTACCCATTATGAATAGTAATAGCCACTTTTTGAAATTTTATAAAATTTATCTTTCAAAATGGACTTCATTTTGGATTCATAATATCGAAAATTATCTTAGGGTGATTTTTTAGTATTATTCTGAAAACTTTCAATTTTTGATTAATAGTGAAAAACACTGAGTTATAGATTAAAACCGAATTTTTATTTATATAATTATTTATTTTATTTAAATTAATTTTAGGTAAAAATAGATACATAATACCTATATAAGTTCAGTGTAATTCATTGGAGTCCTTTTACAATAATTTTAGATATATGAAAATTTTATTGAACTTTTTACCCTCTTTTACCCAACTCCTAGGATAATTTGAAATTTTACATAAAACATAATTTTACCACTTCTTTGAGTTAAATTTAGAAAATAAAAGAGACATGGTTAATATCAAGGAGTAAAATGTGGTTCAATAAGATAAAAACAATTTTTGGTGAGTAGTAACTTTTTACTTTTATTTACCACGGTTTAAAGTAAATAGGATAATTAAGGGTAAAAATGATATTATTATTACCTTAACACATGTAATAATTCTATTGGATAAGTTTTATTCGACCAAAAACAACCTTAGGAATAAAATATGACCATTTATGTCCACTTGGATTAGATCAGGACATTTATTATTATTTAATTCGAAGAAGAGTTAACAGAATTAAAATCAAATTTTGATAAGTAAAACATTTTTAATATAGGTTTATACATAAGATTAATTAGAAAATAAATATTAATTAGAAATATAAAAATATTTACTAAATAATGGTATTTTATTTATAATTTTTAGAAATTAAATAATTTATTTTATTTATGACACAATGATGATGCAGTAATTACCTTATTAAAGAAATGTTAACATAATTGATTTTATAAATACCCAAATAAATGTAATTAGAGACTTTTTATGAATTAAAATAATTTTATAGGTTAATATAACATATTAGGGTTGGTTAGATAAATTTGTTTTGAATTAATAATGCTATTATAAATTTAGTAAAAACAAAATACTAAATAGTGTCAAAATTGACATAAAAGATTTTTTAAAACTAATATTAAATTATTAATTGATATTCTATTCTCAAATGACTAAGTCTTGGCCAAAAAACTTATACAATAATATGTATTACATTAATGAACCAATTGGGGTTCTATTGGTAGTTTATAGTAAGTTTTTAACCTTATAGTGTAAGAATACAAGAAGACACAGTAAAAGTTAAATTATTTATCATAAAGTTAAATCTAAATGATAAAGTTAAAATAGTAACCTAAACTTGTATAAAACCAATTTTTTTAGATTATTTCGACCCATCCCCACCCTAGACTCGAAATAAGTCACATTAGAGCCATTATAAATAGAATATGAATTTATATAAAATAATATTTATTGTTTTCCCTAAGGTGCCCCTCACCCCTCTAATAAAAGGGCACTCCCCATTCTCTCTAATTAACACCTCCAAATCCATTTGGATTAGACAAACCCTTCCCAAATACCCTATAAAATGTCCTCCATTAATTATATAGGCCTTACTTTAGTCATAAAGCTAGCCTAAGGGTCCCTTTTGAATAAATCAAAAGGAAGAACCCAAGGAAGAGGTAAATATCTCACAACATATTTCAAGATCCTTTCTTCTTCCACTTCTTCCTTCTTTATTTTTTCAATTATAAAATAATAACTCCATTATCTTATGTATACTGTGATGTTATTATAAATGGTAAAGCCATATTAGTTATTTTATCCATCCTCTGAATGAAAAAGTCACCACACGTGCGTATGTACGACTTACTGTCTCCACGTCGTGGTGTAGTTTGTTATTCAAACATTTAATCATTTGGATGGGTATGATAATGAGTATAAATGATATAAATTATAAATATAACATTATTATATTCTTTATATATGATATATCATCTAATTATATACGATTTTAATATCAAAATAATGATATCATCGCTCGTGCATACGTACGGCCTACCGTCTCCACGATGTAATGTGACTTGTTATACATGATGTTCATTGAATAATGATTATATAAATGAATTTAATGAATAAATATGATATATATTTCACTAATACTATTCTCTAAATTAGGTATCTATAACTTAAAAATAGTAATAATAATTTATTCGACAAAACATGCATAATAACATAAAGCAATAAACACCCGAATAACAAGTAGCAATGAAATATTTCTAATAAGAAGATAAGAATATGGACATATATGATATCATAACAATGAATATGATTCTGTAATAGGTCAATGACATTATTTAAATCATTATACAGGAGGTTTGGATACGTACGAAGCATATCGCACCTAAGGTAGGGGAAAATCTCACAATCTCATTTTTATCCGAGATTGATTATACATCATAATTTACTGGGGAATATTTATCATCCACATACATGTTTCCTCAATATGTAATATTATTTATATACTTATAAAAAATTCTAAATCCAATTTTACCTATTGGTTAATTTTTAGTAAAATATATGAAAGGAATCTTTTTTTCAGTATGAGATACTTTTTGACATTTTCGGCCAAAGTATGAGGAGAATGTTTTTTTAACTTATAAAAAATGAATGGATATTTATGATTTCATAAAACATTATTTCCCTAAAGCTTCCTTTCCAATTTTTCAATTTTATTTTTAATTAAATTCTTTTAGTTTAAAATTTTATGACATGTTATAATTAGAAAAAAAATGAAGTAGAAAGGATATTTTCCTCAAGAATGGAGTTCAAGTGTTTTACCAAAATTATTTTCCATCTAAGATAATATAGGGTTCTGTTTTTATCCCTATTTTTACATTTAATTGATTATTTTATGATGTAATTATTATTATGATGTCCTTTTATCTTATATGGTTTATGTTATGATGGCATTATGTTTATGAATCCCATTTTTATTACATGGGTTATTCTATGATATATGATTTATGATTTTGTGGCACACAAAATAATGGTTTCATTATAAGATGGGTGAGACCTATATCTCCCTCCAATGCATTGGGTAAAGATTTATATATCATGAGATAAACATGGCTGGAACGACAAGTTAATCGGGTTCAGTGATACAGGGCTGAAATGAGGAGTGAACTCGGTTCAGAAATGGACATTGTCCACAATGATTTTCTGGGTAATGAGTATTGACTAATAATAAATGATTTTCTATGATTATGTGTGTATTCCGAAAAGTTTCATGTTTTACGTTATGATTATTGAGATTAAATTTCACTACTATGATTTATCCCATGTTATGGTATTATGATCTCTTTTTCAGGTTAAGATTTTCTAAATGTTATGTTCTTATGAATATGATATGATTGATATTTCCTTTGTTTACCCTTACTGAGCATTTGAGATGACCCTTTTTTATGTTTTCTTTTACCCGGGTCTGGAAAATGGTATTAAGTAGGATATGCCAAAAGGGACTCTTGATATGATGAAATAAATAGGAGACAATGTAGATTCTTTATGAACCATTTTTTTATGTTTTCTAGTTTCTAAAGACACTATAACTATATGGTCTTACAATGGGTTTTTTATATGTTGTGATAAGTATACTTCAATTCTGAAGTAATAACAATGTATGTAAAGTATGGGTCGTTATAGTTGGTATTAGAGGAAAGGTATAGTCAACCTTTATAAACTAGGATGTGAAAGCCTTAGTAAGAACCCTAAGGATATGTCTAAGCATAGAACACTATATTAGTGTTTTAGAAATGGTCATTCATAACCTATGATATGAACTTAAGTGTGAAATTTTATTCTTGATTATTTGGTTTTCCTATTATGATTAGTGTTTCTCGCACTATGATTCTTGGTTTTAGTCAATGGTCAGAACCCAAATGAACCGTGTTAATGCTGAATGTGACGGGAAATGCAATGATTGTCCCCCTGAGAAACCAAACGTTATAGGAGCTGGAATGCAAAAATCTTGTAGCCATGCTCACACAACTTTCTCAAGATATGAATCATATAGGACTTCCAAACGAGCAAAGGAAGGAGAAAAATTCTGTTGAATCCTTCATGAGGCAGCGTTCACCCTCATTCAGCGGGTCTCCTGATCCATTAGTGGCTGAACAATGGATCAGTACCACTGAAAAGATATTTTCAGTTCTTGAATGTTCTGAACATGATAAAGATATCTTAGTAGTATATCGTTTGGAAGGTGAAGCTGATCAATGGTGGAATCTTATCAAAAGTATGAGGAAAAGAGATGAAATTGATTCCATTGAATTGGATGAGTTCAAGAACATGTTTTTCAATAAGTACTACTCTCATATTCTTCGAACAAAGAAGGAGAAGAAGTTTCCTGAACTAAATCAAAAGGATGATGAATCTCTTGGTACCTACGGAAAAAATTTTACAAGACTTGCAAGGTCTGATTCCAGAATTATTATCCAACCTTAGAGTAAGATCGATGGACTCTTTAGTGGCTTAAAACCAAGTCTTCGAAGGGCGTTATCCATAAGGGGCTTCAATAGATACTAGAAAGTTGTTCGATGTGCTCTCAAGGATGAGATGGATATTGGAGTAACTCATCCGTCATATGGGTTTGATAAGAAGAGGAAAATGGAATTCAAAGGGAAATCTAAAGACCACACTGAAAAGAATATGATTTTTCCTTATGCTCAAAGTGTGGAAAGAAACATGGAGGGAATTGTATTAAAGGGACAAGTGAATGTTTCAAATGTGGAAAAGAAGGTCATCGGGCTTTTGAATGCCGCAATGATGGGAAAAATATGTCTGGTGATGTGAACAAAGAAAATGTCACACATAATGCACCTCCTACATTTCAACGTTAAAAGTGAAAGGAAATGGGTAATTATGCCAATAAATTCCCTAATTCAAGGGTTGTGGATGATGATTGACATCAAAAATCTCTTAAGGCCAAAGAAAAAGGAAAGTCACATGAAATTTCTATCAGCGTTATAGAGTACGATAATGAAGTGGTGAAAGTTACACTTACTATCCACTCTAAAGTAGCAAATTTTTTATTTGATTCTGGATCCACCCAATCTTTTATTTCTAAAGAATTTTCTAAGGGTATCGTTGTACTACCTCAACAATTATCTGTTGAGTTTTCTGTGACAACTCTTAATGGCGCAACGGTTTTATAAAAAGTTTATAATTCTTCTCCAATTGACATTTGTGGGAATGTTCTTCCTAAAAATCTTGTGATCCTTCCTATAGTGGAATTTGAGGTGATTATAGGCATGGATTGGCTTTCCTTATATGGATCTCATATCTACTTCTAAAGAAGGTAAGTCACATTTCATATTCCCAATCAATATATGATCATCTATCGATTCAAGGATGAATATAACCTTCTAGTGGAAATTTCTTCCATATTATAGGTCTTGATTCCAATAAATGAAGGTTATTTATCTCAAATTTTTGGAGAGAAAATCACGATTAAGAATATTCCCATTGTATAGGAGTTTGATGATGTCTTTCCAGAGGAATTTCCAGGTCTTCCACCAAATTGTGAAGCTGAGTTTTTAATAGAACTCATACCAGGTGCTATTCCCATTTCAAAGACACCTTATAGAATGTCCCCAATTGAGTTAGAGGAATTGAATAAGTAAATCCAAGAGAATCTTGATAAGGGATTCATACGCCCTGGTGCATCACCTTGGGGAGCACCTGTTCTGTTTGTTAAAAATAAATACAGATCATATAGACTCTGTGTTGATTATCAAGAACTTAACAATATCACTATCAAGAATAAATATCCTCTCCCACACATTGATGACTTATTTGACCAACTACGCGGAGCTCAATACTTTTCCAAGATTGATCTTTGTTCAGGGTATCATCAATTAATGTTCAGAAGGGAGGATATACCAAATATGACTTTCCGTACAAGGTATGGACACTATGAATTTATAGTGATGCCATTTGGTCTTACTAATGCCCCTTCTATCTTCATGGATCTAATGAATAGAGTATTTAGATACTATCTTGAGCAGTTTGTGGTCGTATTTATAGGCAATATTCTTTTCCATTCAAAGAGAAAGGAAGAACATGAAGATCACTTAAGAATTGTATTGAAGACCCTAAGAAATGAGAATCTTTATTCCAAATTTACCAAGTGTTAATTTTGGCTTTAGAAAGTTTCATTTTTGGGTCACATAATCTCAAAAGAGGGGATATCTGTGGATCCATCAAAAATAGAGTATATCGAAACATGGTCGAGACCAACAAAAGTAACTGAGATCCGATGTTTTCTTGGTTTGGCTGGATATTATCGATGTTTTGTGAAATATTTTTCACAATTATCAAATCCACTCACCAGGTTGACTCGAAAAAGGGTTAAGTTCATTTCGACGGAGGGGTTTTAAAAGGATTTCAAGGAGTTAAAAGGAAGGTTATCTAGTGCACCAGTGCTCACATTTCCTTGCAGTGGAGAAAGGTTTTTGATCTACAGGGATGCATCTAAGAAGGGATTGGGGTGTTTTCTCAGGAAAAATGATATAGTGATGGCTTATGCCTCACGATAGTTGAAAATCCATGATAAAAATTACCCAACTCATCATTTGGAATTAGCTATGGTAATATTTTCATTAAGGATTTGGAGGCATTATATTTATGGTGAAAGTTGGGATATTTATACTGATCATAAAAGTTTAAAGTATATTTTCACACAAAAGGAGCTGAATATGCGCTAAACAAGATGGTTGGAGCTGATTAAGGATTACGACTGCCCAATTCATTACCACCCTGGGAAAGCAAACAAGGTGGCATATGCATGAAGTTGACAAGATCATGCTAGCTTATCCATGATGAGGATCACAAAAGATCCAATATTTATGGATTTACAAAGGATGGATCATGGAATTATAATGGAAGGGGAAAAATATTATCTTTATCAAATGAATTTTCAACCATATATACATGTGAAGATTAAATAGGAACAGAAAGAAGATGTAGAGTTACCAAAAAAAGGTGATAAATGTTCCTGAATTCCACATTTATTGTGATGAAATAATAAGGTCCAGGAATTGGGTTTGTGCTCCTCCCATCCCGTAATTAAATAAGGAAATAGTGGATGAATCTAATAGTTCTTCATTCTCTATTCACCTTAGAAGCACGAAGATGTATAGTGACCTGAAGTGGTACATCTGGTGGGATGGCATGAGAAGTGATGTTACTGAATATATCTCTTGATGCTTGGTTTGTCAGTAAGTTAAAGCTGAGAGACCGAATTATAAGGGGATGTTACAACCATTACCCACACCAAAATAGAAATGGGAAAACATCACTATGGACTTTGTCACTGGACTTCCAAAAACATCCAAAGTCAATAATGCTATCTGGGTTATAGTTGATCGTCATACGAATTCAGCACACTTCATTTCTATTAAAGAGGATTTCTCTATTGATCAGATTTCCAGGATATATGTGAATGAAGTGGTAAGATTTCATGGAGTACAACTTTCCATTATATCTAATTGGGATCCAAGTTTTACCTTGATGTTTTGGCAAAGTCTCCAGCATACTATGGATACAGAGATGAGTTTCAGTATTTCTTATCATCCTTAGACAGACGGTCAATCTGAGAGGACAATTCAAACTCTAGAAGACATGTTGAGAGCTTTCTCTATGGATTTCAAAGGTGGTTGGGATCAACACCTACCTTTGGTGGAATTTTCTTATAATAATATCTTTGAATCCAGTATTCATATGGCTCCTTATGAAGCTCTCTATGGAGAGAAATGCAGAACTACAACTTTCTGGGATGAAGTTGGGGAAAGAAAGCTATTAGGACCCGATCTTGTTGATGAGATGGAAGAAAAGGTAAGATCTATTCAACAAAACATAAGAGAATATCATAGTCAACAAAAAAGTTATGTTGACAACCGAATAAAAGACCTAGAGTTTGAAGTGGGTGATAAAGTGTTCTTAAGAATATCTCCATGGAAGAGAGTATTGATATTTGGAAAGAATGGAAAGCTAGGCCCTAGGTATATTCGTCTTTTTGAGATAGTGAATTGTGTTGGGAAGGTAGCTTAACGATTGGCACTTCCAATGAATCTATCTCATGTTCATGATGTGTTCCATGTATCTCTCCTGAGAAATTACATACCAGATCCTTCACATGTACTAAGCTCAGATGTTGTACCAGTGAAGCAAGATCTTTCTTATGAAGAACAACCAATAGAGGTTCTGGATCGTAGCAAAAAAAGTTCTACAAAACAAGACCACTCGCTTGGTTAAAGTTTTATAGAGGAACCACAAATTAGAAGAAGCTACATGGGAACTTTAGGATATGATGAGTGAGAGGTGTCCTCATCTATTCGTTACGAAGTGACGAATTTCAAGGTAGAAATTCTTTTTAAGGGGGTAGAATGTAACACTCTGAGATTGTATGAGAAATATTTTGTTTTTATGTACTTTGTTACACGCAAAACTAAAGGAATATTTCATGACACACAGCACTGTCTTGGCTTGCGTTACATGCAAGAGAAACCTTCCTCGATAGCTTGCATTGTACGCATTACTGAGTTTCACTAAACAACGATATGTTAGTAAAAGATTATGTAAACTACCCATTATGAATAGTAATAGCCACTTTTTGAAATTTTTTAAAATTTTTCTTTCAAAATGGACTTCATTTTGGATTCATAATATCGAAATTATCTTCAGGTGATTTTTTAGTATTATTCTGAAAACATTCAATTTTTTATGAATAGTGAAAAACAATAAGTTGTAGTTTAAAACTGAATTTTTATTTAAATAATTATTTATTTTATTTAAATTTATTTTAGGTCAAAATAGATACCTAATACCTATATAAGTTAAATGTAATTCATTGGAGTCATTTTATAATAATTTAAGATATATGAAAATTTTATTGAACTTTTTACCATCTTTTACCCACCTCATAAGAAAATTTTCAAATTTACATAAAACATAATTATACCACTTTTTTGAGTTGAATTTAAAAAATCCGAGAGAAAAGGTTCATATCAAGGAGTAAAATGTGGTTCAATAAGATACAAGTAATTTTTGGTGAATAGTAACTTTTTACTTTTATTTACCACGGTTAAAAGGAAATAGGATAATTAAGGGTAAAAAAGGTATTATTATTACCATAAAACATGTCAGAATTATATTGTATTACTTTAATTCGACCAAAAAAAACCTTAGGAATAAAATATCACCATTTAGGTCCACGTGGATTATATTAGGACATTTATTATTATTTAATTCAAATAAGAGTTAAAAGAATTAAAATCAAAGTTTAAAAAGTAAAACATTTTTAATATAGAGATATAAATAAGATAAATAATACTATAAATATTCATTAGAAATATAAATATATTTCCTACATAATGGTATTTTATTTATAATTTTTAGACATAAAATAATTTAATTTATTTATAACACAATGATGATGCAGTAATTTCTATATTAATGAAATGTTAACATAATTGATTTTATAAATACCCAAAAAAATGTAATTTGAAAATTTTTATGAATTAAAATAATTTTCATGGTTAATCTAACATATTAGGGTTGGTTAGATGAATTTGTTTCTAAGTAATAATGCTGTTATAAATTTAGCAAAAACAAAATACCAAATAGTGTCAAAATTGACATAAAAGAGTTTTTAAAAAAAATATTAAATTATTAATTGATATTCTATTTCTAAAAATCTGAGGTTCGGCTAAAAGACTTATATAATAATATATATGACATTAATGAACCAATTGGGGTTCTATTGTCAGTTTATTGTATGTTTATTAACTATATTGTGTAAGAATACAAGAAGACACTGTAAATGTTAAATTATTTATCTTAGAGTTAAATCTAAATGATAAAGTTAAAATGGTAACATAAACTTGTCTAAAACCTATTGGTTGAGATTATTTCGACCCATCCCCACCCAAACATCGAAATAAGTCACTTTGGAGCCATTATAAACTGAATATGAATTTATTATAAAATAATATTTTAAGATTTTTCTAAGGTTCCCCTCACCCCTCTTATAAAACGCCACTCCCCCTTCTCTCTAATTCACACCTCCAAAGCCATTTGGCTCAGCTAAACCCTTCCCAAATACCCTATAAACTATCCTAAATTAATCCTAGATACCTTCCTTTAGTCAGAAAGCCATCCTAAGGAGCCCTCTTGATAAAATCAAAAGGAAGAACCCGAGGAAGAGGTAAATATCTCGCAACCTATTTCAAGATCCTTTCTTCTTCCACTTCCTCCTTCTTTGTTGTTTCCATTATAAAATAATAAATAAGTATATTATATATTTTTTGATGTTATTATAAATGGTAAAACGATATTAGTTATTTTATCCATCCTATTAAAATAAAAATTCGTCATACGTGCGTACGTACGGCTTACCGTCTCCAAGTCGTGGTGTAGTTTGTTATTCAAAAATTTCATCATTTGGATGGGTCTGATAATGAGTATAAATGATATAAATAATAAATATAACATTATTATTATTCTTTATATATGATATATCATCCAATTATATACTATTTTAATATCAAAAGAATGACATCATCGCTCGTGCATACGTATGGACTACCATCTCTACGATGTGATGCGACTCGTTCTACATGATCTTCATTTAAAAATGATTATATATATGAATTGAATGGATAAATATGATATATATTACACTAATACCATTCTTTAAATGAGGTATCTATAACCTAAAAATAGGAATAAGAATTTATTTGACAAAACATGCATTAGAACATAAGGCAATGAACACCCGAATAACATGTAGCAATGAAATGTTAGTAATAAGAAGAAAACAATATGACCATATATGATATCATAACAATGAATATGATTATGTAATAAGTAAATAAAATTATTTAAATCATTATACAGGAGGTTCGGATATGTTTGAAGCATATCAGACCTAAGGTAAGGGAAATTCTTACAATCTCATTTTTATTTGAGATTGTTTATAGTTAAGAATTTTCTAGGGAAAATTTATCATCCACATCCATGTTTCCTCAATATGTAATATTTTCTATATCCTCCTAAAATTTTTTAAATTCAATTTTACCTATTGGTGATTTTTTAGTAAACTATATGAACGGAATATTTTTTCGTTTTCAGTACGAGATACTTTTTGACTTTTCCGGACGAAGTACAAGGAGAATGTTTTTTTAACTTATAGGAAATGAATGGATTTTTATGATTTCATAGAACATTATTTACATGAATATTCCATTACAATTTTTCAAGTTTATTTTTAATTAACTTCTTTTAGTTTAAAATTGTATGAAATTTTATTAATGGAAAAATGTTTTTGAATTAGAAAGGATATTTTCCTAAAGAATGGAGTTCAACTGTTTTATCAAAATTATTTTCCATCTAAGATAATATAGGGTTATATTTATATCCCTATTTTTAAATTGATTTTATTATGTTATGATGGAATTATTTTTATGAAGTCCTTTTATCTAATATGGTTTATGTTATGATGACATGATGTTTAAGAATCCCATTTTTATTACATGGGTTATGCTATGATATATGATTTATGATTTTTTAGCACACATATGAATGGTTTCATTATGAGCTGGATGGGACCTATATATCCCTCCAATGCATTGGGTAAAGATTTATATCTCATGAGATAGACATGGCTGGAATGGAAAGTTAATTTGGTTCAGTGATATGGGACTAGAACGAGGAGTGAACTCAGTTTAGAAATGGACATTGTCCACTATGATAGTCTTGGAAATGATTATTGACTAATAAGAAATAATTTTCTATGATTATGTTTGTATGACACAAAGTTTCATGTTTTATGTTAGGATTATTGGGATTACATTTCACTACTCTGATTTATCCCATGTTATGATTTATGATCTCTTTTGTAGGTTAAGATTTTCAAAATGTTATGTTCTTATGAATATGATATGATGGATATTTCCTTTGTTTACCATTACTGAGCATTTGAGCTCACCCTTTTGTATGTTTTCTTTTCCCCAGGCCAGGAAGAAGTGTATTAAGTATGATATTCCAAAAGGGACTCTAGGTATGAAGAAATAAACGGGAGACAATTTAGATACTTTATGAACCAGTTATTTATGTTTCCCAGTTTCTAAATACACTATACCTATATGGTCCTATCATGGTTTTGTTATATTTTGTAATAATTATGCTTAAATTTTGAAGTAATAACAATGTATATAAAGTATGGGTTATTATAGAGACTCGCAATAATATGTGATCCCCTTTTAGGAACTCACGTGGTCTCTGTCACCTATCAGTATAAGACTTTTGTCAGGCACTTTGCAGTCTTTGTCTGCTCTCGGATGACATGAACCTTCTCAGTTTTAGCATGTACCATCTCTAAGCCCATGAGTACTGGCTCTCCTAGATCCATCCATCACAAGTGTGATCAGCACGGTCGTCCGTAAAACTCCTCAAAAGGGTTCATACGAATGTTGGAGTGATAGCTGTTGTTGTACGCGAACTCAATGAATGGTAGGTGGTCCTACCCAATGCAACCAAAATCTAGGACACATGCATGAAGCATGTCCTCCTTGTTCTGGATGGTCCGCTCGGTCTAACCATCTGTCTGTAGGTGAAAAGTTGTGCTCAAGCGAAGCTGAGTCCCAAAATCCTCCAGCAGTCCTTTCCACAATCGGGATGGGAATCATGTGTCACGGTCTGAAACTATCATTGAAGGCACCCCATGAAGTCACACAATCTCCTGAATGTAGAGACAACCCAAGCTCTCTATTGAACCCTTCTCTTGAATAGCAAGGAAGTAGGCCAACTTGGTGAGTTGGTCTATGATCACCTAGATGGTATCATGCCCTCTAGATTTACATGGTGACCCCATCACGAAGTCCATCGATATCCCTCCCCACATCCACTCTGGTATCATGAGGGGTTGGGTCAAGTCTGTTGGTACCTAGTTCTTGGCATTAACTAGATGGAAGGTGACTCATCTAGAAACATACTCTGCCACAACTTTCTTCATCCCAGGCCACCAATACTAATGTCGGAGGTCCTGATACATCTTCATCATTCCTGGATGTACTGCAAAGGGGGAGGTGTGGAACTCCCTCATCACCTCCTCTCATAGAACCACTGGAACAGTTGTATGTCCTCTGAAAAGGATAGTGCGCTCCCCACCTTTAGAATATTTGTTATTTTCATGGCCTGAGGATATCTGAGCACGTGTAGTCATGCAGCTGTTGTCTCCTAGTTTCACCTCCCTGACTCGCTGAAGGAGTGGAGGGGAAACTACCATTGACTAGAGTTAGACTGTCTCATCTCTATCCACATAGGATATTTGAAGCTAGGATAACTACTTTGAAGCCTCTTTCAGTAGCTACAAACTCAATCTCCAGCTAAGTGAATCGGCCACTACATTCCCCTTCCCAGTAGTACAGACTATCTCAAAGTCATAGTCCTAAAGGAAATATATCCAACTTCATTGTCTCATATTCAGATATCTCTGTGTGAAGTTATATCTGAGGCTCTTGTGGTCTGAGTAAACAATGAATCACTCACCTATCAAGTAGTATCTCCAAATCTTCAGTACGAAGACTACTACTGCCAACTCCATATTTTGAGTGGCATGATTCTTCTCATGAGGCCTCAGCTTTCGTGAGCCATAGGCAATCACTACATCACCCTACATCAGGACACAAATGAGTCTGGTCCATGATGCATCACAGTAAACCGTGTAGTCAGTACCCTTTTCCAGAAAACTCAAGATGGGAGCGCTGGTCAAGCTATGACTTTGTTGTTCAAGGCTCTACTAGAATGTCTCTAACCATAGGAAGTGTTTCACTTTCTTTGTCCTAGAAGTCATAGATGCTGCTACTCTGGAGAAATTGGACCTGAACCTCTAATAGTAGCCTACTTATCCAAGGAAGCTATGAACCTCAGTAACACTCCTATATGGATCCCAATCAAGTACTACCTCGATCTTCGCTGGATTCACTGCAACTCCAGCCTCTGAGATGATGTGTCCAAAGAAGTGTACCTTCCATATCTAGAACTCACACTTTGAGAGCTTCTTATATAATTGGTGCTCTTAGAGTGTGTCCAGAACTATCCTCATGTGTATAGCATGCTCTTCCTCAGATGTTGAGTACACCAAGATGTCATCGACGAAGACCACTACAAAAGGTCTAAGAAGGTCTAGATGATCCTGCACATGAGACCCATGAACACTGCCGGGGCGTTCATCACGTGGAACAACATCACTAGGAATTTTTAATGTTTGTAACGACATCTGACATTCATATTTAGGATGTCCTCATCCCGCACATGAAGCTGGTGATAGCCTGATCTGAGGTCTATCTTTGAGAACCACGTCGCTTTTTTCAACTGATCAAACAGATCATCAATCCTCTACAGTGGATACTCGTTTTTAACGGTCACCTAATTTAGGTGACATAATTCCATGAATTTTCACAAACTACCATCAGTATTCTTGTAAAACAACACTGGGGATGCCCATGGAGAAATAATCATCCTTACGAATCCCTTACTCTACAAGTTCTCCAATTTTACCCTCATCACTCGGAGCTTCATATGGGTCATTTGATATTCTAGTGTATATATCAGTGTGGTTACTAGGTACAAGACAATGCGTAAGTCAACATATTTATGAGAAGGTAGTTCTGGGACATATTCTGTAAATTCGTCCTCATACTCATCCACCATCGCTAGGAACTCTGAACTCATCTCATACACTGTGTCGATGGTCATGCAATCCAGTTGATATGTAATCGGTTTCACCCTCCCAAGTGTAAGTCCATATCGGGCTGCTCAATTTTCCTTCTCACCAATAAAGGAAAACTGGCCCCCATCTCCGCATGTACATTGAACTATACATATCAAGAAGTCAATCTGTGTGCGAACTGCTGATATCGAGTCCATGCCTAGAATGACATAATAGGGATTCAACACCACTCCTAGAAGATCCCATCTGAAACACTCTCCTCCGAGAGTAAGATCACATTGTCGGCACTAGTGTGTGACTACTGAATCTCCTCCCGTAAGAGTATCCAAACACAAAGTTAAAGATAAAAGCTCAGTAGGAATCTCAAAGTCATGATCTAAGTCTGTGGTAATGAAAGAATGGCTAGAACCTGTGTTGATAAGCACTGCTACTAAAGTAGAGAAGACATAGATCTTACCTCGTATCATATCAGGGAAGTTAGGATCATGAGCCTCTACTTCCTGTAGTTGGGCCTATCCATGTCCACTTACTCCCAGGGCTCATGGTGGATCACCTGGGTGTGGTGGTGGTATTGTCGGGTGACCCCGACCACCTCCTGCTACACATCCTACACCCATGCCTCATCTGACACCTAGTAGATGCTCATGTTCTTATCGCAGCCACAACCTCAGTGTCACATCTACCATATGTTGATCATCTGTGCGAGGATTTGGATAGTCACGAGCTCTGTGACCCTATACCCCACAGGAATAATAGATCATGCCTTTTTGGGGGCTTCGTTGGCCTCTTGAGCCTCACACCTTAGACCCTGTGTCATGTGTTCACCCTCCAGATGGTCTAGCCTACTTGGGATTCTACATCTTTTGTCTACTGCTAGCTACAGTTGACTTTACAACCTGTCTTCCGATAGGGGCTCTTATTGTCGGTGCCTGCTCAGCAAAAAATATCTTCATTAGAAAATCTCTCTCTAGCACCCCAGCCTGCGTCGGGATGCTGAGAGAAACTTTCACAACTATGATCTCTCATTAGAGACCTTTATCAAATGTATGGTCCCTAAAATAAGTGTCTCGTACCATGTTGGTGGATTATCGAGAGAGGTTAGTAAATCTCACTGAGTACTGAGCCACAATATTGCTGCCCTACTTTAGATACAGAAGCTCATGAATACGCAAAGAGCATAGTGTCACTGGCATGAACTCCACCATGAAAGGGATCTCAATGTCCTTACAGGTGAGGGTTGTCTCCTCATGCACCTGGAGTGTTGAGCTCCACCACCATCCTATCAATCCCTGAATAAGGATAGTGGCCAAGATCTCCATCTTCTCGGCGGGTGTCTCTACTAAGCGAAAGACCTATGAACCCACCTCAAGACAGTACTCTGCTTCCTGGGGGTCCGTCTCACCTTGAAACCTTATAGGCATTTCTCTTGGGAACTCATGCAACGCACTCAGATAGTGTCCATGATCTACTTGTAGCATCTCTTTCTCAACGGGTGGTGGTGCTGCCGGTACACCACCTGAAGGTGCCATCACTGTGAGTGGTCCTTGTACCAACGCCTCATCGCTCGGTGGGCCACAATCATGATCTTTAACTGAAATCCGAGTTGGTTTTCTTTATGGAGGTTTCCCATAAGAAATAGATGTGTCGTGATCAATAAGTTATAACTCATGAGATGACTCAAGAAAGATGAAGAATGATTTTAAAAACACTAGAAACCAGTATTTTCATGTATCGAGTTAGAAAATAGAATTCAGGGTCCTGGTGTAGAGATCCGTTGGTTGTCCCACCAACACTAGACTCCCTGTACAGAAAACCGAACTCAAGACACATTACACCATTGCCTCCTTAAATGTAGACTCTTAGTTCTTCTGGTATAAATGGCATCCCTCTAATACCACTTTATCACGACCCATCCCATGGGTCCCAGAAGTTACTACCCCAAGCCCACCTTCCATAGGCCAGGGTTTGGTGACTAGAACCTGAAGGATTTTCTCGAATAGGAAATCCATTGACTTAGAGATCTATACACACTGAAAAGGGGAAACTAAAGTAAACAATCAACAAAAGTAAGGTATAACCATGAGAGTAAATTACAACCACAAGTACAACTGTAAACTAAAAATTGTGGATCGTAATACATGCCCTAGAAACTGAAAAGAAAGTAAATAGTAGTAACATCCACCCTAGAGCTCTACCTGGAAGATAGTAGCTGTATGTCTGATGTCGAATAAGAGGATCTTGACTACTCTCGTCGTACCAAGCTCCACCATGTCCCGAACCTCCAAAGTATGCCTCAGAGCGTAAGTAGTATGCACCAGACACACACGTGCAGACGGAGTACATGCAGGGGAGAATATAACAACTCAGTAAGGGACCCTGAGACCCCCAAAGTCCTCTGAGTAATCCACAAAGGTAAAAATCACAATAAATACCAAAAATGTAATATCACAAGAATGATTTAAATCAAGAAGCACAAAGCAAAAGAGACAGCTCACTCTAACGGTATAACATCAAGGATACTGCGATAAGAATGAATAGTCATAAAGTCAGATAATCCTATCTTTAGTAACTCTTATGTTGAACTGTATATGTCATATGCAGACCTGTATTGGTCACTAGACGATGACCCGTATTGGTCACTGCTGGTGACCCATATTGGTTGCTCGTGCTAACCTGTATTGGTCGCTGGTGCTGACTCGTATTAGTCGATGGTGCTGACCCGTATTGGTCGATAGTACAGAGGTTGGGTTGATTAGTCATAAAACTAGATAATACCACTCCGGAGTTTCTGATTCTAACCCGTATTGGTCACTCTTCTTCTTAAAGTCACAGTCAGCCACTTGATTCCCACACGAAGCACGCCTGATTCTGGTAGAACAACTCCTAAGGCCATTGGTCATATTTCAACTAGCATAATGTCCCAAAAAGTAACTCGTTGATCTATCACATCATGAGAGTTCCAACGTAACGAACAGCACATCAACCGAATGCCCAGTCTATAAGCTATTTTCATTTCAGTGCCGAGGACCCGGTTGGATTCAGATTCAATCCAACCTAGCTACACTCTAGCCTTATCCAAAACCCAAGTGGAGTATGTCAAAAGTACCATATCACTCCAAGGATCCCATCACCATATACAGTTCATAAAATAGACATCTGGTTCGCATGGTACTTCCCATTAATCTTTTCTAGGCCCGAAAGGGGTCTGGGTCCGGTCTGACCCGGTCGGACTGACCTGGAATGACTCAGTCGGCACCAAACCAATCTGGTTTGGGTCAACCTGAATCATTCTGGGTCTAGCCCAGCCTGCCTCATACCATCCTTGGCCGACCCGGTTAGGATGGGCCACGGAGGGGACGGCCCGTTAGCCAATGGACCGGACCGGCCCGCCGGCTGGGCACGGCCTGCCAAGCGATCCGACCCTTTGGCCAGCGCACCCCACATGGGACGCGCGGTGTACTACACCTGAATGCCTCCACCTCCACCTCTATGGTTGGCACCTACCGGCCACCCATCCAACTACCGTGGCACCGCTCTTCAACCATGGTTAGAGGTTACCAGTCGTCGCCCCCACCCACCGGCGCTGGCGTTTCATCCACGGTCCACCAGGTGAGCCCCGGTGGTCTGCTCTTCCTTCTGGATGCGCCTACGGTACTCTCAGGAAGCCGTCGTCATTTTGCATCCCTCAAATATTCATTTCTACCATGTTTGTTATTCCGACATGAAAAACGCATCAAGTAAAAGTTTAGAGGAGGGTCTGTGCCTTGTTTGTTTCGGATCGTTCCTTCCTCGTTAGCACTTTAAATATGAGGAAAATTAATAATAATCAAAAGGAAGAATAATCCCCGAATTTAAGACCTTGCAACAACCACCTGCATGAATTGATGTGACGTAGATCAAACTGTTAGTTGGTTGGTTTGCATTCATTATATTTTTCAAGAACCAGAAGATAGTGAACATTAAAGCATGTAAACCCCCTACCTAGTGATCCGTTGGATGTTTTGCGGTTGCAGTGGGGGGAGCATCCACGTTGGATGGATTCATCGGCATTTGTCGATCCTAGATCACTTCTTCCTGAGCTTCCATCCTTCGTTGGTGGGTATTTCCACAGGACATCACCAGATTTTCCTTTCTTGAAGACGAATTTCCAAAAACCCACCCCGAGCTCCATTTATGTAGGAGGGGGAAAGGTGAGTAACTCATGAGAAATTTAATGGGGAATTTAATGAAAAAATAATGAGTAATTTAATGAGGTTCATTAAAGGAATTAATTATCTATTTTAATTCTCATCGGTGGAGTTACGTAGTTGATGATTCAAGACATTAAATGGCTTAACAAGTCACCAACCCCGCCACCATCACTCATCTGTTGCAGAAAATAAAATAAAATAACAATTACATGTTATTTTACTTTTCTTTAAAAAGTCCAAAAACAATCCTTTTCTCCTAACTTACTGCAGTCGAAGAGAATACTCCCTTAAGCGAATCATGGCATTACGGATTCAATAGTTCCCTTTGATTTTTAATTTGAGCATTAGTTCAAAATAAAGAAAACACCACCCACGCATTTACTGAACGTATCTGAAATAGAAAGTTCAGAAATTCATTCTGGGCATACTAGGCCTTGGAATTATGCACTATCAATTTTCTCAGACTCATAATAATCCTGTATAATAAAAAAATTACATTGAATTTTTCATGTCTTTACATCGGATGTTTTGTCGATGTTCGGTACTTGAGTTGAAAATGAACTTGTTTTGATGTAAAATGCCAATGTAGTCAAAACTCCATTATCACCAGAATATTATTCATGATTTAAGAATCATATATATCAAGTATTTATTTACCTATATCTGATATATATGTATTTAGAATAGTCCATAACATTGTTCATAGGAAATGAAATTCATCTTTTATGGAGACGGTAATCCGTACATACGTATGAACGCTACATTCATTTCATTTTCATATTTAAAGGAATGAAAACTAAATGACACATAATTATATTATAATTCCAGTATAATATCATATTTTATATATGTTACATATTTTTATTAACATCATCCTTTATACATTCCTTATATGGCATTAATTATTCATATCACTTTGAGGGACTGTAGTCTAGACTTCCTCAAATGAAATTACCATATTTACACATTATGGAAAGCATAAAGGTATTATGTAAAAGAAAAATAAAGAAACATAGAGAAAATATAAATATAATATATATCATATATAAATATAGTTCCATCATAATGGCCACTTTTAAAGGTGGTAGAGTGAAATTGGTCAATCATCATTTTATGAGCCACTAGTTTGCCGTCCACAGAAATAGTATGTTCATTTCCATTAGATGGAGGTGTTTGTAAGTATAGTTCAAATACATATAATAAAAAAATACTAGTATATTGAGGATACTATTTTTTTATTTAATCAAATAATAATAAGATCATAATGATTGTAGAAGGAATATAAAAGAAAATAACTTAAGAGAATATGTTACTTCTAAATCGGGTAACATCATTTGATTTGAGCCAAAAGGATTTATTAAATTTACTTATTCCCAAGGTAAGACTTATAAAGGGAATTGAGGTATTTTAAGATCTTATTTGAGTAGAATTTGGATGATCCAAGGGGATTTAGAGGTGTGAATAAGTGGGTAGAGTTGGTGGATTTTATAAGAGGTGGAGGGGTACTTTAGGAAGGTCTTAAATATTATTTTATTATAAATTTATTTTTAGTTTAAAATGGTCTCAAACTCATTTATTTAAAATATATGATGTTTATGGGTCGAAAAACTCTAACCAATAGGTTTTATACAAGTTTACATCACAAAATTAACCTTATTCTTTAGCTTTAACCCTTAATTAAAAACATCCACTCTTAACATGTATTCTTGCATTTTCATAATATATGGATATTATATTTACTATAAAATGACAAGATAACCATAAGTGGATCATTAATGACATTTTAAACATTATATAATTCATTTGGTTGAATAAATTATTTTAGGTCTTTTATATCATTTAATAAAATAGTATTTTTCAAAAAACTCGTTTTTGTCAATTTTGACACGATAAATTTATCGAGTTTTGTTAAAGTCGTAAAAATTTGATTCCTTCATAAAAAAGGAATTAAAAAATATAATATGTCAATATAATCCATAAAATTTATTTATGGAATAAAATTAATCATATTAATTTAATTTTAATATTTATAATATCATTTGTTTGAATCCTTCTTTAAGAAAGCAATCACCGCATCATCATTGTGTCATAATTAAATTTATTTATTTAATGTATAAAAATTATAAATAAAATATCATGATGTAGGAATTTGTTTAATATTTATAATTACTATTTATATTCAAAGATATCAGTTATATAACCCCATATAAAAAAATTAAAAGATACATGTTTATGTTATATTTCTCTTTACATTAAATTTATTATTATAACATGTCATTATCACTCCCAAGTGGCTCCATGAGGTCCCAAAAATGAACCAAGGATGTCCATGCTCGTCAATATATCATAAAATTGGATTAGGATATGTTTTAGTGTAGTTTAATATTATTATAATACTATTTTACCCTTATTTTCTAGATTTACCCTTTTACCATGGTAAATAAAATAATTACTGAAGTTACTATTCATAATGCTCAAAAATAAAAGGTACCTATTTACATAATTTGAACCTTATAATTCCAAACATGGAATCCATTTTTCCAAATTCAAATCACATATTTTTAAAAAATTAATTTAAAATTATTTCCCATTGTCAAAACCAAAAAGCGGTTTTAAAAAAAAAAGAAAAACTACCAAAAGATTGACTTGTGTTTATGTAAAATATTAATTTATAATTATATAAAATTGCCAAAATTGTATTAAATGATAAAAACTTAATCCAATTACATTTTAAAACCAATTATAATGACAATATATCTATATAAATAAATTAGATGAAAATCCAGTTTTGAATTAAAATTCCATATTTTTTACTATTCATTAAAAAAATGAACATTATAGAAAATTAACAAAAATTTAACCAAAGTAACTTTCGATCTCCCTATTCTCTATAATATTTTTATTTTTTCAAATATAACATATAAAAGTGGAATAAACTACATTTAAAAAGGGTTCTCTTCTAAAAGGTGGTAAAACTGCATTTTTAGAAAAATAATTCTATTATCCAAAAAATTGAAGTTGTTATTATATAATATCTAGAAAACATATAAGATGAATTTAAAGCACTAAATTTAATATATAAGATATATTTTTCCTTAAATAAAAATCCATAATGATTTATATGATTTTATAAACTCAATTATTCTCTTTTAAATAGGTTTTCATAAAAACATATCTTTTATATTCAATTGGTTTTTATTTACATTTCTAATAAATTTAGTAACCTATGAATCATTATTTAAACATGTTTAAACCATATTTTAAAATTTTGTTGATATTATTCATTCTCTCTATTCCAACATCTAAAATTTAACTACCATTTAAAATAATAATAATAATTTTATTAATTTTCGGTATAACCCAAAGTTGTGTGCAACGTAAGATTTTCAAGAAACCCCTTGTTGCATGTTGAGTACGCTATCATAAAAAGTATCCCCTTTAATGTAAAACTTATATCTTATTCAAATATATTAATTGAAAATAAAATAAATTATTCTATAAATATCTGGGTCGTTACATCATTTCCCCTTTTAGAAATTGCATCCTCACAATTATAAAATTGGGCTCCAAAACACAATTAAAAATAACACATCATAAAAAAGGTTAATAAAAATACACTTTAAAGGAAATAAAGAGAAGTATAAAGTTCACTTGAGATAACAAATATTATAATTCCATATAAAAACGTGGATATGGATGAGAAAACTAATCGTTATGTTCTGATGGAGAGAGATAGAAAACATGATTAGGATAAATTTAACGACTGAAAAACCATAAACTTGTGATGGGTTAAACAATATTTGATTTCCCAATAGGAAAAGTAAAAGTACAATTTTTTTTATGGTCCTTTCCATAAAGTTGAGGAATTTATTTATTAGTGTGACTAATAATATAAAGAAACATAATGACTTAATGTATTTCTATTTTATAAGCACAATTTCATCCAAATAATATTCCGATAATATGATATACATATCTATGAATAACATTAAGTATAATAGATCACACAAACCATAAAGGATATCAATATCTTAAAAATGAGTTCCAAAAGTAAAGGAATAATTGTACACTATAAATATACATAAACATAACCCCACAAAACATATCCCAAAAAGTTCCTTAACAACTTATTATCACATCACATAAAACCAAAGAATGTGTGTCTAAAACCAAAAATTTATGTTTATCCGTTGAAAAAAATCGGTCTCTCAGGAGCTTCCATCACTTCACCAAATGTCTCAACATTGACTATAGTAGCAGCAAAAGATTTTTCACAACCTCTCTGTTTCCAATCATACCGATTTCGTCCCTTGGTAATTAACTTTAAACACTTATTTTCATAATCTCCCAACTCATTGCATCTAAAGAATCTTACTGTAGACTATCTATATGTTATCTCATTATTGGACTGTTCATGACCCTTTTCTTTTCACTCAAGAACCTTGTGACAAAACTTACCACACCAGTAACAATTTTCAGATCCTAACATAAATTCCCAAAAATGTATTTTACCTTACTAGGAACATGTTTTGGGCTTACCTCCAGAATTATTAGTTTCTTTCTTCTTTATTTATTTGTACCTTGACCATTTTTTACTCTTATCAACTCTTGGAACATAAGTGTCTACAAACTCCATTTCAACTTTCTCATAAAAATGAACCAATTTTTCATAACTTTTAAATTCTAGGGAGGCCAAATCTCTTCGTATCCCAAGTTTCAATCTTGTGTAAAATATATTAATTTTTCTATCAATGTCTCAAATATAATATAGAACATACCTATCCAATCTTGTGAAGTTAGATTCATATGTGGAAACTGAATCATCATCCTTTTTATTTAATTCCAAGATAGTTTTCTCCATCCTAATTTGATAAACCACAGGGAAATATTTCTCAAGGAAAATATCCTAAAATTATTCCCATTCCATGGAATCAAGATAATTATTCTCTCTATTATTATTAACTAATGACCACCATTGATCAGATTCACCTTCAAAATGATTGATGTAAAGAGTTTTCTTTTGAATTTATGAACATCCCAGGACTTCAAATATCTTCTCCATGGTATTGATCCACCCTTCTACTACCACTTAGTTAGATGATCCATTGAATGGGGGAAGATGTTGCCTCATAAAATGTTCCACTACTGACATATTCTTCGATGGTTGGTCAGGATGATCTCATGCATGGATACCACTAATATTTATAGCCTTAGTCAACTACTCCATCACAACAACAAAATATTCTATTAAAATTCCCACCACCTCATGTTGTATATTTTTAAGGTAGTGTTCTTCTCAATTCCTTCCCATTATAGCTTTATTATTTCCTTTGTGGAAAACCATTCTAAACATATATAGTTTAGATTAACCAATAAGGTAATATTAAAATTCTACATCATTTCAACTTAACCATAAAGTAAAATCCTTTAAATGAAAGCAATTAACACCATACAAACCACTAAAGTTGTCTAAATAGAACTATGATACTGAATATAAGGCCACAGACTTAAATAATACAAAATGATTAGTTATGTCATGAATTCACATTGAAGATCTTTTCAGGTTTAGAGATTTTGGGAATCAGTCAACAACTATTACATAAAGAAAACATATAAATACAAAGTGGAAACTTCCAATAGTATCTGTTTCTTTAATGACAATAAAACATTTAAAAAGAAACATTATTTATTTTTATGTTTAATCATTATAACTTTTCCTTGACTCTATCCTTGACTCTATTGTCCCTTAAATCATTTGAAAACATTTAAAACTTGGTAGGAGCACAAAAATATTAGTAAGGGACATAAAAATAAATAAAAAACATTAGTCTTCTTAGAAACTGATAACTGATTCAATGTTCTTTGAGTGGATGAAACAAAACATTTTCACATGAATTACACTCATAATTTTTCTCAATAAAAACACTAAAACCAATATTAAGAAAATAAAACACATTTAGGTGACTTATAGCATCATATATATATAACCCCTTCAAACATATTCTAATTGGAAAAACCTTATGGTCAAATTCTAAATTGTAGATTTGTAATGGGGATCTCCCTTTCTATAAGCTATTTCGGGTGAACCCAAGAGATATATTGTGGCTCAACCCTTTATACAAGCTGTGTTCGGCTCACCTATGATATAAAATGAGGCTCAACCCTTTGTATAAGCTATTTCGGGCTCACCTATGAGCAATAATGGGGATAAAACTTTCATATAAGCTATATCGGGCTCATCTTTCTCATATAATGCTCATGTGCCATTTTATACATAAAAAAAGTTCATTACAAAACCCCTTTTTGAAATGATTATATAATCCCATATGAAAAACATTTTTGTATAAAAATACCATTTTCATATAAGACCCAATTTTTAATACCAATATACACAAATAACAGAATAAGAGATTTAATTAAAATAATTTTATTCTTATAGAGGAATAAAAATATCACATAACAGTTACATCAATGGAGAAGTCATTATCTCCATATAAGTTAAAACAAATAACATTCGTTTTTTCATTTTTTAAGGAAAGTAAAAATATTTGTATAAAAATATTCCTTTTGAAAACATTAAACTAAATTATAGATAGGCATAAATTTTCTTTTATAATCCTTTTATATCCATATAAATAAATATGTAAATTAATATCATGAAGATAAATATTTGATAATTAAATCATTAAATGTTCATGGTTTCCCATACCACATTGAACATTTAAATATTAATCTCCATGAATTCATAAATAAAATGTGTATTGATAAAATATGGTTATGAAATTTTATAGTGATTTTATATACATATTATAAAATAATTGATGTGTATATTATCAAGAAACTCCTCAATGAAGGGAGATTGAAACGAAATCCCTTACCTTGAGTCCTACTTGTCTCGTTCATTCATTAATTTCATGAATAATAAAAATAGGTTAATTTTTACATTCTTTAGAACATTTTTCAAGTTTATTATTCATTTTATATCTCTTATTACCTTGTTATAACAAATAGTTAATTATTTTAGTTCATATTGGACATTTTGTCGATGTTCAGTACTTCAGTTTAAAATGAACATGTTTTGATATAAATTTTACATGTAGTCAAAATTCAATCATCACTGGAATATTATTAAATATTTAAGTATCATATATGTTCATTATATATGTATTTAGATCAAATATATAAGTTTTTATAATATTCCATAACATTTGGAGATAGGAAATGAAATGCACCGTTTATGGTGACGGTAAGCTGTACTTACGCATAAACACTACTTTCATTTCATTTTCATGTATAAAGGAATTAAAAATAAATGATACATATGTATATTATAATTTAATTATAATATAATATTTTATATATGTTACATAAGTTCATTAAGTTCATTCTTTATACATCCCATGTATGGCATGAAGGAGTCATATCACATTGAGGGGGCGGTAGTCCGCACATCCCCAAATGAAATTATCGTATTTACACATTATGGAAAGCATAAAGGTATACTCTAAAAGAAAAATATAGAGGCATAGAGACAATATAGATATAATATATATAATATATAAATATATTTCTATTATAATAGCCACCATGAGAGGTTGTAGGGGGAAATTGAATAATCATCGTTTCATGGGGTAGTAGTTCGTCGTTCACAGAAACAGTATGTTCATATCCATTAGATGGAGTTGTGGGTAAGTGTAGTTCAAATACATCTCATCAAAACATAATAGTATATTGATGATACTAGTTTTGTTATGTAATAAATGAATAAGAAGATCATATTGAGAGGATAAGGAAAATGAGGATGGCTGCCTTCTCGGACGGAGCTCTTGGCGTCTATGTTTTTCTTCTCCCAACTTTCATCCTCCTTGCCTCTTGCGTCCCTCTTGTTCTCCTTCTCTATTCTGGTACATCTTGGCAGTCAGTTTTTCTCCCTTCTCCTCTTCCTCATCATCTGCGGTGCTCCTGATTTCCCCTTCCATTTTTTCTCTTAGAGGTTTTGGTTTCTCGATCATGTTTTTCCTTCTCGTATGGGACTCTATGTGACCTAGTGAAGTCTTGAAGATAATGATTTATGGAGGGGAGGATGGTGCTCGCTCGGTCTCGGCTTACTGTGGAGGTCTTGTTAACTCTCTTGCTGCTCTGACATCTAGGTCTGTTGCTCCCTCCCAGGTCGGCCAGGTGCGATGGATCCTGAATGGGTTTTGGGTTATGTTTGCGGGAGCGATGATGGTGCTACAAGAGGCGCAACCTGTGGAAGCATTTTCCTGTTCCTTGGATTCTTCCGTGATGGTTCTTGGATTGTTTCATTCTGAAGTTTGTTATGTTTTTTGTTTTTTTTCAAGTTGGGGGGCTAACGTTTTGGATCTGGTTCAAGCAATGGTGGGGCTTTGGTTTTGTTGGGGGGGGGGTGTGGTGACGACGACGATGGCCATCTGTGGTGTGCCTGTTATCTTCCCCCATCAACGACGGTTGTCTATGTGTTCGGATTCTATGTGGAGGTTCTGCATCTCCCACTCTGCTCTGGCTTCCAGATCCATTACCCCATTCCAGGTTGGTCGGGTGCAGTGGTTATCAGTGGAGGTTCTGGGATTTGTTTTTGCAAACGGTAGGGGTTTCTAGGAGATTCTTCATCCTGTGGATCTGATTGTCTGTGGTGTTTTATTTTGGTGTTTCTAGTGGTGCCGATGAACTCCGGTGGTCAGTTTTCTTTGATGATAGGTGAGATGATAGGATGGAGATGAAGTCGGTGGAGACGGGATGACAGTGATGATGGTAACAGTGCTAGGTTCGATGTGTATTGGCGGACTTTTGAATTTTGAATTGTTTTGGCTTTGTGAATCTACTTACAAGTGGTTTTTCATCCGCGGTTTGGGTGAGAACCGTTTTGAATTTTGAATTCTAATGTTTGAATTTTGAGTTTTGTGTTATGAAATTTGGGGTATTCTCTTTCTGTTTTTTGAATGTACGGTTACCACTAATCCTTAAATCAGTTTTATATAAAATGAAAAAAAATGGATTTGGAGGAGAGGATAAGGAAAATAAAAGAAAAATAACTTGAGAGAAGATGTTACCTCTAAATCGGGTAACTTCTTTTCATTTGATCCCAAATAATTTCATAGATTGACTTATTCCCAAGGTAAGGCTTATAATAGTAATTGAGGAATTTTGGGAGCTTATTTGAGCATAACTTTTATGATCCAAGGGGCTTGAGAGGTGTGATTATGTGGGTAGAGGTGTTGGTCTTTTATAAGATGGAGGAGGGGTACTTTAGTAAGATCTTGAAATATTATTTTATTATAAATTGATTTTAGGTTTTAAATGATCCCAAACTCATTTATTTTAAATATAATATTTTTTTTTGTCTAAAAAATTTCAAAAAATATGTTTTATACAAGTTTAGGTCACTAAATTAATCTTATCTTTTAGCTTCAACCCTAAAAACATTAACTCTTACCATGTCTTCTTACATTTTCATAATATATGGTAACTATAATTACTATAAAATACCAATAGAACCATAAGTAGATCATTAATTACATTTTTAACACTATATAAGTCAGATGGAAGAATATTATATTTTTAGGACTTTTATATATTTTAATAAATTTTTATTTGTTTTAAAAACTCATTTATGTCAATTTTGACTCCATAAAGTAATTAATATTTGTTAAAGTCATAAAAACTTCATTCCTTCAAACCAAAGGAACTAACTCAAATATAATATGTAAATATTATCCCTAAAATTTATTGATGGAATCAAAATAATAAAATTAAATTTATTTTAATATTTATAATATCATTTCTTTGAATCCTATATTAATGAAGCAATCACAGCATCATCCTTGTGTCCAAACTAAATTTATATACATAATTTCTAAAAATTATAAATAAAATATCATGATATATTAAATGTTTTTATATTTCTAATTAAAATGTATAGTTGAATATATCATTTGTATATTCCCATATAAAAAATGTTTTAGTAACAAATACATGTTTATGTAATATTTCTCTTTACTCAAAAGGCCCAGGGATGAATCAAAGATCCACCACTACCAAATTTTATTAAAAAATGAAGTCAAGAAACAAAGAAATAGAAATAAGATTTACAAAGTCTGGTAAACACCATGCCACAAGCATCTGCCTCAACAAAGCGCATGAAACATTCAGGAGCCATAAAGGACCATTCAGAACTTGACTCTTCAACAGCTAGCTTTGATAGAGCATCAGCCACTTGATTGGGCTCCCTGTAAACATGTGTCACATCAAAGATAATATCACCAAGAAGGTGAAGGCATTCAATCCAATAAGGCAGCATAACCCATGGGACATTCCTGGATCTCAGTTTGAGTAATTCCACCGCCACCATAGAATCAGATTCTACCCATATAAAACACCAACAAAAATGAATAGAATATTTGATTGCTTTGATAATAGACCATATTTCAGCTTTAATAGCAGATCCCTACCAAATGAAATGATAGAAACAGCCTTTAACAAACCCTCAATAGGTGCGAAAGACACCACTGCAGCCTGAAGGTCCAGGTGTCCCTGGAGCCGCCCCATCAACACTAACTTTCTGCCATGAAGGGATGGGGGAATCCATCTAATGGACTTCATCATTAAGTGTTTTTTGGTAATACCACTAACACCAAAATTCCTCAGAATAATAAAGTCATTTAACTCATTTTTCATGCATCCAGTTTGAATCATGGAAGTTGTGCAAACCACCCTGTGAATAGCTTTGACACCAGAATATAGAGTGGGAGTGATATAATTAAAGAGATAGGCACTACAGGCCTTCCAAATGAATCCAATAGAGGATTCAACAGCAAACATAGTCAGATTCCTCACATGTTCACTTCATTGAGAATATACAGCAGAACAAAGTAGCCCTTCCATCGAGATGAAATTTAAAGGAAACCCTGTCATGTACTGAATGTAATTCCATAACTTGCAAATAAGGGGTCAAGAGAGGAAAATATACTCAAGGGATTCCACAGTGCCATAACATAAAGGGCGGGCTGAGGAAATATGAATCTCAATCCTTTGAAGAGTGCATTGGAATGGTAGTCTTTTCTTCTTGATTTTCCATAAAAGTAGAAAATCAGTGGGTGGAATGGAAAAGGTCTTGAAGGCAAGTAGCCACCTGGGTGCTGGGGATTGTCCAGGATAAGAGTAAATGTACATAGCTCTGGTATTGAGGATCCCATTGGTACCATGCTCCGAAATGAGGGTGTCCTAGTCCATGTACCTGTAGATCAGGAATTCAGAATGCAGATTGGAGGGGATGAGATCCAGAAATTCTGGATTGAAATTCTGCACCAAGACAATATGGGCATGGATCATATTCTTGGGAATAATTACATCCTACTAGAGAGGTCTAAAAATCCAGGAAGTTTTCTACACATTCATAGTTGAGTCTCTACTAACTAGACATTTTGAAGAAATTATAATCCTATTGAAGTAAGACTTTATAGCGGGCCAAACTGAGGATGAGAGGTAATGAAGATATTCAGTCCATTCTCTTGATATAGACCGGGCACCAATGAAATCCATTTTATTTTCCTGGGATGTTATAAGATTCCATGTAAATTTGCTGATGAGGTCTTCATTGAAGAGTTCTAGATCCTTGATTCCAAGAACCCTCATATCAATGGGTTTGATGCATTCTTTCTAGGAAAAAAGCACCATTTTCCTTTCATACATGGATCTAGTCCATATGATGCTTCTTAAAATCCTCTGAAGCTCTATGATGAGATTTCTAGGCCATATATAAATATAAAAAACATATAAAAACATGGATGTGACAATAGAGTTAACAAGACAGATTCTTCCTTCTTAGGACATTGCCTTCCCCTTCCAATTAGCCATTTGATCAGTGATACGTGTGAAAATGGGCTGAAGATAACATATTTTAACTCTGCCCCAAAAAATTGGTACACTAATATAATTAAAAGGTAGAGAACCCTTCTTAACTCCAAGCAACCAATTAAGTTTCCTTTTCCTTCTGGTATACACTCCCTTCCCAAAAAAACAAAGGATTTAAGGAAGTTAATAACCTATCCTGAAACATCTTCATAATGGGAGAAGATATCACTACTGGAAAATGGACCTATCCCCACGGTTTTCCCCAAAACTGTGGGGATAGACCCCCCCTATACCCACGGTTTTGGATAACCGTGGTTATAGGTGACTTTTTAGGACCTATTCCCACGGTTTTCCAAAACTGTGGGTATAGGGGAGTCTATCCCCATAGTTTTCGAAAACCGTGGGGATAGGTCCTGAAAAGTCACCTATACCCACGGTTTTCCAAAACCGTGGGTATATGGGGGGTCTATCCCCATGGTTTTGGGGAAAACCGTAGGGATAGGTCTAGGATAAAATATCTATACCCAGGGTTATGAAAACCCATGTGTATAGGTCACTTTTGTGTGTGCGGGAAAAAACATTTCCGCAGGAAGGAAATTTTTTTTGGCGGGAACCCTATACCCACGGTTCTTCCCTCTAAACCAACGGTTTTTATAACGATATTTAACTAAATATATATACATATACATATAGGTGAAGTTAGGTTAGTGGTCAGATGAAGTGTTTGCAGCGAAGAGGTTGCGGGATCAAAACTCAGCGCCTGCATTATTTTAGGACCAATACCAACGATTTTGAAACCTTGGGTAAAAGCAGTTGACACCGTGGAAATTTACTATGTTTTGGTGACACGGGGGCTGGACACCTATACCCACGGTTTTGGAAAACCGTGGGTATAGGCTGGGGACCTATACTGACGTCATTCCATCCCATGGTTCCCAAAACCGTGGGTATAGGATATACCCACGGTTTTGGGGGCTATACCCACAGTTTTGAACCGTGGGTATAAGCCATTTTTTCAGTAGTGTATTATTGATCGAATTAACTGTTCTGAAGTATACCCTTCCAAATAAGACGATATCATCGACATAGAACAGATGAGAGGGTGCATAAAGATCCCATTCAACTTGGATTTTATTATACAAACCACCTTGGACCAGGTTATCAAGACAGTGACTTAAATAATCCTCAGCCAGAGCAAAAAGAAGACCAGAAAGAGGATCTCCTTGACGAAAGCCCATGTAGCATTGAAAGAAACCCCTTGGAGAACCATTAATCAAAATAGAAATCTTAGTACTCTTGAGGAAAACATGAATAATATTGATAAACTTGTTAGAAAACCCATGAATTTTCAAAATGGAGAAGAGAAAACTCTATTTCATAGTGTCAAAGGCTTTAGAGATATCAATTTTTATGGAAAACCTACCTGGTTTTCCCTTATTTCTCAGGGAATTTATACATTCCGATGCAGTAAATATGCATGTTTGAATGCTCCTTCCAGGGAAAAACCCAAATTGGTTAGGGGTGATAATGTTTTTGGCCACATGATACATCCTTCTAGAAATGATTTTGCTGATAATTTTAGGAATGGTATTCCCAATAGCAGCTGGTCTGAAGTCCTTAATGTCAAATTCATTTTCCTTCTTAGGAATCAATGAAATAAAATTGGAATTGGATCCATAGTTCATAGAGACAGTGATAAAGAAATGTCTAACTGCATTCACAACCTCATCATGAACCATCTCCCAGTTAAACATAAAAACTTGTTAGTGAATCCATCAGGACCAGAAACACTATCAATGTTAAGGGGGAACAAAGCTTCCCTTACCTCCTTTCCCCTCAGAATGTCCACAAGCTTATCATTAGTTTGAACATAAATGGATGGAAGGATGTTGTGTGCAATCCTTATAGAATTTTCAACTCCATTCTTAGAATAAAGCTCAGAGAAATAACTCACAACTGCCTTAGAGATTTCAGCTTCTGTATTGATGATTGAACCATTGATACTTAGAGTAGAAACTCCCCATATGAGTTTCCTTTCCTTGTGAATATGATGGAATAAATTTTAGTTCTTATCCCCTTCTTTCAAACACCTGATATTATAAAGAGATCGGTCCAAATTTTCTTTAATTTCAAGCAGGTTATCCAGCTTTGAAAGTGATCAGATTTCATCACTGGATAGCATATGGATCAGCTGATTGACATTCTGATAATTTAGAAGATGATTTTCAGCCTCTTGAATGTCCTCATCCATTTTAGAGAAACTCTTTTTACTCCATTCCCTCAGCCTTAACTTTTTTCTTTTCAGTTTTGAAGAAAGGATCCGAGATGCAGATCTAGAAGTTTCTATATTCTCGGCAGTAGTGACTGTCTCCCGAAACCCCTGAATGACAAGCCATGCATTGTTGAATTTAAAGGTAATAAGTGATAGTCTTGGCCCATTAGAGAAAAATCCACAACTAGGGGGTTATCATCTGAGTGTATTTTAGGGAGAAAAATACAAGAGGCAGTAAGGGTGCTATTATTATCATGAATTTGAAGACAACGTCTATCCAATCTGCTATCCTGTCTTCCATTATGAGTGTATCTACCCTAGGTAAATTCAGCACCTACCATATCTATCTCAATGAGATTACATATGTCAATGCATTGGGAGAAATTCTTGGCTGCAATCCTGTTAAAACATAATCCAGTTTTCTCATTATCAAAGCCATGTGGCTCCATGGGGTCTCAAAATCGTCCCATGGATACCCATGGTCGGAATTATCTCATCCATTATGATTAGAATTTGTGTTAGGGTAGTTTAATATTATTATAATATTACTTTTCCCTTATTTACCATATTTACCCATTTACAATGCTAAATAAAATAATTAATGAAATTACTATTCATAATATCTGAAAAGAAAAGGTACCTATTTACAAAATTTGAACACTATGATTCAAATATGGAATCCATTTTTCCAAATTAAAAACATATAATTTTCATAACATAATTTAAAATTAATTCTCATTTTCAGAACAAAAAAACGTGTTTTTAAGAAGTAAAAATTATTAAATGATTGATATGTGTTTATATCCGATTTAAAAGTTAAATTACATAAAATGACCAAAATTGAATTAAATTATAAAAAAATAATCCAATTACACTTTAAAACCAATTAAAATTACAATCTAACTATGTTAATAAATTATATTAAATGGGAGTTTTGAATTAAAATGCAGTTTTTTCCACTATTCATTGAAAATGAACATTATCAAAAAGTTTCCAATAATTTAACCGAAAATAAATTTTGATGTCTAGATTATATAAAAGAATTTTATTTTTTCAAATAGAACTTATAAAATTGAGAAAAACTATATTTAAAAAGGGTTTTCCATCAAAAGGTGGTAAAACTGCATTTTTAAAAAAATACTTATTTTATCCAAAAAATTGAATTTGTTCTTATATCATATCAAGAAAACATATAAGATGAATTTAAAACATTAAATTGAATATATAACATATATTTTTTAGTAAATAAAAATCCATAAAGAGTGATATTATTTTATAAACACAATTATTCACTTTAAAATAGGTTTTCATAAAAACATATCTTTTATATTCAATTGGTTTTCATTTTCAATTCTAATAAATTAGGTAACCAATGAATCATTATTTGAATATGTGTAAACCATATTTTAAAATCCAATTGGTATTATTCTTTCCCTCCTTTCTAATGTCTAGTAATTAACTATCGTTTAAAATAATAATAATTATTTTATTATTTTTTGGTATAACTCAAAGTTTTGTGCAACGTAATATTTTGAAGAAACAAATTATTTCATATTAAGTATGATATCTAAAAAATAATCCCCTATAATTTTAAATTTATATCTTATTCATAAATATTAATTGAAAATAAAAAAGTTTTATTCTATAAATACCTTGTTCATTACACTTAGAAAGGTACTTTTTTATAATATAACATTTTTTTAGTTTTTTTAAGTCTTGATTTATTTTCAAAATCCTAAAATAGATCTATAAAATCAGGCTTCATATAGATATTTATTCTTATTTATTTATTTTTATAGAATATAAACCTTATTTTTTATTCTACATATAGACATCGAGGTGGGACATTTTTTATAGGAATGGTGACCCCCTTTTGTCTATTAGAGTTTTAATCTTACAAATCCTTCCACGTTCTTTTGGATCATTTATAGCTATTCATGGATTCTTCAAGTGATATTTCAAAGATATAAATCATAAAATAAAGTTTGGTCAATATATTAAAGTTTTAAAAGTATTATTCTTATTTGGAATCCAATACTTTGCTTCCATATTGGGAATATTTTTTCCTGAAAAAATAAGATCATTGTTTTTATATTTTTATTATTGTTAGATAGTTTTATGGAAGTGACAAATTCATTGAGGTTAATGGTGTGATGAATGGTTATTTCTATAATTTCAAAAATACTTACAATATGAATTCATAATGGGTGGTATATCATTCTGGTTTGAAATTTAAAAGGTGAATTTATATTTATTTATAAAAAAATTCAAGATATTGAAAGATCTTTTATATTAGTTAAAAATGAAGAATATTTTTTTATAGTCAAGGTGAAATTTTATAAGATAAATATAATATATCTGTAAGGAATAATAGTTTTTCAATAGGTTAAATAATTTATTCAATTAAGAAAAATAAAAAAGTTCATAATCAAAATTCAAGACATGTATATTCAATACATATTATGAAACATTAGAGAGTTTAATCATGTCCAAATTATTTATATCTATGTTTAATATATTCACGCTATTTTTTAAGATAAAATATATCCCTTATACAAGATTTCCCATAAGGTTAATTGTTAAATATATTATAGTAAAAAATTAATGAATCAATAACCTCTTATCAAAAAAATTAATCTTTGTTTGGATAAGAAATTTTTTTAAAAATTATGTTCGTATATTATTTTTATCATAAGTCATTTATAGATAAATGTTTTAAGAATTTTCGAAATATAATCTTGAATACTTGGAAACAAAGGTTAAATAAAATATAAAATAGACACAAGAACCTCAAAAATATTTAGCGCATCTAAGAAAAAGGTAAAAACTATTTCAAATAAATAATTTTATGGTTTCATCAAAAAAAATATTGGAATTATTGTGGTCCTAAATACGGTCTTTACAAAGCAAAATTTTTAGATCTTAGGGATATGACCAATGAAAATTTAAAATAGGAAGAAAATAAAAAAAAAGTGGGTAGAAAAGTAGAGGCATGTTGTAGTGCATTAAGAATTTATCAAAGTCGTTTCTATGAGAGAATATGTTGTTCTTAATATTTCTCATCAGAAAAATCATAAAGGATCAGAAGTAGTTGAAAAGGTAGTGAATTGTTTTTGAATAGTTTTATGTTTCTAATGAAGTTGAAGTATAAATTATTTCATAATATAATCTTTCAAAAAAATATGAAGTCTCTAATGGGAATACAAAATCTTCCGAAATAGATCCTTTACTAAAGGAATCTTCTAAACAAATATGATTGTCTATAATTGCACCATCCTCAAAAAATAATTTGTAAGGATATTCTAAAATTTCAATGAAATAATGTTCAAATAATGTTGAAACATGAAATGATAGAGATGATCAAAGAAAATAAGATGTTTATATTAATGTTGATGTATTATAGATTTCACCTTATATGTTTGAAAGTTGAGAAGATTCTTACCACCAATAGATCAGAAAAATCACTCTTCCAAAAGTTTCTGCCAGTTCAACCAATAATCTTCTACATAGTTCTATGAGGATAGATATGAATTTGAATTATTTCAATGCAGTATATAAGAATATCTAAAGAAATTTGGATATATTTTTTAATTTCAAGTATTTATGTAATATGATTCAACAAAAAATCATTCATGTTCGGGATGTTAAGTTGAAATAATAAATTATTGATTATGTTGTATAAATTACTCCTAGTATGATATGTATCAATAAAAATCATCTCTGGATTTGGAGAAGTTGAAGAGTTCTATAAAATTCTTGAAGCATAATGAGATATATTTGATGTTTTTTGATGAAAAAGAGATATTAATAACTAAATTATATATTATTATTTTTGAAGTTGTATAAAAATGTTAGATTGGAAGTTGAAGAAAATTATAGTGCACTCGACGATCTAAAAGTCCTTATAAATGAAACAAGATTAGGAGATTAAGAACCAGAAGAAAAAATAAAAGTTTCAATATGAAAATTTTTTCAAGAAATATAATGAGTTGAATAATATGAATAATTTTGTAAACATGTTTTCTAAAAATGATTAATTAATTTTCAAATTTCAATATTTTTAAATCATTAAATATTTTTTTGTCAGATCGATAAATTTTTATTTATGAATACTTTCTATGTTTGTATTTGTTTCTTTCTAAGTGTTTCATTAATTTTATTTTTTATGTGTTCTCACTTTAATATTATATTAAATTTTAGTTATTTTTCAAAAATAAAAAATTTTGATAAATGTATCTTGTAAAATATTTTTATATAGGGATAGTTTTTATAATTTTGTGATAGTAATGTATTTAAGATTATTTGTTTTCTTTTTTTGATTGTGTCTTGTTCATTTCAATAAGGGGGATATTTTTTGGTAAAAATAATTCTTGTATATACTTATTTTAAAATATCCTAATACAAATATTTAATGTTTTTTGTTTTATCTTGTTATAGTTTCCCAATTTATGTTTTGCTATATTTTAAGTTCTTCTAAAATAGTCATTTTGATATACTTTACCTTAATTAGAAGAACTTTTATATGTGCAATTTTACTAAAATGAATGGAATATGTGAGTTATATTTATTTCCATAACATAAATGATTCAAAATAATATTTCTTTGTATTTTTTCATAAGGATCGTTGTAGTGGTGCTGAAAAACATCCCAGGTAAAAGAATAACAAGATTAAATTCATAAGAACTAATATCTAATGTTGCTAATGTTGTTGAAACAAAACTTGAGAATCATGGAATATAAATATTAGTGTTTTTATAACATTAATCTATAAATATCATAGTGATCTCAATGTAACGATATACACACAAGAATGAAATTCCATCTTAATGTTTATTATATTTTTAAGACTAAAATTTCTCATTTCCTTGAGTGATTTTGTTTATAATATTTTAAAAGGGTTTTTTGATCAAGGGAATTAGTCTATAATGATATATTATAAATTATCTTATTCTTATTTCATTTCCTTTTTTTGTTCCAATCAGTGAGATCGAGGGATCATGTGGTGAAGGAGACATAAGTAATTTTTATCAAGTGAGATCGAGGGGTTTTGGAAGGAAGATAGAAATTTATTATGGTCAAGATGATAAAGGGATTCCAGTGTTTTAGAAAATTTACCTATCGATTGTTTTATAATTAAGGATATATAAAATTGGGTCTACTAACTTCATTTCCACTTTGCTTTAAAGTGAAGACCTCGCTCAATTGAGGTGTTCTGAATTTTTGTTAATTTGTTCATAAGTTTTTAATTTTATATAACTTCAAAGTTAATTTTTTATAAACAATTTCTTAGTTACAAAATTATAATTTTATTAATAGAATTTTATTCTAATTATTTGATCAATTTATCAAAAGAATATTATTCAGAATTTTTTGTATCTCATGGTTCCTTTTTTTGTATTAGAGTGTGAGTATTTTAATTTTTCAAAAGACTTCATTTTGACCCCCCCCCCACTGATATAGTATATATGTCATATATTCTAAGGAAACACACACATCGTGCCTCAAGTCACACCATATCACTCAATTTTGGTTCATACTTCACAACCACATATGACCCCATATTGCCCATAGCAACACAATTAGCTCCATCTCACTCAAGGTAGGTCCAGACCTCGGGATCCAAACCCCCACATCATGATCTATTTCCAATCACAAGTACATCATCCGGAACACATAAGAAACAAGAAAATATGGTACATAATCCATCTCAAAAACTTAGTAACTCATCATTAAGCACTAATATCTTGAGACCTAGGCCCACATATCTTCTCATCCATTTTGATCTTTATGCTAACTTTCAAGATCTCCTTGATCATAGATAGACTACATATCAATCCACATGACATTCTCATCCTGCATATAATGGTATCCATTATGTAACTTTAGACCCATAACTACCTTTTAAGTTGAAAATCACATCACTTAAAATCAACTTGGGATTTCATACCAAAACACAATATCCTCATCTACCACAAAAATTCATGAATCAACATTAAACAATAAGTACACAAGGCAGTCATGTTAAGGAGAACATATAAAATCACTCATGATAAAAAACAATGTGTCTCCTACACAAGGTCAAATAGACTAAAATAACTAAATAAATTACTTCAGAATTTCCTTTGAGAACAAATCAAAAATATTTTAACAAATCATTTATAAAAGGACATGTGTGTCAACAAACTCATGTTAGGCCCATGTCCAAAAACCCACCAAATCATTCTTTATAAAAACTCACTAAAATTTTAAAAACCTTTTAAAAACCAATTTATAAAATCACACTTTTCCATTTTAATTTTCACTCAATTCAAATTTTTTCAACCACTATTCAAAAATTGAAAACTCTTGAACTTTGAAAACCAACTTAGTCAACTAATGGAACTGTAAAGAGGTACACCAACACTCGTTTAACCTAGATGTCACCATAAAACCACTTATATATATATAATGTGAAATATTAATCTACTGTGATCCTATCCCAATATATGGTATAGATTGAACAAGTCATGTAACATACAAATAATAATAATAATGACGGTATGTGAATATAAAATTGATAAATGAACAAAAGACTTAATATATTCAATGATTTATTTCTTAACTAGTGATCATAATTCCATCCCAATCATGCATCAACGTCATATAAGTCTATGATTACTTATATCATCTATAAACACCCTAAAATTAACAATCTGAGCATTCAAAACAAAAATCCCATATAATAATAATTAACACCAAGCTCATCATTCAACCTCATAGAAATAAATCTTTGTTAAATGGGCTGTAGTTCACTCTTGACACACATTCGAATCTAATCCAAAAAAAATAACCTAATTAATTTCCTGAATCAATAAAAAAATTATGAAAAAACTATAAAAACATTAAATAAATCTATAGGTAAAAATAATTCAAGTAAAAGGATGAATTATGGATTGAATACCTTATTAAGGGACATCTTAGATAGGACACAAACAAAATCCCCATAAAATGGGATGATTTCACCACGATCCAATGAAATTTAATCCTAAAAACTCTATTTAGATGAATCAAAATCAAAGAAAAACAACAATGGAGAACAATTAGGAGATGAGAAGGGGTTTTACCTCGAATATACATGACAAAAAACATTTGAATTATCCAAATTATGAAGAGAAAATAGAGTGGGTGGTAGAGCCAAGTGTCATCCTCCCCTATTCTTTAGTAAATTGGAACCAAAACCCAAGAGGGTTCTAACTAGGTGACTTATTGAAATTAATAAAATAACCTTAAAAAGACACTTATTTCTTGGTCAAGATGTGTCCTTAGATGTCAAATTGTGACTAGCCTCTAGGTAGAGGGGATAACCCCTATTTCACCAATATTGTAGTGCTACCCCTATAGATTACGGCATGATGAATCACAAATAGAACCTCCACTTGAAGACCCAAACCTTCACGGTGTGGCATATCATTCATCAATCAACTTCACTCACATTCCATGTTGACAGCTCTACTGCACAAAGGAAAAAAGATTAATCAAATAATAATGGTTTGTGAAAATACCGAGCACCCAATAAATCATTCGCAATGACCACTTTAAGAAATAAAAAATAATAAAAACCCCCAAGGTGGGACTATGCAGTGATGGTTGAGGATAAATTTCAAGGAAAATAATTTCATAAATAAATCTGAAGATTTTAGAAATAAAAATTAATTCTTAAGAACATCCTTAATAATTTCAAGGTTTATTATCCATATTAATTGAAACATAAATATCAATATATAACTAAGAGATTTCATTTATAGATTATCATGAAAAATGAGACATTAATCTAATAAAAAAAACCCAACCTAGGGTTTGGATTTATTACCAGTGAATAGAACATCATTTTTTGTTTCCATTATTTATCTTTCTTGATGAAATCAATTGTCAAATCTCTGAGCCCTAATCCATCAATTAATCTACTCCTCTCAAACCCTCTCTCAGGAAAATATTTTTAGATCTAACCCTAGTAATATGAGTTAATAATTCTAAAATAATGGTATTTAGAGTTTATAGCTAATAAATAAATAAATTAATTAAGTTAATTAAGTTAATTAACTAGTAACAGTCGTAATGGACTTCCCTCAGGGACCATAGCATGAAAAAAATTTATACCATCCCTAGGGTAACTCCCTTTTCCTGAAAAAAACCATGCGATTAAATTTACCATCTGACCCTTTGATTTTAAGGAAAAGTAGTATTCAAATGAAATAGCATACATATGAAAAACAATATATTATTTTTAATATCTTATTACTCTGTCTCTATGTTAAAATAAAATTAAAACTAATTCAGTTACCCAAAATTCTATTTCAAATATTTTAAGTGATTGAAAAAAATACAGGGTCACTACATATGTAATGCTAAATTTTTTGTGTTTTTTTATGAAATTATCCCTATATTTGTTAAGTTAAAATTTAATACTTATAAAATATTCCTCAAAAGGATAATTTTTAAGGATTAATATATAATCATGCACTTATGGCTTGAGAAAAATAATGTTTGATTGGAAAATAATAAAAAGAAAAGGATTTTGGTCAATTATTTTGGTCAAAATTACTTTGTAGATAAATATATTAAGGTACATTCAAAAGATCATATTGAATACTTGAAAAGAAAGGTTGAATAAAGGATAAAAGTGAAACAAGTACCACAAAAATATCTGAATATTATGAGAAAAAAGTTAAACCTATGATAAATAAACTTTTAAAGGGTTTATTAAGGAGGAAAATGATTAGAGGTAAGGTGTTCCTCAATTCATACTTGTTAATTATGAAGTTTTTTATCTTAGGTAATATACCAATAAAAATTTAAAAGAGGAATAAAATTATGTGTGGGTAGGAAAATATATTGAATCAAGATTTGGTCACGAATTTCGAAAAGAAGTTATTATTATAGAATATATTGAGCTTGATATTTCTCCTCAGAATAATCATAAAGTAATGGAAGTAGTTTGAAAAGGAAAGAATAATTTTTTATCAGTTTGATGTTTCTAGGGAACTCAATGTATCAAATATTTTTATAATATAGTCATTATATTAATTTTTATGTTTCTTTTTTGAAAATAAATATTTTAGAGGTAGATCCTTCAAAGAAGTAATATTCTATGAACACTTCTTTTCCTACAACTTTACCTTCATCAGAAGATATTTAAAAATAAAATTCATAAATTTTTGGCATAATAAATATCAAATAATTATAAAACACTATATGAGTTGAATGATAAAAAATATATGTTTATGTTTTTGTAGATATATTATATATTTCACATTTTATGTTTTAAAGTTGTGAATAATCACAACACCAAAGGATCATAATAACCCCACTTCTACAAGTTTCTATTTGTTCAACAAATACTTGACTAGAAAGTTATAAAAGGATGGAGATGAAGTTGAATTATTTCAATAAAGTACTTAAGAATATGAATAGAATGTTATATATGTTTTTGGGTGTCCATGATTTATCCAAGTTTAATCAATAAAAAATCATTCATGTTCAATATGTTATGTTGGGATAATATACTATTTATTATGTTGTATAAATTAAGTCTAGTATGAGAATTCTCAATGAAAAATATTTTTGGGATTCAAATAGGGTAAAGAGTGTTATAAAATGGGTGAATGAGTTTGACATACATTTGAACTTTCTTGGAGAAAAAATTTCCAGAATTGTAAAATCTAATAAATGAATTTTTATGTTGGTTGAAATTTCCAGATTGGGAGTTGGATAAAATTTTATGGAAGATGATGATCTAAAATCTCATATAGTGAAACACTATTATAATATCAAGGACCTTAAGAATAAATAAAATTTACAAGATGAAAAGGTTATCAAGATGTATAATTATTTAATGAAGTTGAATTGTGTTGTTAAAAAATCTAAAAAGTATTAATTTCTATTGGACTTTCAAATTTTTTAAATCATTAAAACTTTTTAGACATGTGGATGAATGTTTATCTTGGAATAATTTATAGGTATATATTTCTTTATTTTTGAATATTTATTAAATTTATTTTATCTACGTGTTCTCACTTACAAATTATATTAATTTTTTTAAAAACATTGGAAAAAAAATACCAAACAAAATATTTTTATAAAAGGGGAGTTTTTTTATGTTTGTGTTAGTAAATTTTTTAATCTTATGAGCCTTATTTTTTTATGTGTCATGTAATTTAAAAAAGGGGGAGACTACTGAATTGAAAGACTTCTTTTGTTACTAATTTTTAAAATAAAAATACACATCTTATTTTATCTTATAATATTTCCCAAGTTGAGGTTCTCAACTTTTTATATTCTAAAAAAGTTATTCTGATATACTTTACCATAATCGGAAGAGATTTTATAAGAGTAGGTTTTAGGAAAGGATGGGTATATTTCTGTTCTTTTTATTTCATTTATATTATTTTTTTAAATAATTTTTTATTATTTTTTTATTTTATGAATGGACCACTATGGTAGTACTGAACAAAATCATCAGTAAAAGTATAACAAGATTGAATTCATTGAAATGAGTAGTTTATGTTTTCGATGAAATTGCACATGAACCTAGGAATATGAGAATGTAAATGTTAAAGTTTCTTATTACATTCATCTATAAATACAACCATTAGAGAAAGGTTAATAACTAATGATGATAATGAAAATTCATATAAAGATTTCTTATATTTTTAAGAGTGAAACTTCTCATTTCTTTAAATGAATCTATTTGTAATATTTTCATATGTTGTTATTCTTAAATGAATATGGATAAGAGGGTCTATTTTAAATGATATTAATATTAATTTTTATCTTTTCTATTGATATAATCTTAAAAACTGAGGAATCATGAGTCTAAATAGATATAATTCATTAATATCAAGTTAGATCAAGGTCTTCTAGAAGGAATATATAATATTATTATGATTAGAGTGATTGAGGGATTATATGGTTTTTGGAATACTAACCTACTAATAGGTTTATAATTTGACATACCTACATATGGTTCCACTAACATCTTTGTTACTCTAGTTTAAATTTAACACCTCACTCATTTGAGGAATTTTTTTATTTTATTGTGTATAAGTTTCTATTTTTTATAGTTTCTTTGTTATTATGTTTTTAAATACAATTCATTAGTTAACATGCTTTATTTTTATTAATATAATATCATTATAAATGTTTTCTCAATATATTAGAAGATTCTCATTATGAAATTATGTTATCTCATGATTCCTTTTATTCTATTATATAGGAGTGTGAACCCTTTAATAGTTCGAAAAAAATCAATTCAATACCCAAACCCACCCACCCACCCACAAGTAGTATATATATCATAAATTATGAGGATTTTTTTTATTTTTAATAAACCAACCTAGGTTGACATGATAAGTCACCTAGGATGACTCACCAAATAGGTAGAAGTCAACATGAAAGCCAAAACAGACCCAAGTAAATAAAGGGTCTCACTTAAAATCTAGTGTCATGATGTCATAATATTAGAACCGATATATATATCTTTTTGTTCTTACACAAAATGTGTTGTAGTGAAAAAAAAATTATATGGAAGGTTTAACTATCAGCACGTTAGAGGATCTAAATCCCAGTAGACCACCAATTTTTTATTGTAGTTGATTATGAGTACTAGAGAGATCATATGAATACTTTTGGGATTAATAATGGAGTTTAAAAAGAATTATGATGGTTGGAAATTATATTATTCCGGATAAGGAAGATCCAACTTTTACTAGGGAGTATAAAACTCTGAATAAGTTGAACTATAGAATTTGGAACACTCTTTTGTACTCAATGATGATAAATATTTACTATTAATTATCTTTTTTTGAAATATAAAATGATATAAGGATAAATATAGATGTAACAAATTTTGAAACATTTATGGTTTTAAAAACCAAAAGGGATGTTCTTCATATTGATAATAATACTTTTGATTTCATACCTGGTTAATCTATTGAAAAAATAAATAAATGTATTATGACTATTGTGAATAGATTTCAATCTCATATAGAAAAATAATTATAAGTTTAACAACATTTTGAGAAGATCATCCATATCATTCTTATGGAATGTGAATCTAATAGAAAAATTATAGATTACATGAAACATATAACTCATATGGTTTTTGATGAAATTATTGGAACCCTTATTAATTTTGAAATCATTTTGAAGAGAGATGCTCGAAAAGAGGGAAATAAGAATGGGATCTTGTCTGTATCAACTTATGGGGTAGTTAAAACTAAAATATCTTTGTCTGGTAAAATTGTTTCAAAACTATTAAAGTCAAAGAGAAATTTTAAAGACAATTTAGGTTGTGCTATTTCTGTAGAAAATCAGGATAAAATTTTATAGATTTTTAAATTGATGTATAATATTGTTAGTAAGAAATATTTTCATTACATGTATGGAAAGAATAATAAAGTAAAATGTGAGGCAAAAGACACTTTTTAATTGATTTATTATGAATGTATGGAACAAATAAAAAAATAATAATTGATTGTATAAGGTTGAAAAGGATTTAAATAAGTTAAAAGTGATATTATAAAGGTAAATATAATAAATTTTGAAACCCATGGACACTAATAGATAAAGTGGTATAGATATATCTTCAGATATTTCATCATTTAGGATTTGTGATAGCCAAAAATTTATTGGTTTCTATATTGATATTCTAAATAATAATCAATTTTATGTATCTAATGTATCTATTGAATCCATTAATAATTGTATATTAAATTAAAATTTTCCAAATACTTCATATAATGACTTTATTTCAACATATTTGGAAGAATAAATGATATTTTCGTTATAAAATTAGGATTTTTACCTTTATTTGAAGAAATTATATGTTATGTGACTCTTCAAGAGAAATATAATTCTAAAGTAATGAAATACTATGATTATTAAAAGTAAGGTCTTCTAGAATCTAGTAATTGATTTTTAAAAAATACATCCAAAATTTCTAAACCCATATCAGATTTAGATAATAACACTACTTCTAGTAAAACTCATGAATATAATAATTTGGTTTTGAAACTTAATTTTGATATTTCTAGTCTGAAAAAAAAATTATCAAATTTTATTTTGGGAAGAAATATTTTGATAAACATTACATATAGTAGAAACCATGTAAAAAATTACAAAATTTTATTTAATTCAGATAAATCACATATCCAATAAAATCAAATCATTCCTAAAAGTGTACCTTTTTTACAAAAAAATCAAATGGGGGGTCATTGGAAAAATAAATTTCCCTTAAATAATGTTCAATATTTCAATTTTCTTAAAGCTTATATTTCTAGATAATTAGCAGTTCAATATCATAAAATAGTTGGACATATTTGGATTCCAAAAGACCAATTTTCTAATAATTCTAGACCAAATACATTCAGGGTATTAAAAAAATATTTTTTATATTTTTAGTAAGGAAGGATGAGTTCTAGTAGACAAAATGTTTGGTATAGGGATAGTAGTTATTCAAGAAACATGATATGAAATAAAAAATACTTTTGAAGTATTCAAAAATTGAAAAGTGTTAAAATTAACCATTTGAGATAATGATGAAGTATAAATCGTCATTATTAGTGTTGTTGGGTTTCTTAGTAGGACCTTATATTAAAATTTTATATGTGTTATAGAACATAGGAACAATATTATCATCATAAGTCAGTTCTGTGATGAATGTTATCTTGTAATATTCATAAATGATAAATGTATTATTCAAAGTTGAAAAAGTGAGTTTATTATTTTTATACATGGGTGTGAAAATGTTTACACCATGACCTAGAAGACCTTAGAAAAAAAATATCTACCTTTTTAAGTGAAATAGAAGATCAATATTTTTTGTGGCATATAAAGTTGGTAAACTTAAATGTTTGGGATTTAACTAAACTTTATAAGAAAAAAATTGTTAGGGATCTATTAGAATTGCGGATTAATTCTTCAAGGAGTCTTTGATCATTGTTAATATGGTAAGAAACATAATTTGATCTATAAATAGAGTTGTGTAAGAAAAACATTATAATATTTTCTGTTAATGCACATTGATTCATTTGGTCCCACACAAACAATAAATATTGGAGGCAAACAGTATGTGTATGTCTTGGTTGATGATTACATAATATATTCTTGGGTCTATTTTCTAATAAATAAGTTTTAATCTCTTTTTTGTTTTAATAAATTTTTTGGTCATGTTAAAAATGAGAAAAAATTGACCTTTGGTTACTTTTCATAGTGATTATAGTGGTGAGTTTAAATATTCTGATTTTTGAAGTTTTTTATGTTAAAAAAAGAATTACTCACAACTTATTAACACCTAGAACTCCTCAGAAAAATGTGTAGTTGAGTAAATTAATACAATTTTTAAGGAAATTAATTGAATAATGTTGAGTTAATACATAATTGAGAAACATTTCCGGGATTAATCTATTAGTACTTATTGTTATACTATAAATTTTGTATTACTTAAACTATATTTTAAAAGAACTCATAATGAGTTATGGACTAGTGGAAACCAAAACATTCTAACTTTATAGTTTCTATATATAATGTTTTCCTTCTGAATATGAAAGACCATTAAAAATAATTTGATCCAAAATTTTATGAGGATAATTCATGGAAATTATATAACAAGTAAGGTATGTTATGTTTTCAACAAATGAACAAACATTGTTGGGGAAACAATTCATGTTAAATTTGATAAAACTAATTATTTTTTTCAAATATTTAAAATATATTCTTTCATATGATGTTTCTAAAAAACGTATATTTGAGAGCTAGAAAAAAATATACAACCCACATTTTAAAAAAATTCATATAGAAGATAAATAGAACATATATTTATAGAATTATTTCCTTTGGAAGAAGTTCTAAATTTTTTTAGAAAAATATTTTTCTTATCCAAGAAATCATTCGATGTTTAGGAATCATGCCACTGATAATATCATTTAAGATATAGATCAATTAGTAAAATATCATAGTTCTTCAAGAAATGAATATGAACAGTAGTAATTCTGATCTCATTTTAAACCTCAAATAAATAATAATGCTTTAGTTGATTGAGATGGGATAATAGAAGTGAAATATGAACTCATTTAATTCAAATAGAAAAAAAATTTGACTTTGGTAGAATGACCTATATATATTCATGTAATTAAATTCCAATATATTTTCTAAAATAAATGTGATGAAAATTAAATTAATGTCATAAACAAACCAAGGTCTTTTTATAAGGATTATAATCAATAAGAAATAATAGATTATAAAGAAATATTATCACTAGTAGAAAGACATGAATTTATAAAAATACTTCTATAATTTGTATCTTATATAAATTTTAATCTTTATCAAGTGGTTATGAAGTGGTATTTTCAAAATTGTTATATTCATGAGGAAGTGTTCATCGAACAACCACCTCATTATGAAAGTAAAAAAATTTAGACCTACATATAAACATACCATAGAACTTTTCAGACTTGAATAATCCAGAAGAGCTTGCTATGATATACTAACTAGATTTTTACTTCAAAGTATTTTTGTTAAAGGAGGAGTAAATCAAACTATTTTTATAAATATATTTTTGAAGGAAATTATCACTATTTTTAATAAAATGTTTCTGATTAATTTTATAACTAAGTAAATCTTAGTTTGAAATGATCATGATTCGTGAGATATATTTTATCCATGGTTTTAAGCTTTCTCAAAAACAAGAAGAAAAATTGTTATCTCAATAAAAGTACATTAAATATTTACTCAAATGGTTTGATTTTAAAAATTCGAATGGTATTATTACTCCTATTTGAACATATAAATCTCTTGATCTTGATGAATCTAGGAAATATGTTATGCAAGAAAATTAGATATATGATTAAAATTTTACTTTATCTAATAGCTAGTTGACTAAATATAATGTTTTATGTGTGATTTTTTGAATGATTTTTAGAAAATCCAAAAAAATCCCATCAAAAAAGTTATTAAACAGATTTTTCAATATCATAAAGTAATTTCAGATATTTTTTTATTTTATTCTTCTAAAAGTTATTTTGAAATTAAATGTTTTTAAAAAATTTATTTTTATGGATTTAAAATGGATAGATATATTATATTTAGAAATTTTAACTTCTTAGAAGAAGTTTCAGTGTACTATTCAAGAATGAGACAATATTCCTCATCACTTTCTATTGTCGAAGCAGAATATATAGAAACTAGAAGTTGTTGTCCCCAAGTGTTGTAGTTACAACACTAACTCAGTGACTTTGGTATGTGTTTCACTAAAGCACTAGTTTTTTGTTATGAAATTTTTATTATATAATTTTCTATATACCCAAAACATCCCTCATGAGAAAATTACATAGATATAATACATCATATAATTTGAGATCACACAAAAAAAAGAAAATATCATTCGTAAATTCATTGGAATGTAAGATCAACTTGTGGATATTTTTACAAAATCTTTTCATTAAAAAATATTTGAATACATTAAGAAGAAGCTAATCATAACCAATATGAAGTGACCATTAATATTCCTCTTATTTTATCCATCACCTTATAGTGAAAATACTCCTCAAAAAATGGGGGTGGATTTTTTTTCTAATGTATATCTTCTGTTATATATTTTTCTATCATAAGGAATATTTTTTAGGAAAAATTTTTATACTTCGAAAGGAATATTTTTCCCTCACAAAAAGATTTTATTTTTCAAAAAAATATTATTTTTCATTTATTGTTTGGATGTTATGTATCTTTTATATTGTATCATTTTAACAAGTTTTGAATGTGTAAATTTATTTTCAAAATCCGAAAATAAATTTATTATATCATGCGTTATATACTGATTTAAACACAACCATTGATTCTTCTCAAAGTTGAACCATATATTTTTTATTATATATGTGTTTGTGTGTTTGTGTGTGTGTGTTTGTGTGTGTGTGTTTGTGTGTGTGTGTTTGTGTTGAGGTGAGACATTTTCTTCTTTTTATAGTAATGGTGAAACTTTCTCATCCCTTAGGGATTTATTATTATGAATCGTTTTTGTATATTCTCATTATTTTAATGTTTCTCATGTATTCTTCAAGAGATATTTCAAATATATAAATCATCAATGAAACATTGTTCAATAGATTATGGTTTGAAAATTATGATTCTATTTTGAAATGAATTATTTTTTTAATGTCTGGGAATATTTTTTCCAGAAAAAAATAATATCATGATTTTAACTTTTTTTACTATTATTAGAGAGTTTTATTAAAGTGAAAACATCAGTGAGGTTGATGGTGTGAAAATTTTTTTTTCAATGTTTTTGAAAATAAATATAAGTTCAAATTAAAGAGGTTGGTAAATCATTCTTGTTTGAACTTTGGAGGGGAATCTCTCTTCGTTTCCTATAATGCACCATATATTGTAGTATCTTTTTTAAAATTCAATGCTAAAGAATTTATATTTATAATCAAGGATAATGTTCATATGAAGATTCATTTTTTATTTGGAAGGATTAATACTATTTCAGTGGGTGTATTTTTTATTCTGAAAAAAAATTAGATAATAACTCTATAAAAATTAGAGATATGTATATTATAGACCTCTTATATAATGTGGGGAAGTTTAATCTTTTTATTTTATTTAGATCTCGGCTGAATTAAATTTCTCAAGAGTTGTCAAGATGAAATTTCTCCCTTATTATAGATTTTTCAAAATGTTATTTTTTAAATTTCCTTAAGTAGAAAAAATTAAATAATCAAACCCCTCTAATCATAGTAAAATATTCCTTATTTTGAGAAAAAAATTGAAAATGATGTTGGTCTATGATTCTAATCAGATGTCGTTCGTAGACAAAAATATTATGGAATTTTAAGAATATAATCTTTGATACTTGAAAATAAAGGTTGAAAAAGGATAAAATAAGCCTAAGAACCTCAAACTCTATGAATATTTCTATAAAAAAAGTTAAAATCATGTTAGAGAAGTATTTTGAATTTTTTATTCAAGAAAAAGGTCATAAAAAAGTTGATACTCGATTATGTCTTAACAAAGATGATATTTTAGATCATGGTGAACAGACCAATAAAATATTTACAGATGAAGAACATAAAAAAAGGTAGAAAAATAAAATCTAGCATGAATTTTTTATGAATTTTTCATAGGATTTTCTATTAATGTATATGTTGTTCCTAATGGTTCTCCTAATAAGAATATTAATGGAAAAAAAGTTGTTGGAAAAGAGGAGGTGATTCTTTTTTATTATTTTAAAGTGTATAATGAGTTTAAGGTATGAAATGTTTAAAAAGCTACTCTTTCCTAGAATTTTGAAGTTGCTAAGAAAAATAAACAGCTTTACTATATAGATCCCTAACCGAATTAATCTTCTATACACACTTCTTTGTTTACAATTGCACTTTAATTAGAAAATAAGTCATAATAAGATTCTAAAAGTTAAATAGAATTAATTTAATTGTATGATAAAACATTACAGGAGGAATATGATAAAAAAATAATATATTTATTTTTATGTTGATATAGTAGATATTTCACTAATAATGTTTGAAAGTTAATAAGACTCTCAATACCAAAGGATTAAGAAAAAACCCTCTCTTACAATTTTATAATAGTTCAACCAATTACTATGCTAGATAGTTCTAATAGGATAGAGATGGATTTAAATTATTTAAATTAATTAATTAAAAATATGGATGGAATTATAAATCTTTTTTCAGATGTCCAAGATCAATTTAAGTTGATTCAAAAACAAAATCATTCATGTCTAAGTTTTCATACGGAAATAAAAAATTATTGATTATTTTATATAAATTATGTATAGTCTGATAAGTGTCAAAGAAAAATATCTTATATATTTTAATAAGTTTAAGTGTGCTATAAAATGGGTTAACAATACTGAATGAGATTTTAAGTTTTTTGATGAATAGGTGATTGGAACTGGTAATCCCTATAATAGCTCTTTTATACTGACTACATGTGTTATATTGGAAGTTTTAAAACAATATAGGGTACTCGATTATCTAAATGACCTTACAATTCAACAATATTAGGAGGTCTAGGGCCCTACGAAAAAATAGAAGTTACATGATTAAATGGTTTTTTAAATGGATGAGATAAATAAGATTAATCATATTGTTAACAAATTTTCTAATAAAGATTATTTTATTTTATACATTAAAATTTAAAAAACATGAAAAATAATTTAGATATGCTATTGAATTTTTATTCTTAATACTTTATATATTTTTATGTTTTTTCTTTCAGTATATTTCATTATTTTGTTTTTTGTATGTGTTAACACTTTAATATTATATTACTTTTATTTTCATTTTGAAAATTACAAAGGAGGAGAAAATTGGGGTATGAAATATTTTTATAAAGGTAGGTTTATATGTTTGTGTTAGTAATGTTTTTATTATTATATATTTTCTTTTTATTCTTATTCCATTTTATTTTCAAAAAATGTGATATATTTGGGTTCAAGGAATTTTTTATATACTAATTTTAAAATTTTAAATCCATATATTTGTTGTTTTATATCTTAAAATAGTTTCTAAGTTTATGTTTTGTAGTATTTTAAGTTCTAATAAAATATTGATTCTATTATACTTTACCATAATCGAAAGAACTTTTCAGAGTGTAAGTTTACCAAGAGGAAAGGTATATGTGGGTTCTTTTTATTTTATTTTAATAAATATTTTTGAATAATATCCATTTTTTGTGGTTTTCCATAAGTATTAATACATTGGTGTTGAAAAAAATCATTATTATAAGTAGAACTAGAGTGAATTCATCTAAATGAGTATATGATGTTGTTGGAGTAGTTGCTACTGAACATGAGAATTTCATAATTTGGACATTAGATTAATTTATGACCTTCATATATAAATAGGACTATGGGATAGAGGTGAATAAATACACAAGATAATTAAAATCCATCTAAAGGTTGATTCTATTTTTATGACTGCAATTTTTTATTTCTTTGAGTGCTTCCATTTGTATTCTTTTCATAGGATTTTTTACTTAAGAGCATCTATTTGTGTTGATCAATTTTAAATGATCTTAAGATTATTTTTTCCTTTATTATTGTTTTGGTCCATGAAATTGAGGGATCCCATGGATAAGGAGACAAAAAATCATTCCAATCAGGTGGGATTAAAGGGTTCCAAAAGAAAGAAAAAAATTTATACTTACCAGGATGATTAATGGATTCCATGGTTTTAGATGATAGACTTACCAATATCTTTATAATAAAGGATACATAGATTTGGGTCTAAATACTTCTTCTCCACTTTGGGTTTAATCAAATCCATCACTCTGTTGAGGTGTTTTAAATTTTTGTTTCAATATTTAAAAGTTTATATTTTTATACAGTTTCATAGTTATTTTTTAATATATAGTTTTTTAATTACCCTATTCTACATTAATCATTAGAATATCATTCTGAATGTTTTCTCAGCTTGTTAGAATAATTTCATTCTCAAATTTTATTTTCTCATTCTTAATTTTATTTTTTTGTACAAGAGTGTAAATCTTTTAAAAGTTTGAATAACTAAAATTCATCACCCCCACTATGGTTGTATACTTATCATACATTGTGAGGTAACACACACATCCTGTATAAAACTACACCTGATAACTCAATTTTTGTCATGAATTGACACACATATAAGACCCCCTCTTTCTCATGGAAATGTTATCAGTATCATCTCACTAAAGGTGGGGCTAGGCCTTAGGATCCACACCCACACACTGGGATCTATCTCCAATCTGATGAATGTTCTAAGGTAAAGTGAAATCGGTTGATCCCCTACCCAAAAAATGTTTCCATAAACTTCTTTTGATTTCTCCTTAGACCTAGATAAATATGTATTCCCAAAATCCACAAAGATGGGATCTGTAACACCCCAAAATTCCCATGTAAGAATATTTTTATTCTAGAGTGTGTATGACACACAACACCAAGTGTGGAAGGGAATATAAATTCCGGATACTTTACAATATATTCACTATTTTAAAATAAATTCACTATATTTTATATCTTTCAATACACTTAATACTGATTTATCTTGTGTGGCATGAAAAAATGAGATTCTTTGATAACATTCACTACACACAAGACCGAGTTATACCGAACAACAATATATTATTAGAATATTATTATTTAATATAATAAAGTATAACCTAGCCATTAAATTAGAAATTATGAATAAGATTAACTAACTTATAAAAATATATGGTTGAATTCATTATTCGCTAATTAATTAGAAATGAAACTAAATACCAATTGAATATAAAGGAAATGTTTTTATGATCACAAATGTTTTTTATCCTAAAAATATAAATTAATTAATATTATTGAATGATATTAAATAAATTTATATATTAAATATTCAAAAAAATATTTTAAATTCATCCAAAATATTTGATATGCATAGTATAAGAATAAACCCAATATTACACATAAAAAATATATTTTACAAAGCAAATTTTTCTGAATTTTAATGGTGCACCTATTTTAATTTTAAATATTTTAAATCTTATAACTTTAATGTGACAAAATAAATGTAATTTTTTAAATAATAATGTCCAAATTAGAAAAGGAATAATTTTTGGAATTTTTCTATGAGGTTTCATTTTTTGATTAATAGTGAAAAATATTGAATTTTAATTTAAATATTCTTTTTCATAAAATTTATTTATATATTGGTAACACCCCGGTATTTTATGTTATGTCTCTTTTAAAATTTTACATCTTCAATAGTTTATGTTTCGTGCAACTCTGAGTTTAAAATTGTAATGTACTATTAAATATGATTGTTGGAATAGTGATATAGCCATTATGAATAGTAATATGACTAGTAGAACAGTAAATTTACTGATGAAAGTATAAATAAAATCTGGGTAAGTTAAAAATTAAAATTTGGTTTATTTATATCCTAGAATAAGTAAAAAATGTTATAAAAATGATAAATTAAGTGTTGGTAATTTTATGAAACATAAATGTTTATTTACAATAAAATAATTAATATAATGATTTAAAAGAAAATTTACATTCATAAAATATATTCATAAATTAATATTTTTTTGTCTTATTATTATATTATAATTTTATGAGACCTTAATTAATATTTCAAAGTGTCATAAAAACATTTATAATATTAAAATCGGTATTTTTTGACTAAATGATGATTTTATATAAAAATTAAATTTCTCATAATTAGATATTTATTTTTATAAAATCGAGTCCATTTTTGAATTATACAAGTGAAAAAATGGTTAGGGTTAATTTTTTGGATTTTTCGAAAGTAGGTAAAATTTTGGTGAATAGTGAAATATGATAATTTATGTTATTTATCATTATAAGTAAATAAATTAATTATTGAGTCATGTATTATGTATATATGAGTTAATCACTCATTATTTCAAACTCACATGCACTAGTTAATGTATTTATTCACAATAACCAAACCTTTTTTAATGTCCTGATCCTGAATAATAAATGAATGAACGAAATAATCAAAAAACACATCTCCCCTCCACTATAAATACCAGCCCTTCTCCTCACACATCCAAATCCTAGAAGATTTCTTATATTCTACCCATTTCTTCTCCCAAAACACTCCCCTATATTCTTTTCTGTTTTTTTCCACAAAAAGACCATTACCAAGTCCCTTAAGTATGTTCTCAAGGAGGCAACGCTCAAGAGGTAAAATATGGCATCCCTCCTTTTTAATACATAACTTTTCATTACATTACACAAAAAGAGGATATTTAAAGTTTAGTGTATTGTAAATAAGGTTAATAATACATGATAACAAAATACAATTCTTCTAATAAACTTGTATGTCTCCATCATAGGTTTATCCTATGTACAATTATTGTGTCTCATAACCTGGGGACATAAATCAAAGGGTAAGCAGAAGGCCCAGTAAGGAAAACAAGTGAAATAGTTTACATGTGAACTTGATATATATCAATAAGAACATGAGTAATGTCATAAATTAATGATAAAGAGGAATATAATAATAATAATAAATAAATGATTCATCACTTTAAAATGTGGATACAACCTTTAATTTAAGCATTCATAAGCATATCACCAAGGTTAATCCTTAAGGTGTCATAAAAATTACCATGGTTATTCACCAAGTAATCAAAAAACTTGTCATCTCTATAGATTAATTTCTTTACCCAATGCACTTGAGAGCTATTAGGGAACACCATTAATATTCCTTTTTTTCATGTGATCCACATATATCATAATCAAGAATTAAATAAATAACCCATAGAGAAAAAAAGAAATGGGTTTCGTATCAAAATAATGGTATTTTGAAAAGTTCTTAAAAAATGATCATTACATCATTTATAACCCAAAAAAAGGGAATTAAGATTTTATGTATGTAAATCATAAGATAAAATAAATCTGTTTAATGTAAATATGAATACGTCTATAAATGAAAGAGGTTTGGGTATTCATAAAAAAAAGATAATTGAATTTCTTGAAAAAAAGAAAGAGATTTTGAGTTAAAAATTCTACAGCATAAAATCAATGAAACATGTTTTTATAAAACACTACAATGATATAGGAAAAGGGTATCACATCCATAAATGACTCATAATAATGTATAGGGGCATAATAAAATGTAAATAAGAATATGGTATGTAAATTTGAATGACATAGCATATAAAAGATAACTTGAAAAGAAAAAGATAGGTGGACAATTCCCTTACGAAAATTCAGAAGTGTAATAACATCACTTAAAATTTTAGAAAATGATTTCATGAGAGAGAAAATAGTATATAATAATTTGGAAATAAAATTGACAGAAATAAGGATAAATAAGAACATATCCCAACATAGAAAATGGAAATTAAAATACATAACATAAAACAAGTCTCTGACTAAAAGAGGAGCGTGAAAGGTTCCCTTAGCTTGAAGAGTAACTTATAAAACTCAAAGATATGGACCTTGGGGGATTTAGTGCCCCCTGAGAGGACTCCTTGAAAGTTAAAAATCCCAAATATTATTATATGGGTAATTTGGAATGAAATTAATGAAGTAATGGGTTTTTATTTATATAGAATGTGACGGAATGTTTTATTAATTTCAAAGGACACCTCAATAGTGGTATTTGAAAAACCATGGACATTCCCATGGTATTTGCCCATGGTATTGGCCACTTGGGACCCCTCATACCATAATATATTCCACAAGAGTATACCATCATTATTACATCATTATTACATCACTAATGATGTCATTAATCATACAAAAAACTCAAAACTATAGTTTTACTATTCACCAAAAAGATATTTTATAAAAATCTCCTAAATTCCTCGTAACCTAATATCAATGTTATGAATTCAAAAATTAAATTTATTTTATCTTAATAAATATCCACATATGAGAAATTTCACTTTTACCTATAAAAATTCTTTATTATTAAGAATAATAGCTGATAGAAAATGTATTGTGATATGTATAGTAACATTTTTTACACTTTCAAAAAATAAAATTATTTAATCATTTATTAAATAAAAAAGGTGTGTTCTTATAATACTATTTAATTATAATAAAAAATAACAATAAATAATTATTTTAATACAATAATAAAATTACAATTTGTTCCTGCAAAATCAATTTATCAAATTTGTCTCAATTAAAAATATATCTTATCAAGAAAACTATTCTTCAAATGGAAATGATGAAATATCAATTTTATTTGTAAAAAGGGATCGCACAATGTAAATAATGCCTCATCACATAACCCCTTATAACACCTACATAGGACCTAAGAGTAAGGTGTGTAATGGTGATATAATCTTGGGCCAGCTCGGACAACATTTCCCGAGTGGTGATTTCTATCAACATGAACTTCTCTCGTTTGGGATTTCATTCAAGCTTAACATGTTGAAGCTTGGCTTGGGATTGGTACAGAGAAAAGACCAGTGAGAAAAGACTGGTGATGCTTAACCAACAGTCATATTAACTAATGGTCATCTAACGGTTAAATATTGATGGTTACATTTAAATTATACTTATATATTTTTATTGATTAAAAAACAATAAAACATATATTTTCAGAAAAATATTATTATTCAAAAAAATTGGGTTGTTGCATAAAACATCCTCTCTATATTTAATTTTATTTTCTTTTCTTATCCTTCCCTCACCTCAACTATCTAAATTTAAATTTTTACTCCAATATATTTTATAAACTATGATTATATTATATTAATGGTATATCAACCATCAATTCTATTATTTTCCAATTTTTATTCTAAAAATGAAAACACGAGGTTTCGATTTACCACCATTGTGGATGATGAGTTTTTTTTTCAATTCCTTCATCAAGTATATTAATTAAACCATTTTTATGTTTAAAAAAAATTAATATGAATAATAAAACTTATTTAATGTTTTGGAACCATCATATATACATAATATTAATTCATAAAACAAAACTAGTTCGTGATGAATGAAAAAAACACCAAAATAATCTAAATGGTTATCACTAACTCTTTATCTAATAAATCATCCTTATATTTGTAAATAAAAAGATATAAAGGGCCATTAAATATTTTTTAATTTCATTAATAATATATACTTTCAATTATGGATAACTATTCTCATTTTACAAGATCATTCATACATGTATACAAGTGAACCAGTCATGAAAACCAATAAATGAACACCCCTGAACAGAAAAAATGAATCTTATAACTCATAAAAAATGAAAAAAATAAAATAAATAAAATTATAAAATATATAATATATTTTTATGATTTTATGTTTTAAATTATTAATGAATCTAATTAATTATCAAGGATATTAAGTATAAGTGCAGAACACTTTCGGACAAAAGGTAAAGGTTTCTTCCTGAACCACCATTTTTCATTCGGGTTATGATTTATCTCTCTTTACCACAGTATAATTATTATTTTTTATTATCTACTCCTCAAACATTATTTTTTTATGTTCTAAAAATATGTAATTTGCACAATTATTCATTCATTAATGAGAAATAGATGTCTTATAAAGGTACCCTTTTCAATTCAACCTGATAGGAATACCTAATTAAAGGGAAAATCCCAATTTCTTACCCATTTTCAAGTACCATCCTTAATCTATTTTACGAAAATATTTTTTTATAAAATATATTTTTTCATGAAAAAATATATTTTTTTCATTTCTGGTTTTATACAATCAATTATCCCTTTTTCTGTTTTAAAGACTCTTTAATATTTTCCCTTAAACCATAAAGAAGTGGCCAAATTCTAACATTTCTTTAAAACTCTTTTTAATTGTTGGACATCATTTATTCCTCAAACATAATTTCATTGTACTTACCTTTTCTTTTATGGTATATACATATTTATAATCTGATTTTATGACAAATACAAATGGTTTTTTTCAAAAGAACTCTTCTTTGTAAAGTAAAAAAATGGTATTCCTCTCCAGAATTCCTAATTGATTTTATTAGACTATTTTAATCTATTTAAACACCATATATTAAATCAATTTCATAATTTGGATTTATATTTTATGATATCATGATCCATATTTTATCAAAAGGCTTATGATCAGTATAATTGTGGATGTGAAATCTTGATACCATTAAGCTTATTGCTCAGAATGGTTAGTGGTTATGTTTAATGATTGGGGAATTTTATTTAAATGTAATATTTATATTTTGTCTATGTTTCACATAATTCGTATGAGTAATTCATTAGAATTAGTAAGTGATTAGAAGGGACCATTATATCCCCTCAATGTATCGGTAAGTCTCATGAGATAACACAGATTGGGATTTGGATGAGGCCATGTACATTTATTTTTAGATGTCTTGACCGAGGCCTCAGTTCTATGTTTCAGATGTCCAAAATCATGCATTCAATAATTATGATTTATGTAATTTAGAATCCATATGATTATTCTAATAGTATAAAATACATAGTTAATTTTCATTCTTATATTATTATTTATATGATATTATTAATTCATCATTTACACTTGTCATATTATTCTCAAGATTATGTTTTAATGGAACGTGTTTTTAGTTAACCACCTTGAATTACTATTTATGTTTGTGATAGAATCCACTTTATTGCTTACCCTTAATAGGAATCTGATCTCACCCCTTTCTTATGTTTTATGTTTCCCATGGATCTATAGATGTAAATTATTATTAACTTGTAGGGATAATCTAAGAGTTCGTGGGTGTTTCCAATTCAGTTGATATTTTTTCCTTTTAAATTTGTAATTTAATACTTATTTTTGTATCTTATTTTCCAAATCTAGTAAACTGTTCTAGCCTTTGGGATGTGATCTCTTGTTCAAAGTACCAATGTAATTAAGTAAGCCACTGGCTCTACGATACTAGGGTAAAGTTCTTTAAAATAGTTAAATTATATTTTAATTTGGTTTTAAATTATAATTATTTCAATTATAAATAAATTAATAAAATTTAGTTAATTGGAATAAATTTAACTTTGAAATTGTACTTCAAAACATAGCAAATATTTGAACATTTTTCACTCTAGAAACCCATTTTGGAATCCTGTCTATGGGATTAATTTTTAAATTTATCTCTTCTACTTTAGTGATTGGAATTTGGAAAAATGGATTTCATATTTGGAAGTATAATAATTTATAATGTAAAATAATTTCAACATAGTTTTAAAAAAATAATGGTGAATGTAATTTAAATTAATTATAGTGATTAAGAGAAAAATTAACTTAAAAAAGGACTAAAACTTAAGATTAAGTGCCAAAATGACCTAGAAACTTATCCAAAATTTATTTTCTGAAATAATTTTGACCATATCCTCCATGTTCTAGAATTTGGTTCATTATTGGAGCCAATTCACATAAAAACATGGTTGGAATTCCCTCTTTCAAAAATTTACAAGAATTTCACTCCTCCCCCCACTTTAAAAAAGCACTCACCCCTCCCATTTATTCACACATCTCAAAAACTATAGATCATCCAAACTATGCCTAAATAAGATCCCAAAATCAATACAAGAAGATTCATTTTGGTAATAAATAAAACCAAGGATGTATTTTGGTATAAACCAAAAGGAGTTACCCGAATAAGAGGTAACGTTCTTCAATGATCAATTTTCTTGTTTGCTTCTCCACCCCTTCAATTTTATTCATATCATTAATATATAATAACCAATAAATATTAAATATTCTTAAATTTTTTTATGATAATATTTATACCATAAACATTACACACGTCCATCAAATGGGATATGAAGTCATCGTTCGTGTGTACGGCGGACTACCGCCTCATGAACCGATGTAGTTTTTTCTTCCATACCACCTTTAAATGTTGTATATAATGATATATTTATAGTTTAAATATGATATATATTATATTTATAATTTCATTATGCATACTTAATTCATTTATAAAACATACCTTCATGATTTTTATTTTGTGGGAATACGATAACATCATTTGTGGGCATGTCAACAACTGCCACATCAAAGAGATGTAATTCTTTCACGCTATACATGGAATGTATAAGAGATTGTTTTAATAAAAATATGTGATAAATGTAACATATATATGTTACTATAACGATAATATATATATATATATATATGCCCCTTACTTTTAAAATATGATATGAAAGTGAAAATATCATTCATGTGTATGTACAACCTACCATCTCCTTGAACGATGCATTTCTTTTCCTATATCAAAATATTATCGGTTATAATAAATAAATATATAATGAATATATATGAAATTTAAATCATTTTTTACATCCATTAGATTATTAAATCATTATCTATGTAATAAAAACAAAAATAATAAGACAAACCATACTCAAAAAACTAGGCGATTAACACCCGAAATAGTGAAAATAATGAATGATTATTACAAAATAGGAAATAAAATATTATAAGAACATCATAAATAATATAATAAATATTTTTATGGTTACGTTATAATTTAATAACATTATTAAAACTATTATAAAAGATTTTAAAGGATGGTCACCCAAAAGGAAACGCAAGGTATGGGATTTTGTCTCAATTTCATTTCATTGAGGCATATTGTATTATTATACACCAAATTTCCTTTATATGGTGTATATATTAACACTTTGACATTTAATACCAATAATAATTCTTTATTTATTTTATTTTTAGTGTCAATTTTAATTATTTCATCTAAGGCTATTTGAACTTAAAGTTACCAAGTGCTAAAGAAATTTCATAACTCAATTCCTTTTCATTAGGTTATATTACTTCCTTATTGTCATTAATATGATATGATTATGTGTATAATGAATTTGACTATATATTTATTTATTATTATTATTATATTTGTATTAAAATTTTATACACATAATAAATTCATTGATTAATTCTCCCTCCAACGTTATGATCATTTTAAGGGTTTATTTCACAATATCATTATAATCAATGACCCTTTTAAATTACTAGTACCATTTTTCACTATTTTTTACTCAAATTTTTTAGGAAATGTTTTTAATAAAACCCAAGTTCATTTATCTCTTTAGTTGGAGAACCCATTTTATTCTAAAACCTAATTTTTAAAAAACAATTTCAATTTTTTTTAACATTTACAAAATTATTTACTAAAAAATATTTCCCTTTTTTCTTTTACAAATATTTTCAAAGTAATATTTTTATCTTTTTTCGAACAATGAACTTTTCTAACCTTTTTACATTGAAAAAGAAATTTTCTTTTTACCTTGTACAAAATATATAAAATTAACTGATTTCACTTATTTGAATATTAATTTGCAAGTTTAAGAGTATAATTTTTAAACAAAACGTTTTTTAAAATGTTATTTTTAATGAAAAGTATTTAAAAAAAATCAAAATTTAAAGGATATTTTCCTCAAGAATTTTTTAAAAATATATTTTTATATTATTCTCATTAATCAATGGCAACAACCCTTTATTTTAATACTATTGGGATTTGTTATATTGATATCATTATTTTTATTCTTATAGATGGTTTTTGGTTGATAATTTCAAGGATAGTATTAAAATTCACTTTTTTGATTCATTTTTTTAATCCCCTTGAAATATTCAATTTCCTACGATCATTAGACATTAAATTTCCCTTAATAATCCATATAATTTATCATGGATATGTCTACTGTCTAAAATATACACCATTTTACATATGGGGTATACTTTGGAAGTAATTTGATTAACTGGGAAATATTGATAAATCCATATCTTTTACTCAATAAGTATATTTTACAACAAGGAATGTTTTTAATTAATTAAATTTATTATTATATATATTAGGAATGCTTTGGACATGCACTACATGGGTTGAGGACTTTTTAATGAAAGACCATATATCTATTAGTAGTCTCATGGGATGAAATCAGTTGGATTGACTAAGCTATTGGGTTTTCACATTGTATGCTTTAAACATTCTAGAGGATATGTTATTACAGTTAAGGTATCATGTGCATGGGAAACATGACATAAAATAATTAAGAATTTTCTTCTTTTTGATTCAGTTATTATTATCTATTATATTTTCACTATGAAAAAATATATGGATTAATTTCATTCCATTTTTTTGATTATATATAATTTTTTTCATTTATTTACAATTCTATATTGATTATTCCATATCTAATTATGATAGTCATGTTATTTAAATGTCATGTGTTTTCAATTATTTAACCATCCATATTATTTACACACTTCCTTCCCAGTTTACTGATTATATGGAATTTGTGTTAAGATATTTTCTTTTCCATATTGATTATACTAATTGAATCATTATTTCTTCCCCTATATTAACCCTTTCTGATATTTGATCTCACACTTATTTTTTTCATTTCCCCATGATTCCATGAATTATACTAAAAAATATACTTTAGAATACAAAATATGGAATACTGTTATTATCAAATAGAATTATTTTGTAATTGTTATAGTCATTTTTAATTAAGGACTCATGTATTTATCTAGTTTACCACGACTAATAAAATTTTTGGTCCTTAGTTATGTGATTTACATGTATCTTATACCTATGTAATGATAGTAAGCACTGGCTATGGCGTTTCTTAGGCCAGGTCACTATAGTTGGCATCAGAGAAGCATTAGTAGAAAACATAGGAACTAAATTTAGGAAAATATTTATTAGATAAATTAAACCTAAGGTATAAAATTAGGATAATTATATAATCATATATTAAAATATTTGGTTAGATATAGATTATATGGTTTTCCTAAAAATACAACCCTATCTAGACAGTACAAGTGGACATGGTTCTAGCACAAATGTGTCTAGGGGTAACAAATCTGAAATGTTGCGCTAATCCAGAATCGAGTGTAACCTGGTACATGACAATGGGTCTTACATCACATCTGTTTTGACACTCTTAGAGTATATTCTTAGTATAATTCAAATTTTTCTTACAAACCATTATAATGATTTTTAATATATAATTTCATTGAATGACTTATGTTAAAGATAAGGTGTTTTAGATTGAAAATAAGGTTCCATGATTTAGATATACTATAATTTATTATACATTTATCTCAATATGAATATTGTTAATCACACTATAATTTCTAGTTTTAGTCAATGGCTAGAACTCAAAGTTTTCATGTTAACACTGAATAGGATGGAAATAGTGGTAAAAATTATCAACCAAATGCGTTTTTGATAGGAGTGAAAGATATCATGTTTATGCCGAATCATTTTTCCTGAAATATTAATAACAAACCATATCTTAACCAACTCCAAAACTCACTAAAGAATTAAATGATAGAGGTCTATAAGAACTCGATTGGTAGATACAATTGAGAAAATAAGGCTTGATTTCCATCATCTAAGAAGTATGGAATGAGGAAACTAGAAAAGTGTCTCAATAGAATGAGAAAAAGATTTATGTATGCTAAATAATGAAATAAAAAAAATTATTGAGGAAAATTATGAGTACAGTGGAAGAAAATAAAACCCATCATAAGGATCCATTTATGGTTTGTCCTTTAATGTGTTGAACTTGGGATTTACTTGTGTTAATTCCCAATTATAACGGATAAAATCTAGACTAATGAAGGACATATGTGGAAATAAGTGGATGAGGTATTTATGAATTGGGGTTGTTTTGAAAACCTTAGATAAAAGTCTATTTATTTATTAAATTTCAAGGATGTCCATCATATTTATTTTGGAAATTATATAAATATTATCTTAGAAAAGGACAAATTGTATATTGGGTGACAACGCATCAAATCTGGCAAGGCCACGGGACTTGAACCCATGACCAAATGATGATGAGATTTAACGCAAACCCCTGACCTACACAATTTTTTGGTTAATATTTCATTGTTTTTATATGAAAACTTTTATGAATAGATATTAATAATGAACCTATAGTGTTTCTTTTTGCGTTTAGAGATTAATGTATTGACTATATTGGATTGGGATAATAGATATATACAAATATAAATACTTATTATTCTTTTATGGGCCTTACGATCTATTAAAAGTTTATTTTAGTGCTTTTTTCATCAAAGTTAATTTTTGGATATCCATTTCTTGAAGTAATGTATGAATTGGTAATGAATCAAATTATAAAAGATGAAAATTTTGTTTATGAAAAGGAAATATTTCAAATAATTATATTCCATTAAATTTTTAAGTAGTAGAATATTTACCCAACATTATGAAAATGATCGGGAAATAAAAAAATTCAAATACCTTAATTTTTAATGAACCCATGGTCTTTTAAATCATTACATATATATGAATTTGAGTCCCTCAATATTCCATCGACCAATAACTGGTTTTTTATCAATGACCCCAATCACTCCCTATAATTATTTATTCTTTTCCTCCAAGTCCATATTTTTACTTTCCACTTTCCACTAATTTCTTATAATAACCCCAACCCCAGTAACCCAGAGTCGGTGGTCATTTTATTAAAATGGAATAGATAAAATGTATCAAATAACCATGTTTTTATCAGTTTATTAGTCTTGAAGAAACTAGATACATGGTTCCCTGATTTCATTGAAAAAATAAACTTAAAACATAACAAAAGAAAATAAACTGCTTCCTTGTCCCTTATTCAAATATTTCATCTTCATAACCTAAAAATGGAAAAAATACAATGGTGAGTTCAAACTCTTATTAAGGGCTACATATAACGGAAACATGAATCAATAATAATCGAATCTTAATAAATTATTCAAAATCAATATGGAATAGTAAATAACTAAAAAAACATATCATCAATACACAGATAATGAAAATGCATCCATATATTTTGTTATAGTTTTTTTTAAATGATGTGTTTGAAGCCTCATTTTATTATTAAATCAAAGAAAAGACAACTTTTTATTGGGTAGAGGGAGAACCATTACATGGCCTGAAGGCCCAGTGAAAATCATATGCGTAATCATAAATAATGTTAAATGAATAAAATTATTAATTCTTGGATATCAAGTATCTAGTACCTAAACCCTTATACCATCAATTTTCTTTAATACTATGGGTATATACCCTCTTGATAATGTTTCGCAAATGAACATGAAGGGTTTATCTCCAACAGTTTTGTCTCATGAGAATTTTTGACGCATCGAGGGACTCCATAGTCATGTATCCACACAACCAAAATACATGGGATTCGATTCCCCTCCAAAAGGGATATGTAGGAAGCATCTAGGATGTCTAAACCCAGGAACCCAAATCAACCATATTCTCTGTTGGCCACATTCCAAGAAAGGTCGAATTAAACATGGAAATTAATATCCCTTTCAGTTTTCCTAGGATGCACCGATATAAGTCCCACATCAAACTTTTTTTAAACACCTATGGCCTAGACGTCCTTGATAAATGATGTTAAAATATACGGTTAGGTCCTTATCACATGACCATAAAAGGTATGTGTGTCCTATTAAGTGGTACCAAACTACATGGTCTCAGATTACCTTCATGAGGATATGTAGGAATCCCATCACATGGGTTTCATCCCAACATCAAAAGAACTATCATATCCCTAGATAATGATACACGCCAATGCACCCCACTATTTGGACAGAAAACCAACATCATTGCAATAGTGAACAAATAATATCTTATCAATATATAAGAGGAATCCATCAATGGAGATCCATGGATACATAAATATATCTCCATTGATGAATAACCTCATATATATATATATTGATAACTCTAAACTCTATGAATGATAATAATTGGTTGTTTATTCATGGTAGACACACATCATACATGGTAATTAATGAAGGATTCATGAATATATCTTAAATCAATAAGTGACTCCTAAAGTAGGAAATGATTCCACCAAAAAGGATTTTATGGGCCCAACCTCCCTTCCTATCGACCAATGTGAGTTCTTAAGCATCATTGTCCAAACAAAGCAAGGAGAAAATTCCTTTGGAATGAAGGTCCACATGGATACAAAACCATTGGGTGTTTCTAGTTCCACGAATAAACCTATTGGAAAATGTATATAAATAATGATTCAAGACCCAAAAATTTTTCCGTGGGGAACTAAAAATAGTGAACCCGACATGAATCCTTAACCAATATGATAGTATCACCCACCTGTCAGACCCATTTCTTTGTTAAAATGAAAGATGGCCAGACAATAAAACCAACCATGCATGTATTCAGTCAAAGTTGATTCTACTTTGAAAGAGTTTCTTATTTTTTTATCATATATTGAGAAATTATTTCCAAGAACTTCCTTCAATCCAATAACATCCTTTTAAATTTCACCACTACATGATCTGGTTACTATTATGGTTGGGTATTCATATATGTATAAGACTCAATCACCCACTCAACTTCTTCAGCGTTGGGCATCTAACATGTCAGTCCAAAAGTATCATCATCACGGTATTATCCTTACCATAGATGCCAGCTTATTGGCTCTCTAGATCACTAATCCCAACCAGTCATATAATTAGAGATGACCGGTGGTCTTGATGAACATGGTTTCAACCGCCTTCTCCAACCATTTTATGATCTTGTCCCCAGAACACAACAACCAGTCACTCCCTTACCTTAGATATGTGGATCAAGAGGATATATATGGACTAATTGTGAAGATATAGGGGTCTATATCAAGGGATATTTAATCAATTTCCACTGCCAATACCGCATAGTAGTGACCCCTCTTCATGATGAGGTCACCTTCCTTGGCTAACCGGCCCAGGTCATCCAAGCCTGGGCACACAATACATCTATCAATGGGAAGAAACCAGTCAATAGGGAGAATTTTCACACCAATTCCCCCTATATAGAATCCCACGAAGCCAATTTAGTGGGAAAATGTGAGTGGGAACATACACCAATCTACCTCAATTCAGCTAGTCAGTAGACTCATCTAGAAGCA